>JAUESR010000209.1:1020000-1662500 GCA_030914345.1 Drosophila koepferae
ATTATTCAACAACAGCTCGTTTAACTGATACCCTGTACAAAAATGTGTGCATGACTCTTTTCTACTCTAAGGACTCAGCGTATACCTTGTAACATACCATCTACTGCAACAACAATTAGTCGTTATATATTGAGCTGTTGCCAATGGTAAAATTTACAGAGTATCAGCGAACAGTGCATGCCCGTCTATGGCACTCTACTTTAGTTTTACACTTTTTTTAGTATTTGGCTGACTCAAATGCATTTGATAAAGAAGAAAAGAGAATAATAATAATAACACATGCGAAGTTGAGCAGAGTGCTTCTAACGCCAATCTCCTCCCCTCTCTCTCTCTCTCTCTCTCTCTCTCTCTCTCTCGCTCTCGCTGGCTCTTTGTCTTGCTCTGCCATCAGAAAACTCCTCTAAGAAAGCAAAAATGTATCCCATTGATGTGGTTTTTTAACTTTTCATTATTTACCGCTAAAAGCATCTTTTAAAAAATTTCAAATAGCTGCCGCACAGCAACAACAACAACAACAACAACAGCAGCAGCAGCAAGAACTGCACACAACAACAAAGCAAAAAGCGCAAAAAAAAAATATAATGGAAAAAAAAAATGAGACGAATTGCGAGCGTAGACAACAAAAAATGGTTGGCTGCTCCCGCAAAGTGCCAAGCCCTCATCTTTACCGTTAGCCCCGCACTCTTACTCTCCACACTCGCTGTCTCTATCTCTGTCACACTGGCAGGCAGCCAGCGTGCCACCATTTTGCCAACGCTTTGATATTCGCAGTTGTGCTTCCCGTTAACTCACTCCACTTACTCTACCCCCCGCCCCTCCCTCTGCTGATGCTGCTGCTGCTGCTGCTGCTTTTTCTTTCGTTCAGCCATTTGCTCTACGCTTTGCCCGCTTTGTCGTCCTTCAACTCATTTAGCTATGCTGCTCCCATACTCCCGCATCTCTATTTGCTGCTCTCATATCTTCTTCTTGCCTCGTACGGTTCCTTTTTTTTTGCTACATTTTCTATATATTTTTCATGTCTTTTTTTTTTTTGCAGCGCTTTCGCATTTTTACTTTGATTGCAAAACGCACTTTTATTCTCTTCATGTTGCGCTTAAACGCTTTTAAAGGCTTTTCGCTTTGCCTCTTTCTATTGCCCTGCTAGCTCTACATCTTCTGCCTCTCTCTCTCTCTCTCTCTCTCTCTCACACACTGTCTCTCGCTCGCACTTGCTGTTGATCTGCCTAGGTGCTTGCTTCCTTCATTTCAGTCCTGTCTTTCGTCGTCGTCGTCGTCGTCGTCGTCTAATTTAGCCTATTAGCCAGTAGATGCTTTTACACACACACACGCATACACACATACATACATACATACATTCGCCTTATAGCAAACTTGCTTTAAGCCTTAAATATGCCTAATGGAAAGTCAACGTTAGCCTAAGCAAGCCAACCCTAATAAAAACATACACAACATACAAAATTCGGCAAAAATTTCAATTATAAATATAAATTATTCAAAACTTGATTTGAAATTGATTATATATATATTTATATTTATGTATATATATTATATGGTATCATTTTCATAGATCTTAAGTAGAACAAAATGGCTTTATGACAAATATCCTTGGAAAAGTCAATGAATCCGAAATGAAAACATTAAATAGAGACTCGACTACTTATAGTGACAATGTGAGTTTGATTTCATGTAGAAATTTCATCAAGCGTAAATCATAGATCACACATCACAGATCATAGCTAGATATATACATATGTATGTATGTGTATGTAAGTCTGTTTGGGTCCATCTTGGGTCCATCTTGGGTCCATCACTTGACTTTCACTTTTCGTGTTCGATGTTTGAACTTGGATTTTTAACTTGAAACAAATCTGTTCATTCCTCGACACCAGAAGTTTACGTCTATAAATAAACTATACAAAAGGCTCTACAAAGTGACAGAGAGAGAGAGAGAGAGAGAGAGAGAGATAGAGAAGCCATCCGAATTGTCGAGTACTTTAATAGTCTTATACAACTATGCATTTGATTAATGTATAATTTGATAAGGTTATAGAAGAAAAGTCTACGAGAAAATGAGTATAAGAGTATGTCAGAGCAATCAAATTCTAAGACTCTAGAGGTCTACGGGCCTAGAGCAGCATACGGCTCTCAGAGTATAAGTGTGCAGAGTATAAGAGTATAACAGTGGCAAAGCGTGTGGGAATATGATAATGTAGGCAAAAGAATAAAAAACAAACATAAATGTATACAAATTGTAAAATACTCTTATACTTTTATATCTTATACATTTCATATAATCTAAATAGTAGTTGTAGCTGATCAACTCTGCAGTCTAAGCTTGAAATGGGAATCTATTAGTCGAACACTGGGCATTCCCTCCGAGCGAGCAGAGAAGTATTATTTGTGTGCGTTTGATATCAAATAAAACTTTTTTGGTTTGCTGTGAGGTATTGTCACGCTTTCTACTAAAACATTGATTGATTGATTGATTGACCGTCAGACAGACGCCCTGACAGCTGAACAACTAGCGTTGAGCTTAGAGCTAGCGAGTTGATAATTGTATAATATAACAATAATGTAATATTTATATATAAGCGAATGATTGACAGCTCAGATAATTGATTGAAAGATTGACTGACATTTTTGGCCTTAAACAGCTACTCATCACATTAGAGTCTCCAGCTGAAATTCCAATTGTAACTATTGCTAAAAACAATATAAATTAATCAATGTTTGATTTGAAAATGAAATGAATGAGGAAATGAAGCTTTAAAGTATCTGAAATACATGCCAAAAAATCAGCGAGCCTAGTAAAGCAGGCTAATATCAGGTACTATGCACAAACATATGTATGTATCTTTGTATATATGTATATATATGTGTGTCTACCTTATACCTTTTGAAAAGATATCTGAACTGTGTGCGTGTGTGTGTGTGTGTGTTTTGCTCCCCTCGTGACATTTAAACGATTTAAATCTTTCGATTTAATTAGCGTCATTTTAAAAAATTCAATTTCATTTTGCATTTTGCTAGATTATTACAATGCGAGTGAGCGAGCAATAGATAGGAGTGGGGCAGAGCGCGCCAAAGGGGCGAGAGCGAGAGCAAAAGTGAGAGCGAGAGAGCAATACATTGGCCAGTCTCACGTCTATTTTTGTGCGTAAAATGGCGTTTCGTTACGTTTCTAACTGTGTTTGCTTGGCAACTTTAACTGTGAACCACAGTCAAATAGTTGACTTCCTGTCCCTATCTCTCCTCAATCTAACTACCACACTTCCCCTTCTCCCTCTCGCTCTCCCTCTACCACTTGCTTTTGCTCTGTCCTGCGTGGCTCTTGCTCTGGTCATGCCCATTAATTTTTCAATCATACAAGCCCGTGCTCGACCGAGCAACCGTTCCGACAGATATGCCGTTAGCAACATCAGCAGCAACAACAGTTACAGCAAGAAGAAGAGAAACTAAAATCAAGTGCATGTCCCTTGATGCCGAGGCTACACTCAAAACTCAGCGACAGCGAATAAAAAAAAAAAAAAAAAACTAAAATAAAATTCACGAAAATAAAAAACAGAAAATAAAAATGGGAAAAAATGTCGCCCTGCTGTTTCCGGAAAAGTGCTCGGGGCGCACATATGTCAACTTTTTGCACTGACTGTTGCCCGCGCGCCCGTTGCCCGTTGCCCGTTGCCCGTTGCCCGCTGCATGCTTGCGTATACCCTGTAATCAGCACATGCTGTGCATGAGGCTGCCAACTATAGTAAATCGATAAATATATCGATCTCTAACCGAGTTTCATATGCATAGATAATATTGACAATCGAAAAGTAACATAACGTAGATAAAACTTAACTATACAATGTTGCTGTCACTCACAGGGTATTTGATAGCTGGGTAGCTGCTACTAGAGCGCTGTGTCTAGCGCACACACTCTGCTCATATACATATGTGTGTGTGTGTGTGTGTGTGTGTGTGTGTGAGCAACAACTTTAGTAAAGAAGTTTTGGCAGCAGCAACAGAGCAAAGCAAAAGAGGAAGAGAGGGACGGGGGGTCGAGCAGAGTAGTGAAAGAAGACGAGGAGAAGGAGAGCGCGCTTGAAGAGCGGCACAACTTGAAATTGGAAACTTTTGAATGTCCCTCTTATCAAAATCGTATAATTTGAATGTAATTTGCAACTGCAAAAGAGAAGGGGCGGGCGGAAGGGAGGTGGAATGGAGAAGCCAAAAAGCCTCGAAACTGCGACCCAATCGCAAGCTCAATGCCAAAGCCAAGGGTTGCCAGCAGCAAGAGCGTAAGAGTGAGAGTGAGCGTGAGCGTGAGAGTGAGCGTGAGCGTGAGCAAGAGAGACGTGGCGTGGGGGGCGGGTGATAGAGAGTGGGAGAGGGAGAGGGCATATTCCTGTTTGCAGCAATGCGGTAAAGTCAATGAGACGAAGACAGGTTGTTAAATGTTTAATGCGCGCGCTCTCGCTCTGGCACAGGCAAAGACAAAAGACTTTTAAGCGTATGCTAATGCTAATCAGAAAGACCCATTTTTAAATGGGGAGCACTGCTAGGGCGACGCTGAGAGGAGGAACGAAGAAGGAGGAAGGAGGAAGGGAGCTATGCTGGACACCTAATGCAATTAACAAAAAAACTGAGCAATGGCTTTTCATGGCTGTTATCGATGTGCCATAAATAGAAGAAAACGCAAATGAGTTTAAGCGACTAAGAAGAAGCAAAAGGGAAGTGAGCTAATTTAAGTCGTAACTTTAAATAATGCACGTTTAACAAATGTTTTGCATATGTGTGTGTGTGTAGCTTGGGTACAGAGTATCTGTTAGTCGTGCACGGCCTACTCAAAGCTCGCAGCTCGCAGCTCGCAGCAGAACTACAGTCTGTCTGATATGATAAGCTTAGTCGAGCAGCTGGAGTCTAGAAACTTATTCGCTGCATCAAAGGGACTATCATCACTCTAAAATCTTTTGGTCTAACAAGAAATTTATTTAAAAATTCCAATTGAACGAGCAGGATATGCAGCCTGAGCCTGTTACGCTCTCTATAGTGCATTCTTTTGTGCCTGAACTGTGAGGGACTTTGCGGCTAATCATTTAATTTGCAGTAAATGCGCTTTGAGCGTCAAAAGTCTGCCGCACAAAATGCACTGGGTGGGATTAGACTTAGTGTACTTAGTGCGTAGTCTGCCAGCAGGGCAGGGAGGGCGGTAGGAGGGGCAACACAAATAGCGATGATGACAACAATTTAAAATCCATCAAGAGCACAAAAAGGCCTCATTAAGTCAAGAGGGGGATTGACACACACACACACACACACGCAGACAGTGAGAGCGAGAGAGAGAGAGACATTCAAATGATCTGGGCGGATAGCTCAGGGGGGGCGTGTTGCATGCCTTATGTGCCATAAGTCCAACCACCCAAACCAATGAAACCACCCTGCCGAAAGCCCCTCGATGCGACTTGAACAAAATGTAAGCATAAGACACAATAGTAATTATTGCCTAAATAATTGCAAATGATGAAGCAGGACTCTTGTTGCGCCTGCTCCCCGTTCCCCTTTCTCCGTTCACCGTTCTCCGTTCTCCGTGCCCTGCTGCTGGTGGTGTTCCTTGTGGTGGTGGTGGCGGCTCACATGGTGGTCCATTTGTTGCCTCTGCGCTGTCAGCATTTGTCCAGCGGCGCTAAACACAAGTGCATGACAATTGAGCAAATAATTCAGCAGGTTTTCAAGAGAAGTGCAAGTCAAGCGGCTATGCACGACTCCTCGATGCTCTACAACAGCCTATTTAACATAATAAAGTATCGAGAGTTGCTAAACTCTATGGCTGATATGAAATGTCCATGAAATGCCATTTGTAAATGAAAATCATGTCTCAGCTGCATAGAAGCTCATTCAACTGCAACCAACAAGTTCGTCTCACGCAAAGTGCATTTAACTACTCTTGAGAAGCGAGGAGAGCGGTGCTCATATCATTTTGTACATTGAACGGTAGCTATCGGATGTATTTGATAATCCTAGCAACCGTCTTTGTGCAAAATCATGGAGCACACGAGCAGCAATATAATAATGAGTAACACTAATGAATAATAGTAATGAATAATGGCAATGACAATGAGAATGAGAATAAGAATGAGAATTACATGGATACATGGATAATGGAAGTGACAGCGATGACAATGATGATAATGAATAATAGTAATGAATAATGAAAATGAGTATAACAATTAGATGGATACTAATAATGAAAGTGATGACAACAATAATGACAATGAGAGTAATAATAAATATCACATTGATAATCCATTAGTTGATTGATGATGACAATGAAACTGAGAATAATAATGAGAATCATAATGTGAGTGATAATGACAATGTGAATGATTATAATAATGAAACACTAATGATAATGACAATGATATTACATTGCTAATGACAATCATAATGAGTGTGATACTGATAATGATCTTGATCGTGGCACATGAAAGAAAATGGATTTCCACATGATGTACCTCTTTTGCAATAATGCGGATATTTGTTCATTAACATTATCATTGTTATTAATTCCTGGTTTATGGCTTAAAGCTGAGCTCTAACAAGGCAAAGCTACTTTGTGCAAGCTCTACAAGTATTTCATGCACTTGGCCGAATTCGAGACAAATCCATTAGTTTGGAAGTAATACGAGTGTGTATGTAGTGGGGCAGGAAAAAGAAAACTATTCAGAATTAATCCAAATGCGCATATGCTCAATTTGTGGGTCTGACAAAGAGGCAGCTCGTCATTCCGAGTGACTGTCAACACCTCGGGGTGTCGCACTAAAGCGCACAGTTGTTGCACATCAGCACAGTGAGAGCGAGAGAGAGAGACAGAGAGAGAGAGAGAGAGAGAGGGGGGATTGAGAAAGGAGGCTGATGGACAACTGCGTAAACCAGAGTTGCAAAACAACTGAAATTCCAAATGTTTTGCTTACGACAGGGTGAGACAGCTAGACAAAGAGATGGTGAGAGAGAGAAAGAGAGAGAGAGAGATAGAGAGAGAGAGAGAGAGGCAGGAGAGGGTTGAGTGCACTGGGTATAGCAATCCTCACTCCACCCCCGTCTTCTGGTTACACTCACCAAATGTGTCGATGGGCTTGTAATTCGAGTAGGCAAACGATTTTTGGACTCTGGGGTCTGCCCTCTGAAAATTGAAATAAGCAACCAAGGACCAAAAACTGTAACAACAACAACAACACGAAACTCGAGGATCAAATGAATTGTGCGAATTATGCCACAACATTTGAAATCAATTTGTCCATGTGTTCCGTTTCGCTTTGACGCCGACGTCGACGCCGATGCCGACGTCGATGCTGATGCCGATGCTGACTAACTCTGGGCTCGGCGTTACCAGTTCCTTCTCATTCCCAGTTATTGGTTAAGAATTGTGTACTCAGCGAGCAACATCAATAATTCTATTTGTCGAACAAGAAAGAGTTATAAAGTCCATCATAGTAAATCATATGCTAATAATTTGATTTGAAATGCATAACTGTAATGCTTTATCTCATTAGATTGATATATATTAACAATACTCTAAATAGTCATAATAGTCATCTCATAATGATTATTGTGATTGGAATTATACTAAAATCAATATCATTGACATTGCCATTGGAGTTGTCTTTGTCAATAGCATTAGTTGCTAGTCAATCTCAATCTCACTCTCATTGTCATTGGCATTGTCATTAGCATTAGTTGTTCATCATTAGAGAATATTTACTCTCATTTTCAGTATCATTATCATCAGCATTAGTTGTTCATCATTAGAGAATATTCACTCTCATTCTCATTACCATTCTCATTCTCATTATCATTATCGATAATCGTGTGATCAGTAGCTCTTTCTAGAGTTGATTTCTTGCCTACTGCCGTGTGTGGCTCTGCTTGATTGATTCGATAGGCAGGCCAATCAGATGACCCAATACAGATAGCCAAATTAAATCGAGTACAGGAAGAGATTGAGGTGAGTGAGATCTGTGGACTTTAGGCCAATTGTTATGGTCGTGCGTGTGTCGTGTGGCATGCGGCAGGTGTCAGCAGGCAGGTGGCAACAATTCGCAGCCATTGTGTGTACACATCCGCATTTGCATCCGCAAGCCGGCGACTCATTTAGCCAAACTGCAGCCAATTGATTGAGACACGTGCCGACACTTGAAGCAACAACAACAAGCTTAAAGCTGCCTGAAAGAAGTCAAGAATCAGGCCACGTGTCGACACGTGTCTGTGTGTGTGTGTATGAGTGAGTGCGCGTGTGTGTATGTGTGTGTGTGTGTGTGTGTTAATTTTGTCAGCTCAGCCTCTCTGCATGCAGAAGCTGCCTAATTTGATGCCCTCTATTCGTCCCTCGACCCGCTCAACTCCTTTGCCTCATCTCGTTCATAAGAACTTGCTTCAATTTTCATTGCGTTTGTTTGTTGTGCCTCTCTCTATGTGTGTGTGTGTGTGTGTGTGTGGGTGTGGATGTGTTTATGTAGGTCACGCCCTCTGTTACACAACCTGATTGCATTTGATGCCTACATAGCATATATTCACGTACGTACATACATTCATATATGTATACCCTATAATCAAGAGGAGCCGAAGCTGATTCTATGGTCTGTTCAGCCTGAGCTTTTGATAGTCTAGCTGAGTGATTGACTGAATTTGGTAATCAATCAGCGATGATTGATAAGTTGATTAATTGCACAAGTGACTAAATAATTGACTGACTGACCTGTCTAATTGATTGATTGACTAAGTAAATGAATGACGAATTGATTGACTGCCTGATTGACCAACGTCTTCAGTGACTGATTAATCAGACAATCTATTGGCCAATTTGTTGACTCATATATTGACTGATTCACATCATTGATTGATTAGCACTGAATGATTGACTCATTGACTGATTGAAAGCTCATTTCTGGTATCTGGCATTGAGTTTGATGGAAGCCCCGCATCTTTATTACAGGGTACCAACTCGTTGAGCAGTTTCTTTAAGGCGCATTCACTTTTTATTTTGCTGCCAATTTCATATTTCTTTGTTCAATTAATTGTTACCTTTTCTTTTCTTCCGTTTTTTTTTTCGTTTTATTTCTTTCTCCCACTTTTGGCACGCATTTCGGAGTGTGTGGGCGTGGCTGTTGCCGCCCCTTGGCTGTTCGTGTGCGCTTCAGCTAAATGAATTGTTTGTTGTATTTCACTGCCGACTCACACGCGACTCGCCTATTGTCCAAGCGGACGCAGGACGAGCTCATGCAGTGGGAGAGTGTTGGAAGGTGGTTGGGAGCTGACGGCGGACGGCTTGAAGAGGAGAGTTGGGCTTACGGGTATGTCAGGCCAATTTTGTATGGTGCGTCTAATTGAATGTATATTCATGTCTCTCTATTCGGGTGTCAAGTAAACACCCACTATTATTATCATTTACAGCTCATTGTTTGCGCTTTCACGAGTGTGTGCGTATGTGTGTGAGTGTGTGTGTGTGAGTGTGTAAAAACTGAAGCTGTATTAGTACATATAATTTCTAATATATTGTACTGCATCATCTATCATATATCCATCTAAGCGTATATCATCTATCATCTATCTATCCATCGATTTATCTATCTATTTATCTATTTATCAGAGACCCCGAATAACAGTTACCCGACTCACTTATCCCATTAGTCTCTGAGTGAAAGAGATAAAAGGCGCACACAAACTTTATTCCTCTGAGTAGGAGAGATATTTTTGGTTTTTTTCACTCCTACTCTGAGTGTTTGGCATGGAGGAATTCAGGCAATTCCTCTTTTTAAAAGAGTTATTTTGCGAGTAATACTTTAACTCTTTCACACAAAGAGTTATTTTGTGACTTATTTCTAAAATCCTCATTTATAAAACTTTGTATGTGTTTTTGCTTTGTGTGTTTGTTTTGTGTTTGCTTTGTGTTTGCTCTGTGTTTGCTTTTAATTATAACCTGATTGAAAATAAGAAATCAAACTATTATGGTTTTGATAAATGTAATTAACAGGCAGAATGGGGCGTATATGACCATATAAATTATATATGTATATCCTTGATCAGGGCGACGAGCAGAGTCGATATATGTATATAACAGGCAGAAGGTGGCGTGGATGACACTATATAGTATATATATTCTTGATCAGCAGGAAAAAAATTTGATATAGCCATGTCTGTCTGTCCGTCCGTCTGTCACACTGTCTGTCTGTCACTATGTGTGTCTGCATGCGTGTCTATAACTCTGTGTCTGTCTGTGTGTCTATCTGTCTGTCCCTATAACTGTGTGTCTGTCTGTCTGTCGCTCTGTGTGTCTATCTGTTTGTGTGACCCTTTATATGTATGTCTGTGTTGTGCGTCTGTCCCTCTGTCTGTCGAATCAAATTATATGTAGATCGTAATTGACCTGCTCCTCGAGAACAACCCTTGCATACACACCAACGCAGCACATACACAAAAAAAAAGTTGTTTTTTTTGGCAAAAACAAAGTGCATCGCTGACCAATGCACTATGGGCGCAAACACCGATTTAGCGGCATAAAATCCAACAATATTTTGTTATATTTTTTTATTTATTTCCGTAGTTCCATTTTAGAAAAGTCTAAGTATATGACTTCCCATTCAAATTTCCAAAACAAGAAAATCCAGATTTCTAAAAAAGTAATCTAAGCATATTTGCTAAATTTCAAGTCCATATATTTAAATTTTGAGTTTATGCCGCTAAATCGGCATTTGCTCCCATAGTGCAACGCAGCAGCAACAGTTAGAAGAAAAAAAAACAAAAGCAAACTGCGTCATTGATCTAGGCAGCAGCAGCACACACAAAAAAAAGGGTTATTTTTTTTGAGCAAGGCAATAAAATATCACTCTGAGGACAACAGAAAAACCCACAGTTTTTCTGTTTCTCACTGAGTGAAAGGAGTTCTTTCAAGCACATGCTGAAAGAGTTATTTTGAGAGTTTTATTTATAACACTCCATGCGAAACACTTATTTGTGGAGTGTTTGAAATCCTTAAGAGTTATTCGGGGTCTCTGCTATTTATCCATCCATCATCTATCATCTATCTATCTATCTATCTACCTATCTATCTATCTATCTATCTATCTATCTATCTATCTATCTATCTATCTATCTATCCACCTATCTATCATATATCACATATAATTCATTTTCATCTTTTATCTATCCATTTATCAACTGTCATCTATCCATCTAACCATCTATCCATGTATCATCTATCACCTATCCTTCCATCATCTATCATCTACCTAACTATCAACTATCTAACATCTCTTTTCATCTTTCATCTGTTTTATTATCATCTACATCTATCATCTGTGAACGAATGATCAATAATCGATTAGCTTATCGATAACAGTCCGTTCACAATTGCCGTTGATTTGGAATCACGAAACTCAACTGTTATGTAAAGAACGATAACAGTGAGTCTCGCATTCCAATTCAAAGTCAATAATGCAGGAGCAACGTTTTTAAGTTTGGTTCGATGAATATCGATATTGGGCTTGAAAACAGCATTTGATATGGTCTTTGATTATAGATACTCCCTATATCCAGTATGTGAGACACTTTAATGAAATACAAGATGTATGGGGTGTCTGCAATCACAAACCACATAGCCGCAATCAGACAACTGGCCCCTAAGTGTTATCGTTATCGTTATCGTTAGCGACGCTTCGGGTGCAGCCCCTCGCGATTGATGAAAGCATCTCCAATGAGCATTTCGCATTGGATTAGTTCTCATCGATGTCGATGCGCTGTATCAGCAACACCAACAACAACAACAACAACTACAACAATTACAAATGAACCAGTTCGTTGTACTGGCCCAGCCCGGTTCCGATTGCGCGGACATCTCATCGTCTGACCATTCGATAACCGATGAGATATTCACGTTATCGAGACTGCGACAGCGGCACTGACTACAAAATTGTGCATACTTCATATGATAATCTCTCCCTAAACCAAAACTGGTTCAAAGCTCTTCCAATACTGGTTCAATAGCGTTGCAGCTCATCTCGCTAACCTGACGCTCTTTCAATATTTCCTACTTGAACAAGTTTTGCACAATTTAATTAGTTGGACTTTTCTGAGACATGAGACATGGTTCGCAAGTGGTTCGGCATGGGTTCAGTGGTTCAAAATCTCTGATCTATTTCTGCTCAAAGCAACAGAGCTCTGACAATCCCAAGCGGACTTTTTTCTGATATGCTAAATTCCATATCTTAAGCAGTTTATGAATTCCCTAAGAGCGACTCAAAAGTCTGTTTGATACTTTTGAATAATTAAGCCCTAAGAGCTCATCTCAAAATGTCATCTAGCCGAGCCATGATATCGTTCCATCTCATCCTTGTTATCATGATTCCTTTTAAGGAGAGCTACAAGTTCTATATGTATATTCTATACACATCTTAGTCTTTGTGGCTAAGGCTCTGGTTGATTTGTTGGCTGTATAAAATTTAGCAACATCATCAGCATCGTTCTCATCATCATTATCATCGTCATCATCATCATCTTTTGCAGTCGCTGGGCCTTTCAAGTGCACATTAATGAGCTGCTTGTATGCTTTTAATTTGCATATGTCTGTCAGTAAATGCCCAATCGATGGATGGATGGGCTTTTGATTAATTAACATACACACACACACACACACACACACACACACACACACACACACATACATACATACACACTTCGTCTCTCTCTCTGTGTGTGTGTGTACGTGTGTGTGCATGTCGTCCATGTCCATGTTGGGCCAGCAACCATAATTGATTGTCGATAATTCATGCGAGCTTAAATTGCCAATTGGATATGGGGTGGGCTGGGGAGCTGCATGGCAGGCAGGCAGGCAGGCAGGCAGGCGTGGTTGGCTGGCTGGTAGGCGGACTGGTAGGCGCGCCGCCTACAACAACGTCAGCTAATGGTAAACATATAATATATATGAACATACCATATACACAGGCAGACATGCACACGCACACATACATACATACATACGCAGGCTCGTGCGCGTGGGTCGCTTGAAAAGTTATTCAAATAAAGGAACTTTGCATTCTTTTACTTGCTTGAATCCATAGGTGAACTAAGTTGACATCAATGCACATAAGCTAATCTTATCTCGAGTTACATAAGCAAATCTCACATAAGCTCAGCTCACACTAGACCTTCTCTTGTAGAACAATTTCGCATTACTGAAGATCTACCTATTAGGTCAGAGCTCCTCGCATACTTCAAGTTCTCATAATCGCAGCTCAGATAACTTATACTTAGTTAAAAATAAAATCTAATAAGAATTAAGTAATCTAATTTCCCATTGCTGAGGTTCTCAAGATTCAAACAACACAAATTTGAACATCATTTGAAAATAATCTATATTGGAATTGGAAATTCAGTTGATATATCAAAAAAATACAAAAATCTATAAAAATTCTAAGCAAAAGTCTGTAACTTATCCATGAGCATTAGATATTGATGCAAATTACATATTTCAATTACGCTTGCCCATAGAGTAGTTGATGAGCTCTAATTTGAGCGCTCAGTGCTGTCACTCAAAGTCACATATCAATCGATCAGCCCGCCTTTAGCGTTTTTATATGAATGCTATGAATATGCAAGGCAAATTGGCTTTTGCATCTGTGTATGCATGTGTGTGAGTGCGTGCGTGTGTGTGTGTGTGTGTGTGTGTGCGTGTATGGGTCGTTGTCCCTATGTCTGGACAGCAACTCTTAACGGCCAGTTGTGGCCGTTGGCCGTTGGCCGTTGCAAAAAGTGCGCAACATGATGAAAATCCATGGTAAATTAAAATTGGCACATTTTCCAACCAGACAACAGCGAGGGGGTGTGGTACTGGTACTGGTACTGGGCTGGCGTGCAGCGGGGGTAGGGATAGTGGGATAGTGGAATTGTGGGTCTTGCAAAGGGGGGGGGTAAAGCCTATGAACAACTCGCAGACAATGCCATCAATTTCGTTTGCTGTTCGCATTTTGAGCTGTTGTTGTTGAAATTGTGCAAAGTTGTGATGTAAATTGGTTGAATGATCAGCAATGCCGTTAGATGAGCGTGTTTCTAGTGTTGCTAAATGGCAAATAGACGTACATACGTCTCCGTACGTGAGCTAGTTAACTATAGCTGTGTAGTTAGGTTACGTGGAAAGTAGGATTTCAGATTCAATTAGACAGAGAGATGGTGATGGATAGGGAAAGGGAGCGGGAGAGGGAGTGGGATATGGAATACGGGATACGAAATAAGGGATACGGAATAAAGGATACGGGATACGGGATACGAAATAAGGGATACGGAATAAAGGATACGGGATACGGGATACACTACGTATATCTCTATTATGGACTCAACAAACAACAAAAAATTAGTATAATTGAAAAAAAAGTGTATAAAATGTTATTGCAACGCCGAATGGAATTCTCAGCTTTATCAGAAGACTAAGCCCATAAAATTTGATTGGGTTACGACTTGGTGGGTACTTAGTTGCTAACGTGGCCAATATTTACAATGTGTTTACGTGTTAGTCAGTGCGAAACGAACATGCTTGAGAAAATAAGGCACTTTAGCAGCCAAGAGTCCACAAATCGGGTCCAGCATTATCGATTATCGATAGAATCGTATCTTAGCTTATCTCGGTAAAGCAGCGTATGAAGCGAAAGGCCCTTTTCGATTGCTATGTGCATTTTTTTCATTAATCATAGATAACAGTCTGAAAGGGCCTTTTGGCTCATATGCAGAGTCAACTCTCGCACTCAAATCGATAACACCGAGAACAGACATCGCTGGACGGCACGCGCATCTGGTGACTAGCTGTTCCTGAAGTGTCAAATAGTGGGTACACTCGTAAGAAAATGTGCGTTGAATTTTATTTGGCACATCAGTGACAGCATGTTACGAGTAATTGCACAACGACCACAGCCAATTAGGATAGTGTGATAGCGATAACTAATCTATCGACTATTAGTGATTTCAATGCTGGATCTCTGGAACTTAACTATGGCAGGCAAAACTCGTCTCTTCTGTCATGCGAACGCTACGCTACGCTAAGAAAGGCAGTCGAAACGAGAAATTAACTACAAATCGGTCGATAACGATAACGATAACCGCAATAACATCTATGATGAAGATGAACGCATATAAGCAGGAACTCGAATGTCGTGCTCCGCTAAAAACGCGTATTTCGATCGATCCGTTATAATATCGAATTGTAAGTCATACGATCAGATAAATTTATCGATATCGATAGCTATGACGACATTTATTATCAATTGCAAATCGATTCTTCTGTATCAAATGATAATGCGATTAAACAAAGGTTGAGCAAGTGTTTTATAATTTAATATATTTCAATAACGATAACGATAACAATAATTATAGCAACGACAATGATGATGGCATCTAAGCTGGAACTCGATTCTCCTCTGTCATATGCAGTCGATACCTATGGCAGTGAGGGTAGGGTTTCCTTATTGGATTGCAGTTAAGCGAATGTGTGTTATCGATAACAACGAACCACCAACTCTAAGCTGGCACAGCCGTACTCTACGCTTTTGGGAACGAGCATTATATAAAGCCATTCGGTTCCATTGCCGTTGAGTAGAGCTGTCTCAGTTTGCAATACTCAACAAATTTGTTTTAGTTTTAGTTTTAGTTTTTTTTTTTTTTTTTTTTTTGAAAAAAATTGTAAACACAACATTTGACTTTATTAATTATGTAAGGAATTAGAGCTATAAATGAGTGGATTTGATAAACGGGAATGATAATTGATGGATTCATATGCGTGATATACATATATATATAGATATATATATATATACATATTTATAAATATATAGATAGATCTATGCAGGCACATATATGTACATATATGCATATATCTCTATATATATCAGGCATACGAAAGGCAATGCCAATTTGGTTATCTATAAAATTCGATTCGTCTGATATAATACTCGAGTTTGTTGTCTTTTTGTCTGCTTAATATGTGTTTCGTGACTTGGAGTTGGAGTGGATTGAGAGGCCTACGCCTAGCCCATGGCATTCTTAACGCACAGCTTGTCCATTTGCTCAGAGTAGAAGCCATTGAAGTTGATGCGATGCACGAGATTCATGAAACGATCGGCGGTATTATCTTTGGCCAGATCGTTTATTTGTTTAAGGAACGATATTAGCATGCCTGTAAATTCCAAATCGAAGCGTTTAACGCGCTCCGCAAAGGTATCCGTTTCATCCAAAGTGGTCTCCGCCTATGCACACAGAGCGAAAGAGAAAATTAGATGACTTAAAGAAGCGCTATGGGTGCATATAAAGATATAGTCAAAAGCTTAAAATATAATAAAATCAACAAATAAAAACTAAATACAAACAAAACTGGAGTAATATATAATTCGATTTAAGGATATTTAGGATGAATTGCGAAATAGTGTTAGAAATATGAACAAGAACTTGGAAAATATATATAGATATAGAAATACAAAACAAACAATTACAGTAAAACAAACAGAGAAAAAATTAGTAGATTCAAAATCAGGATCCATTTGATACAGAACAGTAAAATGTATGCTTGATTAAGATTAAGTTAAGGAACAAACAAAAAATTCATATGGAAATATTATCATACATATGTACATATGTATATGAATTTGAATATATCCAAAGATCGAATGATATGAAATAATAATATGTGTAAATATTTGTGGGACTCCATTGACCATTTTAATGGTGTATACCTGTAGCCGTTCCGCCAAATCTAGCTCATAGTCAGAATGATCCGTATTGTCATCGCTGCTATCACAGACCATGGACTTGAGCTCCGCATCGAGAAAGAGACGTTGCGAGCGCTTGATTTTGATTGGGAATACACACACATATACATATAACATTTTTTTTTTGTTTTTTTTTTTCGAAATGTCAAACAGGCATGGAAGAGAGCGAGAGAAAGATTATGGGAGAGAGAGAGAGAGAGAGTGAAAAAGGGATACAAGGCACAAGACAGGGCATTCAATTAAGCTCTAAATTGATATAGAATTGCATATATAGATATATCAATTGGGTAATATACAATACAATATAGTCATGTTACCTGTATGAATTCACAGAACTTTAGACAGATCTTGCACAGCTTGAATATGGCACGATTCAGATGCGATGTTTCAGTTAACATGCAATTCTTAAGGCACAGATCGAGAAAGTCCTGATGCAGACTAAGCACCATGTCCACATTCTCCACGTTCTTCATCTTCTCAATAAATATATGCCAATTGGGCTCAATGATCTCGATCATCATATAGTATTCCAGATTCTGAACGGCGTTCATCATGCGCTGCCTTAATGTAAAGGCCGATCTATAGAGCTCCGCAGCAAGCGGCGAGAACTTTTTGGCTATGGAATTCTCTTTCCAAATTCTGCAACGAATATAAATTGAATAGGAATATAGGATATAGAATATTTACAGCTTACTTGCACAGCTGACGCTCCACGTGTTTGCAGTAAAAGAGTTGGCGGAAGAGCATTTGATACTTCGTTATGGCTATATGGTTGAGCACCAAAGAAACGGGCCACTTCACCTCGTACGTGAAGGCAAAGCATTCCAAGCCGCTCAAGTCAAGGCGATCCGTCGTCTTCCAGTACTCTAGAATTCAACATATTTGTTACACATTACGAATCAGATATTGGACTTGTTATGCACTTTATTACTTACCTTCTTGCTGATTCATAATCTTGGACATTTGAGTGACCAGGTCGTAGGTGAGAAGCTCGCAGTGGAGATCATCCTTATAGGGATCGCTGCGTGCAGATGAGAGCCGTAACGTCAAGCCTAGCAAATTCTCCAACGTCATAGGCAACACTAGATCCACATTCTTAGCTAGTTCATCCTCACAAGCGTCCATGAATTGCATGGTGAAATCACCTTGATTGAGCAACAGATAACGCTTCACCGATTGCAGATGTCCCATCAGATCGTTCTCGGTTAGCAGCACATCGAGCAACATGCGTGCTGCGAAATAATACGCATCATTGATCACAAAAACGTGCAGCTCATTGGTTGGATCAAATTCAAGATTCATTTGTTGTGTGGGCATCACGCGCTTGCCACACTGCCTGATCACATTTAGGTATTTGCCAGTGCGTAATATTTTATCCGCATGCTTTTCGAGAAACGATGGAATACATTCGGAGCAAACTGTGTACCGCTTCTCCCAATAGTCATCCGAATAATGTTCAGGCAGTTCATCTTTGTGGATGACTTCATTATCTTCGACCAGAAATTCGTGTGTGCTATCCACAATGATGCCCTTCTGTATCCACAGTTGTAGCATGCGCATATACGGCTCCGCAGCCTTCTTAGTCAGTCCAATGATCAATTCCTGGGCACATTTATCGCCTTCCAATTGCTTAATGCGAGCGCAGAGATGGGTTAGGACAGCAGCGCCTTGGTAATTATGCTAAACAATATGAAAACGCGGTAAGTAACTATAGATGTATGAATAAGTAAATAAGCTACCAAATCAATTTCAGCTAACGTTGTCCAAATCTCGTCTATGACCCAAATGGTGGGCTGCAGATAATAAAGCAGCTTCGGCACTGTCAAAGCATTCTTCAACAGCTCCACCTCGGCCTGCTGCAGCAGCATCTGCAAAGGACAAGAAGCAAATAGTTAAAGCATTCAATTCTGACTAACAAAGATGCACTCAATGCACTCACATAGAAATCATGGGTAATTATCTGCAAGGCCGCATTGAGGGCATTGTTGACCTGGCCATGCCCGTCAGTCAGTGCGATGACCTTCTGAATGCCCATAAAATGTGATGCCAATGGCAATATTTCGTTCACCATCTCGGCCAGCGACTTATCCAATAGAACATGCAGATTAAACCGCGTCTCATACTTGGCCAAACCAATCACCTGGTCATCATTTGCCATTGGTATAATATATGTGCCTTGCACTCCACTTAAACAGTAAAGGATTTCGGTGAGCAAAATACGCTGTTGCGCATCCAGTGGCAATGCGGTCAGCTCTGTTTTCGGTGTCCCATTTGGTGAGTCCACTTTGTAGTAATCCCATAGCAAGTGCGTGCGATATGCATCTGTCAAGCCATCAATAGGTTCACTAGTATTTTTCTGGTTGGAATCGCTGCTTTTGCTGTTGATGGTCTGCTGGCTGCGTTCGATTGCCGATCGATAAGTGCTTTGCTGTCCAGCACTGAGTACACGATTGCTGTTGCCACCTCCATTGCTGATGCCAGTACCGATGCCAGTACTGACACCTGTGCCGATGCCAGTGCTGATTCCAGTGCTGAGGCCAGTACTGAGACCAGTGCTGAGGCTAGTGCTGATGCCAGTGCCGGTGCCTGTGCCAGAGCTAATGGCAATGCTCATACCAGAACGGTGACTGGCGCTGGGACTGCTACCTGGACTGGATTCCGCTATCGCAGTTCGACTGCCAACACTTGCTGCTCCGCCAGATCCAGATCCAGATCCAATATTAACTCCAGATCCTACTGCTGCTACTGATCCTGTTGAGATTTGCGCTTTCAGTTTATTGCTATTGCTGCTATTGAGCAGGTGATCAATGGAACCCGTCAAGGCCGAGCTGTTCGAAACAGCGTTCAGCACACGCTTCTTGATCTACGTACGAGAACATAGACATTAATGTACAATTACAGTTAGCTTTATGACACCCACCATGCTTAGATCTCCACGTTGTGCCAAATGGTCTTTCGGATTGTGTAAAGTTGGCAGAGGACGACGCGGATATGTAGTTGGCGCACTCGTAGCATTAATTGTGGACAATGCTGGCGTATCCTCAGGCAAGCGCCGACTGACTGGCGTGGACGTTGACAAATCCAATGATTTGCGTGCAGATCGACTGCCCAGCTCCGAGTCATGCAAAGGCGCTGGCATTTCGGGGTTTCTATTGGAGTTGAGATTCGAGCTGTTGCACCCGCTGTATTTTGACTGCCACATTGTATCGTCGTTTATTCGTTCCGCAAAGACCAGCAAAGCGTACATAGGATCCTTGCTAATAATTAAAAACACACGCACACAAGGGGAAAAAACAGTAGACGATCATGAACTAGTTCATTTTATGTCACTGTACGAACCTTTCAAGTGTGTCGCTTATCTCATGGAGCACCTCCCGACAATTAGGACGCTTTGAACTGATGGATTCGAGCAGGGATAGTAGCTCTCTATCCGAGAGACGCTTATCAGCTGTGGCACGAAATTCACGGAGTATCTTGTCCGGCGTATATGGCGTTCTACGCAAATAATTTCGTTACAGTTTACGATTCAAAACAGAAAAAAAAAAAAAAAACATAAGAAATACATATATGAGCTGCGCATCTGTTCAGCATTCTCCACTTACTGCGATTCGGCAATTAGATTTGCCAGTACAATGCGCACAGTACAATCGCTCTTACTCGTCATTGCATTTGCTTTTGTAAATGTATGTGTATGTTAAAAACACAAATTAACGGTTTTAATGAACAGTAATATGCAAAAACACATACAAAATAATAACAACAAAACACACAAGGCTTCTTTGGGTACGCGGGCTTGCCAATTGCTGGGCATTCTCTCACGGTTTGTCTCTCTTCGCGCTCTCTGCGATAGAGTTGCCAGGCTGCGTTCATACATCAGCGATATTTGGATGTCTGGAAGTCATCACAATAAATTGTAAATGCTAGATGTTCATTCATATGATTTAAAAGATTGCTAAATATAAGGGCTCAACAAAAATATGTTTACATATATCCACTTGCTACAGTAACACAGCACAAACAACTCGAAATACGTTTATTGTGCGATATTTCTAAAGCACCTCTCAAACTCATTAAATAATTTCAAACATATGCCATATTTGACGATATTTTCAACAAAGTTTTCTTGAACATCTCTATCAGTATTAAATACAAAAATTGATTTACAGGCGATGATTTTTTGTTTGTTTTGAAAATAATCGATAGCATCAATATCACATCGCTGAAAGTCGCACGTGTGCTAGAAATATTGTTACTGTCAGATGTGCACCGGAATTTATTTGTACTTGCAAAAATGGGTAAAAAGAAATACAATGCCAAAGCACGGCTTAATCCTGAAACAATTGTCGACAATTCGGCTGTAAAGAGTGTAAGTAGGGTTAAATAAAGCTATCACCTTGAAAAATTTCATTTGGTATATTCGGATGCAGATCAAAATCGACGGCGTGGATGATGTCCATTCCAACGGCTCCATTCCCACTGGCTACGACGAGGCTAATGCTTTGGCCTTGCCCTCCAAGAAGCGGGCAACGAAAATCAAAGTGGAGAAGCGTAAAGTTGTGAAAATACTTACAAAAAAGCAGCGCAAAAATTTGCAGTCAATCGTTGATAAGAAAAAGAAGAAGGAGGGTGTAAGTGAATTAGCTGCATTCAGCTACATTTGATTCTGAGAAGTCACTCATATCTAAGCTGATTTTTATTATAGCGCGAACAATTGCTGAAAGATTTGGCTGCTGTGCAAATATCTGAGACTGAGTTGAATCAGTACACATCGGTGAGTCAGGCGCAAACTGTTGGACTAAAGCGTTTGCCCAAGCTAGACGATTATCTGGCCAAGAAAAAAGAGCGTCAGGCTCAGCAGCAGATTGAAAAAGATCAGAACAAGAGCGGCGTACAACGTGTTAATGCGCTCAAGGGCAGCAAACGCAAACTGCTTGTTGAGGAGCGAGAAGATCTGGAAGCCAAACGCATTAATCCGAATATAATTAATGCAGAGGAATCAGAAGACGAAGAATCAGAAGACGAAGAATCAGAAGACGAAGAATCAGAAGATAAAGAATCAGAAGATAAAGAATCAGAAGACGACGATGACGACACAGACACAAGTCAAGAGGAAGAGGAGGAATATCCGGATAAGCTGCTTACAATTGAATCACCCACTGGTCCTGCTGCCTCATCAACACCTATTCACACCTATGAGCAAAAGCAACCGTTTACAAATGAGAAAGTTGCTCCGAAAATACAACCAGCTTTGCTCACACTAAATCCTATTCCTGTCCATGTGCCAGTGAATCGCACTGCTAAGGTGCAGGCAGCCCGACTACGTCTACCCATACTCGCCGAGGAACAGCAGGTGATGGAGCTAATCAATGACAATCCCATTGTTATAGTCGCTGGCGAAACCGGCTCTGGCAAGACAACTCAAATCCCTCAATTCTTATACGAGGCCGGCTATGCAAGGGATAAAATGATTGGTATAACCGAACCACGTCGCGTGGCTGCCATATCCATGTCGAAGCGTGTGGCCTACGAAATGAATTTACCCAGCAGCGAGGTCTCCTACCTTGTCCGCTTTGAAGGCAACGTGACGCCAGACACACGCATCAAATTCATGACCGATGGCGTGCTTCTAAAGGAGATAGAAACAGATTTCCTCTTGAACAAATATTCCGTGATTGTACTCGATGAGGCGCACGAGCGTACCATGAACACAGATATCTTGATCGGGCTGCTCTCGCGTATTGTGCCGCTGCGTAGCAGACGCGAACATAAACTTAAGTTAATAATTATGTCGGCCACGCTGCGTGTCAGCGATTTCACAGAAAACAAAAACCTGTTCCATGTGGCCCCGCCAGTGATCAAAGTGGAAGCCAGGCAATATCCAGTTACTATACACTTTCAAAAGCATACCCCGGAGGATTATGTAGCTGAAGCCTTTAGAAAAACTTTGAAAATTCACTCAAAGCTGCCAGACGGTGGCATCTTGATCTTTGTAACTGGACAACAGGAGGTGCTGCAATTGGTACGCAAGTTGCGTAAGGCTTTTCCCTACCAGAAGCAGGAACAGCCAGTGCAACAGGAGCACGAGCAGGAGCAGCAGTCAGAGATGCAGCAGGAGGAGGAGCTGGAGGAGCAATTCGATTCGAAGCGCCCAAAACAAAAATCACGTAAAAAGAAAGACAAACTCCCTAAAAATATTTCGTTGCCCAAGATTAATTTGGATGATTATAAGCTGGCAGGCGAAGATACCGATGCAGATATGTACGAGCAGTTAAGTCTACAGGTGGTAACCAGTATGAAACCTGGGATCCATGATGAAGAGGAAGACAAACTAGATATGGACGATTTGGTCAATCTAAAGAAGGCAGCAACCGAACAACCTTTGTGGGTGCTGCCACTGTACTCGCTGCTGTCGACGGAGAAGCAGCAGCGCATCTTTGAGCCAGTGCCCGATGGCTGTCGCCTCTGTGTGGTGGCCACCAATATAGCGGAGACATCTCTTACCATACCCCATGTCAAATATGTTGTGGATTGTGGCAGACAGAAGACAAGAGTTTACGACAAAATAACTGGAGTCAGCACGTTTGTAGTGACGTACACATCAAAAGCGTCGGCGGATCAGAGAGCTGGACGCGCTGGTCGCATAAGTGCTGGACATTGTTATCGCCTCTATTCGAGTGCCGTTTACAATGACATCTTCCCGGACTTTAGTCAACCGGATATACTACAAAAACCCATTGACGATTTGATGCTGAAGATGCGATGCATGGGCATTGATCGCATTGTCAATTTCCCATTCCCATCGCCCCCTGATACTAAGCAACTAGAAGCGGCCGAAGGTCGACTGCTTGTGCTGGGCGCCTTAGAGTTGCCGACAAAGCAATCTAATCCGCCAGCTGTTACCCCTCTGGGCAAGACCATCTCATGCTTTCCAGTTGTTCCATGTTATGGCAAGATGATAGCCTTATCCCGTCAATATGAACTGATGCCCTACACAATTTGCATAGTTGCTGCGCTCTCTGTGCAGGAGGTGTTCTGCGAAACCGCCGCGGAATGTCAAGGATATCTGTGGAGAGGCTACGGACAATACAAACTGTTGGGTGATCCGATGGTGCTTCTGCGTGCTCTCTGTGCTTGCGAAATGATTGGCAGAGTAGGACAACTGCCACAGTTCTGTGCAGCCAACAGGATGCGCCCGAACGCTCTTGTTGAGGCGCGCAAGCTACGCCTTCAGCTGACCAATGATGTCAATATGCATGTACCGGATTTAAACCTGATCGTGGATATGAAATTGCAACCTCCGAGTGAAGAACAAGCTCGATTCTTACGTCAAATCATACTCGCCGGATTGGGCGATAAAGTGGGACGCAAAGTGCCGCTCGATGAGATTAGCGACAAGGAGGAGCAACGCCGGCTTAAATATGCCTACAACTGTGGCGATATGGAGGAGCCGGCATTTATACATAAGTCATCGGTGCTGAAATGCACTTCACCCAAGTGGATCGTTTACCAGGAGGCCTTCGAAATACAACACGAGGATGGCCAAAAGATGTTCCTAAGGGGCATTACGGCCATTGAGCCGGAATGGTTGTTAACCTATGTACCGCACCTGTGCAATGTGCACGAGATATACGAGGAACCCCCGCCCCGTTATGTTAAGAAAACAGGACGCATCTATTGTCATGTGAAAGTCACATTCGGCAAGGCAGGCTGGGAGCTACCTATGAGCGAACAAGAAATGCCTAAGAGTGAGAAGGCCTGCTGGTAGGTTGAACATCTACTATATTCTATATACTATTGTGGTATTAGCTACAGATGAATGCTAGAGTGGGTGGTGCGATACTTGAATACCCTTATATAGCTGAAACTCTTATACCTCGTAGTCTTCGACTCGGAAACTCTAATGCATTCATAGAGATCAAGCGTATACACCACTGGCTCAAATATATATAGTCATTTTATGGACTTCATCATATCTCTGTTTCAGCTACTTTGGAATGTACCTGCTAGATGGATTAGTTTGCCCTCCTTTGGCTGCCTTTAAGCCGAAGTTGAAGTCGTCTCCCTCCTCGCTCATCAAGAGCTGGTCGAATCTGAATGACAAGGTGCTGCGCTTCAAGCGTGCTTTGATCAACAAGGGAGTCCACTCGCGTCAATTACTCTTTGATCAATGGAAGATGAATCCCGAATGTAAGACATTATATACATATATACAAATTGTAATATATATATTTAATTTCTGCTCACCTTTCAGTTCTCTTGGAAGAGTATCATGACCTTCTCTATGATGTGCCGCTCAACAACTTGTCGTCCATTTGGCCCCCGACTGGCAAAGGCAAATAACTCATATAAAATATATCAAAAATAATAAATATTTGAATATTTGAATACATAAATACAATATGTGATAACAATTCAATAATATATGATAAACTCCCACAGTAATCTAAGATTATTTTAATTAGAATTGATAATGAAATTTGAATTGCATTGTATGTATCGGTAGTTTAGTAGTTAGCTAAGTAATCAATCAATCATTCAGCATAAGAACCTGGCTATAGACTATAAGATATCGTTCCCAAGAAATCGAAGTTGTGACAGAGCTTCAGAGTGGAGTTTCATAATAGGTAAGTGCTTTGGCGAGAGTACCACGAGAGACGAGAAGAAATGGACAGACTTGGCTAGATCAACTGTTGATGGTGAGGTGCTGCCACGCCTTTGTCACGGATTGAGGGTATACCAAGTCGTCATCATACATATATCTATAAACTGTACAAACATATATCTATATCGCAAAAGAAAACATTTAATAATTTATTTTTGTATAACAATTTTCAATTTTGTTTTATTTGTATTTTCAAATGTTACATATATACTTTTTAAATATATTTATAAATATATACACACATATATATATTTTATAAATATTAGAATTGGTTTTTTGTAAATGGAACTAAAAACCCGTTCAAAATTCAGAAGGAAAACAAATAAAAAAGTTTCGCAAAAGAATCTTGACTTGAAAATATTTGTTTAAGTTTCGTTAGATGTACGTATGTCATATATTTGTATATGCATATATATTGAATCATATATGTATATTTACATATATATATATATATTCTTTTTTTTTTTAGATTTGCCTGTGTTGTACCAGTATTTTGTTATATATAATTTTTAAGTTTTAAGTTTTTTACATTAAATTATTTTGTATTTTTGATTTAGGATTTGGCTAACTTTTTGCTTTTAACTGTGAACTTTTTATAAATGTACATATGCATCGGCTGAAACATTTAAACATTTTTCTTTTTAATATGTTTTAGTTTTTTCCATTTTCATTTCGTTTTTTTTTTAATGTTTTTATTTTGACATTTTTAATTGCCGTGTGTATTTTGTTTTGTAGCTGCTTTACATTCTTTTATATTTTACAGGGTATTTGTAGGGATTTTAATAAATGGTTTTTTAATGATATTTGTATATGTTTCCTTTTAGCTATTGGAACCATCCAATTCATTTATTTAAAGTGAATTGTTTTTTATTTGAACATATATACTTTAGTTTATATTTTGAATATATATGATTTCATTTATATTTTATATATATATATATATACGATGCATATGTCAAGTGAATGTATGTATGTGTGTGTGTGAGTGTTTTTTTTTTTTTGTATGTGTGTGTGTAGAAAAAATCAGTCTAATGTATTAAGGCAACGTGAGAGCTTTGCATATTCATATTCATTCAACATACTATATATAACATGCTCAATATGTTTATATACATATATATATATATAATTTTTTTATTTTTAAACAGTTTTGTCTCTAGACTTTTTGCTTAATTGATTTAGAGTTAGAACTTTTATATATATATATATATATATATATATATATATATATATATATATATATATATATATATATATTTGTATATAGGGTTTTATATTTATTTTTACAAATAAAATTTTGGTATGTTTTGTTTTCTTTTTGTTATAATATTTATATATATATATATATTTATATATATATATATATATATATAAATTCTTTAATGTTGCTTAAAAAACTTGTTTTTGTTTTTTTTTTATTGGCTAGGTAAGCAATTGATATAGTTTAAAAATTAGTTAAGAGTAAAAGTATTTAAAAAATCTTTTTTTTTTTTAGTAAAATTAATGAAAAGCATTTTGGTTGAGTTTGTTTTGTTTTCTCGTACATTTTACAATAACTTTATATAATTTATTTTTAATAAATTTTTTCCTCTTTTAATACTAACGCAAAAATGTTTTGTTTAATATATATATATAAATGTATATATATATATATATATATATATATATATATATATATATATATATATATATATATATATATATATATATATATATATATATATATATGTATATAAATGTATATATATATATATATATATTTCACGATATATAAATGTATTATATAGTTAATATATATGTGGTAAACTTTCGCTATATATGTATATAATTTGTTTAATAGTTCTTTTTTAAATAGTTTTAGTTTAGTCTAGAATATTTGAGTGAAAAATCTAACGTTTTCTGGGCATACTCTTGTCTCTTATCTTCTCTTCTCTTTTTGCTATATATGTACATGCGCATAAGTTTAACAAATTTCTATATAGCGGAGATGATGTATATAGTATATATCATACAGTATATAGTGTATATAATATATATATAGTTATCTATAGTATACAGATATAGTTTGTATATTTGTTATTTACATTTATCCATTTTGCAGTCATAGGTTTTATTTATTTATGTTTTTTTTTTTTTTTTTTTTTTTTTTTTTTTTTTTTTTTGGGGGGTTTTTTAAAGTTTATTTTGATAACATTTTGGAAGTATTTTTGCTTTGTTGTTTGTTTCATTTGCTTTGCTTCGATTTTCATTTGTTCTTCATATGATATTTACACATGCACAGCGTATATATGTGTGTGTGTGTGTTGTTGTTGTTGTTGTTGTCTCTGTCTGTTTGCGCTTTAGACTATTCGCTGAGCAGAGCTGCTCCTGCTGGCTTGCTCTGCCTCTGCCACCTGTTTGGCTGCTGCAGCTCCTGCGCACTTTGATTACTCTTGATTACTTTGACTCTACATCCTCTTTCTTTCTTCGTTGTTTATCTTCCTTTTGGTTCTTCCCATTCTCTCATTTAATCATTCATCGTCTGCGCCTCTTCCTTCATTATTGCCTATACCATTTGCTACTTTGTGCTGGCCAAGTACAGTTTCTGTCTTCGCCTGCTCGTGCTACTGGTTCACTCCTACCTCTAGCAAGCAACTCCATAATCTTCATCTCCTTCTGGTTCTCCATGTCCTCTTTCCAGCTGCTCGCTAACCGTGTCTGGCTGCTCCTTAGACTCATCTTTATCTAGCTGAGCTTGTTGTTCTTCTCCAGCTGGCTGCTCTGCTACCTTTCTATTCTTCTCCTCCTTCTCGTCCGCCTCTACCTTTATTTCCTGCTCTCGTTGCCTCTCTTCATGCTGCTTCAGTTGCTGCGCCTCTTTCTCCTCTGACTCTCCCTCGGCTGGTGGTGTTGGCGTTGTTAATGAACCTGTGCTCATGGGCGTTGGTGTTCCGCTCCCTTCCAGCGATAACTCCTCATCATTGGATGGCGGTGTCTCTATCGTAATGGGATGTAGTGCCTGCTCGGCAGCCAAGGCATTCGCCTCATCCTCCAGCTCTTGCAAATGCTTACGCAACTCCTCTTCTTGTTGCTCCTCAAGCAGTTGCTGCTTGGCCATGCGACTCTCTTCTAGCTGGCGCATTAGCTCCGGCGGCAGCTCACCCGTATAGTCGATGGCAGCAAACGGTTCCGTCGTATCTATGTTTATCGCCTGCTTCTTCTTATCGGCAATCAGTTTCCACATGTTGAGCAGCGTATTAAAATTGACACCAGGTGGCAGAGCCAAGGCATCTTCACCAGCTCCAACTGCAGTTACAGCTGCAGCTGCAGCTGTCGATCCACTGGCAGCTGGGTCATTATCTACCATAATCTCATCCTCATCCTCGCTGCTGCTGCTGCTCACAGCACGAATTTGTGGCTTGTGTGTAAGTTTGCTGGACGACGATGTCGACGCTGTTGTCCCTGTCGTCTGTCGGGCCAACATCACCTGCCTTGAGTACTCGTTGAAATCCAGTTGGACAGAACTGCGCCTGGACGTGGCCACCTCCTCGGTGCTGCTGCCCAAGATTTGATTATATTCACGCAAGCCCAACTCCTCCACGGGCACGTAGTGCTCGCCAATCTCGATCAGATAGACACAGCGATTGACATGGGAGCGAAACAATTCCTCCTTGTGATTGGGCACCCACACGTGGACGACATGACCCACCATTCCGGTGCTCGGCTCCCAGTCCTTCCAGCTAAGACGACCGCCATTTGCGCGCATATGATCGGTGGGCCACACGACGGCGTCTATAATATCCAGGCAGTCATAGATCTGTTAGAGAGGGAGAGGCAGAGAATTAATAAACTAGTTCATCATCTGATAGATTAACTAAATTACAATTCCACCTCTAAGATAAGGGAATTGAATGAAATGAATATAACATAAACTGAAATTGACTGTAGTTCGGCTCACTCACCCCCGAATCGTCCACAATTATGACCTTTCTATAGATCTCGATGCGCGGCTTGCGCGGCGTTAGCTGTGCTGCTGAGGCCGTAGATGCTGCAGTTCCAGAGCCAACGGCAGGTGTTCCGACACACGTGCCAGCCGATGAGGGTTCATTGGCCATGAGGCAAATGGGTCCCTTGGTCTTGCGTGGATAGTCACCGGGCGTGGTAATGATATTGCCCACGCCCAAGCTGCCCGTGGAGGAGGAGGACAGCTTGTTGGAGCGCGGACTGATTTCCTGTTCGCTAAGCTCCAGATGTGTTGTATGCGCCGGCGGCAGCACCTCAACGTTCATGGCAGCACCGCTGGCAATGGGCAGGGTGGCGCGTCGGGCGCTGCTCTGCAGACTAATGCCACTCCGGGTACGTTGTCCACTTGCGCTTGGGGCGCTGCTGCTGCTACAGCTGGCGCGCAGCGTGGAGCCGGGCGCAGATGTGGAAGCCGCTCCATCCAGCTCCCTTTCACGATTCAATAGTCCAGCGATGAGCGTAGTCGATGTTGGCTTCACAGGCATCACGGCCAGGCCACTGCGCACCACGGCCAGAGTGTCGCCCACATAGCTGCCAGCCAAGCCGGTAACATTGCCGGAGCGTACGCCATAATAGCTGTTGACCGTTAGAGTATTATACAATGGAGCTGAGATGAAGACAGGTGCTAGGTCTGTGGAGTCACCACCCGTGCTGCTGGCTGTGCCGGGTGCACTGCCTGTTGCGTTGGTTGCTCCAGCTCCAGCTCCGACTCCTGCAGGTGTTACACCTCCTGCTCCTGTTCCCGCTCCCACCCCAGCTCCTCCTCCTGCTCCTGCTCCAGCTCCAGGTCCCGCTCCCGCACTCGCCGATCCGGCTGTGGAGCCAACCACACTGCCACCGCTGCCAAAGTTGCAATTGCCCAATTGCTGCATAGATGCCTCCATGGCCGATCCCGAGCTGCAGCCCTGGCGACAGCGTTCCCGTATGCGATGCCACCAATCGAGCACCGTCTGCCGGATCGTATCCAATGTGATGGCACCACCAATCACCTGGCACAGCTGCGCATTGGTATCCGCATACGAAGTGGTCAGCGGCGAAACGTAGATGGGATAGCCAATGGGCTGATCGCAGCTGGAGTTGATAATATTCCTCAGTGCCTGCTTGGCGTTCTGTATACTGCCTCGCTCCGGATTGCGATTCCTTAGGTAGATTAGCTCCTGCTGTTGTCCAGCCCAAAGGCCACGCACACATTCCCGATTGAGTTTGATGACACGAAAGCTAAGGAATCGCTTCGTCAGCCTTATGATGCGATACTCATCTGATCCGTCCTCCATGACATGGCGCAGTGCCAACAAATTGGGTGCACCGCGTAGCACAGCGCTGCGCCACTGCGGATCTGCCTCGTGCGAGATGACCAACTCCTTGGAGCAGCTGTCGATGGCCTCGTACAAGGCTTGCGGATCGAGGAACTCATCAGGATTCGTTATGTGATCCTGCTGCAATTTCAAGGCCATTTTAACAGCGGGCGCCACAACCGAATGGAGCAACTCCATGTCGGCAAAGACCCATTCGTCCCTTGGCGAGGTGATGCGGAAGTCGCCCTTGAATAGGGCGTGCAGGCCGTGCAGAAAGAACTCCACGCCCGTCAGCGAACTATGCGAGGCTGTGGCCAAGGAGCGCCGTGCGAGTAGACCCAAAGCCAGGCAAAGCGACACCAACGGCGCGTCCTTTGAGACGCTAGGCGCCTTCAGCTTGATGGCGGGTCGCTTTGGCGGTATCGGCGGCACAGTGCTTGGCAATATCGTGGTCAGATTGCCATCCTGTTGTGCCAGGGCCGCAGCAGCTGCAGCGGCAGCTCCGATGGGCTGTTGCAGCCGAGGCGAATCCTTTTTGCCCGGCGTCGTCTTCGCCAGCTTGACGAAGACATTCTGATCCATGTAGGCCACGTAGCCAGTCAAGCCGGGCGCACTCTCCGATGTCTGCCGCGAGATGTTTGCAAAACTATGCGAGCTGCTCAGCTGGTCGAGACCGGCGAGCACGTCGCGGCTCTCTTGGACCACCCCAGGCGTTGTGCTCATTGTGGCGCTCTTCTGCGGCCGCACGCTGCGCAGCTGTTGCTGCGACTGAGATTTAGATTGAGGTGTGCTCGACACGTTATGCGCGGACAGATTCGGCGTACTCTTTGAGTCGTTGTGAGCGGGCGTGTTGTTCGCTGAAACCTGGTTGCTGGCGAGCTGGCCAATGGGCACAGCAGCTGGAACTGCCGCAGCAGCTGTCGTGATCGAGCCGCTAGTCGAAGCGGGCGCAATGATTGCAGCTGAAGCTGGAGCCGAGGCGGAAACGGAGGCAATGGTAACGGGAGTTGCTGCAGCTGCAGCTGCAATTGTGGATGTAGCCGTTGGAGCAGTTGCGATAACAGTTGGCGCTGCAGCTGCTGGCGGCTCCTTGGCAGTGTGCACCTCCTTGCGCTTGTCCACGCAATAGTTGATCCACTTCAGGTACACATAACAGAAGCTGGAGCGTGTTATGCCCATGGCTCGAAAGTCGAAGTCCTCATCCAAATTGAAATTGAATATGGGATCGAGATCGACGAACTGACGGCTCAACGTATGCTGCAGTGCATCCTGAATGGGTCCAGCCGCAAGCCATTGTTCCAGCTTCGGATTGCGCACCACATAGTAGATGATGCTCTGTGGGATGGCAAAATATGAGCAGGAGATTCATCAAATTGAGTAATTAAACTTAAAATAAGCAACGAAAAAAGTGAAGTGCTTCAACAAAGGCAATCGAGCCGCAATACATACCTTGATGTAGTAGGTGATGAGAACCTTGCGATACTCGAACACCTGCAAGGTGGCACTGGCCAGGTTGTCAGAGATGGAATAGCCCTCGATGACATATTGGGCGGCGACGACCTGCCAGGCGAGCCAGCGTGTTGAGAACATTGCATTCGCGCTGAGCAGACGCGGCAAATGGCCTGGATCGCAGCAACAGCAGCCATCATTGTCCTCCACATCCTCGGTGATGGCCTCCACTTCGCGCTGCTGACAATAGGTGCCCCGGAACTCCAAGCCACGCATTTGGAACGTGCACAGCCCGTTGCCCAGCTCAATGATGTGCACCAAGCAGTTCAAGTCATCCGAGGCGAGAACTGTAAGAGGCAAGTCGGAGATCAAAGATTGGTAATCAAAAATCGAAAAAAGATTCATGAATTCTATTTACTTACCAAAGCAATCGCCCTGATTGACATTGCCCCAGCGACCCATTAGAAGATCGCCGCAGAGCGAATGCTGCAGCGATCGTGTGAGATGCTCGTAGAAGATGCTATTCAAATTGTTGTCGTCGGCACCCAAATCTCGTTCAAGCTGTGAACTGAGTCGCGTGTTCGAGTGATCGATGCGTCGCGTATTGTAATCCCGTTCCCAGAACTTCACCGGACGCACATACGAGGTTAGGAAGATGGCGCTGCCCAGGAATGGATTCAGCGGCGTCGATAGCAACGCCGAGATGCCCGCCTGCAGGAACAGCATCGCCGAATGGGGCACACTGAAGGGTTGAGCGAACGCATGGAACGCCGATCCCCATGTTATCTGCCAGGGAGCGATGTACGTAACGATGAATTGCAACTGCAAGGGAAAACTATTAACTCAAACTGTCTATACAAGAGTATTCCTCAGACCCGGTTCAATGCATAGTCAACCATCGAGTCTCGTATACCCATCAGAACTTACCTTGAGCAAAAAGTCGCAACATTTGCGAAACGCCAGCGATACGAAAAAGTAATCGATGATAAAGCTCTCCGTTGCCATCGCGAAATCAATGCGAAAGAGCAAGACGGTAAATATAATGATCAAATATTGATTGGTTGGATCCGAATAGGCATTACGCACAACTGCAAAAGAGAAAGGAATGATGAACAAGAGTTGACTAAACAACAGACAGTCTGCAAATTATAAGATGATTAATCCATGCGTAACACCTGTCCAAATTTATTCAGTTCCATTGTACTCTTAGCTCTTTAGACGACAACACACAGTTTCTACACAAAAGTTTCCTCATAGAACTCGGGAACTACAAGAGCTACAGTTGAGAGATTTCGAGATTTGGTGTGTGAAGTCACAGTGCAAAAAAATCAAAAGTTGGATATATTACTCCGATAAAATATAATATATCATATATGGATAACCTCATTAAACCTCATTAAAGAACTATAAGCTATGGCTAACGTTAGCTACAAGCTAACGATACAGATACAGCCTCAAGATACAGATATTTCGTATATTATATGATATATGAATTGCCTGACAAAACTTTGGATATGAACACTTAATAAGCCTAAGAGAGGAGATAGATATTGTGAAAAGAGAAACTTACATTTGAGCGCACAAACGGCCACGATGAGCGTGCCCCATGGAACGCCAAACTTGTCCGCAATCGATTGCGCGTCCGCTGTCAGCGATGAGATGGCCAGCAGGGGAAACAGCACATTGCGCTCGAGGACACTCAAATAGATGTAGAACTTCTCGAACCACATGATCTGCGGGGCATTCAGTACCTCGAACTGTCCGAATTCCTTTTGCCGGAGCAGCGGACGAGCAAAGCAAAGCCAGGGCATATGCTTGCGCATCTGTGGCACCACATAGTGGAGGAGCACGCCCAGTGTGCCGATGAAGACATAGAGCACCACATTGAGATCCGGCTGGAGCACTGTGAACACTGTGCTGCAGTGCAACACCAGGACTGAGACAGCCAGCAGGGTCATCACAACGAAATCGTTCTTCAAGCGAGTTGTGACCGTTGCCTGAAGTTTGCGTGGCAATGGATCCGGCAGCTCGTTCTCCAACTCACTGCCATCCAAATCGAGCGCTGCTTGCTGATTGATCAGCCCCGGCTCTGGGTCGAGGGCATCTGTGGCATCTATGTCCGTGTTGGCTGTATTAGCGCCAGCTGTCAGCGTGGACATATCCCCGGGATTTGTTGTCGACGAACTGGAGATTTTGTCATCTTGCGGATCCTCCGTTGGCGACTTGGTCTCAGTTATGGTTGTTGCATACAGATTCTCGGCACTGCGCGTCGTTTTGACGGCAGCTCCTGCAGCAGTTCCGTTTACGTTTGTAGCTGGGCCAGCTGCACCGCTTGCATCATGGCCATTCGCTATCGAAGCATACGAGCTGGAGGCTGTTAGACCCCGTTTATGGGTCTTGGCCAACGTTTGGTTGCTGCCCAGAGAAGAGGCTTTCGATTTGCTATGCAGCTGCTCCAACTGCAGTTCCTGTTCCAGCTCCTGCTCCTGCTCTTGCTCCTGTTCCTGCTCTGGCAGTTGTTCATGCTTCCCCAGCGAGCTCAGTTCGATGTGCTCATTGCTATTGGATCGGGAATGGAACTCTGCTTGCCGCGCCACTCGCTGTGCCAGCGGCGTTGGCTGCGCTGTTGAGCTGGGCTCCGTTGATTGGCGTTTGCTTAGCTGCCGCTGATGCTGTTGTTGCCCTGTGCCCAGCTCCCTTTGCTGGCTCACCTGGTTGCGACTCTTGTACGAGTGCTGCCTGCACTCGTCCTCATCATCGCGATAGCTGCTCACAATGCACGTCTTGATGATGCGCCACAAGTGGCTAAAGTCGCTAGCCGACCGGGACATGTGATAGCCCAAGGGTATCAGCATGGCACAGAATATGGAGAACAAGATGTACTGAGTGCCTCGATGCTCATCCAGGGCAGCATACAAGGGACCATAGAGCAGCAGGACAGCCAAAACGGAGCGCAGCAGGCAAAGGAAAGAGCCTGCAAAATAATAATGGGATTATATATGTTATATATGCATGACTGGCAAATATCCTAAACCAAGTGCTAGCTCCTATATATGTACAACTTATTACGGCGAAGAGGCATCCCAGACCTGGAGTACTCCTTGCGAGATGTTGAACTCGATCGAATATGTAAGATTAACTGCTACACTAAAGTCTCTCTCTCTCTCTCTCTCTCTGGTTCATCTGCTGATAATCTCTTATACTCTTACTCTTATACTAGCTAGTCTCGAGCTGATATACTTACATATTCCAACTATGTATATAGCACTAGTTATACCCTATCTTCTATTCTCTAGCTCCTATACTCTACTGACACTAATACTGTCACAGAATCAACCCAAATTTTAGATCAGGATTAGCTCTGACAATTTCACTCTTCACTTACCTAACAAGCTGCTCGCCGCATTGCCGCCAAAGAGATGCATATCGAGCTGTTCGAGCAGGTACATGAGAAACGTATTGAACTGCGGGCACAGGCCCACCGAGAACATGATGGGAAAGCAGAGGAGCAAGACATAGAGGCACTGCAGCAGCGTGGCAACCACGTGAGCCGGCGAATAGCGTATGCCAAAGAAAATGAACGTCTCTGGGGGCCTCTCCCTATACGCCGTATCCAAATGCTTGAGCAGCAGCAGAAGGCCGCCGCACAGACAGAAGTAAATGGCACGCGAGTAGGCGACGATTTTGTTAAAACCGTGAACCGGTGATGCTGCATCTGGCTGGACGCTCTTTACCAGCGAGTATTGGGCACCGGCTATCACCGAGCAAAAGAGCAGAACACACAAATCCTTGTAGTGGTTATGCTGAAGTATCGCAGCGCCCAGGCAGGCCACCAAAGTGCACAAGACACAGGCCAAAAGCACGTGCAGCCAGTGCAGGTCGCGATCGAAGAGCGCGAGCAGTTCCAAGCGATCCATGGCTATCTTGAACTCATGCTCATGCCCGCACCACTTGAAGCGATATTTGTAGAAGCTCTTGGGTGCCAGGGGCTTCTCGGCAGAGAGCAGGCAGGTGGCAGGACGCCAATAATCACAGTAAGGTGCGAAATGTCCATCCACGTGCAGCATTGGTTGACTTAGCTGCTGCTGTTGCTGCTGTTGCTGCTGCTGTTGTTGTTGCTGCTGTTGCTGTTGTTGCTGTTGCTGCTGTTGCTGCTGTTGATTTGATTGCTGCCGAACTGCAGAGTCAGCAACACTCGCATTTGAATTTGCATTCGCTGCTGCTGTCGCTGCTGCAGCTTCGTTGAGCTGCTGCTGCAGCGCTTCCTGGCGTGCTGCTTGCATCATATTGAACATGCCTTGAAATGAAGAGCGTGCCACACTTGCTGCCGTGCTGCTTCCTGCTGCAATTGATCCTGTTCCTGTTCCTCCTGCTCCACTTCCTGCGGCTGCAGCTGCTGCTGTTCCTCCTCCTCCTCCTCCAGCGGCTGCTGCTCCTCCTGCTCTATTACTTCCACTATTGCTCATCATCCTGCAGCTAATTAACGAAGCTGGCGGCGCTGTCTGTCCATTCGCTGCGTTGTGCGCTTCAGCAGCAGCTGCCGCTGCTGCCAGCTGTTCGCAAACTAGTTTCGCATCCATGGAGGCGGGATAGCTGCCCTGCAGTGCCTGTATGGCATCCTGATAGAATTGGAAATGAGCACTAGACATATTCGGTGGCAAGATTGTTGGATTAGCTGGCACCGTTGTGCCATCTGGCAGGATGGCGGCTATAGGTCGGCCACGATCGTCCACAGCACCGCCATGCATTAGCCACAACATCTTATGTATATCAGCCGTGAGGCTGTCCGTCAAGCTGATGCTGTGCGTCGAGTTCGAGGATGAGGAATTGCGTGAACACGCTGGCAACATGGCCAGCTTTTGCTGTTGCTTGACTAAGGCCAATTCGTTGTTGCTGTTGGAGGATTCACCGCCACCTATAGCGCGCCGGCGACGCAGCTCATCCACTTCTCGATACTTGGCCACCTTGGGTATGGCACCCAGGCTGCGCGCAGCCATGCGAGAAGTGCAGGGCTGCTCCTCGTCAAGATCGTGGTCCTGATGCCGGTCGGGTTCGTGATCCTGCAGTAACAGCTGATCCTTGGAACTAGCGCTCACATGCTCGCAATCGCTGGACGGACAGCCCGAGTCGGCTTCGCTGCCTATCAACTGGCTGCGAATCTCCAAGGGCTGCTGTTGCTGTTGCTGTTGCTGCTGCTGTTGGAGCTTCTTTGGCTGGATGAACTCTTGGCGCAACGCCTGCTCGGCGGCTTGCTCCCGTGCGCTGAGCTGTTGCTGTCGATTGCTGAGCAAAGGCGAACGTGAGCCTGTGTTGTTGTCTGTCTCTTCATCGTCCGATGGCAGTGCAACAATTGTTGCTGCTGCAGCTGCTGACGCATTTGCAATGCTTGTTGTTCCTGCTGCTGCTCCTATCCCAGCTCCACCTACTCCTCCGCCATTCAGTTCACAGTTCTTAAGCACATCGTCTAGCTGACTTTGCGTCTGCTGCAGCTCACTAAGTATGTGCTCCAGATTGTCATCGAAATCCTTGAAGACATCATCATCATCGTCGGCCAAAATGCCGCCAACATCGGATTCGGCACTGCGGTGCGTTTGACTGCAGCCCAAGGCGCGCGTGCGACGCCTCAGTGGTACATCATCCACTTCATCATCATCGACATCCAGCTGGTGATCGGTGTCATCCTCATCCACTTCCTCTTCCACGTCATCATCATCGTAGTCCATCTGCAGCTTTGGCTCATCGTTCATTTTCTCATCCAAATGCTCGACAATGGGATAAACAGGTGGTTCAATTAGGGCGGTGGTTGAGCCACAGGCGCTGGAGCTGCTAAAAATGACGCTGCTGCAACTGCCAATAGCTCCAGGTCCGCCAGTTGCACTCTCTGCATAGTTCTGGTCAAGTCTTAGATTCAAATGTTGATTGCGCACAAGACTTTTGCTGGGCGGCGGCAGTGGATTTCGTAACTGCTGCTGCCCGCTAATCGCCTCGACGCTATTCGGATGCGGACTTAAATTCGAGACAGATGGCTGAGTACAAAGAACCTCCAGGGCGGCGCTCTTAATGCGTCGCACACCTCCGCCACCACCTTGATTGACCGATGAGGAATTCAGCAACGTGGTCTTGGAGCTAGAGTTAGGATTGTTGCTCTGCTTTTGATAGCTTGTGGCATTGGAATGTCTACGCCGCTTCATTGCATTCGCCGATCGATTCGTTTCTGTCAATTGAGTCGAATTGCAGAGCTGCAGAGCTGACATTGTGCTATTTCGATCCTTCCGTACCAAATGGTGATTGTGCAGCTGCTGATGATGGTGGTGATGATGGTGATGATGGTGGTGCAAGTGCGGCTGCTGAGCACGAAATGTCGCCTGGTGCGACGACTGCTGCTCAATGCCTAAGTCTGATTTGGTATAGCTGTCATCCTCCAGGTACACATCCGAAGAAGAATCTATAAAGGAGAAGTTAGTTAATATTATTGTATAACTCTATCGTTCATCCCATTGTTAGCTATACCCAATATCGATATGCGCCTCAGCGCCAATGCCAGATCCATATCCATATCGTCAACATCGACATTTTGTTGTTGCTGCTGTTGCTGTTGTTGCTGCTGCTGTTCGGCAGCATGTTGCTGCTGTTCAAGCTGCAACTGTTGCAGCTGCTGTTGATGCTGCAACTTTTGCTGTTGCTTGAGCAGCTGCTTTTGCTGTTGCTGCTGGAAATGTTGCTGCTGATGCTGCAGCAATGTTTGCTGCATCGATTGAAATAATCCAATACGGCTTTGATGCTTCAGTCGCTCTTCATGCGTTTCAGAGCTGCGATGCCGCTGCAATCGCAAGGAACGTGTTTGTGGCTGTTGGACAAGCAACACCGATGAGGAAGACGATGCAGAGCAGCCATCGTTGCTAGCCCCAGCTCCAGTTCCACTTCCAGATCCAGCTGCAGTTCCAGTACCAGCGCCTGTTGCAGTTGCACTCGCAGCTGGCGCTGATGCTCCTCCTGCTGGGCTAACCATGAAAAGCTGACGCGAATTATGACCAGGTCTCGCCGCTTTCGTATGCAAAAAGCTGGGTGACGCAGCAGCTGCTGCTGCAGCCGCTGATCTTGTTGTAGCTATTGTATCGGATTGATTTCGCATTAGCTCCGTGTTTAGCATATCATCTAGAGCACCGCTGGCATCTAGGCTCGCCTGTCGCTCCAGCTGACGCCGATGTCGACGACTGAATAAATGACGGCCCGTGCGACCAGTTCCGGCTACAGCTACTGTTCCAGACCCAGTTCCACCAGTTGTTCCAGTAGATGTTGCTGTAGTCGTTGCTGCTGCTGCTCCAGTCGATCCTCCAGCCGCAGCTGCCTCTTCGCTATCGTCCGTATTGGCAGGTACTACAAGCTCCACAAGCTCAGGATAAACAGTCAGGTATTTGCTATATAACTCATTGGCATAACCAGGATTTGTTGCAGCTGCTGATCTTATGGATTTGGTAACGCTAGCAGACCCCGCAAGCGATTGCTGATCCTGTTGACTGCCGCCAGATAGCATTGATGGGGCATAAAACATTAACTCAATGGATTCGGAGCTATTCTTACGATGCACATCAACTTTGAGATCTACAAAATTCAACTTATTAAATGAATGTTCTATATGAACGTTATATATAAGCTGTGAGCTTTGTCTACCTATAATGCTATTGGCGTTGTCTATGGACATGATGCTGTTCTCCTCGCTGGCTTCATTGATTGGCTGTTCCAAGCCTCGCATTACTTTCATTTCGATGCCGTTCTCTTCGTCCGGTTCGCGTGCCACCATCTCCTTGGTGACCTTGAAGAAGTGGCTCTTCAGATTCACCTCGGACATGGTTTGAGCCCGATCGTAGAGGCGATGCAATGCCAAATTCGCCAGCTTCACCAGCAATATTGTACAGCTGGTTAACACGCAATACAGACACCAAGTTAACCATGTGCTGGGAAAATACTGCAAGGGGTAAGAGATGAAAAAGATGAAATTTCAGCTTCGGTTTAGACAAATGTAATTCGACACTCACCAGATAGGCAACAAAGGGCGAACATAGCAGATAAAGCCATAAATACAAATGGACAACATTGCAGAATACGCCTTGATGCGGATCGTAGAAATAGCCGCCGGTCAGCGAGGCCCACACGCCTTGGCGCAGTATCTCCAAGGTTTGTGAACCCATGGTGGCCTATACTGCATCGCTCTTAAATGCACTCACAGGATTCTCACCTTGGCTCTGTTGCTTTATCAACTTAATATTATTTGTATATTCAATTTTTTGCCTCAATCATCAATTTGTTATCGCTTAATTTGCAGGCTTTGGGGTGGGGTGTTTGGAGAGAAGCTTAAAGCTCAAAGCGGAGTTGAAATTTGAGTGGGAATGCTTGCTTACAATAAGAAAGACCGAGAGGGAGGATAAGGGAGGGCGGGAAGTAGGTTAGGGACCCGGGAAGAGGCAAAGCAAGGGAAGTGTTGGAGTGTAGGAGTGTAGGAAGAGGAGAAGGAAGAGGAGCGCGCAAAAGTGTAGGCGTGCTAGTGTGAATGTGCGTGTGCGTGTTTGTGTGAATTGGTACAAACGGGAGGCTGAAATTTCGGCAACAAAAAAAAGGGGAAAAAAAGGAAAAAACAATGCAGCCACTTGCAAATCGAAAACTATTGACAATTTGTTGCACTTGCGCTGCAATACGATTTGATTTCACATCGATTTGATTGTTGTTGTTGCTGCTGCTGCTCTTGCTCTTGCTCTTGCTGTTGCTGTCTTCGTGGTTGCAGTTGGAACGTGTTGATTTTTTTTTTGTTGGTTGCTGCTGGGTATGTTGTTGTTTTTGTTGCTCTTGGTGCTGTTGTTGCTGTTGCTGTTGTCATTGTTGTTTGTTATCAACACTAAAACAAGAACATCTTGTGCTTTCGCTGCTCTCTAGCTAATAATTTTGTTGCAAACTCTTTTCTTTATTTGTGTGGCTTTTTGGTTCTGCTTTTCTCTTTTCTTTTTCGTTTTTTTTTTCTTTTTTTTTTTTTTTTTTTTTTTTTTTTTGCAAAGTAACACTCACTCCCTATGCTCCCTTGTTTCATATGCTTTTCTTTTATTTTTGCCTTGTCTTCGCTGCGGTGTGTGTGCCGTCGCTAGTCAAACTTATCGAAAAACGTCTTATCGCGGCAGTGCTGTAAGCCGTTGCAGGCCCAACGATTGCTTAGCGCGCATTCAAATGTAAGCAAATCAAACTGTGGTTGGAATATTTACTTCTTTAAGCCACTTGAGCCATAGGATACTTACTTATATTGTATGGTAAAAAGAAAAATGAGAAAGAAACACCACTTGAAATCAGCCAAACAGTTTATTTCTCAGTTACGTATGAGCTGTTGGGCTCTTGTGTTGTTTTGAGTTTTTGCTCAGCTGATTTGTTTACGCGCCAGTGCTGTGGAGCGGGACAAGCATCTCGATTGCTTGGCGCGCATTCAAATTCATGTTAGTTGACCAAGTAGCAGAACAAATATTTATTTTAACAAGTTTATTTATGCAATAACCCGTTCTTAAGCTATTTGCATACATTATATAATGTATAAAAAAATCTATATATGTATAAAAAAAAAAAAAAAAAACCAAAAAACTATATACGCAATTCTAAATAATACATCACATAAAATTAACATCAGTGGTTTTTGAGTTAATTTCTTTTCTGGATTTTTGGTTTTTTAGTTTTTAGGTTAAGACTTACATCAACGTTCCTCGCTGCTAGTGATGCTGCTGCTGCTGCTACTGCTGCTAGCATCTGAATCACTGCTGGCGAGATACCCATCTTTGTGCTCATAATTATGATGATGATGTATATGCTCCTCCTCCTCTATGGACGGCGCCTGTTCAATGGGATGATGATGCTCGTGATGCTCATGATGCTCATGATGGGCATGATCGAGCTTCTCATGGTGATGTATATGCTCGTGATGGTCATGATGATCATGATGGGCAAGATCGGGCTTCTCATGGTGATGTATATGCTCTTTGGTCTGATGAATTTCTATCGGATGATGCTCCTCATGTATGATCTTCTTCTCCTCCTTTAGCACAATTGGCTTATGGTGATGATGAACATGCTTGATAATCGTATGAACATGTTTCTCGATCTTCTTGTGAATGGGCACATGTATAACAATTTTTTTCTTCTTCTGCTGACTCCTGATTGATATAGTTAGACATATTATTATGCTAATTGTTATAGTTATATATCTATATAGAGATTATACCCCGCATTTGTTGCCTGCACACAAACAAAAAGTAGCACGAGAAGCGTCAAAAGCGAGAACTTCAGCAGCTGTAAAAACATAAAGAATTGAAGTCCTTGACATAGTTATATGTTTTTCATGTATCTTACCGCATGTCGATTATCCATTATGCTTAGAGTTGAATAAAGATAAAAAAAAAAATTGTAGCTGCGATGTGCTCGCTCGAGTGGCTCGATTTCGAATGATTGCTGCCCAAGTGCTGCCAAATTATTTTATAACACGATTTTGGAATGCGGCGTTGAGCTTCAGATTTTTACTTCCGTGCATTTTATATATGTAGACATATATAAATATACATTTTATTTTGTATGATATGAATTGTGGGTGGATTTTCTTTTGATACTCTAAGCCCACGGAAAATGGGTAAACAGGGCATATTGCTCTTAATGAGAGGTATGTAACATGGCCGCTAACTATCATGAGCTTATCGCACATATTTGATTAGTCAGAATCATTAAACGAAACGAGTCAATTTAACTTTCTCGTTCTATATGGCAATAGATGTATAAGACTTTTAGCATATAAGAGTTTGAAATTTGCTTAATGGATCCTTCGATAGATTCTTATCATCGATAACTTTGGCAGTTAGTGTATAAGAACTGTAAAAGCTAGGGATGTGAAATTTGAAACTTAGAATTGACATTAGGATTAATGGTTATACGACCTAAATTGATAGAATTTGTTATTAAACTATTGTAAATTATATACAATGCTCTTTGTTAGAGTATATTCTAGTTAGATACTTCCTGTTTCTTCGAGAGTTGATGCTCTACAATTACACCTCAAAAGCTTTGTTTTGCTATAATTTGATTATTGCAGCGCATTCAACAATTCGTCTGAAAGCATAGCTATGCTATCTGCACTTTGCTTTCGTTAGATATTCGTCGAATTCACAGCTTTTGCATTGTTTTAATTTCCCTGTGGCTTTTGTTATTGTTATACGAAAACTTCTTTGCGTTTCTTTTTCGCACAGACGGAAGACATCGACAACAAAAGTCAGTCAACGGAAATATGTTGGAAACTGTGCAAGGCATCAAGTTAAATACGATAAATAAATAAATAAATAATAATACAAGCAATACATAAGTCTTCACGAGTACATATGTACATACATGTAAGCATACATAAGCTTATTTGTATTGCGTTATTACATTTGATATGTGCTTGCTTGGTGTACTTCATTGCAAATTGCATGTCTTACGCAATGGCACGAAAACGTTAGCAATTAAACATTTTTTTTTTTTTTTTTTTTCCTTTGCTATGCATTTTCCGTACATGGATATTTTCTCTTTTTTATATGCAACTGAGTACATATAATTTGAATAATGTAATCGATATCCATATCGCCATCGATGTGGCGCTAAGCAACACTGCTCAGTCTTACACCAGTGAAAAACAAATTTTTTCCAAATGCAGGCAAGTGCACTTCATTTTAATAATAATCGATATTTACTTGTCTACCGATATGTCACTTAGCAGCACTGGTTGAACATATTCACTATTGAGTATCCATTCATAGGCACACACACTAAAGAAGCAGAGCAGCAGCAGTAAAAGAGCAGAAGGGAAAACGCAAACAAAATTCTTTGAAAAGCTCATTTTAAGGTAAATTCAATCATTTTAATAATTGCATTTAATTTCAAATAGCTGTTCAGTTCATATAGAAAGTTGGTAAATTCAAGTAACGCTCGATTGCGAGATATCTCATTGGTTAAATTTAATTAATAAAAGTGTAAGACGTGGTTCGGCCGTCATATGAGTAAACGCTTGCCGTATGTATATAAATATATATATATGTGTATGTGTGTGTGTGGTGCCTCTTATGGGGCTGATACGCCCCTTAAGAGGAAGTTGCCCCTAGCATTATAATCAATATTGAAGATATTTGCATACATATGTAAATTTTATAATTTAATTCGTGTATGTGCATGTGTTGGGTATTGCGCGACCCGGCCGTGCTTTATTAAGGAGTATTTTAGCAAAGTGACAAAATATAAAATGCATTTGACAGCTGATAAGCTCCTTGCATAGGGTTTCGAGCTTATTTTGTATGAAATTGCAATTTTAACTGTGTTGCCAGACTTTTTTAGGGGAAATTTGATAATATTTCAATTTTCAATGCTCTTTCCATAATTTCTAATACAAAGTTCTTTCCATTCGTTCCAGCAGCAAGTTCCCAAGCATAAGAGAGCGAGAGCTAGTGAGAGAGAGAGAACTGCACGATGACCGATTCAAAGTATTTCACGACCACTAAAAAGGGCGAAATTTTCGAGCTCAAATCGGAGCTGAACAATGACAAAAAGGAGAAGAAGAAGGAGGCCGTCAAGAAGGTGATAGCCAGCATGACCGTTGGCAAGGATGTCTCTGCCCTGTTTCCGGATGTTGTCAACTGCATGCAAACGGATAATCTGGAGCTGAAGAAACTCGTTTATTTGTATTTGATGAACTATGCCAAATCGCAGCCGGATATGGCGATTATGGCAGTGAATACATTTGTCAAGGATTGTGAGGATTCGAATCCCTTGATACGCGCTCTGGCCGTAAGGACTATGGGTTGCATACGCGTTGATAAGATAACGGAATATCTATGCGAACCGTTGCGTAAATGCCTGAAGGACGAGGATCCCTATGTGCGCAAAACAGCAGCCGTTTGTGTTGCCAAACTATATGACATCTCGGCAACAATGGTGGAGGATCAGGGATTCCTGGACCAGTTGAAGGATCTGTTGTCCGACTCGAATCCCATGGTGGTGGCCAACGCTGTGGCGGCGCTAAGCGAAATCAACGAGGCCAGTCAGTCGGGTCAGCCGCTCGTCGAGATGAATTCGGTGACAATTAATAAACTATTGACGGCGCTCAATGAGTGCACCGAATGGGGACAGGTCTTCATCTTGGACTCGCTGGCCAACTACAGTCCCAAGGATGAGCGAGAGGCACAATCGATCTGTGAGAGAATCACGCCCCGTTTGGCCCATGCAAATGCAGCTGTGGTGCTCAGCGCAGTCAAGGTGCTGATGAAGCTGCTAGAGATGTTGTCGAGCGACAGTGATTTCTGTGCCACGCTGACCAAGAAATTGGCCCCTCCACTGGTTACACTGCTCTCCTCAGAACCGGAGGTGCAATATGTTGCACTGCGCAACATCAATTTGATTGTGCAGAAACGTCCGGATATCCTTAAGCATGAGATGAAGGTGTTTTTCGTGAAATACAACGATCCCATTTATGTGAAGCTAGAGAAATTGGACATTATGATCCGTTTGGCCAACCAGAGCAATATCGCCCAGGTGTTGAGTGAACTGAAGGAATATGCCACCGAGGTGGATGTGGACTTTGTGCGCAAGGCTGTGCGTGCAATTGGACGCTGTGCCATTAAGGTGGAACCGTCGGCCGAGCGCTGTGTTTCCACTCTATTGGACCTCATTCAGACCAAGGTCAACTATGTTGTTCAGGAGGCCATTGTCGTCATCAAGGATATCTTCCGCAAGTATCCCAATAAGTATGAGAGCATCATTAGTACACTGTGCGAGAATCTGGATACTTTGGATGAGCCAGAGGCACGTGCCTCGATGGTCTGGATCATTGGCGAATATGCTGAACGTATTGACAACGCAGACGAGTTGCTCGACAGCTTCCTGGAGGGCTTCCAGGATGAGAATGCTCAGGTGCAGCTGCAGTTGTTAACAGCTGTGGTCAAACTGTTTCTCAAACGTCCATCGGACACTCAGGAGCTGGTGCAGCATGTTCTGTCGCTTGCCACCCAGGACTCAGACAATCCAGATTTACGTGATCGTGGCTTCATCTATTGGCGTCTACTCTCTACCGATCCGGCTGCTGCCAAGGAGGTGGTTCTTGCCGACAAGCCTCTCATCTCGGAGGAAACGGATCTGCTAGAGCCAACGCTTCTCGACGAGCTCATCTGTCACATTAGCTCGCTGGCCAGTGTCTATCATAAGCCTCCAACGGCCTTTGTTGAAGGTCGCGGCGCTGGCGTACGCAAATCTTTGCCAAACCGTGCCGCCGGCTCTGGCAATGCAAATGCTGAACAGTCAGGCGAAGCTGGCCAAGGATCCGAGTCCATGGTCATACCCAATCAAGATTCACTCATCGGCGATCTACTCTCCATGGATATCAATGCGCCAGCAATGCCCGCAGCACCGGCTTCGACGACCAGCAATGTGGATCTGCTTGGTGGTGGATTGGATATACTACTGGGTGGTCCACCGGCAACTGCAGATTCAGGTGTTCCTGTCGGTGGGGCCACCAGCTTGCTGGGTGACATTTTCGGTCTGGCCGGCACCTCCCTGTCGGTGGGCGTGCAAATACCCAAGGTCACTTGGTTGCCTGCCGAAAAGGGCAAAGGCCTAGAGATCCAGGGCACCTTCTCGCGACGCAACGGCGAAATCTACATGGACATGACCTTCACCAACAAAGCAATGCAGCCAATGACCAACTTTGCCATACAGCTGAACAAGAACAGCTTCGGTCTGGTGCCCGCCTCTCCGCTACAGGCACCACCCCTGCCCCCTAACCAGTCCACAGAGGTCAGCTTGGCATTGGGCACCAGCGGACCGATTCAGCGTATGGAACCATTGAACAACCTTCAAGTGGCCGTCAAAAACAACATCGATATCTTCTACTTCGCCTGCTTGGTGCACGGCAATGTACTGTTCGCCGAGGACGGGCAGCTTGACAAGCGTGTCTTCCTCAACACGTGGAAGGAAATACCCGCTGCCAATGAGCTGCAATATAGTCTGAGCGGTGTCATTGGCACCACCGACGGCATTGCCTCCAAGATGACCACCAACAATATCTTCACCATTGCCAAGCGTAATGTCGAGGGCCAGGATATGCTATATCAATCCCTGAAGTTGACAAATAACATTTGGGTCCTGCTCGAACTGAAGCTTCAGCCGGGCAATCCCGATGCAACGCTCAGTCTCAAATCTCGCTCCGTGGAGGTGGCCAACATCATTTTCGCTGCCTACGAGGCCATTATACGGTCCCCCTAAACAGATCGAACAACAACAACAATTATAAAATTATAAACAATCTATTATTGTTAGTTACATGTCTCGACATATAGCTGAAATATCTAAATATTGCGCGTTGATAAAGGAAAACTGTTAAAAATGAAGGAAGGGAAGAAAAGCCTCAAGCTTTAGCTTATTGAGGCGTATTATTATTATATTATATTATCCTATTACCTAATACAATTACATATATATATATATACGACTATATATTGAACTCGACTCGATGCAATCGATGTTGGAAAGCATTCCATTTGTCGTGGGGCTCTAACGTATCATCCAATAATTTACTACTCCACACAAGCTAAAATATATGTTTATCATACACACACATTATCAACTCTACATGCAGATACCCTGTATTTTTTCTTATTTCATGTTTTGAATACATAAGAAATATATGTACCTTAGTTGTAAAAGTTGGAAAATACGTTGTTTTAGATTTGTTAAAATGTGTTTTAATCTAGATTTCTTTTATTTTGTTATTTATAGATAGAAATGCTTAGATTAGATGGTTCCATGTGTTTTCTACATATCTTAGCAAGGCTCCATGGTATTAAGTTGTGTGGAATATACTCTTCTAAATATATCCATCAGCTATGTATGCAGTACATTTACAAGGAATAGAGCCGATAACCATTTCAAGTCTAGAGTGTATTCGGGGGTCTATGCTTTCGCACCACAACTTTAGTATACCGTCGTCTATATATATCAATATAACAGGGTATATTATCCTTTTCATTTCACATTTACAGGATTTCTAATCAATTACCCACCCATATTCCACATTTTCGTTCTTAGCATTGCTTTGCAACATATTACAGGGTATTCTGTACCTTGCTCCTTTATTTATTCATGCATATATTTACAGGGTATTCATTGATTTGCCAGCCACCCACACATTCACCTGTGCTTACGTTAACCTGCAAAAGCTGCTCCCTCCAACAGAAAAGCTCAAACAGACTTTAGCTTTAAGGGCTTTTAAGCTCTTGCTTAAGGGTTGCTGTCTACAGCTATAGCTATCTCGCTCCCTCTTGATGCGTCGCTTCGTATGTAAAGGCGTTTGCATTGTCCTGTTGTCTCTGTTCAGCGCGAGTCGCGCTGCTCTGTTGTACCACAAGTAAATTTATCTTGGCCCCGATAGAAAGGACGAAATATTCCTGCAGCCAAATAAGTGATACACAATACAAAGAAAATAAGGGAAAAGTATATAGAAATAAATTGAAAATACAATAACTATTTGATTTCATGCAAATGTTCATACAATAAGTTGAAGCAAAAGGCGAAATCTGCGCCCAAACAATTTCTTGTTTTGGGCCCAAACCAAACATGTGGCACAGCCCGACTCTGGGCTCTGCATACATATAGAGCCATCGCCATTTGGGGCTTACATTTCGGACAATGACTGAGACGGCGGGCAATGGCAGTGGAGTGGCTTCAGCTGCCCCGTTGGCTGCGGCTGCGGCTGGAGCAGCGGCTCTGCACTCCTTGGACAGCTACGATGTGATCTATGATGCTGGACAGGAGCATTCAGATGATATGCAAAGCGTTTCACATATGGATTGGCCATTTTTGATAAAGGTATGTCATCTCTGAATATGTATATATATATATATGTGTGTGTGTATGTGTGTGTGTGTGTTTTGAGAGTGTGTCAACAACTGACTCATCCAGGCAGCAAGCAGGCTGCCAAGTGGACGGAGTAGCAACTGTGTCAGTGCCTGAACTCGTCCTTGATCGAATTACAGTGCATGCGGGGCAGAAGGCGTGTGGCACGGGGCGTGGCCTAAGGGTTGTCTGCGTGCATGCGAAATGAGATGCTTGACATGTTTACAGCTTCACTTCAGAGAGGGAGAGAATGAAGGCAGCAGAAGATGAAAACAAATATATGACATTGCGCTGAGACTAAAGAGAAATACTATATAGTGAATTAATGGACTATATACGTTTATATGTGGGATAATACAGTTAGTTTAAGTGACAGAAACTAAAAGTTAAAACAAATAGTTTTAAAACCTTGAGGTTACCTTGCAAAGATATTCTAAAATCGAGGTTACCTTGCAAAGATATATCTAAAGTGAGACCATGTCGCAGAGATTTACTAGATAAATCAAATATTGTAATGAATAAAGCAAAAAAATAAATATAATAGGAATGAAGTCCCTTAAGAGCTTGGCTATATAAATTGAATGGTTTGGATAATGCACATATATTAAGTTGTCATACAGATGGGTTAGAGTCCTTAGTATGGCATTCTAAGCTATTTTAGACTATAAATATAATAAAAGTGGGGTTATGTTAATACTAATACTGTAAATGAGGTTATGTAGAGGTTCAGCTACGGAAATGATACAAAAGTACGATGCAATTTCTAGATAATATGAAATGTTTGTAGTAAAATCGTATGAAATCTTCCGAAATGAAAAAAAAAAATTAGTTAAGAAAAGCCTTAATAGACTTGAAATTGAATTAGCTAATTAGAAATTTTTTATTGACTGCCTTGACTGAACTGATTTATATACACTTTCTCAACTGAATCTTTTCCTCTTTCTCTACCTCTAGGGCATCCTGGAGAACAGTCAATCATGTGCGCCAACCACACCGGATACCCTGCCCGCTCTGCTGTGGGCCATCATCGCCGTGTTTGGCATCGTCTACGCCCTGCTCGGCTATCGTTGCCTGCGCGCTGTTGGCTTCCTGAGTGGGTTGATGGTGGGCGCCAATGGGATATTCATACTGCAGGACTTCCAAATCACCTGGCTGGGCAAGCCGGCCGATTCGGCGCTGGCCATTGTGGCCGGACTCCTAGGCGCTGTGCTCGGCTCTACGTATCCTGTCGCCTCGGTACTGATCAGCGCCTTTGCTGGTGCCTTGCTCTCGGGCGCTGCAATGGCCGTCTGTGTGGCCACAATGCCGGACAACGAGTTCGGAGTGAGTCTTACGCCCTCTCTCTCTCTCTCTCTCTCTCTTTCTCCCTTCTTCCTCTTTATTGTAAAGTTTTTTTTTATAAAAGTAATCTAATCTAATTAATATTACCCTATTCTGCTCTATCTCTCTCTCTGTCTTTGTCTCCATTCCCTTCACATCTCTCTATCTATCCTCTCCTCTCTCCTCCCACTCTCTGAAAATATCTCTAATTGCTATTCTCCCCATCTCTGTCTCTTAACTTCCCCACTCTCTCTCTCTGTCTCTACCTCCCATCCCCTCCAGTATCGCGAGATCTATGTGGCTGTGGTCGGTGGCGCCGTCATCTGCTCGGTACTGACGCTGTGCTGCGTCAAATATGTTACGATCTTGACGTCGAGCATTGTGGGCACGGCCATGGTAATCGGCGCCATAGACTTCTTCATGCACAGCTTGGAGACAATTAACTGGATACTGAGCATGAAGCCGCACCCATTGCCGCCACCTTGCTATGGCGGGCTCTTGATTACCGCCTGGCCGTTGACCATTGTGATCAGCATCATGGTGCAGTGCTTCATTACCGCTTGGCGTGTGGATCATCGCAAGCGTCTCTATATGCGGCACCATCAACAGCATCCGCATGGCAATCACCATCTGCCCCTTGGCCAGCCGGCACCGGGTGCAGCGGGCGTGGGCAATCCCCATGTGCCGATGCGTCGATCTCAGTCGCGCACCCGCGAGACCCGCGAGGAGGCCAGGCAGCGCAAGTTCCGTTATCTGTATCAGGTGCGAACAGCACGTGGCGACATCATCTCACAGGTGAGTAGAATCGATGCTCTGTTCACAGTTTGAAGACGAGCATATAGCGACCAGGTGAAAAGTCGACTTCAGTCAGTTATAGAAATCCTTTAAGCAGTAATGTCAACAGAGATAGTCTAACAGTTGTGTACAGGGTATCGTGCAGTCGGTTAATTCGGTTTAAGTTATTTCATCTCTAACTTCTTTCAGAACTTTGTGTCGGCTTTGCAGAAACGCATTCAACTGAGCGGTACGGAGACGCCATCGGAGCGTTCAATCAAAACTAGTTCCAATGAGCGGAACACCTTCCGGAGCGATCGCACCCACTTTACGACCATTCACGATCCGGAATTGTGCGACAAAATCGAGATCGTGCGCGACATTGGATAACAAACAAGCAATAGCTACATGTAACTATATCCGTAAGGGGGGTACGGCAGCGGGGGGCGTGGCAAGTTGGAAATGGGTCGGGGGAAAGGGGCGAGACGAAGGCAAGAGCTGAAACAGAACTTACGGTTAGGGATAACAGAAACATGTAGCTAAGAGGATGAAAAAAAAAAAAAAACAAAAAATTGGATCAAGACAAAATTTTGAACAAGCTTTAACTAAAACAGAACGAAAGAGAAGAGAAAAGATTGGAAGGGAGATAGAGAGATAGAGAGAGGGGGCGAAAAAGAGAGGGAAGACGTGGAGAAGTGGAGTGTTTAGAAGATATTTCAAAAATATCTCGGTGTCAAATAAATTTACTTGATTGAAGTGTAAAAACGCACAATTGAAAAGTGGCATAACTATTGAAATAATATATATATAATGCATTAATCGGGCGAGTACAGAGCTGAAAAGTCAATGAAGTATGTTTAGAAACTATAGCTAAATACTATAAAGTAAAAGGTGAATTGCTCAATTTGAGTTGAGAAGCAATCGGGAAGATTTCAGATGAATGGCGAAAGTGAATAAGGGATTTGGAAGTCATTAGCTGAAGAGTTGAGTATTCAAAAAATGCATTAGCTGAAAAGCTGGATACTTAAATAATACTTAAGCTGAGTAGCTGAATGCACAAAGAATGTTTGAACAGTTCTTCTAGAAACACAGTGAAAATCTCCGCTGAATAGCTGAATGCTATAGTTTCCAGAGACAGAATCGCTTCATACCTCACCTCTGGCTATGGTTTTTGCATTGTATAGCTCTTAGAGGGCGCGATCTATAGAGATCTACATATATGGATTCTTTATTATATAATATATAGATTGATCTATTACGATCTTCTTTGATCGTTAGCTATAAACTACATAATATATTTGTTCTTCAGAAAGAAAAAAAAAATAACAAGATGTTACTAGCAGCTAAACGAGTCTAGAATAGTGAAGAACATATAGGATTACCGATCGGGCCGGACTTGCCCTACATATATATATATATTGAGCGAGAAAGAGCTCTTCAGATAGTTATATAAGTACGTGATCGTAAGGTTATATGGAAACGTAATGGTTGGTCCAGTTCGAATAAAGCATTGTTTCTCTTCACACTAAGTCATATATGGTAGATATATACAAATATCTAAAGTGCATATTATATAGATATTAAGCTAAGTTTTGCGTATTCCTTGTGTGCTCTCTTTAAACTGGAAACTGGAAACTAAAACAAACAACTTTTACTACTGATTTTTATATATCTGTGTTATAATTATACTAAATGCATTTAACTAACTTGTATATCACACATATATATATAGCCAGATATGTGTGTATACATATATATATATCAAAGTTTTCGCAAATTTTTCCATTTAAGAAACTATTCAAATATCTATAGATATGAACATACATAAAGTATATTAAGTATATGGCATTTACTATTCAACAACTGATGTTTCCTTCGATTTTTGATCAAGTAATCCATAATTATATCTAGTTATATACCTATTAAGTACAATCAATTATGTCCAAAAAAAAAAAAAACAGCTCTCCAAGTTTTAAAGTTACGAAATTGATTGAAAATAAAACCAATCAATATACCCTGAGATGGCAAATTTACTCAGAGTAAGCCGAAAGTTGATTCACTAAAAACAAGTTTAAATATTTAAAAATAAAATAATAATATTAATGAACAAAATAAAATAAAAAGCATATTTAAGTTGGAAACTTACTAAGAGTAAGGCAAAAAAAAAAATAAAATAAATAAATAAATGTCAATAAAAATTAAAAAAAAAAAACCGCAAGAAATACATAAAAATTAAAAGCTAAATCAAATTTGAGTTTTGGAGTTTACTTAGAGTAAGCCACAAGATATTAATAAAAAAAAAATAGTAAGAAAATATAAGTAACAAAAAAAGTTTTTTAAAAATTGATTTATAAAAAGAAAAAAAATATATATAAATATAAATTGAGAAGCTACTGAGCCAAAAGAAAACATATTAAAAGAATAAAATATCTAAAAATAAATAAGAATAAAATTAAACAAAAAGAAATAAATGCCATAAAACATATATTGGAGAATTTACTTAGAGTAAAAAGAAATTCACTAAACAATAAGTGAGCTACAAAAAATAAATAAAGCACATGTTAAAAATAAGTAAATAAACAAGATTTGAGTTCGAGAAACTTACGAAGAATAAGCAAAGAGAACAAAAAAAAAAATGAAAAGTAATTTTATATAAAAGGCAATTTGAACTTTGATTAGAGAGTTAAGATTAGTTTTAAGCCTAAAATTCGCAGTACAAAAACGCAAATGGATTCGTTTGAGCAACAATTGGGGCACTGTCAGTGGGCTTGACATGCATGTTAAAGCGCATGTCAAGCATGCGAAAGCCAAAACAACAAAATTTGCTGCCGTCCGCAATTTGTTAACAAGTTTTGGACAATTATGCAACTAAAATATTAGTTTATTACTCATTTTTATTTTATTTAATATTTTCAACATTTTTTTTCATTCTTTTTCAAGCCATAAACAATATCGAAGCATTTAAAAACAAGCCAATAAAAATACAAATATTCAAGAAAACCTAAAAAATAAAACTGTTGTCTAACAAGAGTTGCGAAAAAAATCGACAAATAGTTAATATTATTTAAACAAAAATCCATTTATATGGAAAACTAAGTAGCAAAAAGAAAAGAATTAAATGAAAAGTTGAATGAAATCAAAAACATTCATATAATTAAAAATTAAAAGAAAACTTATAAAATTAAAAATAAATATGTATATGTAAATATATATATGTATGTATCTAGGCATTGGCTAAGCACAAGTTTCTAATAAAGAACCAAAAAAAAAAAAAAAAAAAAAATCCATGGCAGCAAAGTAAATAAATAGTTAAAGTTGAAATACCCTGTAAACGTTATTTGTTGCAGCTAACTAAAACCTTTAACATATAGAGCTCCGCATCGCCTCATGGCCTACGTCATGTCAAATTCAAGCCTAAGCCTAAACTATATAGAATGTTGATTCCAAGGTCTCTTCAGCCATAATTGCATCAAATTTGAACTACAAATATATCCTGGGTAACTCACCTGTGACCCATAAACCGACTATTAGATTGGACTCAAATACAGCTTACCATGAAGGCTAAACATAGCCTATTCCATTCCAGTTGATCAGATCTGCAACTGTAACTGTATAGGAAAACGAATTGTCTTAGGATACGTGGCACACCTCGAACTGCCTTTGCATCAAGGATGCCAACAGTGGAGTTCGATTTAGCAAAATTCTAGAATCGCATAATCTCCTGCTCCAAGCAGCGCAACTTAAAATCTTTAGCAAAGATTTTGAAGTTCATTTACTACTATTATATCCCTATAGCATAGCTGATCCTATTCAATATACAGATTCATTACATGATTTCAGCTGGGAATATAATTGATTATGTATCATTTATCGATTACTCTTCTGGCGCTAACTTCAAGCCAAGTATTTATCCTCGGATTATGCCCTAATTGTATTCTTCAAGCTTTCTTTCGTCTGCAATAGAAGTAGCCACAAGCGATTGAAGCAATGCTCATAATCGCCTGATATCGGATATAGATATCTATATATATATATGTATATATGTATAGTTCGTTCCTTTCTTATCGTCAATGTATTTTGCATTTTATTGATCAAATACACTTCATTTGTCTGCATGTTTCGTTGTTGTTGTTGTTGTTGTCGTGTATCGGACTATATAGGATTGATCGCAATACTATATAGTCAGATGTATGTGTGTGTATACAGAAGAAGAAACAAACGACCGACTAGTTGAATTAAATTGTAACAATTTGTATTTTGTTGCCTTTTCCTAAACGCTTTGTTGTTCTTTTTTGTTTAACTAGCATAATTTAGCTGTTGTTGCTGTTGTTGTTGTTATTATTATTATTGTGTAGGATCAGGTTGCAGTTGTTGGTTTTTGGGTAGGTAGAGTGTAACTTCCTATATATATTGCTTAGATGCGACCGGGGAAGGTGCCGCTCTCGCGCTGATCGTCCCACTTCTCCACCCAGGCGTTGGGGCACATCGACTTGTAGACCTTCTTGAAGTAGTTGCATGGCGCAAAGTTCTCGCCGCGCTTCTTCTGACAGCGATGGAAGTCCAAATAGGATTGGTAGCAATATCTGGTCACGTTCTGATTGGGGAAACGTGGATCGAACGGGGCGGTCTCCATCTTGTAGGCAGACATCGTGTCAACTGTTGTTGATTTATCGCTGTTTTTCGATTTCGACATGAAAAATTGCATAAACGAACTTTGATAATTAACAAAAACAAAAAGAAAACCAAATATGATGGAACAACGAATGAAAAGCGAACAAAAAGTGTGATGAATTGAATGGTAAAAGAAACAATATATAAAGAACGGAAGGAATATATAACAGAGCAGTAGAAAAGGGGATAGAAAAAGAGCGAGCGAATCAATATACCCAAAACGAAAGAGAGAGAGAGAGAGAGAGGGTTGGCAAAAGGAAGTTATCATAATCGATAATCGTTTACGATTAATATAGTTAATTATTGCATGTAATTGTAATTTTTCAGTAGGGGATATAGTTAGACCGATAACGAGGGATATATTTATATAGTCAGTCAACATGGATGATTCAGATATCACAGGCATGAACGACGATGGTCGACATGGACGAAAAAGCATATATCACAGACAAAGAGCGATTCCATATGGATCAAGAAAGAGAATCATAATAAGTAACAGAGAAGAATAGAGAGAGAGGAAGACAAAGATCAAGATGAAAATGATATGGGATTAGTGGTATGATGTTGTAGCAATTAGTTAAACGTAAATTAAGTATACAAAAATGTATAGCAATAATAATTGTGAATTAATAATTATAAACGAAATTGCAATTAAATTCAAGTCGAATGTCATACAAATTGCGCGTCAAATAGAAAGAGATAAAAGAGAAAGAGAGAGAGAAAGGTATATGCATACATATATACTAAGTTCTGCTTTTTGTTTGTACACACACATGTGCTGAGCTATATCTAGAGACATATAAATATATATATATATATCTATATATGGTATTTAAATGTAGAAACCTGTACATACTAGTACTTAATTAAAATCTATAATTATATATATGAGTTTATACTGTATTATTTTATATTTCTTATCGTTAAATTAGGTTTCCTTCAGACTCTCCCCACATAGATGTATGAACAAGTTGCTTACAAAGTCAGTTAGTTGCATATATTTTCGAATATATATTCCATATAGCAAATGAGATTTGCTTGCCGCTTCGTATCAAACTCTTAACTTTATATAACTATATATATATATATATAGCTGATTGTATTTTTCTTTTTCTATGACAAATAGTTCAGTTTTGCCTCTTGCGTTCAAGTTAATTTTTCGTTTCTTGTGCGCACAAATATATGCATGTGTGTCTGTGTGTGTGTATGTATGTGTATGTGTGTGTGTATACAGTAGTGTAAGTGTAGATGGAGATGTATGTAAATGTAGATAGAGATGTTGCTGTAGCAGTGGGCGTAGAAGATGTGGATGTATTTTGTGGACTATTTGACCAGCGGTCTCTTGCCATTGTCCGTATCGCAGGCATTACTCTTGTACTTATTCACTTCGGCCAAATACAATGACCAAAAGTCTTTTGGATCCACTTCTGCCTCGGTGGGCGTCTTCAATTTGGCAACGACGCCCGTTTTCAAGATCTTGCCACCACGACGGCGTCCAACCAATGGTGGCGGCGGTGCCGATTTACCGGCTGCTGCAGCGGCTATATATGGCGCAGCTGGTGTGCTGGCTGCGCCTGCAGCAATCGCTGGCAAAGCGCCAAATGGACTGATAACTGGTTTGGGTTCCAGCAGCAAGAGCGGCTGTGGCTGATCACGAAGAGCTGCTGCTGCTATTGTTGCATTAGCTGTTGCCACAGCTGATGTGGCTGCCACTGCTATATCTGACTTTGGCTGCTGCTGCTGCTTTTCTTGTTGACTCTGCATCTTCTTAAAAATCTCCATGAAGGAGCCATCGTTGGCGAAAACGGGATGCGATGCCTCCGGCTTCGGTGGCGGATATATTTTTCCCTCGCGTGCGAGAGTTTCCCGTAATTTTGCTTCGATTTCGCGATGTATACGCTCCTTGTCGAATGGCTGCTGTGTATCGAGATTGTAATAGACGCCTACAGAAGATTTCGAAGTACCCATGGCGTTTATTTTGTTGCCTCCATTGCCATGCACACGACGTGCTGTTCCTACTCCTGATCCGGCTCCTCCTACTGCTCCGGCTCCTGTTGAGGTGGAGGACGAAGAGTAGGATGGTGGGCTAGGAGTTCGACTCTCCCGCTGATAATAGCTGCGTCTGGAGTAGTCTCTATCCCTGTCTCTCTCCCAATCCTTCTGACGATCACGTGAATCTTTATGATGACGATGTTGCTGATGCTGTTGCGAGTGGGAATGATAATGATACCGACGACGATGACGCTCCAAGGAGCGACTGCGGCTTCGACTACGGCTGCGACTGCGACTACGGCTGCGACTGCGACTACGGCTGCGACTGCGACTGCGACTATAACGACGTTCGTTGCGACGACTGCTATTGCGATCCTGATAGCCAGCACAACGTTGTCCGCCGCCACGCCGCTGCTGATGCTCTCCTGATTGATGCTGCTGTTGGTAATAGGGTAAACGTGCTGCAGACATTTCCGTTCGGAGAAAGCGACGTCTGACGATCTGCAATTCAAACTGTGCCGCGTTAAATTCAAACAATTTCAGTTTTATCGTTATACCTATAACAATATAATGGCTGAAACGATTTTCGTTATGGCGACGCCTTCTTGTTCTGTCGTCAACTATTTCATAAACATACAGGTTTGCATTCAATCGATAGATTCGTTGCTTTGATTTAATTTTTTCGCCTGGGTGACCATATTTGTACTCCTTATTTTATCTCATGCATTATGCATGTGCTATTGTACTAGAATATTGGCAACACGGACACACAATTTGCAATCTCTATTACTGATGACAGAGTTGCCATACAGAGTCGCGGCGAACTTTCATTTTGTGCAATCACTAGGAACACATAAAAGAACATGACAGTGTATGTGTGTGTCTGTGTATATGGTGCAGCTGGTTTTGCTGCAAGCGGACCACAAAAAATCATACACACAGGCTCAGATGCCGATGAAGATGACATATATGGTCACTCTAAGATCTAAGGCAATTAGAATAATGTGGAGCCGAAATTCACAAGTTTATGCAATCGCAATAAACTTGTTTGCATTTTTCTTTTTTGTTTCTTTTTTTTTTTTTTTGATAATAAGGAATTGTAAAATTTACTTGTATGATTTATCCCACGTTTGCCGTTGACGCCGCAGTTCTCGCCGTGATGTTTTGATGTTGTTCTTGCTGTAGAAATCCGCGAAGTATTGCCACACTTTTTTCTGTATGCACCAGCCTGGCTGCAGCTGGAGCTTGAAAGGTAGTTTGCGCGATCTGGTGCGTTGGGTCGCGTGCGATTTATAAGTTTTATTTTGTGCTTGCTTTGCTGCTGTTTGCAACTGTTTAACTGAAATCGGTTGGGAGCGGTTTATTGTTTGTCCTGCATGGAAAAATGAACTTGAACGCATGAATACAAAACGTTACTTGGATCAAATGCGCTGTGCAAGTAGTTTGTTTATAATAATTACTTCAATTTCTCATTACTTTCCTTTTCATTTTTTTTACTTTTTTTTTTATCTACATTCGTTTGTGGTTAGAATACAGATACGAGATACTTAACGGGGCAGCATCGAAAATTGCGTTTCAACGTACAATCCAAACTTATGTAACTAACAGCTAAAGAACTTACGACTGTTTTTCTTTTTTTTAGCTTATATGGTTATCTTACTCTTATGCCAAAATATTAAAACTCAGCAAATTGTGTGTAGTACAAATTAATTAGGAGTTATGTAATTTTTTTTCTTTGCCCAAGCCTTTGCAGCCAGCGGCGTTAAAAATGTGTATGTGTATGTATGTGTGGGTGTGTATTTGTGAACTTATGACAAATATTTGTTTGTGTGTGTGTGTTGTTGCATAAATTCAGTATTTGAAGGCACTGTTTTACAATTTGTATTAGTTGCGTTTTGATGATACGATTTTGTTGTTGTACTTGTTGCAAAAAAAAAAAAACATACCTTTGTTATTACGGAAATTACAATGAAAATTTTTCAACTGCTGGATAATTCTAGCTGTGTTACGAGCACGAACCAATCGACGATAGTATGTGAGATGAACGAAAAAAGTTTTTGATACAAATATCGACTAAATGTCAAAAAAACTGACAGATAGAGCAGGGCTGCGAGATTATATCGCCATCTGCTGCGATATATATCAAAATGCAATACTTTTTAACCAACACTGGTTATGCGCTCCCATATGATTTGGCAACTGCAGGAGGTTGCCAGATCTAAAGTTAAAAGCGCCACCTTCCGTATAGTTTATGGATATATTTTCGTCAGCAGTGAATATGAAAATATCGTTATCGTTATCCCTACTGCTAGATGTGTTTAGCATTTCTTATAGATTTCAAGTCAAGTCTAATAATATAATGTTTTGTGCACGCTCACAAAGCATGGGCAACTGATTATTGATTCGCTGTGGCTGTCGATAATGGACAGCAATCCATCGGAACGCGGTGCAAAGCCAAAAATCAATCGCAACAAACAACAAAACCAACGCGTTGTGCGAAAAGTTCCGCCGCGTGCAGCAAACGACAGGCATAATAATATTTACATTACAAGCAAATCCGATTTTAAGGTAAACACTACATTCCAATGTGCATATAAATCATTAACCACCCTCTTTGGTGCACAGGCGCAGCAAAAGCGATGCGAGGATCTGTTGAATGCGGGCACTAAGGAAATCTTTTTGCATTGCATGGGGTATTCGATAACACGTGGCCTCAATTTGGCATTGCGACTTATCGAAAACTCGGACGGTGCCCTGAGCTACGCAATAAACACATCCACCATCAAGCTGGTGGATGAACTGCATCCACTCTGTGATGAGGACGATTTAACCTATAGACAACGTAACAATTCCGCGCTGCACATCAAGATCTTTAACAACAATCTGTTCGATATTGTGGTACCCAAGCTGCCAGCGCAGACGAGCTACACTGAAGCGAACAGCAAGAAGCCACAGAAGAAACAGAAGTAAATAATCATGTTTAAATTATCAGAGCTGGTGCGTTGGCTTGGCTTAACAGAATTCGAGATTTTGGTTAATCTGTGCGGGCTGCTCGTCTTCACCATCACACTCGCCTTCAAGATCTCTGGCACATTGAATAATGTTTTGCCGGAGCTGATGTGCGATTGGTTTAGCATATTCAGCCCATTGTTCTTTATCGATATTTGCAATGCCTATTTTTGCGTTATTGTTGGCATACGCATGTACTTGGATTCAGATAACAAGCGGAAGGCGTTGCATCGATTCATGTGGAGCACATATTTCCTTGTACTTATTGCAATCTTCAAATATTTGTTATGTCTTAAGTTATCTGGCAAAACGGGCCTCGAGTACAGTGAAGTTTTTTCACCAATTTTTGTGCTGCTCCAACTAGTAGCAGTGCGGGCTTGCCAGCTACCCAACTCTATATAGAAATCATATATATATTTATGTATATGAAATCCAACTGAAATGTCTATAATAAGTTATATATTTTAATATAAGAGAGTTATAAAAATGAAATACATGCGACTGTTTTACATATAATTCATTCGTTTATAATTAATTGTAGGGTATTTATGCGTCAAGTACAACTATCAATTTCGTAACATATGAAGATTTCACTGTAACGTATCGATGAATTATTTCGATAACACCGAACAGAAGTGCAGATAAAGCCTATCGATAAGCCAGTCAATGGAGTGTCTTGCTGCTCTAGCGCACGGCGTTCGTTTTGTTTTATCCGCTTTTATTTGGTTTTCGTCGCACACACACAGAAATGTCGACATTGAATCGTCCCAAATCTCCGCACACGCCCACGACCATTAAAAAGGGCGAAAAAGAGGATAGCATCTGGGAGAAATTCAGTACACTCGGTCGCAAACGCGGCACACGAGAAGGTGAGCTAGATCAACCCCCGCCATTCCCCATTCCATAGGTTAGCCCCACCACCTTCGCAAAGCGGAATAACGCAGTGAAATCTGCAGAATATGGCCAAATATGGTGACAACATAAACTGAAGCAGTGTGTTCAATAAGTGATTACAACTATTTGTTCAACAGTGCTGTGATGCACCCAAGGAGCAGTCAATCCCACCAGTTTCTGCTAACAGATGTGCTGTCTCTGTGTGCTAAATAAAAAAAAAACATTGCGTCATTTACATTTGTGACGCATACAAACAAGCAGACTGATCGGTTTTTAGCTGTACACTCATGTATAGTGTGAGTGTGCGTGTCGTGTATTTTCAATGGAGTTTCAGCATTCGAGCTAGTGTTGCTCGCTTAAAAAATTTATAAAACTAAACTTTTTTTATATAGTACGTGTAAATTACTAAATACAAAGATTTTGTTTTTATCTTCTAATGCTTTGAAAACCAATGTAAAGTCGAAACGATAGGGGAGCTTACTATTTATTTTTATTTAAAGTACCTTCCTCCCATCTCTAACGATGTCGCTCGCATTCTGACCTGTGTGACGTCACCAGCCATTGTTTACGTTTGCTCTATTGCCTGTTCACTCATACCTACTCTTCCAATACATGTTTTTTTTTTTTTCAGTTAAGAAACTCCAAGAGGAAGGCAAATATGCAATCGATTCGCCTGGCTCGCCCAATCAGTTCGATATACCACCCGAAGATTATGCGCTGCGTAAGCGATCAAATTAATTATCGACTTTCGAAATATGTCTGCAATTCTTGTATGATCTTGGTCCATAGGTGAACATGAGCAACGTGCCGTGATTGATCCGCAATCGAACAATGATCCGGAAATGTTAAAGCTGCAGCGAATTCTCATCGATTGGATTAACGATGAGCTGGCGGAACAGCGTATCATTGTCCAGCAATTGGAGGAGGACATGTACGATGGCCAAGTACTGCACAAGCTGTGGGAGAAGCTAACGGGCAAAAAACTGGATGTGCCGGAGGTAACACAATCGGAGCAGGGTCAGCAAGAGAAGCTAAATATTGTGCTGAAGGCCGTTAATCATGTGAGTCGATGCCGCTAACAACAAAAACTGTTAACTTGGCTTATACACGAGTAATGTATATTGCTTGCAGACACTTGGCTTCCACCAGAAAATACCCAAATGGTCGGTGGCTAGCGTTCACTCAAAGAACATTGTTGCCATATTGCATCTGTTGGTTGCTCTAGTGCGTCATTTTCGTGCACCAGTGCGTCTGCCGGAGAACGTCTTCGTTACCGTAGTCATAGCCGAGAAGAACGGGGGCGTACTGAATGCGCAGTGAGTAAAGAAGTGACGGTCCGTCTGCCGCCCCATCTTGCATTTGTTATTCTTTTTGTCTTTGTCTTGCAGAAAGTTCCAGGAGCAAATCACCTCGGAATACGATGACTTGGGTATGCGCTGCGAAAAGGATGCATTCGACACATTAATCGATTGCGCGCCCGATAAGTTGGTCGTCGTAAAGAAATCTCTAATTACGTTCGTCAACAAACATCTGGCAAAGCTCAACTTTGAGATCACCGATATGAACACGGACTTTCGAGATGGCGTTTATCTGTGTTTGTTGATGGGGCTGCTAGGTGGATTCTTTGTGCCGCTGCACGAATTTCATTTAACACCGCAGGATGTTGATCAAATGGTCAGCAATGTGGCATTTGCTTTCGATTTGATGCAGGATGTGGGACTACCAAAGCCAAAGGCCAGGCCCGAAGACATTGTCAACATGGATTTAAAGTCTACACTGCGTGTGCTTTACAGCCTGTTTAACACTTACAAAGAATTTGCCTAAAAGCCAATTAATTTACTACTTTTTTCTCGTAATTTCTAATCACTTGTTATAAATTAATATTCTTGCATGTATATGCAATTTAACTTTGCCTAACTATTTATATCTTAATATATTTGTATGTATATGTGTGCGTGTGAGTGTGCATCTAACACGCTTGTTAACTGTAGTTGTTACTAAATGAATTTTATATACATTTTTTATTGTATTAAAACCAACAAATAAAAAGTGCCTTGACAATTGAAAATGGAGTGTTTAACTGTAAATTTACACGCATACCAACAGAAGCACACACAGGAAATAACGTTTCGCTGCATGGCTTTTCGTTTAATGTATTTTTACACATACACACGTTGAGCGACATATAGAGAAATGGAAAAAATATCAAAAAATTATTTTGTGTAATTTCGAATTATCGTCTTAGTTTAACACACACGAAAAAGAATAAGCTGCGTTTTGAATTAACGTACCCTAATCGAAGATATTTGTGGCAATTTAGTAGTGCTGCCAGACTGTTGGCAGCTGGCAATATCAACCTGCAGCGATGTTCATTAACAGTGCCTCAATATTGCGTTAATCGAAGCACAAAATTGGCGCTGTTAAAAAAAAAATCAACAAATTACAGAGAACGACTCAAATTTGCGTTAACGGTAAGCAGCTGACTGCCCATGTGGAAAGAATTCATACGACGTCACAGCTATCAAAGTAAGGTAGCTCCTAATCGCGAGGGCGCCCGATTGATTATACGCCGTCTACAAAAAACTGTATTGCGAATTTTGCGTGATCCCGATTTCAGGATGTCAAAATCATCGTTTCAGCAGAAGCCAGCCGATCCAGAGCCACCGGTCGATGGTGCGCAATTCAATGTGCATCGAAATGGAAAACCTGATAGCAATTGCCGCACATGCAACGATTTTAAGTCATGGTCCAAACAGCAACGTCTTATTTCAAATACGCAAGCAGCAAAGGTATGCTCATTGCTGTTCTTATGATGACATGAAAATGCACTTACATTTTGTCTCTCTCGCCCGCTCGCTCCGTCTTCTTCACAGGAGAAGCATATAGCCGCCAGCGAAAAACTAACTGTAAATGCAGCTGGCGTTGCAGCGCCCCGAGAAGATTGTCCACTGGACAAGGTGCGCCTCGGCATATCCACTTGGGGCCTGCTGCACACCATGGCTGCCTTTTATTCCGACAATCCCACGGACACAGAGAAACGTGATATGCGTACATTTTTCGAAGTCCTTTCACGTTTGTATCCATGCGAGTATTGTGCCAAAGACTTTCGCTCAGAGTAAGTGCAAAGAGAAAACACAAAAATCCAAATGGACCATATTATCTATTTTGTTTACCCTGCAGCATTGAAGTAAATCCAGTAAATGTTAATTCACAAAAGGATCTTGCAATGTGGCTGTGCAAGTTTCATAACCGAGTCAACGACAAGCTTGGCAAACCACTGTTCGATTGCAGCAAAGTGAATGAGAGGTGGCGTGATGGTTGGTTAGATGGATCCTGTGATTAGACCCAACCTAATAAGCTGCGAACACACATATGCACATATATGAATCTAATTCTATATGTGTATATATGCATTAACACACACTACAACAGAGACTCAGACGCACAATGCAACTCTAGCTGAATTGTCACAGACCAACCTATCCAATATCCACAGACAAATCGATCTGGCAACATTTTGATCATAATTGTTAATCATATTTGGACAGTGAGTCAGAACGTCAGTTGGCTGCAGAAATAAAGTACAGTTCCAGTTGAATTTTACCAGGATGAACGTCAGTAATGAAGTACCGATGCGGTTACGAGAGCAAAGCCAAAGTATCCAAATAGAACGCGCCTACCCACCATTGTTCCCCATAACCGCCGATACTTACTGATATACATATGTGTATGTATATTGTAATAGACAAATGTTAAAGTTTAATTTTGTATGTTGGTCGGTATCTGGCTATGTAAGAGTTGTATTGTGGTACAAAATTTCGTATTTTCTGTTTGTATTATAATAACATTATCCAAAAACATATTGTACCCCTCGTTCCCATTTCCTTATACAAAATCACTGCTGAGATTTGCATACACACATATATGGCAGCGTTTAATGCAAGAATTACATCAGATTGAAATTTCACCATCCCCTTTAATGGATTTGTCAGCTGATTTAATTTTAGCTTACATTTATCTAACAGTTCAATGTCCCGAACATCGCGAACAGCTAGCTGAGCTGTTGCACACATAGTGAAATAACAGTGATAACGAACAGCTTCACTAATCGCAGATTGGATTGAGTAGATAAATTGTCAGTTATATGTTGCATTTAAGCATATCTGTACTTGAAATATAAAGAAGTTAATAAAATGGCATTTTATTTAAAACTTAAATCATGTTTGTTCACATAAGCGAACTATCAATATATGTAGAAATTGATTTAAATAAAATTTGGGAAAGCTTTCGCGCCAAATTGGCCAGAGTTGCCATATCGCAAACAAAAAAAAACCAAATATTTATCAAATGTAATAACCCTTACATTAAAAAAAACAAAAACATTTAAATAAAAAGAAGTATGTCTGTATATGTCTATAGTTTTTTCTTTGCTTTTTTTTTATTTTCCACGGATGGCCTGTTGCTACATGTTAAATTAAAGGTCGCCATATGTTTTTACGCATTCTTGTGCTCTCTCTATTATCGCAAACCGCCATACTGTCCAGCTCGTGGTGTAAACTGCGCTCTCTTTTCGCTCAATATATTTCGATTGCTCCAATCGGTGCTTGAACGGCTCGTTTTCGCGTGCTTTTCAAATAGAGTACCAATTCGCATAAAATAGTCGAGCCGAGTAGACGTCCGGGTTTTCCTCGAGTTATAAAAGTAAAGATTCGCATCAAAGCGCTTAATTAACCAACAAATTGGTCGCTTAAGTTTAACATTAAATAGAAAAAGTGAGTCGTTTTTTTTTCTTGTGGACTAGCTGATTAGTAAAAAGAGGAGAGCAACAATTTTTTTCTTTTTTTCCTGAATCATGAACATTTCACAACTCATTGACAAAATTAAAGAGAAATTACAGCTGAGCGTAAGCCTAAATGATGATTGCCGTTGTTATTGTTCTTGTTGTTATGAAGAAGATTATTTCACAAGTTTTGCGCACAATGCCTACGTATTTATATGCACATATACATACTGTATATATGTACATAGTTTTATTGGCACTCACACATACATTCATGCTGCTCCCGACGTTTCCGTTGCTTTTTTTTCTCGCAATTTTTAGCCGGTAGCAACAATGTCATGGCGGCAACGGCAGCGTCAGTGGAAACGTTCAATCATTTGCAAATTTTTATTAGATTGTATGTAATTTCACATTGGGCACATAATCTTGCAATTGCAAACATTTAATATTTAATGTGGTACACAATTTCGTGCCATTTTTGCCACATAGCGAAACATTTCTCAAACTCAAAAAGGTCACAAAGGGGCAAGAGTCTGCAAGTCATCCAGTTTTTGCATTTTTCGTTGTACGTTCATCTTCTACAATTGGAAATATTTTGTGAACCGCCATTTTTTTTTTTTTTTTCTGATAAAGTTTCGCCATCTTTGAATGGGCTTTTTGAAAAGGCATTGACATTTGCGGGGCCTAAGTAATGTTTAAATGAAAAGCATACATATTTCCAAAATCATACAGTTTTAAATAAAAATCCCACGTATTGTTATATATATATATATATTTTTTTTTAAGTAGCCTAGTAAAAATGTACCACTCAAATGACTAGGTTTTGGTACCTTTGTGTTTGGCAGAAATGCATTTGCGATCCTTTCTCAAGGAATTAGTGAAAATGTACCAAGAGTGTCTTGACCTATCGGTTTCTGGTACAATTGTACCAAAACTGGGATACGCTCAATTGCATAACCAAAATTGTAACGTCGTTTTTATTTGAATCCCTTTTCCTAGATGCCACAACTTCAGAAGCCTGCACCCGATTTCTCCGGCACCGCCGTTGTCAATGGCGCATTCAAGGACATCAAGCTGAGCGACTATAAGGGCAAATATTTGGTGCTCTTCTTCTATCCACTCGACTTCACCTTTGTCTGCCCCACCGAGATCATTGCATTCTCCGAACATGCGGCCGAGTTTCGTAAGATCAATTGCGAAGTGGTCGGTTGCTCCACGGACAGTCAGTTCACCCATCTGGCTTGGATTAATACACCACGCAAACAGGGTGGTCTAGGCAACATGGACATTCCGTTGTTGGCCGACAAGTCGATGAAGGTGGCTCGTGATTACGGTGTACTGGATGAGGCAACTGGCATTCCGTTCCGCGGCCTGTTCATCATCGATGAGCAGCAGAATCTGCGCCAGATAACGATCAACGACTTGCCAGTCGGTCGCAGCGTGGAGGAGACACTGCGTCTGGTGCAGGCCTTCCAGTACACCGACAAGTACGGCGAGGTGTGCCCAGCCAACTGGAAGCCCGGCCAGAAGACCATGGTGGCTGATCCCACCAAGTCAAAGGAGTACTTTGCCACCACATCCTAAGCTAAACGTATATATACATATGTATACATATATTCGCCCGATTTCGATGCGTTGCGACATTCTTCCATTGATTGGAAAGCAATCGGAGGGAGAGAAACAAAACAAAACGGAAACAAACTGCGTCGCACTTGCATCAAATAGAGGCTGCTCACATACACACACAAACACACACGCGCACCTATATAATATAATATAATATAATGATAATCTAGCGCTAGTTCGCACTACATATATGTACCAAGTACTAACCCCGCCCTCTATCCCCACACAAACACACACACACAAGCGTAAATGTATACATGTAATTTAAGCAGAAAGTCTTAACAAGTTCTGTTCTACTACTTGCAACAATAAAGCCGCATTGAATCGTAATCGTAATCGTCATTAATCACGTGGGCTGCTATCTCGCATATCATTTATTTTTTTATCTGCTCAGGTTTAGCCGCTGATCGCTGACCGCTGTCCTCTGTTGCCGGCTATGTCGACTTTGCCTTATCTTTCGACTCTGTGTGCCAACTCATGAATTAACTGGACGAGTGACCGTCTGGGTGTGATAACGATTATGGAAATCTTCAACTGATTCCCGTTATAATTAGTTTACGTGCTAAACGTGTGCAAGTGACGCTTGGCCATTTGGCCAACTGCCCAAGTGCAATTCCCGTTTTCTCGTTTTCCATTTCATTGCGTGCGACAGTGCAGCAATAGTTGCAGTAGCTGCAGTGCTGCCGCTTCCACTAACTTCCCGCCAGATCTAGCTTTATTTTTAAAAAGCTTGATATTCAGTTTTCCAGCCTAATCAAGGTTATGCAGTATGCATATGGGCAAATTTATGCCAGTCTAAACCTAACACTGATCTGTTCAATAACATCATTGCAAATTGCAGTTACAAATAACATTTTGCGCCTTTAGCTGCTCAAGTGTTGGCAGTGCTGTCGCCGGGTGTTCGTTTCGAGCTAGCTTCCACCATGAAAGCATGCGTCAGCAGACTTTTGAGATAGACTTGGTGCTCTTTGCTCTTGTAGTTGTTACTGTTGTGATTCTAGCGCATCACGCGGTGTGCCATTTAAGACAAGGTCTACGTCCCCGTCTCTTTAGCCAAACTCGTTTTTACACTCACACAGCACACAGACTGAAGAGAGAGGCGCATGTTCTCGCAAAGCTTCGAGCGCGCTGGCTGCTATCTCATAGAACCAACCAGAAACAAAAACCCTTTCAAATGCTTGCCGGCTGTGTTGCTTTTGTTAAATACACACACACACACACACACACGTGTACATTTGTATCTATGTACATATGTATGTTTATATGCATATTTTATGTATGTACATATTTTAACAGCGCTAATGAAGCAACAGCTGCTGGAAAAAAGTTGCTTCCTTACATGTGTGTGTATATGCACGTGTATTGGAAGCATACATATGTATGTATGTACATACGTGTGTATAAATATTCAAATGTAATGCTAAATCCTATCTTGAGCATTTACATATGCATATATGTACACACACACACACATACATGAGCTCGTTTCTTGATCTGCTCTAAGCCGCAAATCAGAAATTTGCTATAAAGCTTTTTTTTAAGATAGCGTTCAATAATGACAATGAAACGATTTGTTAAAACAATTATATTAATGGCTGCGGTGCGGTTGAATCATAGCCAATATATTTCCAATGCTGGCGTATAGCAATTTCAATTATCTTTTGCTGTGAAAGGTAAAATAAAGGTAAACCAAAAACAATTCTCTAAAAATTCATCAGAGTCATCATAATTATTGAAATGGTCGTCCCGGGGCAAGTTGCGTCACAACAGCGAATTGAAGACGTTTCCAGTGCTCCCAATGGGATTCTCTGGAAGATCTTAGAAAAAAGCAAATCAGGCATAATTGACAGCTGAGTGCATTGCATGAAATGACATTGCAATAACAAGCCCCTGTACATGCACACACACACACAGGTAAAGATATGTACATATGTGCATACGTGTGCGTGTATTGATAGAGCTGTTAAGTGCGCCGGGTAATATAAATTATTAGTTCTGTTGCCGCAAAGTTTTATGGGCTGCTTTGATATAATGTGTACAAGTGTGCGTACATGTCGATGTGCATGCATACACAACACACACATACATATGTACATATGTATATAGTCAGGGACTGATAAGAAAAGGCAGTCAGTGTCGCCATTTGAATTCCGTGTGGAAAGGCGTGCATAAGTATGAAGGTAACGGTATATATGTACATTCATACATATATTTATAAGCATGTATGCGTACATTCTGTGTCTGCCATTTTGAGTCCCTAATCTGTGGCGTATCATTTCAATTAAATATGAGTATTCGTACACGTACATATGGTCTACTTAACTGTGCTCACGCTTCGACAAGATGTTAAATACCGTTAGGCGTGTGCTACCGCTCGATATTATTGATAAACCTAGCTAATTGATAGAAATCAATCTAGATAGCTATTTCTGTACAGCACGCAAAGGCGACGTTTTTTTTATTTACTTGTCTAATCCATATTTAATTACTGTAAATTGACTATTGATTGGCAGGCCATTGCGTGTGCCAACTAATCATCAATTTTTTTTGTTAATTTTTCTCTTGTATTTAAAAAGTAACAACTTTTAATCAATGCCAAGTTCGATTAGTTGATTATCGAAAAGTGGCAGTGCCTGAAAGTATGCAATACTTTAAATTAACAGTTGGCCAATTAATTGGCGACCTGCCAACTTGACTTAAATGCATTTTGCTAAATAATAAATGAATGGATTTTTGATCGCTAGATGTTTATATACAGACTAGTTGTCTTATTACTATTTGTTTACAGTTGTCATTGGAACTCTGAATATTCGCAGGGTCCCCATCAACCCATTTTTCTTTTCTAACGAGTGGTGGGAGGGAGATAATTTAAAAAAAATATCGATTACGATAATTGATATTGCCAAATTAAGCAGCTACTCGGGTTACTTCCATCAAAGTTTCTTGAACTGATGACTACGCCGGCTTAATATTGAAATAATTCATAACTTCTCAAACTACAAAACATGTTTGAAATGACATCGATTTTCCGCCTATTTGCGAATTTATGACACTTCTCGCTATTCCTGCTGCTTTATATTCTAATATTATAGACATATTCTACAAATTCAATTAAAAACTTTAACAAATACATTTGTTCGGCTCTCCGCACGTGCACACGCAGTGCGAATCCAAAATAGTTGAACATAGATTGTTTACAGAGAAATTTACTGCAATTTACTTAAGATCTTAAACTTATATGAAAAAATGGATTGTTATTTAAAAATTATGTATTCATCATTTTATTTCGCGTTTTCTTATTGGAACATTCTTCTGTCTTGAATGAACGTTGTTGGTATTTTTTGTTCAAATGAACGTGAAACGTAATTTCTATTATCATTTATCGCGACGAGGAAATAAAACAACTTTTACATATTTTAACTCCCCACACACACAAATATAGCTTTAGATGTTGTTGGCTCGTTCTACTGCTCCGCATTTAGAAGAAGAAACCAAGGATTTTGCCACCAAGATGTTTTCTCCTGGCCTCTTCGTGATCCATAATGCCTCCGGATGTGGTCAGAACGACATAGCCAAACTGACGAGAGGGCAACAGGTTGTTGGTCCACTTCTCGATGTCGTTGATGGGCACATCGAAGCGTGGCGAGATGACGCCGCATTTGTTCAGACGTCCGGTGAGATTGACAACGATCTTGCCAGATCGATGATCGTCGACAATCTCAAATTCACCGATGTAGCCATGCTTCATCATCACAGTAAGGAACTTAATGATGACCTTGGAGCAGGGACGCAGAAGCACCTGACGCTTGCCGCGCTTCTCGGCGTTGTTAATGCACTTCAGGGCATCGGCCAATACGTTCATACGCACCATGGCTGCAAGTAAAAACAAATTAGTTTCCTCTTTACAAAAAAAAAAAAGCAAAAAATAATCGGTATGAAAAAGAAAACACGTGCAAATACGGCGCCTTGAAAATGTGTCGTGTGCGTCAATAACGTCTTCTCTCTATCCCCCGTCATCCACTCAATGAAGTATGAGTAGGGTTTGTACCGTTTCATTAAGAACTATGTGTCCGGCTATGTAAACAACAACAATGTCGAATTTTGACAATCGGCTTGCATATTATTCACGTGCTGCCGGCAGCATTTGTCTGCAGCGTTTGCCATTGCACTATTACATCCTAGTTACCGTTAAAGTAGTAGTAGAATGAACAAGAATAACAGCAACAACAACAGCACAGCTGATGCTGAAAAACATGACCGCCAAAGACGGCTCTTTGTACATTTGTACATTTCTTCACAAAACAGAAAAAAATGAATTAAAAAAAATTGTTCGGCGTTTTGCATGGCATTGTTTTCACATGCACAGATAATGTTTTCAGTTTTGTACATTTGGCCAACCCATGGCGGCGTACTGACGCTGTCAACACATAACTTTCGTTTCATACACAATAAAAAAAATGTAATGTTCGAGTTTTTTGCACATAAATTTCAAGGCACGCGCACAAAATCCATAGCGCATGTTAAGCAAGCGATAATTTTGTACTATTTTTTGTGTTTCTAACAAGAAATCTTTAAAAATTTCACGTAGATTACCTAAGATTTAATTTTGTGGTTTTTCAACACAAATTTACACGACCGCGAACGTATCGGAAAAGAGGAAGTCCATCTTGCCGCATTTGACAGCTACAGCTGTCAGTGGTGGTTGCTAACACAGGGTTGCTAACAGTGCAGAGTTGCTTTATGTAAACTATAGGCATTTAACAGCACCGATTTTAATTTGAACATTTATCAACACTGCAACTATAATAACAATATGTCGAAACAGTAAATATTTATACTTATCAAAAACGTAAAATATATTAATTTATTTATATTCTTATAGGTTCGGTTTGATCATACCTGGGCAAGAAAAGAAGCAACCGGTAAGGCCGCCACGGCCACCAACCAAGCCATCCATCTTCGATGAGAGCAGCAACAGTTCAGACAGTGATCATGATGCTGGTCCACAAAAACGGCCCACCGGCAAAGCTGGCGTGGTTAGTGGACCTAGCCTAATGGAGCGTCGTGTGGCCAGAAACATTCAGGATAAGGCCCTGGCCGAGGATCCCACTATATTCCAGTATGATGAGCTATACGATGACATGGACAACAAGCGCGAGGAAGCCAAAGCGACAAAAAAGCAGGAGCCACGAAAAGCCAAATACATTGGCCGCTTGCTGGAACATGCAGAGCGGCGTAAGCTGGAGAATGAACTGCGCATCGAGCGACAAGTGCAAAAGGATCGCGAAGCCGAGGGCGAAATGTATAAGGATAAAGATACATATGTGACTGCAACGTATCGTAAGAAGCTCGAGTCTATACGACAGCTCCAGGAGCAGGATGCACGCGACGAGTATCTAGAAGCCATTGGCGATGTGACCAAGCAGAAAGATCTAGATGGTTTCTACCGGCATATATATGAACAGAAACTGGGCACACAGCAGACAGTCATTAAGCCCAATACGGCGCCTAGCACAGAAGAAGTGGCCTATAAGCCAATCAAACGAGAAGGACAAGCAGCCACATCGGCTAAACAGCGCAGCTATAGAAAACAATGTTCTTCGCTTGACGACGACGATGACGAAACTGCAGCGACTACTCCCGGAGCTGACAGCAAGGCTGCAACAGTAAAAGCTCATTTAGCCAACAATATAGATGCCGACTCAGACTTCAGCATTGACGACTCCAGTGACGAAGATGAGCAAGCGAACGAAACGAAGCCAACCAGCAACGAGGACCGCCAGTTAAAGCCAGCGACAGACGTCGCAGTCAAAGATAAGCAGCCTGCTCTAGAAACAGAGTCCAAAGAGCAGCAGGAACAGCCGCCGCCTACAGAGAAAAGCGCCGACAGTAGTATCAAGGAAGAGGATGTGGAGACAGTTGTCCGAAAGCCAATCGATCGCAGTTACATCTGGCGTAAGCGAACTGTTGGTGAGGCATTTGATGATGCTGTGGCACGCTATCATAAACGCAAACAGGCCAGAAATGGCTAATCCCTGATCCCAGATCCCTGATTCTGCAATTTTGTAGGTCGCTGTTCCTCGAGTTGGTTTCTTAAACAAAACATATACATACATATGTATTTACTTGCATGTTTGTGTATATGAATACCTAAATGTGGCTTTGCGCTTGCTTTGTCTAAATATTTTGCATAGCTGTGGAAAGACTGGAAAGAGAACAGCGATACAGTGAATATTTGCTACATGCAAAAGCTAAAATACAAAATTATTGCCCTAAATTGTACATACAAATAAAATTAAAAAACTGAAAATTTATCTTTAAAAAATGTACAGTACATTTTATAATTCTTAAGCAACAATTATTAATAATAACAATTATTAATAATAATAATGCTAAACTTAAATAGTCGCATTGTAATATAGAACTAAATCTCATTAAAATGATGTCAATTTAAATATAACATTTACGAACATTCTGTTTTAAGCAGCTTTCACAGTACTCCATTTATTTTGTATGCATGAAACATAAAAAAAACCGCAACAAAGACCAAGTTGCCGGTTCTTTTTTTTTTTTTTTTTCAATTTTACTTTTGCTTAGCCACAAATGCCGCAAATCCCTTTTATAAATAGGTGTGTCCGCCATAAAAGTGAAAGCGGCAACGCTGACATGCTTGGGCGCCAGTTTTGTTGCAGCGCATTGCAGGCGTACATATAATACAACATACATATAAATGTATACATATACATACATACATATATCTTCATATATATACATATATAGGTATGTATATATAGACTGCAACCAGGACTAGGACGTGCTTCTGTCAGTAGCATTTCCTTACTTTTGATGCTGTCAACTTGCCCGTATCCCCGCCCTCCTCCTTCTGCTCCGTCTTCTCAGCGAAATTAATAGCGAAATCCATTTTCTATTTGGCAAAGCTGACTACTATCCGCATGCCGGTCTTTCGCACAGCTGCATTTGGGCTGCCAGATGTCTTACATATGCGCTCTGTTTTATTCATGCTGTTGTCCCCTCCACTGTCTATCTCTCTCTCCTTTTCTCTATATATATATATCTGCCGTTTTGCTCCTCATCCGCTTTCTGCTGCTGCTGTTGCTGTGGCTTCCTGCAGGTGGCTCGGCTTTGATTGTGTCATCAATCACAAGTTGCGGTTGTTTTTGTTTACGCTAAGAGCTGTACTACATTTTAGGAAAATTAATAGACATGTTAACTGCAGCGCATTCAAGCTGCGCTAGAGAGAGAAAGGGTTATGCCAGATCAACCAGAAGATTCGCCATCTCGCTCTGCATCGTGCGAGCGATCGTGACTTATTACTTTGTCTTCCTCTCTCTCTCTTGCTTTTGACACTTGTATATTGAAAAGGAGCTGTTCTAAGAATATATGTACATATGTATGTAAGTAATGTGTAATATGTGTAAAAGATATATACTTATGTGTATATATGTATGCATGGAACTAATTGTGAGTGGCTGGCTGTAGAGTATATTATACATATATATATATTGTATTGTATATTTATATTCTATTGTATGTGTATACCGTTCTCAGGTTAATGACAGACATTACGGTTATTCTTAATATTTTTTGCAATGCTTCTCTGAGACTCATACATACATACATATGTACATACCTACACACATATGAATAAAGTATTACAACTACATTGCACATGACCATCATGTTGTATGTGTGGCAATATGACCCAATTGTCTCAATATGTAATACCAACAGCAGCAGCAGCAACAACAGAGACTGCAGCTCGTTCCCAATGCGCCCTAATCAATTTGTGATCATAATTACATGGTTTTGGTTTTGGTCATCCGCCTTTTGGCCTTTGGCGCAATTCACGAATCGAACAATTTCAATCTGGCCAGAGCGTCCACAAGGCAAACAATGCAGCTTATGGGCTCCATCTGCAGCCAGTGCAATAAACCAGAGCAAAGGCTTAAAGATGTGATCATTCACGTGTAAATTCAATTATCAAAATTTCCAATGCCTCCGCTTCCAACTGCTGTGGTCACTCGACTCCTGGGGCCTTCTCTGTGTGTGCGTGCGTGCACATGCACTTGAAAAAAAAATGTTTGTACATTGTAAAGAGAAATAGTTCATAGCTTTGGTAATTTCTGATGAAATATCAAACAACATATTTATATACATATACATATATAAATATATATTTATTTATATATATTTAGCTTATTATAATAGCAATTATAATATTTATAATATTAACAAATAATATTTTAGATTCAATAATATTCCCCTGTGCCGTTCACGATCAGCTAAAGTATAGTTTCGATTTTTGCAGATCTGGCAATATTTGTTTCTTAACGGAATGAATACAAAATGAACTGCGAACTTTTCGTCAAGTGTTTTCGCTCGCCTATGCATGTGTGCGCGTGTGTGTGCTGGTGATTTATATATGTGAAGCAGACGCAGGCCGAGGCATAGGAGCAGGCGCGTCCAAATTCCGCTGCAATGGACAGCAGCAGCCGTGTAATGAAAAACTGCGCATGGCCCGAAAGATGTGCAAGGGTTGCCCATGGGGGCGAAAGTTGAGAACAGGCGAAACTGCCTGTCGCCAAGGCAAAATGACAAGCACACATACACACACAAACACGCGTCGTACGTATCTTCGCCGCATCTCTTTGTGTATGTGTGCGTGTATGTGTGCGTGTGTGTGTGAGTGAGTGTTTTCGTGTGCGGGGGTTGCCTAATAAGCAGGAAATTAAAATGTTATATGCATTGCCATTGCCCCATGGCTGCGCTTCGTCTTTCGACTGGCATTGTCAACTCGGCGACTGCGGCTGCCTCCATTGTGGCAGTACCACGCCTATCAAAAACCCCCTAGCCCACTGCCCACCGCCCACCGCCCACCGCCTTGAAGTATGCATTATTTTTACGTGTCAGTGCGCATTTTTGGCATAATTGAAGCACAAACTGCGCTCTGACTGCCTCACTGCCTGTCCTGTGGCTGCAGCTCCGGCTCCGGCTCCGGCTGCGGCTGCGGCAGCGGCTGCTGAAGGTCGCCCAACCGACATGACATTGCGTATACGCCAGAGCCGGGCGAAATGATGTGTGAGGTGAGAGGGATGCTGGATGGGATACGGGTATGGAGGGACAGAGGAAGGGTGGGGTCGCGTGTCGGGGACTCGGTGCATCCAAAATTTTTGCTGCTTCAAGTTTTGGTCGACAGTTGCGCATTAAGGCAAAAACGTTCTGCCGAACTGTTCGCTAATACCAACAACAACAACAACAACAACAACAACAACAGCGAAATGCATAGACCAAAGTTTGTGGTTGCCCCCACCTATTGAAGCGATTTTGTTGGGTGATAATTTTGAATACTCTTTAAACAAAGAGCTAACAGTAATGGGAAGTTTTGAGCACTCTGTATGTTGTGCATATGTATATATGTATGTCGCCATATATGTGCATACATTTACAACTATTCCAAGTTAAGTGATTTCTAGTTACTTAGGCGAATTGGAATTTCAAACTTAAAAACTATTGTATTAATAAAATCCTTTAAAAAAAAATACAATTTTAGGCCAACTGCATTGAGATTGAAGCTCGCTATAATGCAGCTGGATGTGTGCAGGGTATCTGTCAGTTGATCAGCCGTGACGCGTATTTGTTTTAAATGACTTTCTTCTGCTTTAGCTGCAATTTTCGGCTTCAGCTAGAGTTTCAGTGAATTCAACAGCCCCGACCGATTTCTGGCGCTCTTACGCATGGGCGTGTCGGCCGCCCCCTTATCCGTGTTCCATTACGTTGACCCTTCTGCACTGTGGGGGAGCTCGCGCACTGTGCAAAACCTAATTAAAAGTGCTTTATTATGCAATTAATGTCAAGATAATATCGCATTCGCATTGTGCTGCATTGCACCAGCCACAAAGGAGCAAGTGTCAAAGTGGGAGATAAAGAGAGAGACGAGAGAGAGAAGAGCGTGAAATAAGAGCTAGCACATACATGATCTGTTCTCTTTAAAGTTTAAACACAGGCATGAGCATGAGAACTCACATATCGATACAAAAGTTAAAAATTTAAAGATTTTATAATGATTCGTATTTTTATAATTATCGGGTCATATTATTAAAATTAAATATTACAAAAATAATTAATACATTTTCGTGCTAGTGCTTTTCGTTGTGTTCACATCTCGTGTCAGAACGTGCTCATCTCTATGTAAATTATCGCGCTGGGTCAAAGTTTGGACTCCACTTATTTTTGCAGTCTCTCTCTCTCTCTCGCACCACACGCGCTCTGCAACATTGTTGACAATTATTTTGCATAAATTTCGTGTGAAACGCAAGAATGTACTAAAAATTGTCATTTTATATTTATGTATGTATGTATGTATATGTATTCGGCCATTGCCTAGTCCGTCATCAGCCAAATTGTTTTGGGGCTGGGTGGGTGTGCAACTAGCTTTTGAGTCTTGGCTCGAGGTCTCTTTGCTTTTGCCCTGATTTATGTGCATTTTGTGTTTTGGCCCAAAAATGCGATCAGCTTTGCCGTTGTTGTTGCTATTTATGTCTTCGTCTATTGCTGCACTGAGGGAGACGAGTGAGAAGGAAATAGACAGAGCACATGTAGGCTTAGCTGTCTATACTTGCTCAGACAGAGACACACACATACACATACACACACACAGGGACAGTGTCAGAGAGTGTGGCTTGTCTATGCGTACTTCCTCTTCTCCGCTGCAACCCACACACACATAGAGCACTGTGTTGTTGGTGGCATTTCTGTTGATACGATAAAACTCAAAGCATGCTAATTTATTGCTGTTGATTTTAATAACTATGCTAAACTTTATTGAGTCAGTGTGTTTGAGAGAGATAGAGTGGTTGAGCTTGAATGTGATTGTGTGTGTGAATGTGCAGCTGAACTGCTACTTGGAATTTGCAGCATTTTCTTTTGTTTAGCAATTTTTATTCTAGCCTGTCTTGGAGGCGTTGCCGCTTTGCTGATTGCATCACAGGGTGCTTCGATCACACTAACAGGAAATGTATATGCATATGTATAAATACAAATACATATGTATGTATAATATGCGTATAAATTCTTACAAAAAACTTTCGTTGTTTATCCCTGTCTCTATCACTCTCACTTTCTGGCAGAAGGCACATGCTACTGATGCTGGTATTTTGAATGGCATATTCATAATTACAATTGTAATTAGCTGGCATTCATTGGATTCATTAGGATTATTCCCACATTTCGGTTTGCAGTTGCAGTTTCCTTAATTGGCAGCAAACAGCAGTTGGAATGCCTTCACCACTTCTCCGTTCCATTCCCCTTCAGCTTTCCATGTCCATTCCCATTCTCACTTTCCTACTCTTTCTCGTTCCGCTTCGTGTTCCACTTACACATTCACCCTGTGTGCAATAATAATGCGAATAATTTGTACGAAATTCCTACTCAGTTAAAACTTTGGCGTCCGCTGTCCGCAATTACAAACAGATTTCAATGTAAATTCAGCTGCATTTCCAAAACAATTTTCTCTGTGTATCAAAATTTGACCATAAATTGATATGCATTAAAGCTGAGCTGGGCAGTTCAATTGAGCTGCTCACTCAAATGAACAACCATCTGGTGTTGGCTTGATGAATATCGTCCATAAGAGAGGAAATTAATTCTTCCGTTGAACGAACCGTTTTAATATGCTGTTCAGTTCAGTTCAGAACGAATGAGTGTTCAGTTGAACTAAAAAAAAATAGGCCAATAGAAATGGAATAAACAGTGGAACTTATTCATGAAATTGAACCGGAGTTGCCAGCCCTAATTGAGTTTAAAAAGTTAGCCTAAAGAAAGGAGTGAAGAAGGAGAGGTTGCCAGAAATTCAATTGAAATTGCATTGAAATAATTTACCATTTCCCCATTCGCCGCATTCGCTCCATTCGCCATTCGCCATTTACCATTATTGTGTTGTGTGTTATTATTTCGGCTCGCTTTATTCGCACAATTTCAATTTGCGCAATTTATTTACTTTGACTCTTCAACTTTTCGGACAGCCACTCGAATTATACAAATTTGTTTCAATTGCTTCGCATTATGTTCTTGTTGTTGTTGGTTGTTTTTGTTGCTGCCTCTAAATCCATGACAAAACAAAAAATAAAACTAAACAAAGCGAAATTTTTGCATTTGGGAATTCTATTTTATTGAACACAGTTGATTGCAGTTACGCACACAGACATAAACACTCAATCACACTCAGATATATACATGCATATATACAGACGTACCATAACGAGAACTAAGTAAATCCTCTTCAACAAAAATAAGTATTTAGCATATAAAACGATTTTTACTGAATAATCGTCATGAGGTGACTCACAAACTGTGCACCTGCGGGACCCTGTACGTGAGGATCTCTGCTTACACATTTGCTAAGTGCTGCGCCCATAAAAGTGTGCTATAGAAATGTACGTGAGTCGCCCTGTATATGTTCTGAGCATCGCTCATATAGTTATGCTACCCAGGTCACCCTGTAGCCGTGCTGAGGATCCTCCCGATTCTTCTTTAATGTGTATACATACATATGTGCGTATATAACCATAAATTTATTATTTAACTCTAATATGAATTACCAAGTCGATTCTTATCAGCATGGTTCACGTCTTTGCTGATGCGTGTGTCTAAATAACTGATTTTTAAATAACATTTCGTTGAGTGGACGACTGTTAAATATATTCGTTAACTTTTTACAAATTCGTTAAGTGTGGACTTACCGACGACCTTAAAATCCACATCAGTTAGCCAAGCTGTGAACCAGTTTCAATTTTATAGTAAGTGTATAGTGTCCCAAAAGCCTGTTTTCAAACCATACAAAATAGGTATAAATAAAGCACAGGCAACACAGACCCGTTGCTTAAGAGAGCAATGCAAGAGAGCGCTTCATAAAAGCTCTTTCAATTGCGCGCAAATATGCGCGATAGGTGATGAGCAAGAACCGTAGCCTGTTTTTGGGCGCGTTGTCTTGCTCAGTTGCCCACGGGATGTCGTCCAGCAGGGACAACCAGGCCGCGGACGCTGCCCTTGTCGGCTGTGAATTGGCCAGTCGTAGCTCCTTTTGTTGGTGTAGTCACTGCTGCTGCTGCTGCTGCTGCTCGCGCGTTTGTTATTGTTGCTGCACATCTGATTCCTGTTGTCGTAGTCATCGACGTTGTTGTTCTTTTTGCTGAGGGCCAGCAGCATCGCGGTTTTTGTTATTGTTGTTAAGAGGTGAAAAGTGTTTGTTGCCCAAAATATAAAAGCAAAAAAAAGGAAGCATTTACAGTTACTTTGCCTGTGGCGCCCTGTGATATTCGTGTAGTAGAATTTAAAAGCAAATTAAAGCAAAAGAAATACAACACACAAACAAATTTACATACATACATACAAACATATACATATACAAAGTGAAAATCAAAGGTAATTAATCGAAAAGTGAAAGTAAATTTTAAAAAAAATTTTTTAATTTAAGTCAATAACAAAATTTAAATAACAATAATATTTGAATTAACAAATGCTGCTAATTGAATATACACAAAATACATACAAACACACAAATACACATTCATCTGTGTGTATTCATGTATGCATGAAGCGCAGGCTACTTGCAGTTTCCGCTATGTAATTGCTCAAGTGTGCATGCGTGTGCATGCATGTGTGTGCATGTGTGTGTATGCGTGCTAGTGTTGGTTTGTTCTCTGCTTCCGCTAACATGCTCCAATTTCGTGTTATCTCTGCTGTTGCTGCTGCTTCTTCTTCTTCTTTTTGTTCTTCTTCTCCTCTATCACTTTTGATTGCTATGACTTTCGCTGCTTTTTTGTGCCATCTCCGACTTTCGCTTTTAAATGACTGTAAGTGTGTGTGCGCTAGTGTGTGTGAACTATAAAATATATTGGCCCATTAGCTAGAACAGTCTGACGTGACCAACATTCATTTTGGCAGCCAATTGGACCAACTGTCCGAAAAAAAGCAGGTCAGGTTGCCTCTGCACAGGCCATGGAACTCACACCACCTCCGGCATTGTCTGCGGCTTGTAAATAAATCAACTAGATAAGTTGTATTTATGCAATACATGGACATACATACATATATGGACACACAAAATATACATACATATACATATATTGTCACACTCTGCACAGTGGAATGACCTCGCAGTAGGTTAATGAAAAAAGTCCATGTTGTTGTTGCTGCTGCAAAAAGTTCTGCAGTACTTGCCAAAATGGCCGCCACTCTCCCTCTCCCACTCCCTCTTCCTCACCCGTTCGCTCTTCTCGCTCATTTGCACTTTTGCTCTCCTATAGTCTGCGTGTGTGTGTGTGTGTGTGTAGCTCATTAAATGCTTATTTAATTATAATGCATTTATGTTGCTGCATAATTAAAAGAAAATGTAGCCGCTTGCAAATTTTGGCAGTTAAGTGCGAAACGGGGCCACTTGGCAGTTGCCACTCCAGCCACCTCGCCCCGCCCCGCCCCTCATGCAAGTGGGCCGTATTAGGCTAATGGGCACTGAGTGAGAAGAAGCAGAGCAAGAAGATTATGAGCAGATGATGTCAGCTGTAAATGGTCTAGCTGAGTTCTTTCTCTCTTCTTCCAAGCAACACACACACACACACAAACACAGTGAGAGAGACATATGTAGGTGTGTATGTGTGCATGTGAGTGGACATGCATGCATGTAGTATATAACAGTTATAGAATCACCGGTGTACATTGCCATGCTCTGCTGTGATCTGTTATAGAGTCCAATAGGAAGTGGAATATAACGCAATTAAACGGGATTAAAATGATTATATTATATTATTCCCAATCAGAATCAAGTTTGAATTAGGTAAATGATAAACAATTGAGCAAATTGTCCAGGTCATGTAAGTCTTAATCAAGATGCTGCTGATGGGTATTAAGTGAAGATGGTGCGGAGTGGGGGCTGCTTTGTTGGCATCATATCTGCATCATGGGGCCAGTGTGAAATATGGGAAATAATAATTTTGTTGGCTGCTGCCCGTTGACGGATGTTTGGCCTTTGAAGTGGAAATGCTGCAGCTCTGGTTACAAATTCAATCAAAAAACTGTCAACTGTCAGCTGACAAGCGTTGGGGGCGGAACAGACGGGGGGCGGGGCTGTATAGAAATGGAAATAGAAATGGAGAACGACACCTGCCGCACACAATTATCGGCGATGATATGAGCTGGCAAAGCATGATAGCATCTTCCTCCCCTACAGAGAGAGAGAGAGAGAGAGAGAGAGAGACAGGCAGAGGGAGAGAGTGAGTGCGAGGGGGGGCTGCTCTAGCTGTAAGACGATGCTAGATGAAAGTGTTGACGTTGACGTCGTCGACGTTGTCATTGTTGCCTGTCACTCGTTTCATTTTCATTGTGGCCATCTTTAGCTTTGTCTTTATCGCCGTCTCCGTTGCGGACCAGCCCATTCATCGTTTTTCCCATGAAAAGTTTCGTATGAAGGAACGCAAAACTGTGCCAAGTAGAGCTCAGCGCGTGCTCAAGGGGTTGTCCCTTTGGACGGATGTCGGGCGCTGTGTCCAAAGATCTCTCCCGATAGACTATTAAATGAGTCAACGTACAAAGTAAACCAATAAAAAGTTTTTAAGCTGAGGACGTTGCGCCGTCGCGAATTAAAGGGGAAACTACAGAAAATCGACTCTGAAGCAAAGATGGGTCAGGCTGCAAACGGTGTAAATTTAAACTGTCTTTTCGCAGATAAGTGAAACGGAAAAAGAATTTAAGTATGTCGAGGAGTAGAGGTAGAAGAAGAGAGCATAGTTGTGACACAGTTGCTTGAACAGAGAAAACAGAAGAAAAAGTTCAACTATTTCTGCATTGAGCCTCAACTTTGATGGCTGATAAAAGATAGCTGCAGACTAAGTACTTGCTTACTAGCTCCTTCTTCGTCTCCATTTCGTTATCATTTCCTGACTTTCCTGACTTCTTTCAGCCATCATCCAAAAGTGGAAATGTGCAGTGCGAGCACCAGCAGCAGCTGTTAAACCAATTGGCAATCGCTTTCACTGGCTACCTGGCTAACAAGTTACCTGGCTACAGAGGATGATGGATGGAACACCGTTGTCGCTGACATTCACCAGCCTGGCGCTGTTGCTGCTGCTGCTGGTGATGTGCGTGCTGCTGGGCTGTCATTGCTTGGGTCCACGCGCCGCCAGCTGGATGCGAATGCGCTCCAGCAAGGAGGAGAAAATCGGCTTGTCCAACCACACGCACAAGCTCTTCCATCCCAATGGGTATATGGCTAGTGTAAGTAGCAAAAGCAGAGTCGAAGCTGAGGTTGGTTATTCTAATTGTCGCACGCTTACGCAGATCCAGTCCGGCTCGGAGTTCTTGCTGAGCACTAGCGGCAGCTTCAAGCGCTTCGATACCATTGACAAGGACGATCACAATCGGTCGCAGCAGCAGCTGCAGCAACTCCAACTGCATCAGCAGCAGCAGCAACAGTTGCTGCTGGGCAATGCAGTTGACTCGACGACTCCCTTGTGGAATCTGCCACAGGCGGATGTCAGCATTCCTCCGCAGCCATTGCGTCCGGCGCCCGCTCCAAATAGTGCCGGACCCAGCAGCAAGACCGTTACCTTCTCCTTCAGTCAGCTTAATGAGGCATCGGAGGCACGCTCCAATCCTCAACGCTCACCTCTGCGCACAGCGGCAGCCACTGCCGCATTGCCACAGCCACTGGAGGCGCCTCCAGCACCGAGACTGACGACGTCTGCTTCCGTGACGCTCTCTGCGACGGCTATACCTCGACCCATAGCCAAGCGACAGATCTCGCTGCAGCAGGGCATCAATCGCGGCACGGAAGCAACACATGTCCACTCCACTCCAGTGGAGTCCAAGGTGGGGCGTCGTCCACCTTCGTTAAAGCGTCGCAACTCCAGCACAAATCCCTTTCTATGCGAGTCTACAGAGCAACTACCTCCGAGTCAGCCAGACATTCAGTCCCAGCCCGAGTCCCAGCCCGAGTCCCAGCCCGAGTTCCAGCCTGAGTCCCAGCCTTCTCCTCCGCTCCAAGCTCAGCCTAAAGTCGAGCCAACGCCTCCACCTTGCACCAATGGCAATCCTTTTGTGCACGAGGGTCAAAGCCTCTCCAGCCGTCTGCTGAAACTCCACAACACCAACAACCCCTTTACGGGCCTAACGCAGCGGGTGAAGGGCCCACACATGCTGCAGAAGACCATCTCGGAGGATTACTTATTTCGCAAACTGCCCAATGGACACGGCTTCAACTTTGGCAATGGTTTGAGCAACGGATTGAGCAATGGCAATGCCAATGCCAATGGCAATGGCAATGGCAATGGCAACTCCACCTGGTCCTTTGGCCGTTCGCTTCTGCGACAAGAGTCGAGCATTAGCCTGGGTCTGGGCAGGCGCAACAGCTCGCAAGTGTCTCTGGATGGATCCATCGATGGCATGCAACTGGAACATGCCATCTCCTGTGACTCGGTCAATTCGGATGCGTCTTCCCTATGTCTGGATCAGCTCGATCAGCCCTATACACAGATCACGGGCTATCTCTGCGTCGGCCTTCAATACGAGAAGTAAGTGACAGAAGTCCAGTTGGATATCCCTGAAAATAAACTCTTTTTGGGCTATTCAGGCACAACGAGGAGCAGTTAGAGCTGACGGTGACCGTGCTGGAGGCCAAAGGACTTATCTGTCCGCTTAGCATGGGTCTGGATTCCCTGGACACATTTGTGCGCATCTACCTGGTGCCCGACCATGCCGGCGGCATGCAGACCAAGGTGAGTAGAAGCCAGTCATTGGAGTACTCCTCTGCCACCTCTGCTTCGTAACTGACAGGTGGTCAAGTCGACGCTGACGCCCGCATACAACGAGAGCTTCAACTTTCGATTGAAGCGACAGGCGGGCAGGCACTCGCTCTGGTTCCATTTGTATCACAATGGGCCCGCCCACACGCTGATCGGCGAGGCAGAGATGGAGATTGGCGAGATGGCTAAGCCGATTACCACATGGATACCGCTCTCTGATTCACGTAAATGCAACGCTCGCTGGGGCGAGCTGATGTTCTCGCTGAGCTATCTGCCCACAGCGGAGCGCTTAACCATAGTCGTCGTCAAGGCGCGCAATCTAAAGCTGGAGCTGGACAACGGAGCTGCAGAGCCGACACCACTGCAGCACATCTTTGTGAAGGTGAGTTGTGAAGGCGCCTTCTCAGTGACTCTTTACTCAGGCTCGTTTGATTGTCTAGGTCTACCTGATGAACAACGACAAGAAGGTGCTGAAGAAGCGCACCTCGCTGAAGCGCAAGGATCGCTGTCCCATCTTCAACGAATCGATGATCTTCAGTGTGCCGCCCCAGGGTCTGACCACAGTTCAGTTGCGTCTCACCGTCTTCGGTGTCACGGACCAGGCGGCCATTGTTCCATTGGGTCATGTGATTGCCGGCAGCTGTGCGGTGGGCAAGGGTTTGCGCCACTGGCATCAGATGCTGTCGTCCCTGCGCAAGCCCGTGGCCATGTGGCATGTGCTACGCCGTGCCGCCAAACAACCGGTCTTCATTGGGGGCGCCGAGGCTGTGGTGGCTGCCATGCAGAGCACGCTGCAAAGGGCGAGCGCTAAGCGCAATAGCATAGTCTAGATGAGCAACAGGATGAGGAGATGTGGAGGGACAGACAGCAGGCGAGGAGCTGTCTAGAGATAAGACAGCAAAAGTACATATAGGAGTTACTAGAAGAATGGAAAAGGAGGCGGAAAGGCAAGTGGCAGAGAGAACGACGAAGCGGATGAATAGAGCAAACCGAGAGGCTAAGTGGCGGAGAAAACAAGTGAGACGAGCGACACGATGAAGAAGGCAATAAAATAAAAGTTAGAATTGAAACAGACACGAGAACTGAACTAACTAAAGACAACACTGGAGCTGATGGAAGATTGGCTGCGAGAGCAACTAAGCAGAACTTGGGAAAGGTACTGAATTGGATTGGTAGCTCAAGGGAGAATTATATTACAAAATGAAAGAGAAAGGATTAAAGTACTTTGAGATGTGAGCTTGCTCTTCAGAGTGCATCACAGCAAAGCCCGCCACGGCAACAGAGTCCAACAGCTAGCCCCTCAGTCTAATCTAATCCTGCCTCGTACCCAACCTTTTACCTTAACCCACCCCATCCGCTCTGTAATGTCTCCCCCAGATTCTAGATGCCGTCAAAAAAGATACCCTCTACATTGCATTTACTAAATTTAGCGCTGAGCATTTTTCTTACTTTTTTACAGAGGATTTCCTAGAACATATTCGGCATAGGGCAATTAGACTTTAGGCTCTACCAATTACATAGGGCATACTACTTATAGATCCGTATTACACCCGATACAACAAACTATAACTTTAACAACCAAACAAAAACAATTACCTATACTAAAACCGCACCAAAGGACAAATCGAGCCTAAATTAACTAAATCACACACAAATCTTAAATATATATATATATATAGATAAATATATATACATATATACACATGCAATATATACCTTAAGACTATAGTCGTCTTTCTGCACAATATACTTAAATTATATATGTACTTCATGCACCCATTATTATCAGACATCTATACTAAAAATATCGATATCGATAATTATCGTTCAGCAACGAAGATGCAAAATCAAAAAGATAAGAAGCGAACAAATTGCAGATTAAAGAAGATTTGAATGTTCGGCAAGCCGAATATGCAATACCCTTGTAAAACTAGAAAAACTTCAATGATTGATTGATTTATTTATTGATTGATTGATTGATCGATTGATTAATTATGTATGCTTAGCTCTTGTGCTCACATGCAAAGTCAATTGCAAAATGATTGATTAATATATTAGATTGATTGATTGACGTAATTTTGATGCAAAGATATCGATTGTTACAAACAAATTATATTACATTTAATATGAATTACTCAAGCTACAGTTGGTCAAAGATGTTTTCGTATCAAAGGCTATAAATATATAGATATATATATACATTAACGTATATGTCGAATATATTCTATGAATAGATAGAACGTTTACGGGCAATCATCATTGTTGAAATATAAAAAGAAAGAATCAAGAATTCAAAAGAAAAAAGAAAAAGAAAAAAAGGAAAGTTTATTGCATTTGGGTAAAGAGAGAACAAACCCAGAGTAGAGCAATGTGATATGATATAATTCAGATTTAGCTAATTATATATTAGATATACATATATATATATATATATACATACATTTGTCTGTTTTGTATTTGAATTTTGTATTGTGTTGAGAAACCAGCAAGTATTTACGAAATGTATTACATCGATGTATGCATGTATATGATGAATATACATACATACATACATATATTCGCAGATCAACAGACTTTGGCAAGAGTTTACAGTTTTAAGATACATTTTCGTCTAGAATTCCATAACACATTCAGTTTTTGGATAAACAATAAACAAAAATAGTTAAAAGACAATAAATTTGCAAGCATTTAAAACAAAACAAAACCACAGTTTGAAACATTTTAAATAGTCAATATGTGAATTCTTCTTTTTCATTCAATCCAACTGCTCGCGTTTATATGTAAACATATACACATATATATATATGATTTAACGAATCAACTTGCTATATCTATGCATAATCTACACATTTAACAAATATGTAAACAAATGACCAACAAATCCAAATCCAAATCGAAAAACAAAAACAAAAACAAACCTGGCACGAACCTTAGCAGCTTTAATATTTCAACTAATTATTAAAAGAAAGTATTGGTAGGAAATTAAAACAACAACAAAATTATAATAATACAAGTGCGAATACTTGAAACAAGAATAACAAATGAATATAAAATAATAATTATTATACTACTAATAAAAAATATAATATTTATATCTAAAAATTAATAAAAATAAAACAAATATTATTATAATAATAATGAAAAGGTTATTATAAAATTTATAGCTAAAAATACAAATTATTAATAAAAATGTGAAAAATAAAAAACATTAAAATAAATAAATAACAAACATATGAAGTTTAAAAGAACAAGATTATTAAATAATATATACATATATATACTAAAAATCAACTCAGCTATATCTGATATAAGAAATAATTGCGCTTACAACTTATATAACAACAGTTTTGTACTTTAACTAACAAAAAAGAAAGAAAAAAGAAAAAGTTAAGAAAAACAAAACAGCAAAAATTGTTAAAAATGGAATTTAGTTAAATTTCTCATGTTGAATTTGTATTTACATACATGCATATAAGTGGAATATATATACACCCACACCCATACACACACACACACACATACATATATAAATATATACATTAACAAAATTATATATATATTAACTATATATACATATATAATGTAAATGATATATATGCAAATGCTACAAATCGTCGTTATACAAATACAAAATCAAATTGAAATAAACAATAAAATTGAAAAAAAATTAAAAAAGTTCCATCATTATAGTTTCTATTCGACATCCTCATCAGGCAGGCCAGGCATAGCTCCAAGCCAAAGTCATTAAAGTTTGACATGTAGATAGGAGCAAGAGTTCAATAGCTGTCATATAGAGAGATGTGAGATGTTCTATGGGAAGTAAAAGATATAGATTATGTGCGCCTCAGCTGAACAAACATATAGATACACTATCAGGGAATCAGGCGTATCTCAGCTAAACAGGCGGAAGATGCATTTGTAGCTCAGCTAAACGTATATACGAGATACATTTCCATCTCAAGGAAACTAACAGAAAGATACATTTGTATCTTTTGTGCGGTTTTCAATTGAATTTCCAATTTCAATTTGGCTGATGGCAGCCAGCTGTGCAGCCATTGGATCATCTATATATAGACGATGCGATTAGCAGCCAATGGGCGGGCAGAGGCAGCAGCAGCAGCAGCAGCAGTAGAAGCAGTAGAAGCAGAAGCAAAGGCAGACATCAGCAGGGCAGACCACTTGACGTCGTCGGACTGTCTGGGCGAGCAGCCAGACGATCCTTTGTGATTGTGTTTTCAATAATAAGCGAAGAAGTGAGCCAGATCCTTTCAGTTGTTAGCTGAACGTGCAGCTGATTAGATCTACATATATACCTCTCCCGCTCGCTCTCTACAGTCTGTCACACGGCAATGCAGTCCATTTCGGTTAATCTGGCCAGTGCCAAGGAGCGTCGCCTGCTGAGAACACCCAAGTGCGCCCGCTGTCGCAATCATGGCGTCATCTCCTGCGTCAAGGGTCACAAGAAGCTTTGCCGCTGGCGCGAATGCTGTTGCCCCAACTGTCAGCTAGTGGTGGATCGGCAACGTGTGATGGCCGCCCAGGTAGCGTTGAGACGCCAACAGACAATGGAGGCCCTGGAGGTCAGTCAAACGGCGTCACAGCAGCTCGCCGTGGAGCCGGCCAGCGACGATGAGCCGCACTTGACGCCCACCAAACCAAGCCAAATGGCAGCCAACACTCTACGCACGCGTCAAGTGCTGATCGCCCAGAAACGCATCTACAAGCAGAGGCTGCGCAATCTGCAACAGTCCACGCTGCACATCACAGCCGCCATGGAAGGTAAGTGCGACTATATCAGTGATGCCAAGCCATATCGATGAAATGGCCAATAAACAGCTAAAAAGCAAATCTTGTTGAAAATCTAGCCAAATTTTGAAAAAAATAAACTAGTTATACAACGAAAGCCATGCAAAATATGTGCCCTATGTAGGCCCCAATTTCATAGTTTTAATATTTCAAAGAAATCCGAGTTAAGCTATAAGCATGCGAAGTATCTGTAGCGATCTAAGTTCTGTTACTCTGGATGGATGTAAGACACATTCTATCTACCATTCATTTGTAGACATCAAAGAAAGTGTCCAAGATTTCGAGCTATGCCCAAAAGTCCGAGTATGCAAATTGATTTTATATCGGTATTCCGAAAATAGGTAATATTTTCGAATAACTTTTTCTGCATCTACCAATAACATGGCCCAATTCATTATCTAGCTAATCAGTACATTACCAAGCATACGATGTGCAAGGCTGTGAAAAAATGCTAGACTTGGCTATAAAGTAGCTAACATGCCAACACTGATCCCAGACGTTCGCTCGCCATGCGGTGCCAGACTGTCTAGCAAGGCTTGTAATATGAGCAAAGTGTGAAGCAGGGAACCAAAGCGAAAGCGAAAGAGAGAGAGAGAGAGAGAGAGACACAGCTAGAGCGTGAGCGACAGGAAATGCCTGCTTCGGTACTAAAACAACAATTACAATAAGGAGAGCAACAAATTTGTTAAAACGTCACCCACTGAAATTGAACGCTTGTCGTATGCACGCATATTGCCCGTTATGTCAAAAAATAAGAAACGAAAATCAGAATGAGGAGGGAAAGAGAGAAGAGGATAAGAGAAACGACCAATCTGTAGGCCAAGCCCAATTTTCATTTGTGTAAATTGATACGTGAAAACGGAAAAACCTCTTGAAGCAAATGTGTGGCAAAAGTCAACGGGGCAACGAAAACAACCAAACCAATACAATTTTCAATTTCAATTTTGTTTCACTATTTTTCCATCTGGTTTCCAAGTAAAAACTCGAATGAGAATCCACGCAGACAATTTTTGGTGCCGTACTGTCTGGTTATGGTCTTTTGGTTTGGCCTAGGGTCTGGATATTGGGTTCTGAGCAGCTCGAATTACGATTCAATTACCATGTGCTACACGCAGAGAAAAACAGTGTATACGAATTTCATATGCAATCTGAATATATTTGTATTATCATTTGAAATTTATGAACATACACTTTTAGATTCGCCTCAATCAATCATTAGTTAAATAGTAAAGGAAAACTAACCACAATTCATGAAATTTCAATCAGCTCACTTTTTCTCTGAGTGTACTCACGCATACACGCGCATAACAATTCTTCGGTGTGCTGAACGAATTGAGACAATTGAAAAGCAATTTGTACAACAGATTTGACGCCAACGTCAGAGAGAGTGAGGGAGATCAAAGAGGTCCACCCCTTCCTGCTCTTGCGTGCGCGTAGCGTGTAATTTCAATTCTAATGGCCTGCCCCTTTCCCGTCTTCTCTTCTTGTTCCACTTGCAGAGTACAAACAGCGCTTTCCCACGTTCAATTCACCGTTACTGGAACGCATGCGCAAGCGACGCGCGTTCGCTGATCCGGAACTGAACTACGCAATTGATACAACGCTCCTTGGCAGCTCCGCCTGTGCAGGCAACGGTGGCGGTGGCAGTGTCGGCAGCGGCTGCTCAGCAGCTCCTTTGGCAACGCCGCCAACAGCAATTGGTAACGCCTTTTATGATCTATTAGGCAATGCCGCCGCAGCAGCTGCTGTTGCGCAACAGAAGCAGCAGCAGGCATATCAATCAATGCCGCACTTAACGCTTACACCCACGCCAACGCCCATCGCCAAGAAGCCTAAGCTGAGTTTCTCAATTGAGTCGATTATTGGTATTAGCACGTAGTCAGAATACTCTGCACTATTGTCGCCGCAATTTGTACATAGATTTTTTTTTTAAACATATTTTTTTTTAGTATTATGATTCTTACGAAATAAAACAATTTTCTTATATATTATTGTCGTGTGCTCATTTGAAAAATCATTTTTTAAATTACTAGCTACTCATAGTTTAAATTTGCGCGCTAGCAGTTGATAACAGATCAAAAATACTTATCGATAGCAAGGCAACAACTAATGCCATTGGCGCTGAAATTCAAATGTTTAAATATATGACTCTCAATTACTTATGGCAAATACATTTTCATTAAATGATACATTTATCATTGTTTTTTTTTTTTTTTTTTTTTTTTTTTTTTTTTTAAATGAAATATCATAAATAGTAACAATATTGACCCTTCAGAAAGTAACTTAATTTTGCTTGCATGTTTACGGGAGCGTTGCCACCTGTTGTTATTTTGTCGAGTAACTTCGAGCTGTTATTTATACGTGACTGAGTCACTGCTTTGCAGCATATTGATCAACTTTCACATGCAGCCATAAACAACAGCTCTCACCGGTTGACTCAGAAGACATGACAACGATATTTTACGCCGACCCCGAATTGGTGATTAGCCATGGACGTCAAGTTCTGTTCCTCAATCCCAATGACTTGCAAATCTTTAAAAGCATCGAGGTGCCAACTGACCTAACCACATGTGGATTTAAAATCGAGGCAACAGACGAGGGCGAGCCAAAAGCAACTTGTTGCACCAATTTAGATGTGACAATATTAAATGTTTGCTATTCGCCTGACAGGCAATTAATAGCACTAACTACTGCCGGGCAAAAGGCTCTTTTGCTCTACAAAAGCCGGCCGGAGCATGCGAAGCTGCTTTCCGTGCGAGCCTTGGCTCGTGCCTCGAGCGCTGTGACATTTGCACCCGACTCCAGTTCTGTTCTGGTGACAGACAAGACCGGGGACTGCTATCAATACGATTGCGTGGATGTGGAGGCATCGCCCAAACTTCTGCTCGGCCACCTGAGCATTGTGTATGATATAGTGTGGACACCGGATCTGAAGCATATCATCACCTGTGACCGGGATGACAAGATCCGGGTGACCAACTACCCGGCAACCCACGATATACACAGCTATTGTCTGGGCCACAAGGAATTTGTATCCGGTCTGGCATTGCTGCCGGGTAATGAAGATCTTCTGGTATCTATTTCAGGTGACAAAACGTTACGCTTGTGGAACTATCTGACGGGCAAGGAGGTGCTGCAGCAACAGCTGCCCGCTCCAGCTGTGCGGCTTCAGATGCGTGAGCTAATCCCCTCCAAGCGTTACCTGCTATCCGTGCTCTTCTACGATCATATTGAAGCAATTGGACTTTACGAATTGGAGCTACAAAACAATTCCTGGTTGATTGACAAGGAGTCTTTGGTGCGCGCCGAAGCGGGCAACTGGAGCATCAGCAATTTCGCGTTGACCAGCGACCGGATCTATGTGGCTGGTGCTGTAAACGAGAGTTTTACACTGCGCGTGTACAACATCGCCGATGGCAAACCAGCGGAGTCTGTGCCAGAGCACTGGCTGGACATGGTCATGGAACGCTTTGCGGGGCAAACGTGCGTGCCAGAAGATCTATCCGTGTGGTTCAAGAAGCGATACGACAACATCAGCGAGTACATGGAACGTAAGAAGCGACGCATCGAAGACCAGCAACAGCAGAAATGAGACTTGCAGAAGGAAAAGCAGCAGCGCAGAAATCAAAGCATCATTAGCAATCAAAATAGCAACAACAACGCCTATAGCAACAGCAGAAACTAGACCTCAAGAGCAGCAGCAGAGATTGCAGCAGCAACAACAGCAGAGAGAGCTCATCTAGTCTTAGAAGCAATTCCACAATCAAATCATGTTTATATATTTGAAGAGAAACTCATTCAGCAACAGCATCAACAATATGAAAAGCTTGCCTAGTCTTAAGAAAAAACATAGATCTAAATTTTATCTACACAAATTGCCCTTTTGCGTATTGTGAGCAAGGAAGTCGATCTATTTCAAGGCGGGCCGCATTTGAAATGGAATCGTGATACTGTTGATAGTCAAATATTATTTACAAATTTTAAATATTCGGCAAATTCTAGCATGGCGGCATTTCAGCTCAAATTATTCAAGTTCATTTAAATATGTATGTATATTTCTGTAATCAATTTATTTGCAGACAAGTATATTGTATATTTTATATTTAAAGTAAAATAAAATTAAACAGGCTTGTAATCCAATTTGCTTTCCAGCTTCTTGTTGTCCGAGACTTTGCGCACGGCTTTCATGAAGTCCTCCTGAATTACATATTCCCGTTCAGCTCTGTAAAAGTAATTCAAACATGAGTATTTAGTTACAGCTGCAACTGCATATATAATAACACCTAGCTTGTAGGACTGCATCTATATAGATACTTACCTAATGGCAAAGAGGCCCGCCTCGGTGCAGACATTACGCAAATCGGCGCCATTAAAGTTGTCGGACAATTTAACTATAGCTTCGTAATCGATTTCGCCATGCTTTGCTATTTTCAGCGCATGAATCTTTAGGATCTCCAAACGTGCCTGCTCATTGGGGAGGGGAATTTCAATTTTACGATCCAAGCGGCCTGGACGTAACAAAGCGGGATCCAGCGTATCTGGTCGATTGGTGGCCATGATCATTTTCACCTGACCCAACGAATCGAAGCCATCCATTTGATTGAGCAGCTCCATCAGTGTACGCTGTATCTCACGATCGGCTGAGGTGCCCTCTGAGAAGCGTCGACCACCAATTGCATCGATCTCATCCATGAATATGATGCAGGGCTGATGATCGCGTGCATAGTTAAACATTTCACGTATCAAGCGTGCGCTCTCGCCAATATATTTGTCCACAATGGCCGAGGAGACAACCTTCAGGAAATTTGCATCCAACTGAGAGGCCACTGCGCGAGCGAGCAAAGTTTTGCCAGTGCCAGGTGGCCCGTAAAGCAGGCAACCCTTTGGAGGCGTGATGCCAACGCGCAGAAACAGCTCAGGATTAAGCAGAGGCAATTCGATAACTTCTCGCAGTTCACGTATCTGTTCGGTAAGACCACCAATTGCCGAGTAGGTGACATCACCAGGATCCTCATGAGACATATTGTAGACCAACGGATCGACTTCACGTGGCAAATATCGCATTATGGTCAACGTAGTCATATCCAATGCAACGCGTGTGCCAGACTTCAATTTGGCCTTATCTAGCTGTCGACGGCACCCAACCACATATCGTGGTCCATTTGTAGCCTTCACAATAACTAGAAAAAAAAAAAGTCATTCAGATACATATTGTAGTAGGGCATTTGATCGTCGGCCTACACTTATCCTCTGTCAATTGCTTCAGCACCTCGCCGACAATTTGGCCCACGCTTTGCAGCGCCTTCAAATCATTCTCGGATTTATCATATAGTTTGGTCAGCTCTTTCAGCTCCTCGCGCTCTAGATATTTTTATAATTTTTTACGATTTTATTGAAGAAATTATAGTTTTTATTAATATACCCACTTTCTTTGAGTCGCCCCTCAACTTCTTTGTGCTCAAGAAGCTTCTTTCTGTAGTCGGATAGGGCTTTTTCCCGTATACCTTCGTTGCATGGTGGGGCAGTTACAGTCATCTTAGCTGTTTGTTATTAAAACGTTTTAATAAACTATAAACATAAACGCGTTTGCCTTATAAAACCGAAGCCGTCTCTAATGATATTGCAGTTTTGCAAAACAGTGTGACTACCCATGGCAAACATTTTAGACAAATGCTAAAAGCAGCATTTTTAATATACCAAAAACTTGAACAAAATACTCGCAATTCAGTACGCTGTGCACTGGCAATGAAATAATAAACAGAGCAACAACCTGCATATATTATATATTTTTGGCTATATATAAGAGCTTAAAATAAATTAATTCATTATTATTCCGCAATTACTTGTATACGATTTATTTCTGCGACGTCAAGCGCAAGCACAGAATATTGTAAGCCACTTCTCAAATTTGTAGAACTCTGTATAGAATAAATCAAAATAAAGACAAAGCAAGCATTCAATAAATGTTTAATAATTTGTAGAGCACTTTAATGAATTAAAATAATAACCCTTCACCCTTTATTGCGGAGCAATTGTCGCAATAGTATCAACGCTCGGTGCTTCTGACGTCACAAGCAAATGGGAAAAATACTGCATTAGATTGAATGGTAGACAATCTATAGAGAAGCTATTGACTTGCTGTGCCATAATGCCGTTAACCGCTCAATTCGTGCGTAATTTGCAGCGGTTCCGGCTAGTTACTTTTGACGTAACTGATACTCTGCTCCGACTCAAGGATCCCATCAAGCAATACGCTCAAACGGCAGCAGCATGTGGAATAACCGGCATAACCAAAGAGCAGTTGGAACCTTGCTTTCGACAACACTTCAAGTTGATGAGCAAAGCTCACGCGAATTTCGGAAGCTGTTCACCCAATATGAACTGGCAAACTTGGTGGCACCAGCTGGTAATCGATACATTCACCTGTGCCGATGCCAACCTATCGAAGGTAACACTACAAATGGTGGCCGAGCAGCTGCTGCAGGTCTTTCGCACCAGCGCATGCTGGACACGAATCGATGGAGCAACCAATTTTGTGGAACGCGTCAGAGACACAGGCAAATGTGTAGGCATCATCTCAAACTTTGATCCCTCTCTGTGTCAGGTGCTCAATGCCATGGGCTTCAATGATAAATTTGATTTCATCATCAACTCTTACGACGCGGGCATCATGAAACCAAATTCCGGCATATTTCAATTGGCTTTGGAGAAGGGCCACAATATTGCGCCAGCCGAAGCGCTGCACATTGGCAACAAGTTGGATATGGATTACATGGGTGCACGCAACAGTGGCTGGAGCAGTCTGCTTGTGCAGGAGGAGCAACAATTGCAAGGGCAACAACTGCAGCCCGAGGCTAAGCACAGCTTTCCGAGTCTCGCTCAAATGCTGAAGGCTCTCGAGACGAAAGAGATTTCCTGGTGAAGGCAGCCACAGTGAAAGCTTGCTAATACGAACGGCTTTACTTTATACAAACACCTTTTCTTCATATTCAATTATAGTTTCCTTTAATCTCTATTAAGATTATTATTATTATTATTTAAAAATATGTAGATAAAACTTTATGTTTTTTAATGTGGTAATGTATTTAATTTTTAATTTAAGCAAACAATTTGTAAAACCAATCTTTATGCGTTTTTAAATTAAAGAAAATTAAAAACATTTTTTAAAGCAATTTCAAATCGTTTACATTTCTAAGTTACAGTTTAGTTTTTTTTTTAATATATGTGGGTATTATAATCTGTGTGTTTATAATTTTTCTTTAGTATTTAACTAGTTACTCATTTTATATCTTAAAAATAAGAATATTGTTATTACTACATAAACATAAACGTTAGATATAATATAATAATATAAAATGTACATATATGTAAATATTATCTTGCCTATAAAGCGAGTCTTAATTTACATTATATCGTGTATATATTTACAAATCTTGTTTGAGTATGTTGTTAAATAATAAAATTCGATTTTTTTTTTAAATAAAAAGCTTGAATAAATTGTAATAAAAAATTAACTTTTGTCATTCCAAAATATACATACATATATGAAGAAAATGCTTGAAGAGCTTACGCTATATTTTTTGGTTCCCTAACAATTTGCATTTCAATGAAAAAAAAAGAATAAAAACAATAAAGGTAACAACATAATAAAAAATATTAAATTAGTTAACTTATTTTGGTTTGCTAATTATTAATTAGTTTGAACATGTTTTTAACTAAAAATAATTTTTGAAATAAAATGCTTTACGTGAGACAACAAAAATTAAAAACAAAACATATTTTGATATTTTAAAATAAAATATTATAAAATTAAATAGAATATACAAAAAACGATTGCAAATAGAATATGTTAAAACTTGGTTTAAAAATAGTTTTCAGGCAGGCAAAACTTATAATACTTATTATCAATTTATATGTATATATATGAATATAAATGTATGTGCATATATATGTACTTATATGTTTGTATAATCTTAATTATTAATATCTACTTATAAAATATATAATTATATCATAGTTAAATATATACAATTTAAGAGGCATGCGAAGTGAATTAGTTGATTAATATTTATACAGTTTTCAATATATATTACATTCTTGCTCCTCTTTCTATTATGGAATGCAACTTGAAGAGAGGGAAAGCAAGAGTTTGGAAGTCTCCGACTCCAACTACGTGGACTTTGTAGCCTTTGCCGGCATTTGCGCCTTGGCTGCCTTCAGCTGCTCCAAATTGAACTGCTTGCGTATTTCGGTGGAGACTTGGCGAATAACACTTTCCGTGCTGGCCATCAGATCACGTTCGAGCACCTCGATATCAATGTCTTTGCTCTCCAGGCGCATCTGCATGTCGGAGTAGAAGTCACAGAACAGCACCGGCTCGTCGGAGCCATTCGGCGTCCGTGTGCTGCAATACTGTCCACGTCGATGTAAATCCTCGTTGTTGGCCCGCGAGTCGAGGAAACGTCGTGCGCCCAGCGGCAACTGCTGTTGGACTAATCGCTCGTGGTTTTGGAAGATGCGTTGCTTCAGCTTCTTGAACTCCTTCAGCTCGTTCTTCATGTACTTCACATAGCTGTACATTTTCGAGGTCTTCTTTGTGAGATTCTCCAAGCAGCTGATGAAATTTCGCACCTGCTGTGTGCGTGGAAGCGTGCTTGGATCTAAACGTTCCGCCTCATCGAAATGGAACTGCGAGCGATTGAAATCATGCTTCATGGCCAGCGCCGAGGCCAATACCACATGATTCTCAGCCACATGCGGTGCGTGCTCCACTGCCGCGCTCAATATCAGATCCGCATCGGCTAGTCGACCCATACGGAAGAGTATGGTGCCGAGACTTAACAGTGGAATGTCCTTATGTTCGGGTGGAGCCAGCATTACAGCGAGACGGGCACAGGGCAGCGCCTGCAAAGCATTGCCACGCATCCGCCAATAGTAAGAGCTAAGCGTATGGAACTTCCATGAGTCGGGCTGCCTTTGCAAACCCTCTACCGCAAAGCGACGCGTCAGCTCAATGGTGGCTTGACCAATGTTCGTATCATGCTCCTGTTCTACGTAAGCCGATTCCAACACCTCCGGCTGAAAGCTATCCAAATGATCATATGTCGCCGGACCTACCCCCAACTCCTGATAGTTTTTACAGATTGGCTCCAGGTTGGATTTACTTTTGAAGCCGCCATGCGGCAGGTGTTGCTGTAATTCACGGTGATCCGGCAAATTAATGCGCTTCAGTTGATCCGGTGTTATCTTAAGATAGGACATACGCTTCTCTAGCAAATAGTAGTCCATGGCGCATTTTGCCTGCTCTGCCAGATCCTCGCCAAAGCGCATGGAAAACCGTAAATGCTCAACAATTTGCTCTCGTTTCCGCAACAACTCCAAGTAGCTGCGCTCCACATACTCATTGTAGCGTATCTGCTCCAAAAATGCAATCAAATTGTGTGGCTCGCGCATGAAGAACGGCGAGTCTAACTTTTGGACAATTTGCTCGTCGTTCAACACCCAATGGTTGCAGGCGCATAGCACGTGGATGTAGCAGGCGGCAACTAAATACGGATATAGTCTCATTATGCATTTGCTGTATCTTGACTAGTCGTGTCGCAGTTGTCTGCCAGTCGGATTACAGGTAAAAACCTTCACATCGACTCCCTTTTTGATATGTAAATAAACACCGACAACAGTTTGTTTTGTACTCTGGCCATTTTTAGGATATGTTATGTTAACAGATATATTCGCCGGAGCATGTAAATTTAACTTTCTGATGTTGCCAGACTAATTAAATTTAAGCGATTTTTAAATGAATGTGAAAATGTACAAGATGTATAAAGGAACAGGTAAATTAATCAAAAGATTTAATTCATGAGCCATGTACTCTAATCCATTTTAATGAATTTTACGTTTTTACGGCCGTGCCATCATATGTGCTAACATAGTTAAACAGACGAGAATTTTTGTCTTTTCTGTATGCATGTCATGATCATATATGTATGTACATATAAAGATATTTTGTTTAATTATGTTCACTTATTTTTTTAAGTTGGCAGCACTAAAGAAAAAACGCCAAATTGCTAACACATATTACTCTGCCATTTATAAATTCTCCAACGGTAACTTTACTGTTATTGAAGGACTACGTGCAGTCGGAAATGAAAACATTGATACATTATGTTTAGTATTTTTCTGAGAACTCTCAGGTATTTCTGAATGAGTCATTGTTGGTCACACAGATTGCTACATAAAATGCGAAAAAACGGAATCGCGGAGAACTGTAACGCGGAAAAGTACATTAAAAATAATCGTTACTCGCGTGCGTGTTTTTTTTTTCTCGACCGCAAGCAAAACATTTTATTGTATAAATATATTTATAAATATTTAATTGTCGTTAATAATACACGCGTCATAAATAGAAAAGAAATATGAGAAAATGAGACGTCGCGTTCATGCAAAGTAGTTGAAAAAAGAAGGCACACACATACAACATACATACGCACGCACGTCGTTGCGAAGGAATATATGTATCTACACATGCATGTATGACAGTGTGTGAATGTGCGCTGGTGTTGTGCGGTCGTGTGTGCGTGTGTCTGTGTGTGTGTGCGTGCGTTAGCTGCTGAGCAGAGTCTCCGACTCCATGACAAAGGGAGAGCAGGGGTGGGGACAGAACGTCGGCGTTTGAGCGTTGAAAGAAAAACGTAAAAATGAACTGGCACAGCCGACGACAACTACTACAACAACAAAACAAACGCCAAAGTACGTATGATGTTCTACGGCTACAACTGTGATATTCGGATATAAAGTATATACAAAGCCGCCCCGCACCGTAATAAAACAAGCCCCGTACGCGTATACGTACGATAGTGCCTCTGCCGCTGGACGACGGAAAGAAAGATTGTAAAAACACAGAACCGAAGGTATCGAAGCAACAGACAAAGCGGCATCATCCAATCATCCATAACCGAAAGAAGCAGACAACAGCAGCAGCACCACCACCACCACCTCAGTGAATATTATTAAAGGTACATACTTGTATGCATGTACATGTGTATGTGTGTAATAGGCGCCGCCATTTTCCGTGTGATCCATGTAACAAGCTGAAAGAAAGACCTGGACCTAGGGTTGGCAATGTGCGCATTAAAACCAAATCCAGTGTTGTCTACAATTTGCAAACGCTTCAATATATAGTTATTGGCTATGTAAAAAGCTTACATTTGGGTCGGGACACACACACACACAACTGTCAAAGAATTACTATTATTCACTAACATAGAACTTGCGACGTTAGCTGCTGCAAAATATTTGACAACCCTGCAGCCAACCTTTTTCTTTGTTGACATTTTTGTCTTTGTGTGTGAGAGAGTATTCTGCATGTGTGTATCGACGGCGGCGCTGCCACAAGTTTCAACTTTTTATGCAGCTCAAAAAAGTAAATAGTGCAAGAAAATAATTTTGTTTGTATTCGCAATAGTACTTCCATTGATTATTCAGATACATAGACATATACTTATAAAAGAAAATAGATTAGCCAGTTTACCAACAATTTTCTTTTCAAAAGTGGCAACCTTGCGCAGGTCACTCTCATTTATTTGGTTTGCAATGCGCATGAGTACACAGTAGCCTCTCTTTCGCACCCAAGTGAATGCATGTATGGCCGTATTACAAACAGCTGAGAGCTGCAGCAGCTTTTGTGCACAAAAAAAAAAAAATCATTCGCACTTATACTCACATACATAAACCTATTTGCAATTATCGCAGCAGTAGACAATACAACAAAGCCGCTATCCGTTGTAAAGTATATTTTCGCATATTGGCTTTATAAGGTAGACTGTGTGTGCTGTGCGAAATTAAACCTAAACAATCTTATACTTACACACATACATATATTATATTGCTGTAAGCTAACAAGCAATTGTATTAATGATTTTAATACACATGTGCTGCCAGGTTAATTGATTTTTGTTTTGCACGTGCAGAAGTATAAAGAGAACGGTGGCCAGCATAGTGAGAGAGCGGACGCGTGCTGTCTGTCGACCTCGCAATTTTTTTTGCTCTTTCCAACCACCCACAACGTAGGGCGAAGCCATATTTTTTTTATTTTTTTTTTATTCAACTTGGATTTGCCAATTTCATTTAATGACATATTGAAATGACTGCTCATAGTATGTAAGTATGTATGTAAGCTTGACTTTTTCTGTGTTTCTTTGTGCAGTTAGTCGTCTGGCTGCGTATTCGGGTTGGTTTTGGTTCACAAATTGTATACGCTTATCATTTATCAGCGGAGTCAGCAAATACAACTTTTGTTTCTGAGAGCTTTCCTTTGAATTCATGTGTGTGTGTGTGTGTGCGTGCGTGTGCCTGTGTGGATAGATGTTCTGTGCCTGGAAACCGGTGTTGCCATCCCGTTTTTTTTTTTCTATAGAAAATTGCTTGTCAAAAATAGAAAATTCAATTGTAGCGAGGTTTTATGTATATGTTTAGTACAGGCACGTTTTATTAATTATATGAACTACGTATTAAAAATCTTGCAAAATACCGAAGTAGGAGCTTACTACTAATCCAGTAACAGTACAATTACAATTGCAATCATTCTATCTTGTTCACTCTCCCATTTCACACACCAAGAGCAAGTTGCCATATCATTAAAATCATTAATCTTAATACTGTCTAGTATGCTGTTAATTATTCAAAAAGACTAACTTTAAAAATACTAAAAATATAATTAAGGAATATAGTATGCGCCGAAATATTTGTATAAAATTGAGATGTCAATATTGCAAGCAAATTGAAACTGCTGAAGCAATTTGAATATAATTGTATTAAGATCTGAATTTTCCTGTATTTATATTTATTTGTTTACAGACTGCATATTAACAGAATGGTCGTCGGTTCGAATCATACGCGGCGCAGTGAAACTGCCGGCAGATATACAAATAACAGCAGCAGCAGCAGCGGTAACACGAACAGTGGCAACAACAGCAACAACTCCACCAGCGCAACGTCTTCAATTACAAACGCACCATCAGTGGCGACGGCGGCGACGTTGTCGTCGTCGGCGTCGTCAATGTCGCACAACAACAATAACAACAAAAGCCAAACTCTCAACAACAATAACAATAATAGCAGCAGCACCACCAGCAACTCACATCAGCAGCAGCAACAGCATCATCCTCATCACCACCATCACCATCATCATCATTATCAGTCGCAACAGCAGCAGCAGCAGCATCTTAGTTCTGCAACTGCAGCAACATCATCGTCATCAACAACATCATCATCATCATCAACGTCGTCGTCGTCGCATGGCGTTGGTGCAGTGGTTCATATGGGTGGCAGCCTTAACGGTTGTAACGGCAGTGCCGTTAGTCGGCTATCGCAATCGACTGGCATGTCGCCGCGCGAACTATCGGAAAATGATGATCTGGCCACATCGCTAATATTGGATCCACATTTGGGCTTTCAAACGCACAAAATGAATATACGTTTTAGGCCTCTCAAAGTGGACACACAGCAGTTGAAAGCGATAGTCGATGAATTTATACACACCCAGAACTATGACATTGCCATACAGCGCATCTACGATGGACCCTGGATACCTCGTCACCTCAAGAATAAGAACAAGATATCCACCAAACGGTTGCGCGATCATGTAAGTAGCTCTAAATCAGTCACAAATGGTTTTTCAAAACTTGATGTTAGCTCAAAGGTGCAACTTGAATTGCTATCGATATCAGCATCTGTGAGATTTGTGTCTATCTCCTGTTCTCTCTCCCTCTCCATATCTCTCTTTCTTTTCTGTCTCTCTCTATTCAAATGCACTAATCAGAGCAAAAATGTTCTTTTTCCTCCCGTATAATCAGATTGTGCGCTATTTGCGTGTGTTCGACAAGGACAGTGGCTTTGCCATCGAGGCGTGCTATCGATACTCGCTGGAGGAGCAACGTGGTGCAAAGATCAATTCAACGAAACGTTGGTCAAAGAACGAAAAAATCGAATGCCTGGTCGGTTGCATTGCCGAATTGACGGAGGCCGAGGAGGCAGCGCTGCTGCATTCGGGCAAAAACGATTTCTCTGTGATGTATAGTTGCCGCAAGAACTGCGCCCAACTGTGGCTAGGACCCGCCGCCTACATCAATCACGATTGCCGTGCGAACTGCAAGTTCCTCGCCACAGGCCGGGACACGGCGTGCGTGAAGGTGTTGCGTGACATTGAGGTTGGCGAGGAGATTACGTGTTTCTATGGCGAGGATTTCTTCGGCGATAGCAATCGATACTGCGAGTGCGAGACATGCGAGAGGCGTGGCACCGGCGCCTTTGCTGGCAAACACTCGGGAAATCAGTTAAATGAGGCAATGCTTGGCTTGACCAACGGTTTGGGCTTGGGGTTGGGCCTGGGCGCTGCCGGCGGCGCCAATGGCGGTGGCTATCGCTTGCGTGAGACGGACAATCGCATCAATCGTATCAAGAGTCGCGCCAACAGTACCAACAGCACCTCCAATAGCAACAGCAACGACAGCAGCAGCAATGCCGTCAACAGCAGCAGCAACATCAGTGGAGCGGTTGCACCAACAGCTGCAGCCACAGCTGCTGTGGGTAGGCCCAAGAGCAGCGGCCTGGAGCTGAATGCCTTGTCACTGGACAAGAAGCTGCCCAATGTGATTGTCTCGCCGCTGACCATGAAGGAGCTGCGACAGAAGGGCATGACCAAGTACGATGCCGAAATGATAATGGCCAATGCGGCCTACCATCAACAGCAGCAGCAGCAGCAGCATCATCATCCGCATCAGCAACAGCCGCATCATCATCATCATCACCATCTGCATCATTTTCAGACACACCTGCCACACACAACAGGAGCAGCAGCTGCTGCTGCAACAGGCAGCAGCAATGCTGCTGAGGCTGCTAGCCAGGCAACGGCCATGCAAAAGCCTCAAGCAGCTGCCGAGTTGAGCAATGGTCGAGCTGCTATTGCTGCTGCAGCTGTTGCTGCAACGTTGCGCAAGTCTACGCGAGTGAACAGCACCAGCAGCACCATATCGACAGCCTCCACTGATGAGCCACCACTTGCCAGTTATGGCACCGTAGCAACAACCACAACAACAACGACAGGTGCTGGTGCTGCTGGTGCTACTGCTGCAACAATTCCAACCATTGCCAAAGCGCCTGTAGTGCTGGTGCCGCGCTATAAGCCAGCTGCTGTGGCCGCAGCACTGCAACAGCAACAGCTAAAACAACAACAACAACAGCAGCAGCAACGCCAGCAACAGCGGCAGCTTAGACGCAGCGAACGCCAGACGCAGCGTCAAAAGGTTAATCAGGATACAGCACAGCTACTGGGCAAATATCTAACGGATAGCGAGAGCAGTGATACGGATTTGCAGCACCACCAACAGCAGCAACATCAGCAGCAACAGCATCAACAGCATCAACAGCAACAACAGCAAAAGCAACATTTCAATGAGACAGCAACAGCAACTACACCAGAGAAGCGCGTAACACGCAACAGCGCAGGACGTGCGGCGGCCGCAGCTGCTGCAGCTGCAGCAGCAGCCGCAGCAACAGCCACAACAGCAACAATAACTGCCAGCAACAACAGCAACAGTAATAACAGCATAAAAACAACGATTACAAATTGTAATAATTTAAATATTAGTAATAGCTGTAGAAATAATGTTAGCGCTAGATTTAGTGATCGCAAACTAAAATCGACCGAGCCGGCGGCAGCGGCAGCGACAGGAGCAGCAGCAACGGCATCAACAGCTTCTTTAGCAAACTCGATGATGCCCTCTTCGACAAACTGCTCCGCGGAAGGTGAACAACAACAGGCAACGGCAGCAGCAGCAGCAGCAGCAGGAACACGTAGTCGCAGCGGCAGTCCCGCTTATAAAAAGAACCTAATGTCTAGCTTTGAGCAGGCCAATGCAGGCAGCAGCAAACGTCATGCGACAACAATTGCACCAACACCAGCAGCAGCAGCATCAACAACAGCAACTGTTGATGAGGCCCCAAACAAACATAAGCGCAGTCGACGTGCCGCTGCTTTGGCAGCTGCAGAGCACATCCATTGCGAGGCTGTTGGCGGCGTGCTGCAACGCAAGCGACACCAGACATCAACAGCAGCAGTAACAACTACAACTTCAACAACAACAGCAATTAGCAGCAGCAGTACCGTGGAGCCGCTTTTGAAAACGCCTGAGCGACGGCTAAAGCTGACGTTAAGAATGAAACGTTCGCCTATTCTCGATGAAGTTTTCGAGCTTGGCACCAGCTTGGGCGAGGATCGACAACATGCGCTGCAGAATGGACATGCTGCTGGTAGTCGAACAGGTCAGGTGGGCAGCAATACGCACAGCAACAGCAGCAATAACAACAGTGGCAATCAAAACAACAGCAGTAACAGCAATCAAAACAACAGCAGCGGCAGCAACAGTGGCGGTGGCAACAACAACAATGCCAACAGCAGCGGCAGCGGTATTGAATATGAAATATTGCGAATGGAAGGCATTTCGGAGCATGGAAATGATGATGATGACGACGATGAGGACGGAGAGGAGGAAGAAGAAGACGAGGAGGAGGAAGATGAAGCCGAAGACGAGGAAGCGGTGGAAGAGGAGGAGGATGAAGAACATCATATGGACCACGAGCCAGGCGACTCAGAGCAGCAACAAAAGCAACAACTGGAGGCCAGCAATTGGCGTCATAAAGAGAAATCACGACGCAGTCGTCGCAGTGGCTTAAGCACCACCTGCAACACACCACCGCCAACAACAGTTGCTGCCAGCACCAACAGCATCTATGGCACGCCGCAGAAGAAGCGTTTGCGCCTAATCTTTGGCAACGAATCGCATACAATAGACATTCCACCAACAAACACAACATCAGCAAATGCTGCAGCAACGTCAGCAAAATCAGCGAGCGGCGTCGATGAACTCAATAGCAGCAGCGGCGCTGGTAGTGGCACCAGCGATGAGTCCTTTAATGCTTCCTACGCCAGCAGCAGCAGCAGCGGAGCAACAAGCATGACTGTCAACAACTCATCGTTGAATAGAAACAGCACTCCAACATCGACAGCATCTGATGCAGTTGACGCGATTGCCACAACCACGTCACCAGCAGCAACGCCTTCCCCAACAACATTAGATGCTGTTGCTGCTGCTGCGGCTGCTGCTGCAGCCGCAATAATTGGCCAGCAGCGAATGCCTGCAGCCGATTCGCCCACTTCGACAACATCCAGCGTTGGCTCCTTTCAATCAGCCTGCACTTCGACAACCAATTTCTTTACACGCTCCAAATCACCTGCAAGCAGCTATCAGCTGAATGGCAGTCGCAGCAACAGCAGCTATATGACCTATTACCAACAGCAGCAACAGCAACAACAACAACAACAACAACAGCAGCAGCAGCAGCAGCAGCAGCAGCAGCATCCGCAACAGACAACATTTGGTGGCACTAAACGGTCTGTAGAGCAGGCACAAGCTGTCGTTAGCAGCAGCAGCAGCAGTCACAATAGCAACATTCACAATGCAAATAGCAACAGCAACAGCAACATAAACAACAACAACAGCAATAGCAACAGCTCAACAATTAGCAGCAGCAATGGGGCTACAATTGCAGCGAGCAGCGTATCTAGCTCGCACAGCTTTCTTTCCATGCCTAAGCACACTTTTGGTACTTGCGCTTTGGTCGCCCCAACCAGCTTTGCCGGACTGCAGCATCAACAGCAACAGCAGACATGTAAATTGTCTGAACAGCAGCAGCAACAGCAGCCGACATCCTCATCACCACAGCTGCAACAGCAGCAGCAACAACAACAACAACAACAGCAAAATAGCAACAAATAACCAACGACTGATCTCTATGCGAATTGACTGCGCTGCTGCCATTGCCATTGCCAACAACAACTGCAACAACAACAACAACATATGAAACCTGCCCTTGCCTGCTGCTAGCTCTGGAGCTGCCGCCCTACCGCCCCCTCCTAGGTTAGCGTTAGGTCTCGTCTCGTCAGGTGTGTGTGTATGCTTCGAGCAGTGTTGCTAATCTGTATGAGTGTGAGAGCCTCTTATGTCCGTTTGTTCTAATGAAAAGTATAACAGTTTTCGTAGTATCACAGTATCCAAGATCAAAAGCAAGCAAACAAAGTAATAAGTCTGTTTTTAGCATATATTTGATTATACATTTCTTTTTGCTTTTCTTTCTATTTTTCTCCCTTTTTTCTCTATCTCTCTCTTTTTTCTTTATCTTTCTCTCTCTCTCTCCTGGCATTGCAGATGGATATTTAAAGCATAAATGTAGCAAAAAAGCGTGTGTTAAACAAATTGTTGCAGTTGGTGGTGGTGGTGGTGTTAATGATAATGATAATGGTAATAAGTTTAATAATAATAACATCAATAACAACTACAATAGTAACAACAGCAGCAACAACATAGTTAAAAAATTAAGAATAGAATTAAAACGCATACAAATCATGTACAGTTAAAATGAAATCAACAACAACAAACGAAACGAAATATAACTGTTAACAAATTCAAAAGCAAATCAGTGCAACGGCTACTGGAGCAACAACAACAATACTGTGAAGCCCAAGGCAGCAGCGAAAGCAGCATCAACAGTTGGAAGTGCAAGGGATATACATAAGTATTGCCATTGTATGAAGGAGGAGAGCACAAACAAATGACGAAACGACTCTCTCTCTCCCTCATTCTCGTTATCTTTCACACGTGATAAAAAAGCGAGCGAAAAAAAAAATATATAAAACAAATATATTCTAAATGCAATGCACATCAATACAATATATATATATATATATACATATATATATATATATATATATATATATATATATAAACGCAATTAGCAGCGGTTTTAGACGCCTTACGACTAAAGTTACATTTATAAAATATTAAAAAGTGGAAAAACAAAAAAGAAAATAAAATACAGATTATAAACCATTTGTGTATATGGATCGAGAAAACAAAGAATATATAAGCCAACAAAGTAGAGCAGAAAAAGAATAACAATAACACCAATAGAAGCAACCAATAGCAAGAAAAGCAATATAATTTATAAATACATATATACATATTTATATATATACATATATATATATATATATATATATATGCATCCGAACTCAATTTACACAGCGCCTATACATATACATATATAGGTATATACATACATGCATATAAAGAAGAAAGCATGCAAGCATTAGCAAACCAAAATTTATTTCACACAAACAAAAGAAATTGTATATAAAACATGAAAATTTAATAAAATAAAATTAAAAAAAAAAAATAAATAAATATAATATATATATACATATACACATATAAAGTTTATTTAAATAACAACTAAAATGATAAACATACATATATTTAAAAAAAAATAACGAAAATAAACGCTGCAAATTGAAAACAACACAACAATAATTTTGATGACTTGCGAAACGGTTGTTTTATGCACCATTTTGTATTTGTATTTCTTTCTTTCGTTACATTGTTGGAAGAGGAGAGAACACACACACGCACATGAATATACATATATGCATAAGAAGGTACAAGCATGTACATGTGTGTGTGTGTGTGTATGTAATTGCAGTACATTTTGTGAGCCTAGGCAAAATAAATCATTGACCTTTTTGTGCAGTTCATGTTAGTTTTATTTATTATTAATAATTTAAATTTACGCATAGTACATACAGCCACACACACATATACACAAAAAAAAAAAATGTATTTGGCCCTACCAATCACTTTTGATTATTATATTACTTTTTTTTTTTTTGTTTATCGCTTAAGTTCAATTTTTTAAGTATAACATATTAATTATACAAAAACAATTATACCACATTTAAAAATACAATAAGTACATTAAATATATGTATTTACTTATACACATACATATGCATATGTATATAGATACATATGTACGTGAAATGTCCGGCATATTGCTCAACCTGGAAGGAGCAGATCGTCGCTTTGTAAGGGTTAGCAATAAGCCGCCGCATTAGTTAGATTTATTTAATCTAATTTTTATGATTATTATTATATATTATATATCTATTTTTTTTTAATATATACAAACACTGATTCACATGTAATTATGCAGTGCATTCTTTTGCACAGCAGCAGCGCATACATTCATAAAAATAATAAATTAAACAAATTAGGTTTGATCATCAATATTTTATATTCTCAGACTCTTTATTTGAAGATGCAGCACTAGCTAAAGGGGCAGAGATTGACTATTGGGTCATGCTGTGAAAACTCGGAACCGGCTAAAGTTAGCTAAATCCAATCCAGCTGATTGAACTATTTAATTGGGTCGAGTAATGAGTGTCGACTACGCAGAAACTTCTGCAAAGTGTGAGTTCCGTTGACATTTCTTCCAGTAAGAAAGCTGTCATTTATGTGAAAACCACGAGCTGGAAACGAACACCGGTAATATTTTGGAAGTACACATTTGTACATAGCAAGGGATATATGTATACTAGACACACACTCTCGTTTCACGTAACGACTGCGTTGGGCGTATGGACACGCCACGCTTCCTGTCATACTACATCACATGATTTACATTTCCAATTCAAATAAAAAAAAATTAGCAGAATTTTGGGTGAAACTCGCATTTTCACATATATTAATTCAACTCGTGTTGTTTAACCTAAGTTTCATATACATTAAGGTGCTTGTTTTGTGCCTCAGTATCCCATTAGTGGTTTGTTTTATGTATGCGTGTGTATGAGAGACTGACACTGAGGATGAGAGCTGTTGTGTATTGTATGTGTGTTGTTGTTGAATTTGTAGTTCCATTGTTGCCAGTCTTAATGTCCATACTTCTGGAAATCCCACTCACGATTATCAAGTGGGCAAACTTGACGTGTCTTGAGCCAACGAGAAATGCAATGGAAATGAAAAGCATGATTACAAACACCCCAGGCAACGGTGCACTCCTCGCTAGTGGCCGATGCCTGATTTGCTTGACATTCAATGCACAAGTCCATTATGTGATTCCGGCAAATAGCGCAGTTGTCCACGACGATGTCTGTAATAAGTTGATTTTTTTGTATTATTTTTCTGCACCTTTATTGTATTTCGGTTTGAGAGCCGACTTACCCCATGCCCATAGTGCAACGGCATTCCACTGGAAGGACAGAATGTCATAAAAGAAAAATTAATTGCACGTCATGATTTTGCGAATGCGCCATTTTGTATTTTACTTAAATATATGTTTGCATATGTATAATTGATTGCCAATTACCTTTTTGACTTCAAAACGTTTCTTCTCGCCTTTGCTACTGCTGGATGGTACTTCAAATTCATCTTCGTCGACTTCCATTTTAACAAATTTATTTGCTTCCGCTCAGATCGCTTCGACACAATCGACACAATACGACACAGTCGAAAAAAGCATTGATACTTTTTGGTATTGAGTATGTTCGTTATTGATACTCGATGTTTTATACTCGATACTTTTGTTTCGATATTTGTACTTAACAAGTATCTCTGGAGCAGTATCGAGTAAAAAAACTACGCGGGACGACTTTTAATATGTAAAAGTGAAAAAGTGACTTATTATTAGAGTAAATTTGATATAAAATTAAATTAAGTATTAAAGCTATTATTCTGTATAGTTTATTGAAATTTGTGTCTTTAAAAGAATGACGCCAAGCCGAAGCAATGTTTGGCAATATTTAAGCAAAATATGCAATGACGAGGTGAGGTGCAAGATTTGTTTCAAAACGATAGACTTTAGGAGACAATTCAAACATGCATAAGCATATATAAGCATTAAATCGATACCTTTCTACCTAGGTTTCACCATTTTCGATCAACCTCTGTGCCCTCTGAACGATTATTTTCTAAGGCTGGGAGTACAATCACAGAAATTCGCAACCGCCTTTCGCCGAAACGGCTTGACAAGTTGCTTTTTTTTTTTAAGCGATTGTACGGAAGAGGAGGGATATACAAAATAATGTTTCAAATATAACCCACATTCAATAAATATATATATATATATATTACTCGATACCTTGCAATATCGATATTTTTGTTTCGATATTTTTATGAGTACGATGCTTTTCTTTTGAGACTTTTCATGAGTACATTATCGATACTTTACATTCGATATCGTGTCCCTTTATTATTTCATGAGTATACGATATTCCAATTATCGATATGCACTTTTAGTAAGAATTAAAAAAAAAAAAAAAACATATTATTTACTCGTCTTATTCAGAAGTATTATAAGTTCCCGGACCTTAGTACTCTTAGCCGATTGCGTTTACCACTTTTTTGCAAGTCTAATAATAATAGTAAATAGATTCATCGTGAGTCATCTCTTTTAATCCACCATTTTCTATCATTATATTGAGAATCTGATAGCTAAAAATGATGTGCAGTAGTTAGTCAACTCTGCCTACTATCCATTTATTAACTTATTTATTTAGTTAGTTTTCTTTTTTAGGGAACATAATAAAGGATAGCTCATTCTGATGGCTCCTATTACTAGAACTTACTAGTATATATGATGTTTAGTTTTTTTTCAGCACTAGGCGCTCTCTTCAAATAGATTAACAGAGCACAGAATACGTTACTGTTAAAAGACACCGTAAGTTACACAAAGAATAGTTTTAATGTTAACTAACAGAACTGTTAGACTCAATCGTGTGTAGCGGCAGAACAGATATGTTTGTTAACAGTCTGCTAATAGTGGCGGTCTTTTGGAGTCTCTTAACACACGAAATTGATCTCTGTGAGAAATGGAATCATCATAAAGTAAGAGCAGCACTAGAGATCGCTAGCAGCTAGAATGGATTATGATCTGTTCCAATCGGATGACGATGAGGATATACTGACAGCCTTCTTGCAAGCAACGCAAAGGCCACAGACAGAGCCACCTGTTGAGGAGACACAATGCAATGAGCCGGTTGATCTTGACGAGTGTATGTTGGAGCTGCTGCCCGAGTTTAATTGCAGTGGGAGGGATACTATCAAGACACAAACTGATTTTCCCCAGCACAGTTTCGTGCGCAATGGTTATGCGCTGAGGGCGGCGGTGCCACGCAGCCGGCTGGACAAACTGTGCTTCGACTTCGAGCCGGAACAGCTGAATGTCTGCGCTGTCCTGCGTTATGTGCACGGTGAAGCGTGGTAAGTAGCCCAGATGGACATCACTATATAGATATATACACTACATATAGTATTTATCTGCTCCTTAGCAAGATGGTACAGAAGCTCAGCGCAGCCGTGGCGGGTCAGCAGCAGCTACAATCGAAGTCCTCGTTGCACGCAGCCAGCAGTTGGTACAGGGCGCGCCAACAGGTCACGCACTACTATCAATTGCTGCTGCACGAAGTGGACGAGCAGCAGCTGCAGCTGCTATCGCCGGCCATTGTCCAGCTGCGCGAGCTAATCAATAGCTGCCTAGATGCGGATGCGTGGCGCGTGCTCTACTTTGCGGAGCATGCCAAAGGCAATGAGTGCCAGGCGCCTGCCTATCATTTCTACCATGGAGCACTCGAGTGGCGTCTGCTGGACTTGTGCCTGCTGCACAAACTGCAAGAGCTCGATGCAACGGCACAACTCATGTACTTGTCGCAACTGGAGCGCACATTGGATGACTTGGTGCTCAGTGCTAGCTTCTATTACAAAAGCAAGCACAGCGCTGAGTTGCCGCACACTTCAGCTTTTATGTGCCGCTGCATCAAGGAGCTGTGGCTGGTGCTGCTGCATCAACAGCAGGCTGCAGCAGATACAGATGTGGACATTGCCTTTTGGCCATTGTTACACAGAGCGATGCAGCGGCACAAGAAGCAGCGTAAGACTCTTAAGTAACCACTGCCGAATAGTCAGCGCTTGACATGAATCTCATTTCAGTGGATGCTGCGTCGGTGCTGTCGTACCACGAATTCTATGCCTGGCTGCGCCTGAGCCTTGCCCGCTTGGGCGCCTACGATGCGTGTGGCATGCAGCTGTTGCAGCCGACGCCTGTGGCTGCTGAGCTGCTCCAGACTGGCTGTCTGCTGAGACAGTTCTTGGCCAGTCAGCCGGATGAGCAGCAGCGCCGCGTCTATCTCTGCTTGCTGGCGCCGCTACAGCTTCGCTGGGGGCAGCCCGACACGGATGTGCTCTGCCAGCTGTGGGAGTTCCTGCATCGCTCGCTCAATTGCAACTTCAGTGCGCAGTCGCAGCTGGATCAGCTGCCGTTAATCTGTGCCAGCGGATCAGCGTACTTGGAGCGCTATCGCACGCTGCTGGCCAAGCCGCTGCCGGACGATCTGAATCTAAGCAGCTTCACATTGTTCGCTCTGCTGCTGGGCAAAACGCTGCAACAGTTACCGGCACTAGGTCGCGGCAATCAGGCCCAGAAGCTGCTCGGACGGATCTTCAGTAAATTCAGTGCAGCAAAGCTGCTTGCGCTCAATGAGTCGGGCATACATCATGTGATTGAGCTGTTCCTTTGCCTGCTGCTCAGCTATGGTGAGTTCACTGAGCTGGCGCCCAAGCTGCGCGAAATGCTATTGTGCCTGGCCTTGGACAAGCTGCCTCCGGCTCGTCGCCAGCTGGCGGCCAAGGGCCACATGGCTATTCTGCTGCTGCACGCGCAGCGTCGCCAGCCGCTGGATGAGTATGTTAGCAAGCTGCTCGCCCAGCTGGCGTCTGTGCGCAACGACCCGGATGTAGGCGGCATCTATGCGGCCACGCTGCAGCCCATTTTCGAGCTGGCTGACGACTTTGCACGTGGCGAGCAGCTGCTGCTGGCGCCGTGGCTAGCCCACTACATTGAGCACAGTGCTCAGGCGGCACAGGAGCGCGTTTGGCAGGCTCTCCATCTGCTTGCCCAGAAGCTGAAAGTTAACATGTCCTCTGGCATGTGGGATGCAGTGCAGCAGCATGTGCTGCCACAGTTGCGCGTGCAATATGTCAACGGCTATAGCACCTGGCTGCCACAGTTAGCCGCCGACTTTGTGGCCCTGGACAGAGATAAGAAACTGCTGGAGGGCCTGCTGCAAGGCGCTGAGCCGGCCAATACGGCGGCAAGTGCGCAGCTGTTGCTGCATGTTCTGCGGGACTCGGCATCAGGGACGACCCAAAAACCGGCCAGCGTGCTCATCATTCAGGTGTGGATCAAATCCTTGGTGCTGCTCAATGCACAGCACGAGGCGGTGCTTGCACTCAATCCGTTTGTCATTCAGCTGGAGGAGCTGCGTGCCCTGGGCTTAGATGCCGGCTCGCTGGTAGATCGGGAGCCACTGTGCGCATTCTTCGGCGCCTTGGGCAAACGTGCCCAGCAGCAGGAGGCATTGGCACACGTGCGCATGCAGCTCAGCCACAAGCTGCACGCTTACGTGGCGCGCTTTGAGCAGTGGCTCCTGCCCCAGAGCCGGCAGGAGCGTCCCGAGCTGGGAGCACGCTTCTACAACTTTTTGGCAATTGTGATTTATAACTGTCCGACGCTCTGTTATGTGCGCTCGAAGCCCAGCTGCTTCTTTCACCTGGCTATGGTGCGGTTCTTGCTCACCACCCAGCTGCAGGCGGGCATTGCGCCCGAGGGTCGACTGCCCCAGCTGTTGCACAAGATATTCCCGGTGCTGCTGCAGGGCATTGGCCGCCTGCCGTATCGCACAGATGCGTATCTCAGCCGCACGCTTGAACAGCTCGTGCTGCACTGGACGCCACACTTTGGCTTCTCGAGCAACGTGAAGCTGGTGGCCCGTCCATATGCCACGCTTCTGCAATCGGACTCGGACGGTGAACTGGCGCAGTTTGTGCTGCAGCACCTGGCCAACCAATTCCTGGCCGTACAGCGTAGCCAGGCGGGAGTGCATGTGGGTCTCATTCTCACCGTGCTGCAGCAGCTCTTTGTTGGCCTGGATGATATGGAGTTGGGTGCCGAGGCAGAGGCGCAGCTGTTGACGCTGCTGCGAGCGGTTCACGTGCCTCTGCTCGAGCACGTGATGTTCGTTGGCGAGCTGGAGCCCAGTCGAGTGCAGGTGCTCAATCTCTATGCCGTGCTCGTCAACTTGTCCCAATTCAAACGCTCGACAGCTGCTCGCGACGTCTGCTCGGCGGACATACGCAGTCTGGCCGAGAAGCACTTGGCGCACTGCACCTACTTCTACTTCCAGATGCTCATCAAGCTGGCGGAACGGGCTCCACAACTGGTGGCGCCACTCTTCGGCTTTGTGCGGGAGCAGGCGCACAGCGTCGAGCTGAAGCGCGGCGCCGGCGAGGATGTGGGCATACGCAAGTGCCTACAGCGATTGCAACAGGTGCTGAAGACTGGTTAACATACATATGTATGTACGTAGCTATTTACAATTGTATTTGTGGTATTGCAGTAATAAAGAAACAGTTAAGATTAAGTCGCAAAGATAAACGCTAACTAACTTAATCTATCGTCTTGGCATAGCTAAGAGTAAGTCTTAATTGAGGAGATTGCTTAGACTAATTAGTTCAGGTGGATCTTCTAAAGAAGCGCTCTTCAGTCACATCTGCATCACATGCTCCATGAAGTTCAACAAAGTGCGTGTTAAATGCTGCCGCAGCGCGCGTGCCTGCTCCATGGAAAGTGTTTGCATTTCCGACAAGAGATAATCACAAAAGGCGACATTGGCATCCGTAATGGAGCAGCCATCGCCGACAGCATCATTCAGAACGGAGGCAACGTGCGACATTGGCGCAAAAGCAGGACTAGATTCGCATTCAGCGGGCGATGAAGAGCGTTTTGGGCTAACTAGGACGTCGCTAGGTGATAATAAGGAAGTTGCTAGAGTCGGAGATGCTGTCGGTGCCGATGCCGATGCCGATGCCATTGCTATTGTTGGTGAGATCAATGTAGGTTCAGGTGTCTCAGAAGCAAGGCACGTCATGACCGGTAGTAAGGCGGAAGAGGAGGAGCAGTCTGGATGGCCGCGTGTACGTGGCCGCAATGGACTCTGCGCAGGTGAAGTCAACGTCTCGTCGAGCTGTAAGCGAAAGGTCAAATAACTAATTGTAATTCCATGCAAATGTAAACAGAGAATTATTCTACCAAAGCATCCGATTGATGAGCGTAGCAACTGGAGCTCAAGAAGGACATTTGATTGAAATACCGCCAGACAACAGCGCCGCAGTTCGTCGAGCTAGAATTATTAATCTTGCTGAGATTTAAACGGTAGGTGACACGCAGCGAGGACCACTTGGTTTTGGCCTCGTTCACGTCGACGTCAGCTATGTTCAGCTGGGCGACCACAGCGTTCCAGCCGTGCCTTCTAGTTGAATTAAACTTCTTTGGCCCTTCCATCCAAATCGATGGCTCCATTTCCACAGCTGCAATCAGACGGTTAATTTCCTCCTCCTTCCAGTTGTGCTGTATTTTCCGTTTCAACAATTTCCGTTTGACACGGCGCGACTTCTTCGCTGCAGTTGACAAGAGCTTAAGATCGCTCTCTTTATCATTAATGGCCTGGACATTCCGTAAGGATAGTTTAAGAGTTTTATCCGTCATGTTGTCAGTTTACTTGATCTTCCTATTATTTTGTGTTTTACAGTATTTAAAAATAAAATGAAATATTCCAGTTCCAGCAGCAATTATGAAAATCTGGCTGCTAGAATAAAAACACTAACTGAAACAAAAATAAATCCTGCATGTTTTGGCATGCAAGGTGATAGACAACACATATTCCATTCAGGACTTACTGCGCGCATACAATATCGATAGTCAGCAACTTGCTGATAATCGGCGTAAATATCGATAGGTCAAAAATGGGTGACACTTGGCGCGATTTTAGTTGACATCAATATCAACATAGGCACCGCACAAAAAATTAGGAGTCGACAGATTTTTATTAAAGCACTTTTATTTAATGAGCTTCAATTTACAATTTGTATGCGCCAACTACAAATCTTAGCAAAAACTTTCAATTTGATTTCAATATTCGATTTGCATATTAATTAATTTGAAATAGCTTAAACTTCTATTCCTCGCATTGTTAAAAAAAAAAGATATCCTCAGTGGAAAACAGGATTTGTATGTGCATATTGCATACTGATTGTTGAGGTTGCGCACCAGCCTTGGGGGAAAAAATACAGAAAATACGCCTCGAGATTACAACTAGACAACATTCTTGGTATCGCGAGGTATACGATTGGTCAGATGCTTGGCAGGTATAAAACCGGTATCACCTAGGTATTTTATGGACACATTGCCGGACGGGCTAATCGTTAGCCATGTGATTGATGCATGATTAATGCTGATGCGCAGCCAACCTTCGGGCGGGAATTGTAATGCGCGACATACAAAATAACGTATTACATTGCCGTGCCCCACAATCAACGTATAGCTCTCCTTCTCTTGATCGGGTAAGGCACGGTGGAAATAACGCCGAAAAGCGGCCTCGATCCTTGCACCGTCCCGGAAAAACTGCTGCAAGTGAAGCCAAGTTGAAAAGTATTAAAAGCAGTGCTCAAGATTTGGTAGCGAATCAATCACAACATTTTTCCATTCCGTTTAAATTACATACCGAGGCTTCCGGCTTCCAGTGGCCAACAGGCGGCTGTGGCGGTATTGGTGCGCCTTCTCGCAGATACGAACAATGTTTCACCTTGGTCTTGTCGAAGTCGATTTCATTGAGTATAATCTCCGCTGTTTCCTGGGCACGCACCATATTTGAGGCAATCACCTTGTCCCACTTGATCCCAAGCTCATGCAAACGTTTGCCCGTATATTTGGCCTGAAGGCGACCGCGATCGGTTAGATGATGCGTCTCATCCGTGTCACCATCGTCGAGATATTCGCCGTGCCGTATTAAAATGATATGTCGCGCACATTTCGATAAATTCTTTTCAAGATCTGTGTTATATCGGTTCTGTTCCTGCGGCTTGTCGCTCTTCGGGGGTCGTGCCAAGCTCTTGGGGTCGCGGAAATCCCAATTGCTGTCCCACAGGGCGCATTCGCTAATATGCCTCTCGCTGTTCGTCCACGAATTGTGCACTACCTGCAGTGGATCGCGCAGCTTTTGAAAGTAGTAGGCGGCGAAGCCGGCGCCGGTACCGCATGCAAGCGCTGCAAACTTTCTCATTATTTATTTAATGATCGATTGTTGGAGTTGCAGCAAATGAATGACCGTCGCATTCATCCAGCGGAAATTGCGGCACTAAACAGCTGATTGAACTCTTGGAGCGTTGCCAGACATTTGGCAGCATCCGTTTGCGATGCGGCAACGCCAATACGAAAGTTTGAATTTAAATTTGATTTTGTTTACACTTTATTAAACTACTACCAACATATTATATAATAATCATGCATTAATAAGTATGAGTTTTATATAATACTGTGTCTATATATTGTATTACATTTACTTTATATATTTATATATGTTTACGTTTCAGTATTTATTTATAAATAGTTGCTCTCTCTTCCAGTTTCTTTTTCTTCTTCCTTTTAGTGTCTTCAGTGCTGTTTAAACACCTAATTATAAAAATAAACTATGCTTTAAATCTAGATTACTGCAATTTAAAGCTGCCGCTTTACTAGTTGCGAATTCTTTCGAAACGTTCCCATAAGTCCGGTTGTTGAACTACTTCTTCTTTTAGGCATTCTCGGCGGTTACCCCCTGCTGTGACGCCTGCTCAGAAACCTGTTCCGAAACCTGCTCCACGCTGACCTTGCGCACAAATGTAGCGCTGGCTTCAATAACAATTGTGGGTAAATCATTTAGGGATTCAGCTGGAGCTGCATTTGGAGCAATTAGATCAGCTGGAGCAGGAGCAGTTGGATTAGCGTCAGCAGGAGCAACAGTTGGAGGAGCATCAGCAGGAATAGCAGCTGGAGCAGCATCAGCAGTAGCATCAGTTGGAGCAGCAGATGGAGCAGTTGTTGAAGCAGCTTCAGGAGGCACTGCACCCACTTGGGATTCACTTGCCGGCTGCGCCTGCTCTATTGTACCTGCTGCCGTGGTTTCTTCAGCTGCAGCTTCCACAGCAGCTGGCTGATCGATGACAACAGTCGGCACAGTTGGCGCTGACGTTGCAGTAGGTGCAACTGCAATGGGAGCTGCTGCTGGTGCTGCTACTGCTGCTGCAGCTGCTGGTGCGGCTTCAACTGGAACGGTTTCCGTTTTGTCGGCCGCTGTAGGCGATGGTGACTTTGACTTGGTTTTCGACTTAACAGCCGGTGAAGGTGTGCGTGACTTGGACGCACGCTTCTTCTCCTCCAGCACCTTTAGATTCTGCTCATGTGCGCTTTTGTCGAGCAGCACCGATGTAGACTGAGGCGCTGGACTGGCGCCTCGTTTAATTTCCTCAACTTTGGCATTCAGCTCATGGCGAATTTCCGCAATGGGCCGAAGCAAGAAGATGGGCACGTCGTCATCACGTCGCTGATAGAGCATCTCACCCTCGAAGTCCAGCAGCTTGTGCTTGCGGGCGCGCAACAGGATGCCAACAACCTTGTCCGAAATGTAGTTGTAAATCTATGCGAAGAGGAGGTTAGATGAAATTTGATTCTCGGGGCAGATGAAAATTGCATTTACATTGAACAACTCGCCAAAGGGGATGACTCGCATGGTGGGCTCATCCTTCACCTGGTAGCCCTCCGAGTCAATGATCTGGCACAGCTCCAGCATTTCCTTCATCACATGCATGTTGGCCTTCTGGCCGCGCATCTCTGTCAGACTGCCGGCCAGCGGCTTTCCATACTGATCCTTGGAGAAAGTTGGCTTGGGCGATGAGGCGCGGCCATCGTGTGAGAATGGGTTCAATAACTGCGACTGCTTGTGCTGTGTCGCCTGATTGTTAAACATGGCCACCTTCGATGATAGTGGCGAGTCCTGCAAAAAGGTAAAAACAAATACTTTCAGTCAAGACGCTGCCCGCTGCCCAAATGAAGCCTACAAAATATTCAAGCTTCAGCCAGTGTTGCCAGAGTGGTGGTTGTCCAAAATTTGTTAGAATTTCCAATTATTCTTAGTTTGGATTGTCGGTATATTTCTACTAATCAACTTGCCTAAGTAACATTTACTTTAAAAATTCAGTTCATATATTTTTCAACAACTATTAATAGCAACCGTTTTAAATATTTTAATTCCTGTAACTAGGATAATTCCAATAAATAACTTTAAAATCTTAGGGCCTGTCTTGCCAGACTGTTACATATTTGAAGCCTGATCTCGTCAAGCTTATGCTTATTCGCGTTGCCAACTATTTGAATGTCAGAATTGGCGGCACATTTGAAATTTTGAATTGAACAACGGACACGTGGCAAGCGATTTAATTAATGAGCTGTAATTAAATAACAACAAATTTACATGTTCTTTAATTTTTCATTTAATAAATGCGAAATGCTTTAGCCATGAGCAACACGTACACATGTACATACACATACAATTTTCTCTCTATACTATTTATATACATATATTTCGTGTACAAGCAAATGGGACGAAAGGAATGCGCAAATGTCGGCCCATAAATAAAAACAAACTTTTGATGAGAACGAAAATTCGTATAAAGCACTACTACACTACACTTCCTCAATCCCAGACACAAAAGAAATAAGATTTCATAAAAAGAAAAACAGCAAACTAAATAAATAGAATTAAAATTAAAAACCAACAAACGACCTTCATGGCCAATTTTTGCTAACGTATTTTTGTTTGCCCAAAACATATTTTGAGCAAAATAAATTCTGTATAGATGTAGGTATGTCTATTCATACATATTCATTTCTACTTCTGCGTAAATTGTTGTTTCTTCATTTGTATGCCTATTTCGAAAAAGTCTTTGTTAAATGTTGATCAATAAATAAAGCGAATGAATGTTAACCTAACCAATGACGTTGTTGTCAATAATCAATTCGGCTGACGCCAGCTCATTTGCTTCATGATTTTTCATTCATATATTCGATAATAAAAATAAATAAATGAAATGCGCATCAAATCCGCCCGATGAATGAAAATGTTAAGCAAAACGAATTTGCCAATTGCCAAAAACTTATATATTCACTATGCTCTATACAAATACATAGCTACTTGTATATATATACATACATATATATATGTATGCCAATACATATATGTACATACATACATATGTGCATATATTTCTCAGTAAATTTTGCATCAGGTGAAAGTCTTTGATGTGAAAATGCATAAATTTCAATTGAAATAAAAATTGCGATTTTGTCACATGCTGGGAAAAAATAAATATAATAATAATAAAAGCCAACACGTGAAACCAAGCAACTAACCAAAATGAATATATTTACTAGCATAGGACAACTGCATTAACTAACTCAACATATGGGTAAATTATTGCTAAATCAATGCAGCGAAACGGCTCAAATGACAGTGGACAAAGCCGAAGAAGAGGTTGGCTCTAAAGCTGTGCACATATCGGCTGTCATCGGCGATAGTATTTATTTAGTATATAGTATTTTTGTAACCGAAAACATTTCGATTTGTTGCTGTCACTCAGGAAAAGTATATACATATATATCTACATATATATATATATATATATATAGAATACATAAGGCTACATAACTTTGCTATTTCAACTCAAGCGATGGTCATTGCCAAGAATTTTTCCGTGTTTTGATCTTTTGCACAGTGCGACAAAAAAATTGTTTCTTTTGTCAGCAAATACATAAACACATATGTACATATGTATGTATATATAGAATGAATATATAGTCATATATAAATGTACATACATATGTATGTGTACAGATATATCTGCTCTTTTGGTAATTCATTTGGCGACAAATTAAAGCAAAGACAGAAAACTGAAGATTGTTTTTGCAAAATAACTTGGAAATTTATGTTATTTTATTTGAACGATTTTTAATCGCGTCGCTTTTTTCGCTATTTCATACCAACATTTGCTGGCATCGGACATTTTTCTTATTTTTCTTTATTTTCGCTCATAAATAATTTGAAGGCATTTGTCGCATGAGATATATTCGCAATATAACAATAACACAATACAATTATAATGCTCATGGGAATTATAAAAATAAAAAATTAGAAAATTTCTCTTTTTTAAATATATTTAGGTTTTTTTTTTTTAGTCTGTGCGCCGCATTCCGCAAATGCCTTTTGTTATAAAACGCCCAAATTTTTAGCTAATTAGCTCTAATATTTTCAATGAGTTTTTTAGGGCTTAGCTAAAAAAAAAAAAAAAAACTATGTCGTTAATTGTATTATGCAAGCTGAATTTTGATAGCACTAGAAGACATCTCTAAGGATCATTTTGAACTGACATCACAACTTAATCGTTTAATTGAATTGAATTGGCAAAGGACTGCGAGTATCGACAAGGGACGTCAGCTTACTATCGCTCACATCTCTAAGGATCTAGTATTTATTTGATTTCGAGCCGAAATCGTATTAAGGAGTTAGTCGTTATCTTTTAAGAGCATTATATTAAGCAGTACGTAAATATTATATGTAATTAGATTGGATATTACTTACCACTACAAAGCGTAGGGCGCCAAGCTCATGCGATACATCGGTCATTTTGTTAATGGGATTTGGTTCGTTTTGCTGTTGTTGTTCTTGCAGTTTTATAAATTACTTAGAAAAGCGCTCGCTGGAATTTACGATGTTGCCCCGTATAAGACTCACGTATCACCGCAGATGGTCCGATCTCAATTTGACAAGTTGAACCTCAGGTTTGCCCGCAACAAAAAAGCATAAGCAAACGTTTCGGGTACTGTAAATGTAAATAAAGGCCAATTATAGTTTGCGAAATTTTAGCTCTTGCAAAAAAATAAAAAAATTAAACAAAACCACAACAAACAACTAAACGGAAAAGAAACGCTACTCTCAAAGACAACAACAACAATAATAATAACAATGAAAATTTGTTTCGTTTGAGCGCCCATTGTGTTGTGCCCTAGCATTGCTACACAACATACATACATATATTTTTTTATTATTTAGCATTTCTTTTGTGACCCACAGTCAGACCCAAAAAAAGGTTGAAAATAAAAACAGAGCTGGCTCAAAAGAAAGAAGCAAAGTTAAATTACTCGCAGCAAAAGCAATAAAAAAAAAATAAAAGAAAAAAGCACACACACAGACAAAAACAAAAAGAAAATAGAGCGATGCCACCTGGGCTGAACTCTTGACATAAGCTGGTACGCATGCGCAGTGCCAAGGCACCAGCTTCACACATACATAAACTAGAAAATATTCGTTTTGTCGCTGTTGCTGCTGCCTCGCTGCCACTGCCAATGTTGCCGCCGCCGCTGGGGCAGCTCATTTGCCGTTTTGTTTTCATGTCTGCGTCTTGCATATTTCCCACTATAAATTACACTTGCCCCTGCCACATTTCCCATGTTCGTTTTCCTTTCGCACAGGCTGCGTACCATGTGAACTTTTAGTTCGCTCACTGCCTATCGATGCATAATTTCGATACATTTTACACAATTGACAGTTGATAGCTCAAAATGGTAATGGCAACGGCAACAGCAACAGGATAGCAAATCGAAAATGGCGGTAAAAATGGAACGCTGCAATTGAGAACACTCACTTTTTTTTTTTTTTTTTTTTAGATATATTTTTGTAAATAGCTTGATTTATATTTGTATGATGGATTTAGTTGATGCTGATGTTGTCTTCCGCTTTTTTCTTTTGCTTGTATTGTTTATGGAATTCCTTTAGGTTTTACACTACGTACTCTCACTTCAATGCAAATGCACTTGAACTTGGGCAATATGTGTGTATTTTGAATATTCAAAATATTGCAACACTTATAGAAACATATATATATTTAAAAAAAAAATAGTACGAAATAATTTCTGAGATATTTTTCTTTTGATTTTTACGAAATTCTTTGTTTGCCTGTACAACGTTTTGGTAGCTGCAACCAAAAAGTGAGCGCAGAAAGCGAGCGCGCTTTCTTTTTATAGCAGCGAAAGACACACACATACACACACATGCTGCCACTGCCTCTCTCTGTCTCTCATATACACACCACTGCAGCCACAACTGACACGCTCTCATACGATCTGCGCCTCGCTCTCGCTCTCCCTTGCTACAAGACGAGAAAAGTTTTCCCATTTGCTCTCAACACTTTTTTTTCAGTTAATTTTAGACAATGCAATGATAAGGCAGACGATACTAATCAGCAGTGGCTGAGAAACTGTATCAACTCCATTTATAAAAAATCTTCATGATTATTGTTTCACAAATAAAGGAGTTTCTCAATTTGAAACTCTTTAAAGAGCTGTAAACGTTAAATGTTTTCAATATTCATTTTAAACTTTTCTAAGCTCTTCCTAAAACTAAAGGAAAATACTCGATCAGTGCCGAAGCGAATTGAATCAGCAGGATATTTCAATTGAGCTAGTTCAAGTCTCCTTCATGGAATATATGTTTTGAATATATCCTTTGAATATATCCTTTGAATATATTCCATAACGTTTTACTGGCTAGGAAATCGACTTTACTTTGTGAGGCAAAACAAATTGAAAATGGTTTAAGAGACATGCCATTGCACTATATAGTGTCAATGGCACTATATACTGTAACGTTTTACTGGCCGCAAGGGAAATTCCAATCTAAGAATACTTTTGTATAAGTTTTCAATTCAAGCTTTATTCACGTGGTTTTTTTTTTGTTCTTTTTGCAACTCTCACCCATTTCTCTTTGCAGCGCATTCGTCATGGACAACAACAGAAGCGCAAGAAGGCGAAGAAGAAGAAGAAGAGCAGAAGCAGAAGAAGCTTAAGCCACCTGCCACTCAAGAAGGGAAAACGAAAAGCAAAACTCTGAGAAACGGGGTAGGCAAAGCATATGCAAAACATTTACGACTTGTTGCGCTCGCTGCCTGAGGCAAGGGAATGCCACTCCGAAACCGTTCGTTGCGCTTCGCTGCATTGCTGGGGTTAGAATTTGGTCTCTGAGGTTCTGAGATCTGCTTCTGCCGCCGCCGCTGCTGCCGCCGCTGCTGCTGCTGCGTCTATAGATAACCGCAAAGCCAATCAGAATAACGGATCGGGTCGATGATGAAAATAAATATGAAAATCGAATTGTGAGAAAGGTAAAAAGTGAATGCAGCTGTTGCTATGCCACGCCTCCACCCCCCCCCCCCCACACACACACATATGTATATATAAAATAGTTGCGCCCCTTTTAGAACCGGAAGTGAGCGCCGGCTATATAGAAACTATATAGTCTCGAAGACAATCAAAAATAGATTGTGCCATCAGGGTAGCAAGTGATCAACGTTTGGACTCCCCTCAACCAGTGTTCAGGTATATGTATATATACATATAGCGAAAAAACACTGATAGCATGCTTTAAGCGGGCGTACTCGACTGGGATATACCCTGAAACTTGCACAGTTGAGCCTAATGAAAGTTTCTAGGCTTAGCAATGACCAGGTGTGCCTAGTTGGAAAAGTGATAGACTTTCGCTATTAATTTGTATTCTACGGACAAATACTGGGCACGTACTCAAGGATCACAAAGACTATTCAGTAAATTGAATGACCGCAGCTTGAAAGTTCTTCAGGTTATTGGCAAATGGAATGAGTTATTGAATAAGCCAAAATATGATCAACCCAGAGGAATGGCCATTCCATCTGAATGGTCGCAGCTCTAACTGATCAACAGAGGCATATAGTACTATATTGTTTGCCACGCTCCTACTGCCTGCCAGTTGCACTGTGGTGCGACGCCAGGGAAATCTGGATGGCAGCTATATCAACTTATGTTATTTGAGTGCTTAGAGAGAGAAATGCGTTTAGGGCGCGTGCCCAGCTGCCTTGGCTTGTCAAAGCGAGATCATAAATAAAATGCCTGTCTATACAGAATGTGTACAATATAATATATTGTATGTATAGTAGTATATATATGTACATATATATATATATTGTATACATATGTGTACAATTTGAGTACGTTAATTAAACAAAAGTCGAATTGCATTGTTTTTAGCTACTCGCCGTTTGGCTGACAGCCACAAGTGCATGGCAATTGTTGGGCAATAGCTCATTACGATCAGCCATATATATGTATATAGAAACAGGTAAGCTATTGCTATATCTATTCCATATACATGCATAGGTATATATATATATATATATATATATATATATATATATCTGTATATCTGTATAGTGGTATATAGACGCCCGCGCTCTGCAGTCACATAAATAAAATCAAGTCATGAATGAAAATGCGTTCGCCTCAGCGATTTCCTCTTTGCATTTTGCATTCTGCAGTCTGCATTTGCATTTTGCATTTTGCATTTTGCATTTTGCATTTTGTCTTTAACAATGTTCATTTTGTTGTTAAACGCTGTTTTTCACTCTCTGTTTACACAGGCTCGGCGTGCGAGAAGAGCATATTGGCTTTGCTTTGTGCTCTGCCTCGCAGTGCACACAAACTGCTCGGGCCTCTATCAATATTTTATTAGATATATAATATATGGATAGAGATCTTACGGCCCTTGGGACAATGTCTATCGAGGGCCGCGTGGCAATTCGGACAGGAATAACTAAATCCTTCACATCTTTCGCTAAATTATATTCTGATATATTGCTCCACAGATGGAACTATCAGCCATAGAGCACGCCCTCTGTCTGCTAGACTATATAAGAGCAAGTGAGCGCGTATTGTACAGTAAGGCACACCCGTCGCCGCAATTCTGGCTTGTTTTGTTCTTTATTTTGCCTAAGCATAAATAATTTGTTGAAAGGTTTTAAGCAGCACAATTCTTACTTCAGTTCTTTTGGCAGTTGGCCATTGCAAAAAGTAATATAATATTATAATATATATTCGATATACATACATACGTATATACACATACATACATACATATGTACATGCAAGCAAATTGTGAAAACATTTTCATTTAGGAATTTCCTAAGATTTTATCTATTGCTTTAACTGTTTGATTCATTTCTTTGATTTGCTTACACTAGCCAACAAAGTTGGTAGCAATTTAGTTGATGGCAAATACATATGAGCATAGTTTTGACTATACTTAAATTGAGATCTAAATTTAATAATCAGAAGCGAGCTTAGCTCTGATTACATCAGGTTACATGAGAAAATCCAAAATCGATTTGGAATCCGCTCAATTGATTCGGGATTCAAGGAGAGAAAACATGTTTCTACAACTTTGCTTTTTTATAAATCCTATTTGAACTCTTAACTGAAATCTGTTTGCCATTGAGAATTCACTTTAAATATCTTATTTTTCATATCTGAGTCCCTCAGTTTCTCTTACGTCTCTCAATCTCTTAATTTCCCATCTCTTATCTCTTACATCTTATCTCTTATCTCTTATCTCTTATCTCGTATCTCTTACATCTTATCTCTTATCTCTTACTTCTCTCTCTATCATCTGTCATTTCTCTATCTCTCAACTCTCTCTCTCTCTCTCCTCATCTTTTCATTGCTATACCCTTTCTTTTAACTTTTATCGCACTCTTATCTCTTATATTCAAGTAGGGTATATAGATTTCGTTATTGCTTCATAGAATTTAAGAATTAGAATTGCAATTTGCTACAACCTGAACTTGAAAGGCCAAAAATTGTCATCTGTAGATGTATTTATCTAAATATATATATGTCTATATAGGATATACACATATTTATAAGCAGTACAAGCAGATCAGCCAGGGTAAACAGAAATATATTATAATAATGTAGAACTTGGCGAAAACGTTGCGAATAACGAGTATGACACATGCCGACACAATTGTTTCAAAATAGCAACTGAAACGTCAAATGGACACAAATTGGGCAAAAGGGGCACACTGACAAGTGGGCGTGGCTGTGGCGCATGAGTCATCGAACTGAGTGTGGGTATCTTGAGTCTTCAGTCTGCCAATGCGGGGTGCACCGGATGCAAGTGCAATGTCTATATTAAAGATTTGAAAAGCTAACGAGAAAATTGTAAACTCAAGAAATATTCTAAATATAGATACATATATATATATATATATATATATATATACATATAGATAGATAGATTGGAGCTGCAGCATTGTTTGATGAGATATATTAGTTCGAGAAAGTACGAAGAGAACGCTTTAGTTCCATTTATGGGAGATATAAAACTTATAGCCAACATTAAATTGAAAACAAGTTTAAAATCTCTATGCAACGACAACATGCGGCGTATACGCAATATTTCCTAGGCCTAACTCAAGCAAATTAAGGGGAGTCTGCTTCTAGAATATGTACATCGATTATATATGTATATACAAAGCATATCTAGTAAATGCATCACAATGCATCATAATAATACATTCATCAGCAATTGGAATGTCGCCTGCCTGCCAAGGCTTGTGTAACACGTGGCGTATGCGCAATGCGTTAAAAGTTGCGCATACGCAGCGTAAGCCGTAAGCATAAGGCTATTGCGCCCATGTTTATTATTAAATTCGCAGATTCTTACAGTTTGTTGTGGCATATAGATATATGTACTATATATACAATATATACAATATATATGTACGCATATCTCATTTATATATATTTATACTATATTCATTTCTATGTCAGCATATCGTTTGGTTAGTCAAAAAGTTGCCTTCAGCACTTCAGCGCCAAATGACGCAAAATGTGTTGAGCCAAAGCGAAATTTTTGTTATTATTATTGAAATAATATTTTTTATTTTAGCTTTTTGCTTTTGCACTTATCTTGATGTATTCATAAGAGGTGTGCTCGAACAGTTTGACGCATTCTCTTGATTCGCTTATGTCTCATTGGAAATGCGTCCTCAACTGAAGATTCCAATTAAAAGACGACGTAGTGTTAGATTTAATAGGCAGCGAAGGATCAGTTGGGGCTTACTTAAACGGGGGGTTGAATTCGTGATACTCCTTGAGCAGACCTCGTTTAGCCTGCTGTTGTTTTGCGATTTCATCAAACGCTCCATGTGGCACGTTCTGGCCTTGTTGGCCTCGTTGGCAGCTCTCTCTCTCTCTCTCTCTCAGTTTCGCTGTATCTCCCTGATCTATGGCAAAATACAATCAATCGAGTTCCACACGCTGAATATATATGTATATGGCAAAGAAATCAAAACAGAAATGCAAAAGCGAACAAAATTCACAAAATGTACAAAATTGGAAATGCCAATGAAATTCCAATGCGCACACATCTGAGCGATCTATAAGCAATGTGTATATGTAGATGTGCATGTGTATATGAGCTATATCCGACAGTGAGGAATCGTTCAAGAAACTCTTGTAAGACATGTGTAAATATTTACGTTTCAATTGTGGCCCGCGGTGCGAATCATGGGCCAAAGTGACGTCGACGTCGACGACCGACGCAAGAATTTTGGAATTTGGCATGCTCGAAGGACGCCTACTCCGCCATACCCTGTACACACAGGCAACTGTCAGTAGGGTATGAATCGATTTAAAACGAGTTATCACAACATGTATGTATATCAACATATTTTTGGTTAGTCTCATTTATTTTATTTATTTGCCTTACGATTTGTCTTGTTCAACTTAGTAAACATATGCGAAATTTATATATGATATGATATAGAAATAAATAAAATAAATCAGATTTACATACATGTTTAATAGAACGTCAACTTTTACAGGGTATAGTTTAGTCGGTAAGTCAGAGTTAAGCAATCTCTTGTTGTTTCTGGTTGGCATTATTTCCCCTCCTCATTCGCCTGTCCACTCTTCTTGTTGTTGTGTGCGTAACGATGAAAATTCAAGGGGCATTCGCATTCGCATTTCTTATTGGAATTTCTAGATGAATCAGATGGCGCCCGAAATCAGCTGCGAAGGCGAATGCAATTTGCATTCAGAATTTGCTGGGTTCCACTTGAGTAAGTTAGCCAAGTAAATTCCTCTGCACAGGCCTTCAGCAATAGCAGCAAAATGTAATTATTTTCATTTTTTGTTTCATTTTATTGAGTTCCGCACAACAACAAAAAATTTCAATTTCTATATTTATATTTGTAATCTATTTTGCATAATAATGCTGATTTTCTAGAATTGCATCGATTAAGAAGCCCAATTATACTCAGTCATTCATATAAAACACTTTTTCGTGGTCGATTTGCATATATTGGCAATTTATTGCCCCAGCAGAAATGCAATTTAATGTAAACTTTTCATCTTTCTTTTCCACACATTCCTTACATGGTGTTGCCATCTGGGCTGAAATGCAGAACTTGAATGCTAGTGACATCACAGCTCCATGGTACAACATGATCGAGTGTAAACACCCCTAAACACCCACACACAACCATTCGACCAGTATTGCTGGCCCGGACATAACGTCATAGTTTGCCACTTGCTCTATTTTTAGGACGAAACATTCTAATTTTGGCAGCGCCATGTGGCGGATGAGTAAAGTAAATAATAATAATAATAAAAACGTAAACAAGTAGAATTGATCTTGGCGAGACTGTACGACGAGAAGATGCCACGCTATGCTATTCATGCTAGTTTTCCTAATAAATTGTATAAACATTGCCCACTTTTTTACACTTACGATAATAGAAACATTCGAGCTAAGCAAGTTCGATGTAAGATGCAGATATTGAAATTCGAAAAAATGTCCAAAGTTAAGAATATCGATATTGCCTAAAGTGCCAATCGATAGTGGCGACAAGTTCGAAAAGGCGAAGGAAAATGAGTGAAATGGAGAATGGAGATGATGTTAGATGAACTCATTGTACAAGCTGGCAATGTGTATTCAGTGCAGGGTATGACACTGACCTCTAGTGTTGGCATTAATCTTGAAGTTAACAGATAACCTTCAGGCTACACTGCATCTGAATGTGAATAAAAAAAAACTGGGCAATTCATTCAAATTTTAATTATCGTTCGTTTATTTCAGAGAGATGTCTTGATTGATTGCTACCGTCGTGGCGTTGGTCGGAATTGTGTGGCTACCATTGCTTTCATGGCTGCGACGGCGTCGCCGAACCCACGAGCTGGCTGCCAAGCTGCCAGGACCGCGCGATCTGCCGCTACTTGGACATTTTCATCTGTTTTTCGGCAGCAGTCAGCTGCTGGACAAGGGCATCGAGTACAGCTACCTGCGCGGCTGACTCAATGATGGCCTGCTCCTTAGCAGCGGCCGCAAGTCCGTCGTCGCAAGATCATCACGCCTGCCTTCCATTTCCGCATCCTCGAACCGTATGTGAAGCTCTTTGATAAGCAAACCCGAGTGCTGATTCGTAAATGGCAGCAGACCTTGGGCCATTCCTTTGAGCTGGGGCACGATGTGCATCTATTCGCTGTATTTTGATACCCGTTCAACAAGTGTGCTATGTCGGTCGGGCCACCAATTCGTGTGTACACTCGATAGCACCATTGCCTTATCCGTATTTTAGATACAACCGATTTGTCCACAAGGGGCGTGGCAGATCGAAAAATACCACTTCTGATTTAAGTAAACCATCATGATTTAAATGATAAATCTGAAACCCTTATATGTATGTATCTTGCATTAGTATATATAAGAATATGTTAGCATTGGGTTGTGACGATGGTGAAATTATCCAATTTTGAATAAACAAGTTTCACAGACAGCAATAATAATGATATAATTTTAGCACTTAACAAAATTCCCAAATAAATGTATTCAATTCGAATTGACCCGTACACAAGCTATTCAGCACCTTATTCTTGCTCAGGTATAGATATGATTATAACCGGACCTTTCCATATTAATTAGCTATGCTAATGCTTCGATTTCGCATATGCTCTAAAATATTATTATTGCAAATACCATCAGTGTAAGTCGCACAGTTCATATAAGGCCTTTCACTGAGGCACTTCGTCTTGCGTATTCGAGATGATTCTGGTGTTGTGTCTTATTCTGGCTAGCGCCCTATTTGTGGGCCTGCTCATCTATCAGCTGAAGTTCAAGCACGTTATCGAGGTGACCAGAGATTTGGGTAGTCCACCGGGGCTGCCTCTGCTTGGGCATGCTCTTTATTTCATAGGCAAGGAGCCACATGAGCTGCTGCAGAAGCTTGAATATTTCAAAGATGTCTACTCCAAGGATCAGACACTCAAAATGTGGCTGGGCACAGAGCTCAACGTGCTCATGGGCAATCCCAAGGATGTGGAAGTGGTCCTAGGTACACTTCGCTTTAATGACAAGGCCCGTGAATACAACGCACTCGAGCCGTGGCTCAAGGAGGGCCTCCTCATCAGCCGTGGTCGCAAGTGGCATAAACGTCGCAAGATCATTACGCCCGCCTTCCACTTCAAGATTCTGTATCAGTTCGTCGATATTTTTGAGCGTGAGTCGCGTGTCCTACTTAAGAATTTGGAGAGGGAGCGCCAACAGCAGGGCCAAGCTGGTTTCAGTTTAGAAGTTTGGATAAATCTCTTCACATTGGACATCATTTGTGGTAGGTGGACGATTCCAATCTCAACTCTTTTCAATGTTAACAACAATCGAAGAGATATTCATGTGTACTTTCGCGAGTCTTAAGATAACATAATTAAAAATATAGAATCGATTTGTCTTCCTTTCCTGATTAGCAGCAATTGCCATTCAATAGGGAGCACCATTTGCTTATAATCTAAGCAGCTCGTTGTTTTTCTTTTATGAATGGGTTCTAATCAGCACTTGAAGTTTGACCACTTTAACATAATTTCTATCCACCTATCTGTCCCGCGCCCTTTTTCTATAGAAACCGCCATGGGAGTCTCCACCAGTGCACAGAAGAATATTGACTCGGATTATGTTCGAGCCGTGAAGACCATTTCAATGGTGCTGCACCAGCGCATGTTCAACATATTCTATAGATTCCACCTGCTCTACATGCTATCTCCTCTGGCTAGGGCCGAGCGTCGAGCTTTGAATGTGCTGCACAGCTACACGGAAAAGATCATCGTGCAGCGCCGCCAAGAGCTGCTACGTGCAAGCAGCTCAACTGCTGAAGGAGTGGCGAAGAGTGCGGACGATACAGATGTGGGTGTCAAGCGTAGGATGGCCTTTCTGGACATATTGCTGCAGTCGAGCATCGACGACAAGCCGCTGACCAATGCAGATATACGCGAGGAAGTGGATACCTTCATGTATGAAGGCCATGATACCATATCTTCGGCCATTATGTTCTTCTTCTATAATATTGCGGTGTATCCGGAATGCCAGCGCAAGTGCGTTGAGGAGATTGTCTCGGTGCTGGGCAAGGACAGGGAGACGCCTGTTACCTACGATCAGCTCAACAACCTACATTATGTGGACCTGTGCATCAAGGAAACGTTGCGCATGTATCCATCGGTTCCCTTGCTAGGCCGCAAGGTACTCCAGGAGTGCGAAATAAGTGAGTTCCGGTTAACTGCATTTGAAATATGTTCATACTCTACTAACCTCTTAATCAACTAGATGGCAAAATAATTCCTGCCGACACAAACATAGGCATTGCGCCATTATTTATGGGTCGACGCGAGGACCTGTTCAGTGAGCCAAATACTTTTAAGCCAGAACGTTTTGATGTGGTAACCAGTGCTGAGAAACTCAATCCTTATGCTTATATTCCCTTCTCAGCTGGGCCGCGCAACTGCATTGGTCAAAAGTTCGCTATACTCGAAATCAAAACCGCAGCGGCGAACGTTTTGCGACATTATGAAGTTGAATTTGTTGGTAACAAAGAGGAGCCACTAGTGCTTATTGCTGAACTGATTCTTCGCACTAAGGATCCCCTTATGTTTAAGCTCAAACAGCGCGTCCTCTAACTTATATTCTATATATGTAAATTTTCTTCTGCATTTTGTAAATTCCGTTATGATCTCACTTATTGAGATATCTAATAAATACCTAAAAACTATCGATAATCGCGTCATTACTAAAATAAAATATCGCATCGTTACTAAAATAGAAAAGAAAAGAGAGAGAGAGAGAGAGAGAGAGAGAGAAACAGTGCAAATTGTGCACAATGGTATTAAAATATTGATAAATTGCAATGGAGCCGAAAAATATTAAATCCCCACGAATTTGTTCGAAAATGCTATCCCTTCAATGTTGGCCCTCTATAGAGCATTTTCCATATTTTTAAATAATTGCTTAGCTTGGCTTATTTTAAATTGTTAAGATATTAAATCTTAATTTCCATAATGTTATTGAAATATGAGTAAGAGATATCAGACCAAGTGCCACTTAAGAATATTGGTTAGATTAGATGCCTGCACCAGTAATCGAGCTTGGTGTGCATGCGATTAGATAGTTGATGGTATTATTAGGTTTCCATTAGGTATTAGCCAAATTTACAATTGTTTAGATTTCGGGTAAGCCATGATAAGGTTAATATAAAAAATATTGGTAACGAAAGGTCGAAGTTTCAGTTGGCTTAGCGAGTTCTTCCGTTGAAGATGTTTCTGGTGTTGGGTCTTATTTTGGCAAGTGCCCTATTTGTAGGCCTACTCATCTATCAGCTGAAGTTCAAGCACCTTATTGAGGTGACTCGAGACTTGGGTAGTGCACCGACGCTCCCAATAGTGGGTCATGGTTATCATTTCGTTGGCAAGGAGCCACATGAACTAATTCTAAAGGTTAAGAGCTTCATGGAAATCTATGCCAAGGAGCAGACCCTCAAAGTGTGGCTGGGCCCAGAGCTGAACCTGCTCATGAACAATCCCAAGGATGTGGAAGTGGTCCTTGGCACGCTTCGCTTTAATGACAAGGCCGGTGAGTACAAGGCACTTGAGCCGTGGCTCAAGGAGGGCCTCCTCATCAGCCGTGGTCGCAAGTGGCATAAACGTCGCAAGATCATTACGCCCGCCTTCCACTTCAAGATTCTGTATCAGTTCGTCGATATTTTTGAGCGTGAGTCGCGTGTGCTGCTTAAGAATTTGGAGAGCGAGCGCCAGCAGCAGGGTCAAGCTGGTTTCAATTTATACGATTGGATCAATCTCTGCACTATGGACACTATTTGCGGTAAGTAGACGTGTCCTAAAGACCCTACTTTGCCAGTTCCCAGCGTGAATTCTAAGTGCACATCGTCTTATAATAGTATATAAATCACATAACATCTCTTCCGCTTTCTTTCCTATGTAGAAACCGCCATGGGTGTTTCAATCGGAGCACAGACGAATATTGACTCGGATTATGTTCGTGCCGTGAAGACCATTTCAATGGTGCTGCACAAGCGCATGTTCAACATCTTCTATCGCTTCGACCTGTCCTACATGCTAACTCCTTTGGCTAGGGCCGAGCGTCGAGCTTTGAATGTGCTGCACAACTTCACGGAAAAGATCATCGTGCAGCGCCGCCAAGAGCTGCTACGTGCAAGCAGCTCAGCTGCTGAAGGAGTGGCGAAGAGTGCGGACGATACAGATGTGGGTGTCAAGCGTAGGATGGCCTTTCTTGACTTATTGCTGCAGTCGAGCATCGACGACAAGCCGCTGACCAATGCAGATATACGCGAGGAAGTGGATACCTTCATGTTTGAAGGCCATGATACCACATCTTCGGCCATTATGTTCTTCTTCTATAATATTGCGGTGTATCCGGAATGCCAGCGCAAGTGCGTTGAGGAGATTGTCTCGGTGCTGGGCAAGGACAGGGAGACGCCTGTTACCTACGATCAGCTCAATAGCCTACATTATGTGGACCTGTGCATCAAGGAAACGTTGCGTATGTATCCATCGGTTCCACTGCTAGGCCGCAAGGTACTGCAGGAGTGCGATATAAGTGAGTTGCATTTGAAATATGTATTTATATATAAAATTATATTTTACTAACCATTTTAATTATAAACCAGATGGCAAAATCATTCCAGCCGGCACAAACATAGGCATTTCGCCATTGCTTTTGGGTCGACGCGAGGACCTGTTCAGTGAGCCAAATACTTTTAAGCCAGAGCGTTTTGATGTGGTAACCAGTGCTGAGAAACTCAATCCTTATGCTTATATTCCCTTCTCAGCTGGGCCGCGCAACTGCATTGGCCAGAAGTTTGCTATACTCGAAATCAAAGCCATAGCGGCGAACGTTTTGCGACATTATGAAGTTGAATTTGTTGGTAACAAAGAGGAGCCACCAGTGCTTATTGCTGAACTGATTCTTCGCACTAAGGATCCACTCTTGTTTAAACTCAAGCAGCGCGTCCTCTAATTTGTGCTATATATGTAGGTACATTTTCCGTTACGATTTCGCTATTTGCGCTGTGAATATCTAATACAAAAAATCTATCAATAATAAAAAGTAGAGTATTTACCGAGAAAAGAATAATTATAGATGAGTGTGGGACAGGAGACAGAGAGATAGTGAGAGAGGCATGAGGTTGACTATTTATAGTCAATTTAAAAATATATATATATATATACATATGTGATGGTAATACCCAATGAATTTGTTTTATTAAAATATTAAGTATTTATTTCTAGCTACGGAAAGAGATGAGGAACGCACTCGGATCATGAATCATTCATACAGATTATAGTTTCTTTGTAACGCCTCTTTTGCCTCACATTTTCGATTCCTTATTGGACCGTTTAGCAATGCGGAACCCAACATATAATTTATGAAATCCATTTTTAAATTGGCAAAGAGAAGCAGACAAAAAAACTACATCGGTATATGTAGGTTTATGGAAGGAGCTTGCTGTCGATGAAGTTAATTAATCGGATTCCGGTGGGCCTCCCTTGGTAACCTGATCATGAATGGCATAACAGAGTGTCTCCAAAAACGCTGGATCCATTTCACGAATAATACTAAGCGCCGAGCTTAGCAAATTCGAATTGCGGATCACACGGCGTTGCTCGCTCTCTTTAGCTTTCTTGCTCGGGTTGGATCGGGCACTGGCAAGGGCAGCCATGCGCATATAGGGAGCCTGTTGGCGTGCAACGGATTCGATGGCATCCTTACGAATTTGGGCAACCACTGTTGAGGCAGCTGCTGCGGCGGCTACTGTGGCAACTCGGACGTGTTGGTGGGCATGCTCATGCAATTTCTTCACCTTGCGGCGATGCAGTATGTCGTCATCTTTGGAGCGGTATTGTTGCACAAAATTCTCTTTCGGGCGACGATCAAAAATTTGGTCGTCCGGTGTGCGGTGCAAGCGACGCTGAAGATAGACGTGATCGTCCTGCGTCCGGCGGCTTTGTAGGAAGATATCATCTGACAAGTGACCAGGTACCGCATTGCCCAGCTTGCGTGCAGGTAGGTCATCGCTATTTGCACCGTGTGGTGCGTTCAACATCTTACGTGAGCAAGGCGGCTGTGAACTTGGCCTCCGGCACGGTGGCATTAATTTACTCGGTGGACATTTTATTGACAGAGGCGGCAGCAAGTGTTGCTCTTTAACTTCCGGTGGTGGATCTCGAAGTACTTTATTTGGCTTAGCGTTACTCAATAATTTAATTTCCAGCTCAGATCTTTCACGTTCGATGCGTAGCGCTTTGTTGGCAATACGCTTAAAATTTTTCAGTTGCACCGTTTTGTTCCGATTTGCCATGCTAGAGCTGCAATGTATATTATTTAAAATTTATTTAAAATGATTCAATGAAAATATAGAAATTTTGTATAAGACTTATTCTGCCACACAGACAAGGCAACTTAGATTGTCGAATTTGAATTTCAATCTTAATAGGAAGCTAAATTCAGTTCATTTTGAATATCAATTATTTGTATGAGGCTGCCAATATGAGGCTGCCGTCCATTACAAATAATTGCTAGATTGGCAGCTTTACTTAACGATGAGATTAAATATATTCATAACATACGATTCATCGAAAGTCGGCTCAGAAAACATGATGAATTGCTGCTAACAAAACTCTTCAGAGAAAGTCAAATAAAATCGTCAGGTGAAGATAACGCATTTGGAGAACAGGAGTCATTCTTACATATACTCAGATTACGTACAAATATGCCGACCCTTTCATCAAAGAACGAAATATTGTACCCAAACTTGTATATCGATCATTACTCGATTGTGATAGTCCCATCGGTATTCAACATGGCGAACTTTAAAATTAATTATTCGATTGACAGCTGTAAGTAATCAGTTACACGATTCCTTCAGTTGCTTCGAGAAATCAAAACGATTCTCTCAGTTGCTTCGAGCAATTACAGCGAGTCACATATCTGCAGTGCGGAGTCCGACATTTTTTTATAAAAAAAAAAAAAAAAAAAAAAAACGAAAAATTCAAGATGTCGCGCGAAGATGACGGTGCAATTGATTCTGATCTGGACATTTTTGATGATGAAGAGGACGAGGACGAGGAACCTGATGGTGATCTATCAGAAATAACCAATATGATCGGGCAATGTGCTGCCGAATGTCTAAATAAGACGGTAACTATATGATATTCTAGTATATTTTAAAATCTAATAAATTTTTTCAGGAAACTAGCAACAAGAACGAGACTGAGTTAATTGATGCTAAGGAAGAGGTTTTCTCAAAACAACATGAAGAGAAAGTCAACCTTTTGCACGCTCATGAACCTCTTTTTGTGAATATCGCTACTGCGTTGAAACTAACTGATATGCATAAGCAACAATTGGAAAAATTTTTCCTTTTGTTCAAAGCCGAGGAGGAATGTGAGCAAGAATATTCCAAATACTGCGATGAGGCCATCAAAAAAATTGAAGCGGATAGCGTTAGAGAGGAATTTGATGAATACACCGATATGGTAAGTTTCATATGCAAAACTTTAAAAATGTATATCTAACGGTAATTTTTTCCATTAGTCACACAACGAGTTGGTTAATCGCATATCAGAAATGAAAATTCAAACGGAATCAATCAAAAAAGCAACTGAAGAGTTGAAAGCTAATTACAAAAAGTCTTTGCATGAACATCAAGAGAAATTCAATTCTATTTTAAATGAGACTTCACCTCTGGAGAAAATTGAGCGTGAGGAAATGTAAACTGATGCTTCAACGGTTACAGTTTACAATAATTCGAAAATAAAATAATATACCTGGCTGCCATTCCAGCGATGCCGGACAGGAATTTGAAGTCCAAGTTCGTTGAATTAGAAGACGGCTATAAAAATTTAATTCTATTACCCTTTCACACACAATTTCCAAATTTTAAACATTTCTCATTAAATACTCATGATTAAATAAAAACTTAACCTAAAACATGACTTAATATTCAACTGTTACTATTTTTTCATTTTAAATTTGCTGTGTGGCAACGCTGCAACTGTCGTCAACTTTGATGAGACCGAGACCTAGAACAGCTGTTGCGAGTTATCGAAAAGCGGCCTGTCACGTTGGTGACTTGGTAGCTTGTGCTCCATTAGCCATTGTAGGGTTATTAGCTTTAATTGTGAAATTCTTTAGCCTAGCTAACAAAATTCTCTAAGGATGGACGAATTGTCACGACAATGTATGGAAGACTGGCACCTGCGAGCGCCAAGCGACGCGCGCACAACGTAAGTGAGTAATTCAATATGATTATCGCTATTAATCCACTTTCCGTGTTTAGAAATGTTCAGACGCCACCGAAATCGGTGCCGGACAACAAATCCCGCAAAACGGAGCTTCACGTGCTGCGGCTTAGCGATGAGTCACAGCAACTGACAATGGATACATTGCGCTCCATTCATGGACCAGACTTTAAACTCGATGATGTAGCCAAATACAAGGATCGGGGTCGTGGCGGGAAAGGTATTAAGCATGCCTACTGGGAGGATCGCGGCACACTCCAAGTACAAAGTGTTCAAGGTGTCAGTTCGACGACCAGCAGCACAGCTGACGACGATCGTTTGCGTCGCTATGCATTGCTCAAATTGGAGAACTATGGCTTCCATCCTGTTCACTGCCTAGAGGCGTATGAGCATTGCTCACACGATACGGGAGCAGCGCTGCTGATGCTCTACAAACGCTATATGCGTGTGCCCACCGAGGAGACACTGGAGCAAGAGCCGCCTGACGAGGCGAGTCTCTTGGAAATACGGGCTGATGAGAAGGAAGCACTGCAGGCCATTTACGACAAGGCATACGAGGAGCGTGAATATAACAGCGTTTGGAATCTAAAGTTCAGGATTGAACATCTGCTGGCACACAGTCCATCGGAAGTGCGCAAGGCGCGTGAAGCAGACCTTGCGGCAGCCGCTGCCCTTCGCCAAGCGGCACTGGACAAGAAGAAGAAGGCGCCGCAACGTTGTCGTAATTTTGATCGTGATGGCACGTGTAAATTTGGGCCCAAATGCCGATTTGCCCATGTGCCACCACAGCCCGAGGCTACGAACACACCGGAGCGCAAGCGTGCCGACAATCTGGATGAGAATGAGAATGAACAGTGGTTCCATGTGGAGGTGCGTTTTCCGCCAGGCAGTCGTTACCCATACGAAGCGCCATACATCTACCTAAAGACCACCTGTCACGATATACCGCATGAGCTGCGCTTGCGCTTTGCTCGTCATTTGTACCGCGAGGCACGCGAAATTTGCCGAGATGGCACCCCCTGCATCTACAGCATATGCGAGATGCTGCAAACGGATGAGGGTCTGGCCGGCAATCTGGACACCACCCGTTTTCCCTCGCCCAAGCACTCCCTATTCTACGATGAACCAGCCAATGGCGCCGATCAAGATGCCAACAAGGGGGCGGCGGCAAAACCACGTCCCACCCACTACGAGCGCGGACAGACAGCGCGCAACGATGGCGGCACTCAACAGCGGAATGCCGCGGAATTGGCACGTGAGAATCGCCGGCTGTTGCAGTTGTTTAACGAACGACGACGCGACGATCGCTATCAAAAGTTGATCGAGGCTCGCCAGAAGCTGCCAGCCTTTGCCGAAATGGAGCGCATACTGGCGCTCATCGAGAGCAATCAAGTGGTTGTCATCTCTGGTGAAACAGGCTGTGGCAAGAGCACCCAAGTGCCACAGTTCATATTGGACAATTGGTTCTTCCGGGGCACCCAGTTGCCACCCAAATCGGATATGCCTCATGTGGAAATCCTCTGTACGCAGCCGCGTCGCCTTTCAGCCATCGGTGTGGCTGAGCGTGTGGCTGCTGAACGTTTGGATCGCATTGGCCAGCTGGTTGGCTATCAGATTCGACTCGAGAACAAGATCTCGGCCAGCACCAGACTGAGCTTCTGCACCACCGGTATACTGTTGCGACGCCTCTCGTCCGATCCGCTGCTGAGCAATGTGAGCCACGTGATTGTAGATGAAGTGCACGAACGATCGCAAGATTCGGACTTCTTGCTGCTCATACTCAAGAACATATTGCGCGAACGTAAGGATCTTAAAGTGATACTCATGTCCGCCACATTGAATGCATCGCTCTTTTCCAACTATTTTGGCGGCGCACCTGTTCTGGATATACCGGGACGCACGTTTCCTGTGCAACAGCTCTTCCTTGAGGACATACTGGATGCTTGTGATTTTGTTATGGAATGCGATACGAAATACTGTCGTAAGCTCAAAAAGAAGGAGCAGGAGGTGCTGGAGCATGTGCTGGAATTTGCTGATCTCCAGGCCAGCGGTGAACCGCCCGGCCCCAAGATCAAAGACGAGAACCTAACACTAGCCGAGACCTATGCTCGCTATTCGGGTAAGCTGCACAACAAATCGAATATCAAACTAGATTAAAGACTCGATGCGATTTTCAGACTATAGCAAGACGACGTGCAAGAGCATCTACCTCATGGAGCCCATGATGATTAATCCAGATCTAATTGAGTCTGTGCTCAAGTACATTGTGGAGGGCGAGCACGATTGGCCGCATGAGGGCAGCATCCTCATCTTTCTGCCGGGCTTCCAGGAGATACAAACGGTGCACAACGCGCTGCTGGATAGTGCAATGTTTGCTCCACGGTCTGGCAAATATGTGCTCGTCCCATTACATTCAGCCTTGTCCAGCGAGGATCAGGCGCTGGTCTTCAAGCGTCCACCGGCGGGTAAACGGAAAATTGTGCTAAGCACGAATATAGCCGAGACATCTGTTACGATCGACGATTGCGTCTTTGTCATCGACTGCGGCCTAATGAAGGAGAAGGGCTTCGACTCGAATCGCAACATGGAATCGCTGGATCTGGTCTGGGTGTCGCGCGCCAATGCCAAACAGCGCAAGGGTCGAGCCGGTCGAGTCATGCCCGGCGTGTGCATCCATTTGTATACCAGCTATCGATATCAACACCATATATTGGCGCAGCCGGTGCCCGAGATACAGCGCGTGCCGCTTGAGCAGATTGTGCTGCGCATCAAGACACTGCAAACGTTCGCCTCGCGCAACACTCTCTCCGTACTGCTGGAGACATTGGAGGCACCCAAGGAGGACAGCGTGCAAGGCGCGCTGATGCGATTGCGCGACGTCGGCGCCCTGGACATTGATGATCAGCTGACGCCACTTGGTCACCATTTGTCCGCGTTGCCCGTGGATGTGCGCATTGGCAAGCTGATGCTATATGGCGCCATCTTCCAGTGCCTGGACAGCGTACTCACCATCGCCGCCTGCCTGAGCAACAAGTCGCCGTTTGTCAGTCCGCTGAACAAGCGCGTCGAGGCCGACAAACGGAAGCGACAATTTGCGCTCGATCACAGCGACCATCTGACCATGCTGAATGCTTACCGAGTAAGTGAATGCATGTGAGATATTCAATTCATAACCTTCTCTAATGCCCTCGTCTCTTGTCTCGCTCCCGCAGAAATGGCTCTCGGTAGCAAAACGTGGACACTATGGAGCCAGTCGAAATTATGCGAGTGAGAACTACTTGTCCATCAACACGCTGGAGATGATTGCAGATCTCAAATATCAGTATCTGGAGCTGCTTGTCTCGATTGGATTTGTGCCCGTGAATGTGCCGCGACGCAGACCGAATAGCAGCGACAATATACTTCAGATAACAGGTGAGTAACCAGCTGAGCTGACCCTCCATGCATCCAATTGCTATACTTATACTCTGCTGCTTTAGGTCACGAACAGAACGTGAATGGCGAGAACAATCGACTGCTGACATCGCTGCTCTGTGCAGCTCTCTACCCGAACATTGTGAAGATCATGACACCGGATCGCATCTATATACAGACAGCGGGTGGTGCAGTGCCACGCGAGCCTGGCCATCAGGATTTGCGCTTTAAGACACGCGGCGATGGCTATGTACGCATCCATCCGTCCTCTGTCAACTCACAGGTAGCTGTCTTCCAGGCACCGTTCCTTGTCTACCAGGAGAAAGTGTGCACCAGTTCCATTTACATACGCGACTGCTCAATGCTTCCACTGATTGCTCTGGTCCTGTTTGCCGGATCCGATTTCAAGGTGGAACTACATGATGGAGACTTCCTATTTCTGCTGGAGAACGGCTGGATCATATTGAAGGCGCACAATCATGAGACTGCAGAGTTGATCCAATGTCTGCGCAACGAACTGATCAAGCTGCTCGAGGAGAAGATTCGCGATCCATGCCTCAACTTGTTGCATCACAAAAATGGCTGCAAGATCATTGCGAACATTACCCATCTAATAAGCAACAACTATTAGTTGTCTAATGCATTAGCCGCTCATTTCTCAATGCATTGTCTTTTTGTATCACAGCAGTTAAGCCAATAACGAATCGATATGAAATCAAAGCCTTTTTATGTATATTTTACAAGGCAGGTACAAGACAATTAAAATAATTTATACAGCCAAATGTCATTACACTGTTTTATTAATCAATCACAAACCTAGTCAATCGATCATTCAATCAATCAGCTTTTGATACATTAATAGATAATTCTTGGCTTTCAATGTTCGATAAAACTATGAGACAGATAGCGAGAGAGTGAGGTGAAGTTCGTGCAACAGAGAAAGAGTGAGAGAGAGAGAGAGAGTGATATATACGGAAATATTACATACTAGATTATTATGAGTAGTATATTCATAGCAATAAAGCTTAGTCTCAGTTCAAAGCATGCAACATTGCCAAACCCTATCAGGGACTTATGAGAATCGCATATCAACAAAAATGGCAGATATAGAAACAAAATACATATGTATATATTTTGCTAAGCCATATAAACATATATTAAGATAATGTAAGCCATATGACGCTATAAAGGGTTCTTTTTAAAATAAATAAAAATAGAAGACGGCTCCGATCGACTGCCCAATACTTGTTCAAGGACCAAATTAACAATTAGAAAACCATTATAAATTAATTATAAACCATTGATATTTTTTTAAGTGGAGAAGAAATCAACTGAGAGAACTATTAGAAACAATATATTTTCCTTATTTAAATTTTAATTATATACATATGTGTAAATATGTTTTTCTTGATTTTTTTTTTTACATATGTATATATATTTTTTTTTAAACACATGATGAGAATTTGAGTCATTGTTTATAATGAAAATGTTTAATATATTTTATTAGATTAGCTTATATATATATTTGTTTTATTTACCCAATAAATTTGTCGAGACATGTTATAGACTTGAATTTTCTATTTTTATTTGCCTTCCATCAGTCAAACGAAACTTTGACTTTGATTTTGATTTGTCAACTTTTAGGCGCAGACATGAGAGCAAACAGCAAATTAATCATATTCAGGTGTTGACATTGAACGTCGAACAGGTGTGTGTGTTTCGATCGATCTATAAATCAGGTGTATGTGTGTGTTGAAACAGAGTTGAAATTTTACGCCCATCAATTACAATTCATTTGAATTTATTTAAATACACTTGATTCGCGTTTTTTTTATTTATGTTTTTCATTAAATGAGTGTTTTTTTTTTTGTTGAAATGCTCGAAATGTTGATATCAACGTCGATACATCAAAGTATCAAATGCAGCTAATACGATAGTAATAAATTATACTTATCAATGATAAGCGAAAGAAATATGCGCTCAATGCAAATGAATCACAATTCAAATCAGAATTTTAATTCAAATTTAACGATCATTTTGCAGCAGTTCCAGTTCCACAAACGAGAACAAGAACAAGAGTAACAGCAAGAGCAAGAGAATCACGCATTAGATTTGGCATCGCATGTAAATTGCACACATTAACAGTTCAAGCTTCCCTCTCTGTCTCTCTGTCGCTCTTTCAGTCACTCTTCTGTGTGCGTATGCTCATTATACACTCAATTTCGCACTTCCTTTTGGTTGAGCTCGATTGCATGTTTTAGCACCTCGTTGAGTTATTTGCGCGCTCTGATTTATCGTCTTATCGGCTGTGCGCCCTAACCCCGAACTAATTCGGACTTAACGATTTGCAAATGGCGCTTGTAACAACGTATGAATGTTTCAACTGAGACGGCTTCCACAACTGTGTTTTAAATAAAAAATAAAAATTGTTAATTATGTCAACAAACAAATAAAAATAATTAAATATTTAAAAACAAAAATTGTTTTTTTTTACTTTTATGACCAACTAATAAAAATGTTTATACAGTTCTCAGTTATCTTAAATAATCAGAGTATAACACTGTTTTTTTTTTATATTATTATTATGTTCATTTTGTGGGTGGGGGACTTACAGTCTTTTTTTCGCTTCCAACTTGAAAGAGTTCGATAAATTTTTAATCATGCGTCACAGCACACGTGAGATATGTTTTAACATTATCAATCATGCGCAATATTGTTTTATTTTGTTTTGATTTGTCGCTAAACAGTTTTGAGCAGATTTTCTTGGGACTGCGGATACGCCGAGCTGGACGTAGGGCATTGCATGCTCTGCGCTGACCAATTGCCACCATCCCCGACCTATGCGATCGTCAGCGGCAACGGCGGCCGTTTGCTCTACTTTTTTTTGTAGCTTTTTTCTCTTTCTTTTTTCTTATTTCTTATATACACTTTAGTTTTTTTTCTGCAGCTACCACTTAAGCGTGAGTTTTGTTTATGAGCGCTAAGCTTACGCTGGCGTCTCTGCAGGCGTGAACAGTAGTAGCAGCGACAATGGCAGTGGCAGCGCGACAGCTTCTATTATCCAGCCATTTGAGCGCCAATGTGAATGTGTGTATGCATGTGTGTGTGTGTGTGTGTGTGTGTAAACTCTCGAGTGTTTGTTATCAACACTATCTTTTGCTATAGATGTTCCATTGCTGTTGCTGCTGATTCTTCTTCTTCTTCGTTTTGCTTCTACACTGACTTCTCCTTCGCTGCGCCCGTTGATGATGCATTATTCGTATATTAAGCTCATGTACATACATATGTACAGTGGCTCACAGCTTATTTCGTGCAGCGGTATAGTAAAACTTTAAAGACGTATTGCCGCTAAACCATTAAAGATATCCCAAAAATTTAAATGAGGTCTTATTTATTAGTCATTCATTATATAGTAAAGCACTTCATTATTTTTCTATTCTAAGAAATAACATTTAAAACTAAAGAAAACTAAAATAACTGCCCTTTTCAATGTCACAGCTTATTTCGTGCACTTCACTTAACACTCCAAATTATCAACAAATTCTTAAATTATTATTTTGTATGATCTCCTTTATGTTTATTAACCTCTTATAAACGTGATTCCATCGAGTTTACTAATTTTTGGGTGACCTAGCTGGCGATTTTTGGCCTTTATTCCATAAAGGCCATTTTCAGGTAATTTTTATTAGATTTTGACCTTTTCCGGATGGCCATGTCCAATATTGCCCACAAATTTTCAATAACGTTTATGTCGGGGGCCTGGGCTTGAGGATTGACCACATGGGGACAGTTCCAGATCAACCAGGACTGGGCAATCCCGATTTATGCTTTGGATGACTATCCTGATAAAAATCGGAATCGCTCCTCTTGACCCAGTTTTTTGGTACCTGGGAGCAAATTGACCTTTAAAAAGGGATAGGTACATATTATACCATATTATACTTATATGAAAACTAGGTTTCCAACACCCGAAGCTGCCATACAGGCCCAAACCAAACCACTTCCACCGCCATGTTTTATTGTTGGTTTTAGGTGATTATTTTGGAGCTCGGTATTTGGTTAATGCCAAACATATTGCATCCCATCCGGTCCAAATATATTAAATTTCGACTCTACTGCATATATTACATGATTCCAGAAAGAAATGGGGCGACCAACTTGCTCCGTTGAAAATTTTAGTCCACATGTTTGGTTTTTGATATTAATAAACGGCTTCTTCCGTGCTACTCGGGCATGGTTTGGGCCTGTATGGCAGCTTCGGGTGTTGGAAACTTAGTTTTCATATAAGTATAATATGGTATAATATGTACCTATCCCTTTTTAAAGGTCAATTTGCTCCCAGGTACCAAAAAACTGGGTCAAGAGGAGCGATTCCGATTTTATCAGGATAGTCATCCAAAGCATAAATCGGGATTGCCCAGTCCTGGTTGATCTGGAACTGTCCCCATGTGGTCAATCCTCAAGCCCAGGCCCCCGACATAAACGTTATTGAAAATTTGTGGGCAATATTGGACATGGCCATCCGGAAAAGGTCAAAATCTAATAAAAATTACTTGAAAATGACCTTTATGGAATAATGGCCAAAAATCGACAGCGAGGTCACCCAAAAATTGGTAAACTCGATGGAATCACGTTTGTAAGAGGTTATTAAACATAAAGTATATCATACAAAATAATAATTTAAGAATTTGTTGATAATTTGGAGTGTTAAGTGCAGTGCACGAAATAAGCTGTGACATAGAAAAGGTCAGTTATTTTAGTATTCTTTAGTTTTAAATAACATTTAAAACTTAGGATAGAAAAATAATGAAGTGCTTTACTATATAATTAATGACTAATAAATAAAACCTCATTTAAATTTTTGGGATATCTTTACTGGTTTAGCGGCAATACGTCTTTAAAGTTTTACTATACCGCTGCACGAAATAAGCTGTGAGCCACTGTACATACATACATACATATGCATGTACATATGTATAAATGTGTGTAACTATCTGTGCTCTCAGGTCTTAGGTAAAAAAAATTTGAGTCGACAGATTAGACTCTCGAGGGATAGGGCAGAAAAAAACATTGTGATAATTCAACTCAAATAATCTGTGCCATCAGTCGTATTATTGGCAGATGCAAAACGGTGCGCGCGGTGTGAACGCGGCGCTGTGCACCAGCCACAGTGTCCACAGTCCCAATGGATTCGTGGTGAAAACTAATTCAGGACTTATGCATGCGCTAGTGCTGCCAGATCAATCGATGGATGGATGAATCAAATGTCATGTGATGATGGAAACTTTATTGTGGGCGGGCTGCACGGTTAAGGTGGGTCTTGGCGCCTTCGTCGTAAAGCATTAAATCCGTAGACAAAGCATTTGCGCTCCGGCAGTTGCTGCGTTGTCTTTGTTGTTGTTACTGATATTGTTGTGGGTGTGTTTGGGTTTGGCGTAGGCATTGGAATCGGCGCGACGTCGCCATTTGGGCAGGGGGAGGCCCATAGACCGGCGTATGTGTATACATATGTATGTAGTAGTAATCGGAACTGAGACCCGCTGGGTGGGTAAATACGCTGCCAGTGAAAATAGCAGCAACAAAAATAACAACATCTAAAGAGTATAAGAACAATACAAAGCCGAAATCAATGCTTCACTGTGCACAGTGGTAGCTGACTGGAGGAAGGAATATCCAATCCCATTCCTAAAGGCAGAAAATGTTGTGTAGCGGATCGTCAAATCGATATGTATCCATCAAGTACTCAGTTATAGATTTAGCATTAGATGTACTCAAAACTAAGTTTTATTTATTACATTAAGATAGAACAACTGTGCCTCTATCGAATAAATTTTTACTAAAACTAACATTTAACTGAGCTATAGCTGATTTAATTTTAAATGGATTATCCTTTGAGTTGGCTGTAACGCACGTGCATGCCTAAGCACAGCGTCTCATCAGCATTGTACCACGGTGCGATTGCTCTACTGCTGTTCATTGGTAGCAAAACGTAAGTACTACATGCTCGAGCTGCCTGTACAGAATAGGGGAGGGGAGGGGTCAAAAGGAGATGGCGTTAAAAAAAGTGTTCGCAATTTTCGTAGTTGTCTTTTGTCGATCGCCGATTTATTTACTTTGTGATTTTCTTCTTTACACGTGTATTAGTTAGTCGCTGTAGACAACAGTAACCCGTGTACTATGTGTCTGTGTGTGTGTGTGTGTGTGTGTGGAGGTGGGAATGGGGCGTGGGGCGTGTAAGGGGACGTGAGGGGCCAGATCGGCGTTCGCTTGTCGCTGTTTGACACAAACCACTCACTCAAACCGAATTCCCCGATCGGATTCACATGCGCGCACAACGCGAAAATACTCCAAATCAACAAATTCGGCTCAAAGTGAGTGGAGAACGGGATCAAAAAATTATACATATACACACATACACACATGTATGTATGTATAATAATAAAATAAAATAAAGTACAATACTAAAAATCTCACACATGTTTTTACAAAGCGAATGAGCAAAGGAGAGCACACAAGTGAGTGAGTGGTAAGGCAAATGCGCTCAACTGTTTCTCTCTGTCTTTCTGACGCTCTGGCTGCCTGTGTGCGTGTGTGAGCTAGACGAAGACGATCGGCCGTCAAAAGGAGGTGTTGATAGTCGGACTTGGCTGTAGCTTTAGCGCCGGATACCAACGACAACGAGCAGTCATATGATGGACGTATCGCGTACCGTAACGACGTAGTGAGCGTTGTGCATTGTGCGCGTGTGTGTGTGTGTGTGTGGCATTATAGCCTGTAATCGTAAGCGTGACCGTAACTGTAACCGTTACCGGTACCGCTAATGCCGTTTTACCGTTAAGCCCAAAGCAAAAATTCTAATTCCAATTCGTCAACGCTGGCTGCGCAGCTGCCGCGAGCGCTCGTCTACGGACAGAGACGTGAGCTATCCAAAGCATTTCAATTTAAATCAACGCTACACTCACATACGCACAGACAGAGACACACAGACACTGACACGCACACACACGGACAAACAGGGCACACACTTAAAGTGTCAGACCGCCGCCTGCAGCGCTTCAATTTCAATTCAATGCGCGCCGTGTAACGGTTAACGTCCTGTTCGTCGCGATCAACGGTTGCGTTTTTATTTTTTTAATTTTTTTTTTCATTTCTGTTTCGTTCGTTCTGCAGCGGCCCTAACTATTTTGTTTTCTCGCTGCGTTTTGTGTTATTGTTATTGTTTTTTTTTTATTATTGCAATTTTATAACGGTACTAAGTAAAGAAATTTTGTGCAGTGCGAAACATTTCCTGATTTTTGTTTGCTTCTCGGATTATTTAAGTGTGGGTATTAAAATATAAGCATAATCATAAATAATACTAACAATACTACTAAGAAAATAAGAAAATATCAGCGATCAACTCAAAATCCTATAAATACAAGACTAAAATTTCTGCAGATCCTGGGCTTTCATATTTGTGTGTGTGTGTGTGTTTTTTTTAAATTTGTTTCTTCACAGTGTTGATAACAGTAAAAACAAAAATAAATGTATGTCTATAAATTAATAAGAAACATTTGATATCAGCTTTAATTCAAGTCCCATTATTCGTGGCTATATCATTTATATGGCAAGGGGAATGAACTGTGCTTCAGTATTACATACTCATACATAGTATACATATGTATGTACATACATATGTATGTATATGGGCTAGATTGTATTCCTGTATTCTTATGTCCAGTACAAGTGTCGAAATAATTTAGGTGTATTATCAATATAAATGTACTGCAATGTGTAATATGCTTGAGTGTCTCAGACCAGCTTATCAGATGATCCGGTTTTGCGAAAATGTTTATATATGTATGTATGTACATGTGAATACATGTATGTATCTATATGTTTATGTATGTATGTTCCGATGATCGTTTACAGATCGATTACAATGTTCGAAAGACTTCAGTACAACAGCTAGAGCTAAACTTCAGAAGTTTATGGGCAATTAATATACAATTTTGATTTGAAATCCACCTCTTTCTATCACACCGTATCAAGTATATTTAGTAAATAAAATTTAAAATCAAATAAGTGATTTCAAAGAAATTCTAGCTACTCAATATATGCCCTACAGCTTTGCAGCTAAAATGTTAATGAGTGTTATGCAGCTACTTCAACATTGTTGCTTGATTTATGATCGATATCGCTCGTATATAAAAATATTAAAAACTATATATAAACTAAAAGTTGATTCTGAGCTCAGTCTTTCTTTTAACGTGACTTTAGTATAATACATAACTCTGTTCTCTTCTCAAGTCTGAAATAATAGATATTTATGTTTTAAGCATAGTTTCTTGAAATATTTGCTTAAATTGAATGTTAAGCACGTTTCATTCAGTGAGCAATCTAAACGATCTTTAAAATGCAACTGTGCTCCAGTTAAGACAGCACGTCTATATATACAGACATTCATACATACATATTATATACTTATATAAACTGTAAGTACCTATGTATATGGCTGTAATCAATCTGGGTGTGTGTGAGGCCTTTAGACCCCCTGAATCGTAGTGCTCTATAGATTGACTGTCACTTAAATGAATGCGCTTAATTAGCGAAATTGTTATATTATAATGCGATTGTTTTTCGAACGATTGTTTCGATCTTTAAACAGCCGAAAACATAAAAGAAACTGTGGAAATTCTTTAGGCCGCACTCTGTATAACACTATATATATGCTATATGTGTATATATAATGTGTTGTTGTTCGTCTTATCTCAGTGCTTTAGTTTTAGTCGGTTTACCTTTGCTTGCCATCAATCATGTTGCTGGCCACAGATGTTGCTAAAGCTCCAAAATGTTGCCAGCAACATTTGTGATTGCATAGCAAAATCCTTCAATGATCTACAGATAAGTGAATGAAAAAAACATGACAATGTGAATGAAATCGGGTATAATGTATTTTGTATAGATTTGTATGACTACTAAAAGTAAAAATATATATACTTATGTGTATATATATATTCTTGATTCTTAGCAATAGTTAAGCTGATCAAGTGACTTAGAAATAATTTCATGATGTATTATCGATAAATATCGAAATTAGAATTAATTTTTTTTTAGATATTTTATAATAAATATATAGATATTATATAGCTAAGTTCAAGGAAATGCTCAAGGCACAGGTATATCATTTCTCCATTTACATAAATATCGAACGCAACTTTGGGCCATTTTATGTATTTACAAGTTCTTCTGCAAAAGCAGAGCATGTTTCATAAAGATATTTTGCATAATCGATAGTTACCGAAGCCTATGGAATATATGTATGTCACCCAATGATTGGGCTCACCAAACTGAGTTGTTGAGCAGTGCAACTGTTAGTCGAGCATATGTGTCGAGTAGAAATTTGTGAGTTATTTGTTATTTGGGTCGAACGTTTTAAACATATTATCGACATTTACTCGTTATGTCAGTTGGCATTATTAATTGTCGTGTAACTCAGCGCCATTCGCTCCTCTGTCCCGCTCCCGTGCTCTACGTCAGCTTGTGGAACGGCATCAAGTTAGTTAGGAGTCGGCGGATTCTTGTTTCTTATCAATGCCAGCATAGACAACAACTAACGGGAAGACACGATTGACGATCGACGATCGACGAACGACGAACGACGATCGATGACTGGGACATTGATAGATCGAAATGTAATTAATCGTGCTTGTGAAATGGTTTGTTCAGCAATGTCAACATAATTAGCATTGTGATCGAAAAGAAACTGGGCATAAAATTATAGAAAATGAATGAAAAGAAAAGAATCTGCTGCACTCTCTCCCTCTCTCTGTCTCTCTGCTTCTGCGCGCCTGTCCAGCTGCTACGTCAGAGGGACTAGCCGTAGCACCTTTCGACATAGCAAAATGTCGTGATTATTTACAAAACGTGTTCATTTGCAGTTGTTGCTATTTATTATTGATTATGCGACTGTTTAACGTTCAGTATATGTAAATATTTTTTATTCAAAGAAAAATATAAAATATATATATATATATATGTATATATATAATATATAATAGAATAAATAAATAGTGCATGATCTGACCAAAAGGTATTCTCATAATACCGAAATAATGTCTTTCTATCCATATTTTACTCTATATCTGTATCTCCTTCTATCTACCTCTCACTCGGTTTATCTCTCGCTCCATATGTCCTCTCTCGTTTCTTTCTGTCTCTCTCTCTTTTCCTGTACCTCTGAAAGAAAGATAGACTTTCTCTCTGTCTTTTTTTCTTTCTCTATCGCTCATTATTTCAGTATTTCCCGCTCTGTATCTCTCTATCACTTTGCTTTTCCCTCTCTCTCTCTCTCTCTCTCTCTCTCTCTCTCTCTCTCTCTCTCTCTCTCTCTCTCTCTCTCTTTCTCTAGCTATGTAGAAAATGCAAATTCGCATCATTTGATGCGATCACTGAAACTTGATCTTCGATCCTTGTAGTTTTTGCTTTCGATTGGTTTTTTTTTTATTTTTGGAGTGGGGGGAGGGGTTGGGGGGTTTTACGATCAGATTGCTTTGTGTATTGTGTGTGGGTCACATTGATGATCAATTAGTAAGCTTTATTGCGGCCATATTAAATGCTCTGTTGTTTTTCGCACTTAGCAAAATCAAATACCAAATTAAATTCATTTGCATGATCATAGACGGCTGCTGCTATCGCTGCTTCTTCTTCTTCTCTCGTCTGGGCACATAAAAAAATTGTATTTTGTTTTTTGTCGCTTTTTGTTTGTGCAGAATTTTCCGTGTCACAAAAACATTTTGCGACAAGCCCAACTCAGGGCAACAAAAATTGTTTGCTTTTTTTTATACATATTCTTTTATTTTTATAATGAGCTGAAATCAAATCAAATACAATAAAAAGTCGAAGACTTTCATTGAATAGCGCGTCATCATCATTTTGAACGCGCCCAGTGGAGAGTCAAATAAATATATACCCTGTAAAAATGGAATCGTTAGAATCGTTATTTGTTCGAATCGAAGGTAGAGGGAACAGAAGAAGGCGTGGCTATATACATACATATACATATATTCTTGATCATGATCAATACCCCTAGTACTCACAGGTAAAGTTTGTATCAAGTTATCGATAGCTTTTGTGCATGAAATCGATACCAATTTGAATCTAAACTCATTTAGATGAGCGTTTTTAGAATTAGATCTTGTATTTTTGGACATAGATTGACGAATGATGCTCACTTCACTATTTCTCGATTTAAATCGATAACAAATTTTATTTCATTTGCCAATATGATCTTCGACATGATATACTTCATATTCTATATACCCACTCAGCTCATGAGTTCCAGGATAACTGCTAGTTCATCACGCCTATTAACCGCCTTTGTTTATTTTGTGTTTTTTTTTTTTTTTTTTTTTAATTTTGATTATTGTTAACAAAATGCTTTGCCCAGTTTGTTGGGCATACACAATTCTTATTGCCTTTTGATAGATAACTCTTAGAGAACATTCTCAATACCTGCTCCCTGCTATTTATATTGTATATTGATAATTCCAATTGAATATATGATACTATTACAATAGTATGCACTAAAATATTATCAGCTCTTCACTTGAATCGTTGATGCCTTCAGAACGAGTTTGGTAATAACGAATGTAATAGTTCAAGTGGTTGTAAATAACTGTAAAACGATTTGGAGATAACAAACTTTGAGCTCAACAAAGAAGTCAATTGAATAATAAAATTCACAAAAGAGCAAATAATAAACAAAAACAATTAGAAACAGTTGCTAAAACTTATTTAAATTAATTAGCTGATATATTGAAGTTCGATATTTATCGATATTAATGATATTAATTTATTTGAGGAGGAAAGAGTGAGCAAAGAATGAAGGAAAGAATGAATGATAGAAAGTAAGGACAAAGAAACAACGAGGGGAGAAGGGAAAGAAGAAAGAGGAGAGAGTGAAAGAGAATGATTGGGAGAAAAGCAGAGAGAGAGAGAGAGAGAGAGAGAGAGAGAGAGAGAGAGAGAGAGTTAAAGAAAAAAATACAGAAAGAGAGTGATGGTGGGGATGAATTTTGTATTTAAGCTTTATCTTGTAATAGATCTCAGGAAGAGCAACAGTTTGCACTGAGTCTGTCATCTTATCATAGGCTAATGGACAGATCACCCAACAATTCATAAATTATAAATCCAAAGTGATCCCAAGAGATTATCACAGATCTATTCTAATATTATTATATTATTAATATGCTTATAACGATTCGTTAAAAATTTTCCTAAATCGAATTTATTGCGATACTCTGTTTTTATTACCTTGTAAAATATGTACACACCTTTCACTCAGTAGTGCTTATCAAAATTTGGGTTCTTCGTTATTTCTGAGAAACACGGTATCGTATAATTACGAATGTGAAACCAATATGTATATATTCAATTTAATATTAGACTTTTTTAGTTAGCAAGAAGCATACTTGGTATAAGGTAGGTAGAAGATAACTTAGGATCCACTGACAATAATCATACGTAAACTGAATAGGTAGCCAACAGGGGCTTCTCTCTCTCTGGGAACAAAGTCCATAAAAAGTCAGATATGGATACTATACGAGCGAGTATAAATAATGAACTACCTCAACATGTTCGAGTAGTTAGTTGTAATTATCTTTATGATTTTGCAAGAAGTTGAACTGAACATTATATTAATATTGATTTTCATGTTCTTTCTTTTCCCTTTTTGTTTGTCTTGTTATCGTCGCATTATTTCACAAAACAGCTAAAATCGTGGCAGGTGCGAATCGTTTATAATCTTAACAGCTTCAGAGTTGTCAACCTATTCAAGTTTTCTCAATATAGTTTTTTTAATATTTTTATCGAGCTGCTAATTGGAGGTAGTAAATTTCCAAGCGGGTAGGCGGTTTGTCACCAAACCTAATCCCAGACAGATAACAAGACATGCCCATTGCCAATGGGCTGCAATAGTAACTGATCGACTAGGAGATACCCTCGATGTATCCATATTGGGAAAGGCATAAAAAGCGGGTGTGAGAGAGAGAGCGAGAGAGCGAGAGAGCGATCTACTGAAAGATAGAAAGAGAGATAGAGACAGATCTGAATTGGAATGGTACGAGTGACGCTTGCCATCTGACTGTTACATATGCCTCATGAAAACGTATATACCCAGCTAATTGGACCGTTTTAAGTGGGTAGAGAAGTAGGTAGAAATTAGCAGCAATACTCGGGCACTTTCCGTCTTAGCGATATGATTAGATGTGTCAATATGTTAACCCGACTAAATGACGTCGTCTCAACATTGTCCACACTGACGTAGTGCCCGGTAGGAAATCTGTGAGGGGGCCTCAGGGTGATCATAATAGCTAGTATGTAGAGCTTAAGTGTGTCTTAAGTTTTAAAAAGTCGAAGTTGAAATACCCTATATGAGCAGGTTTATGAATGGGTAGATTCAATGGATCCCTATAGAACTCGGTAGTTGATATTTCCTTAGTTGATATCGCCTATATAGCTTATATAGCAGCACATACAGAAATCGAGTTGTACATTACAGGAAACCTAAACTAACATAACCTAACCTAACCTAACCTAACCTCATAGATCTAGAAATTAGTTCTATGATATCTATATATATGTACATCTATATCTATATATATGTAAAGTCTATTGAGTTGTAGTTCGCTAGCTCTTCACATGTTTCACGCGTTGCAACATAAAACTTGATAATACCCTATCGTCGCGTTTATAGACCCAAGAGCATTTGCAATGGATATAAACATCGCTCGGCTCGCCAGCCTTATGGAGCACCGCCAGCTGGGTGAGCTCAGCTATATGAAGACTGAGCGCTGAACCCATAAGACTCGCTGCATTGCAGGTAGCGCAGGTGGCACTGCCCCTAAAGAATTTCATAAGTATGTGTATATATCAATATATAGAGACAGTTAATCGCAATCAAGTGTCGATTAATGCTGATACAAACCATAAACAATATATTTATATTTATTGACTATATCAAATTTTAAAGAAAAGTTTTGAGTTGAGGCAATCACAATTTACAAGTAACTCTCTGCCGAATGGTTGATTAATATTGTTTGGTGGCTATTATGTCTGGTTGCAGCCTTATCTTTTTGGGCCAAGTTAGCGACAGGACGAGCATGTCGCCAAATCGCTGGATACTTTTGCTCATCTTCTATATATCGTATCTGCTATTTGGCGCTGCCATCTACTATCACATCGAGCATGGCGAGGAGAAGGAAGCACGTGCCGAGCAGCTAAAGGAGCGCATTGAAATCTATGGTACGTAGACCTACACACCTATATAGATAGTTATATATGTAGATAGTTAGATGGCTAGATAAACAGTAGCTGTCGACAGATATAATCATCAGGCGTGCAGCTTCGTCTCAAATATCATAAGCATAAATACTTTTATGATCGTTTTTTCGTATCCATGTGATATCTAACAACTAAACTGTCTGCCACGAATTCTTGGCCGACAAAAAAAGAGACGAAAACAAACAATTTTAGCTGCTGCTTGCGTAGTTCCAAAAAAAAAAAAAAAACGCTACCGAAACTCTATTAGAGATAGAGCTCTCACAGCTATTAAGTGTGGGCAACAAGACTTTGACAGACGGCTTATGCAGCAGCAAATGTTAAATGTCTTTTAGCGTCCCACTTATCAAATCATGTATTACATGGCATAAACGTAGTTCAAATCTATATAAAGATACCTCGATTTACACCGACTATTCAGTCGCAGCTCAAACTATAGTTAACGAATTGCATTTTGATATCATGTACTTAGATGGTTCAGTCATTCTATAACGAAATCATGATAAAGTGCATAATAAATACAGTTTCAATTTGAAACTGTAAGCATCGACATCTGTAAGCATCGACTGATCTCATGATATCACTGTCAAATCAGAGTCAATTTAATAATTATATATAAAAGTCATGAATTACATGGCATGAACATGTTTTAATCTATAGCTATTTTTAGTGCTTGATCAATCCTAAGCGCAGTTATATTGCAAATATGCCTTGCTTAATTTAAGTTAATCGAAATTCATCAACTTCATGGCATAAACATAGCTAAATCTATATTTAGATAGTTTAATCAGTTATTTGTGTGAGTCCAACCAAAATAGCTTAGCGCTAAGTTAATAGCAATGGCATGAACATGGCATGGCGTAAACCTACCTTAATCTATATTTAGAAAACAGAATCAGTTCACGAAATTGGCAAAACATAAACTGATTTATCATTCGATTTAGTCACACACGAGAGTCAATCATAAAAGTCGCCTGATTTGCGCCGCCAACTTAATGTGCTAATAACATGATCATGAACTGCATGGCATAAACGTAATTTAGTATAGAGCACCGGCAATTCGGTGTGACAAAGCAGAAACGCGGAAAGCAAAAGAAATGACTTAACTCGACTTTATTTTCGTTTTGCCAAACGTGCGTAAATGTTGAGAGAAATATGAGCTTTATGAGTTAGCAAGTGTGCGAATCGGATTCGTGATTAATTGCACTGATACGAATGTGATTTACATATCAGTCGACGTATAGAGGTGTGTGTGCGTATGTGTGTGCGGATATCAGACACACAGATCGCGATCGTATTTATTTTGAGGGTTATTCCACTATAATTGCAATAAAATCGAATTTAAATAGCACATAAAAATGTGCTAATTGTTCAGATAAATAAGCTATAAACGCCAATTAGACATCGTCCAACCAAGACGTGCGTCGCTATATATATATAACTCTATGAAGTTATTTCGGAGTACGGTGCTTTTGATACCCAGTACATAAATTGGGACTGTTCAACTGTACATCATAATCGATTCGATATATAGAGGACTTACTATATAGCTCATTAAATGATTAAGATAAGATAATTTAGTTGTATGTGTTCTCCGATCTGTAAGTCTATATGCTTGTCCTTCCGTCTGTTTGTTCAACTACCTTCCATCTTCCTCTCTGTCTGTCTGCCTATTCGTTTTTCTCTTCTTCCGCCTTCGATATTCTCTCACAAAATCAGAAGAGTTTCGCCTAAATGTTATGCTCTAACCTATATACTTGTTACTTGTCAGATATGACAGAGTATCTGCTAGTCGATCACTGGTGGCTGGAGCACGCTTACTTGTTAAAAGTGAAATGGAAACAATATCTCGATTGTGCAATGCATAGGTCATTCCGATATATATTCATATTTCCAGTAATATTTGTATATACAATCTTCTGGGTTAAATCAGTTAACAGTTTGCTCGATCAATGAGCTCGGAAGCTATAGCTTTCTACACTGATCCCCATTTTTGATTTGAGTCTTAATATGGCCTTTTCTTATCGCATATGCATATTGTCGTATTTGATATCGATAACGATATCCATATTAAGCTATTGGGCTTCCAAACCACTTCAATTGCGCATTCGTAGCACCCTATGTAGCTTGCTCTAAGACTCTGGATCACATATCATTTGTAAGTGTGTGCACAAACATGTGATGTTGGCATTTACAGTAAATCACCTTAGATAGCCCTGTCACTGATAAGGGAATGGAACATGTTTGACCCTGATGATCTTGTTGTCATTCAATGAATCTTTCCCTTGCTTAATATTTAGCTATATATTCCAGACTTTAGGATCAGTGATCGCTGTTGTCTTTGATCTATGTTCTGTACTTAATTCATACCAGTTCAATATCTTTCGAGCTAAAAATGCGTTGCATTTGCTAATTTTTTGGCTGATATTTCTTAATTGATCGATCTGTGAAACTTTGATCTTCAATCGAAGCAAATCCCCTGAGCTTGAAAATCAATCACCATTCGTCTTTTGTATCGTTTGTCTCTTTGTCGATCTTGTATTTATATTAACTGATTTTATTACGGGTTCTTCAAGTGATCAAGTGATCTTACCCCAGATGATCGTTTGCTAACAGATCATCCAGATCTCGCTTTCATACTCTCAGTCTGGCTCTCCATCCTCCTCTCCTCTATCTCTCTCTTTTACTCTTTGTCCCTTTGACCTCATAATAAACAGTTAAATTGATCAATTTGCTTGCTATAAACATTTCCGTTGCTTCCCAAATCGTCATGAGACAAAACATGACAAGTAAGAACGTTGCAGTTAGGCGCCACTAACTGCGATATACTTTGTTCCCATAGGTGCATCTTATTTATTTAATAAACATTTAATTAACGAAATATTTCGGCAATTAGAAAACGTACATGGCAAGCAACAAACATTTTTCCTACACATACATACAGATTTACACATGTACACACTATACGAGTATACACAATTTTCTAAGTATACATACAAAAGTTTGCATGCCAGAATATTCTACGAATTGTGACTGAATTGGGAATTTTTCGATCGTTATTTTAGTTTTGTCAAAAGGCGCTCTAGCAATGCATTACAATGTCTTATTTGGTTTTAGTTAATGGAGTGCAGGTCAGGGCAGTGGCGATGGTGGTAAGCACTATGCAAGCTATACTTAGGTGCGTGGGTTCGAATCCCGCAGAAACCTTTTTTTCAAAAATTATTTATTTTTTATTTTTTTATATTTGTATATTTATTATAAAATGCTTGCTGCCAATTGATGATAATTTATAAACATACGCATATGAATTTTGCATTTAAGCAAAAACTAAAACAATTTTTCCGATTTGCCACGCTGTGTGGCAAGCAGTTTTTCTATGCATGCATATATGTATGTATTTATGTGTAAGTGTATACACATCCAAAAGTGTATACATATTGCAAGAATTGCGATTGTATTGTTTTGTTTCGTCACAAGCTGCTGATCAGCTGGTCAGCTGATCAGCTGTGAATTGATTTAGGTTTAGCTAACGATTACATGTTGTTTTCAAAAGACCTAGGTTCGAATCCCGGTGGAAACTTTTTATTTATTAATCAAAAACTTATCAATTTTATTTTTTAAAATTTATTAATATTATTAAATTTATGTTAAAATGCTTTTTGCCATCTTAGCAATTGCTACTAAGCTATTATATGCATGAATTATGCAGTTGGCCACAACAAACTTCTTTGCCGATTTGCCACGCCCCCAGTGGGCGTAGACGCATAATTTTTTGCCAGTTCTTAGAAAAGGCCGAGGCTAACATGACTGCAAAATTTGGTTGCTTACATTCCAAAAATGCGAAAATTACAAGGTATTTTTCGATATGCCACGCCCCCAAAGAGGCTGAAAAATTATTTTTGGGGCATCGATAGAGGAGAACATTAGTAACTCAACCATCCAATTTTCAAGCTTCTAGCTCTAAAACTGTAGGAGATATAAACTTTTGCGGTTTGCCACGCCCCCTGTGGGCGTAGATATATCTACCATAGCTTATTAGTCTTGGGTTGTCAACCCGAGTATACATGCAAAATTTTAAGTCTCTAGTGTCAATAGTGTTCAAAATATAGCACAATTTGAAAAATCACTATATATTCAGGTCCGATTTGCCACGCCCCCAATGGGCGTAGACATATAACTTTTTGATCGATCTTCTTAGAATCATAACATTAACTCACATGCAAAATTTCAGCGTTCTAGCTTTAACGGTGTAGAAGATACGTATTTCCCGATTTGCCACGCCCCCAATGGGCGTAGATATATCCGCCATAGCTTTTTGAACTTGGGTTGTCACCCCGAGTATACATTTCAAATTGCAACTCTCTAGCTCATCATCTAGTATGATAACTTAACTATGGGCGGAAGAGTTTTCCGATTTGCCACGCCCCTAGTGGGCGGATCGGGAAAATTTTTACACTTTATAATTCGGGAGCATATATGAGTATATGTTTAAAATTTCAAGTCTCTAGCTCTAATAGCGCCGAAAAATATTGCGTTCATACGGACAGACGGACAGACGGACAGACGGACAGACGGACAGACGGACGGACAGCAAGACGGACATTGCACAAAACCAATATACTTTTTTCCCTTTGGGAACAAAGTATAAAAAACATCAACAAGATAAACGCCATCCAAAAACTTAATCTCAATTAATGTTCGCTAGTTTGTGCCGTTAGTTGGGCCTCAAAGATTTACAAGAATTCGTGCTAATGATCGACGTCTATGAACAAATTGCCCGCAATCAGAATCAACAAAAAAAAAGACCCGGATGACAACAAAAGGCAACACAATATCACAGTTTGTCTCATGCTGGAAAGAGAGATAGGCAGAGAGAGAGAGAGAGAGAGATAGGGTGAAAACGAGAGAGAGAGGAAAAGCAGATGGAGATAGAGATAGAGATTACCATTGCTATCTACATGGATGGAGGGAACTGCACTGGGATCGTTGAAAAGTGAATTGCCCACAATTGCGAGCCACCCACTGGGAAGGCTTTTGTTAAATATCTGTCTGTCGCATTTATTGAATTATGCAATTCGTTAAAAGATTACGGCTAGAAAATTGTTGTCATTTGCTGCATTTGCCTGTGTGGCTTAGGGTTTATTGAATGATTGCACTCAGCTAATTTCAAACGAATTGCACTCAAGATCAGATATATACATATATATGTATAACATGTACTAAAAGATAGAGCTGTATAAATATATGTATATGTATGTATGACTATACCATGTCAGCCAAAGATCTAACTCTATACCCTATAGATGAAAGAAAGTGATGGCTAGTTAATTAAATATACCCATATACATAGATCAGCTAGTGAGCGAGATTACTAGATCTGGCTGAGAATATAGATGCAACTATATATAAAACTGATGTATAGATATATAGTCGAAAGTCGAAAGATCAACTCCAGACCACTAGAGATTTGCTTAGTCAAAATTAACTGGAGATCCAGTTGCAAATATCTGAGTGATCTCTATAGAATCTTTAGCTATGAAGAACGTTTACATATTTACACATATACATATCTATATAAATGGTTCACTTTATAGTGAATCCGTACTATTTCCAGTTAACTCTAATTACATTTATTAAGAAAAAAAAAAAAAAAAAAAAAAAATATATATATATATATATATATATATATATATATATATATAAATAATCATATCTTTGCATAGTATCAAAGCAGCGTACGCTACTAATGATCGTTACAAACCACGCCGCAGTGTGAAGCGCATTTTAAACAGTTTTAAACGGCCGTAAACCTAGCCGGAATCGCAGTGAGAGGGCAAAAACCCAAAGCCGACAATTGACAATCGGCGATCGGTGATCAGCGATCAACTATCAGCGATTAGCGACTTGAGTCAGGGTCAGGTCACGTTGACAGTTGCGATTTTACCCTAAGCCATATACTAGTTGTAGTTGCAATTGTTTTGCTTCCTCTTTCATCTGTTCGAAAAAGCGGAAGGTTAAATAGCGTTTGTAACGCGATCGGTCGGACGCCCGCTTCGCATTTGCTTCCGGAACACGTGTAATAGAACTAATTAAATTTGATTTGCCTTGATTTGTTTTTATGCTTCATTGCGTTTTGTAGTGCCATCTCAATAGAACTTGTTGTTTATATAGAGATATCGATGATAATGGTGCAGAGCGGGTGTAGTCGACGTGCGGAAATTACAATTACTATTATAGGGTATCCGTCAGTCATGCATTTAGATCTTATATTTTCGATTACTAGAACTGAGACTCTAACTGATTTCAATGCTTTTTCTTTTCCCCAATTTACAGAGTATCTCATGGACCAGCTCGAAGATAAGAACGTGACCACACAAGACGAGATTTTGGAACGAATAACGGACTATTGTGGAAAGCCGGTTACGGATTATACAAAGGATGAATACGAAATACCCTATACGTGGACATTCTATCACGCCTTCTTTTTCTCATTTACCGTCTGCTCGACGGTGGGCTATGGCAATATATCGCCGACAACGTTTGCGGGACGCATGATCATGATTGTCTATTCGGTGATCGGAATACCGGTGAATGGAATACTCTTTGCCGGATTGGGCGAGTACTTTGGACGTACGGTAGGTGAAATGAGAGAGCTCATCCATACATAGATAGATAGATACAGACTTATATACTATATCTCTAATATATAATATCACTCGATTATCAGTTCGAGGCCATCTATAGACGTTATAAGAAGTATAAAATGTCTTCGGATGATCATTATGTGCCACCGCAATTGGGATTGATAACCACGGTGTTCATAGCCCTAATACCGGGCATAGCCCTGTTTCTTTTACTGCCAGCGTGGGTGTTTACCTACTTCGAGAGTTGGCCCTATTCGATTTCACTGTACTACAGCTATGTGACGACATCGACAATAGGTTTTGGCGATTTCGTGCCCACCTTTGGTGCCAACCAGGTGAGTTTCGATCAACTGCAGTTCGATGCATCTACAGTTCGTCTATAGTCAACGATTTTTCGATCCTATAGCCTCGCGAATTCGGCGGCTGGTTTGTGGTCTATCAAGCCTTTGTGATCGTCTGGTTTATATTCTCCTTGGGCTACCTGGTCATGATAATGACATTTATAACGCGGTAAGTTAGAGACTCAATTGCCTCCATAGAGTACTGCATGATTTGTTTTGCATGCTGGGACTGTCAAATCCATCGCCCTAACCCACCATTAAAACTAATTGACATATCTATATCTATACATAAATGCGTAATTCTTGTTCCCTAACATAATCGAATGCATATGTTTAGAGGTCTGCAGAGCAAGAAGTTGGCCTACTTGGAGCAGCAGCTCTCATCGAATCTGAAGGCGACCCAGAATCGTATATGGGCGGGAGTTACCAAGGATGTGGGCTACTTGCGGCGTCTGCTCAACGAGCTATATATACTGAAAGTCAAGGTAAACCCATTAAAATATAGGAAATATATCTATACATATGGTTCTTAAATAATCAACTTTATAATACTTAAATGAGATTTGTTTATGTATGTATGTATGTTTATTAAGCGGGAGTTTTACTTTTCGAAACAATCTTTAAGAACTTGAATTTGGATCAATTTGCTTAACCTAACCTAACTATTGGGCGCCATTTTTCCAAGTTGCAGAGACGTTAGCTACAGCAGCGACGTCTGCGTCGACGGCAGCATCAAAGCTGCGTCCGCAAAACTATTGAAAACAACAAAGCAATTAATACTAATACAAATTACTAATACATACACAGACTAGCATGCACTGTATGTGTATGTCTGTATGTCTGTGTGTGTATGTTTAATCAATGGCACGCACATATTTCCGTTACGTTTCTGTATTTACTATGCGTCAGCAATCAAAAACAACAACAACAACAACAATCAACAGCAAGAATCAACAATTGGGCTGCGCATTCACTAAATGTTTGACTAAACGGGCGAACAATAACCCCAATCCAACAAACCCCAAAGTCCGTTAACATTTGTGATATTTTCTCCTTTTGTAGTTTTTTCGAATGGGAAATAGAAAAGGCGCGAAGATTAAGATTAAACCAACGCCGAAGGCGCGCAGGCGTAAGTAATATAAATAAGTCTAACGGGATTTTGCAAACAGCACTGTCAGGGCTAGCAAGAGAGTGTGTGACAGAGACAACAATATCAATAACAGCAGCAGCAACAACAACAACAACATTTGAAATTTACACTAATACAAATATCATATGCTGCGCTCTCTTTACATGTACAACAACTACAACAACTACAACAACAACAACAACAACACACACGCACGCACACGCACTTTGCTTTCGATAAACGCTCACGATATTCATCGTCTAATATAAACAGCCCGTTTACACCGACACAGAATTTGCATATACAGTGCCTCGGTCCGCCTCCTGTCCGGAACTCAGCATGTACCGTGTGGAGCCAGCGCCGATCCCAAGTCGGAAACGTGCCTACTCCGTGTGCGCCGAATTGGCTTCACAGGACCCCACTGTCATGGTGCATGCCAATTCGGATACCGAGCTAAGCAAATTCGATCGGGAGAAGACTTTCGAGACGGCCGAAGCCTATCGGCAGACAACAGATTTGCTGGCAAAGGTGGTGACGGCTTTGGCCACGGTGCAGCCGCCGCCAGCGGAGGCTGATGATACTGCTGTGTATGGTGGATATCATGGTTTCTCCGACTCTCAGATCTTGGCCAGCGAATGGTCCTTCTCGACACTGAACGAACTATCGACGCCACGTCGTCCGCGTGGTCGTGCCTGCTCTGACTTTAACATTGAGCCGCCGAGGCGACCATTGCGAGCGCCGCACAATCACAACGAATGGACCTGGAGCGGCGACAATCAACAGATCCAGGAGGCCTTCAACAGCCGATACAAGAATCAGCTCAACGGCGCCGTCAGTGATCCGCATGTGGTGCATCTGGAGGAGCCGGACAACATCGAAGAGCAGCTCAAGAAGAGTGGAGCAGCTGCCGGTGCCGGTCGGGTCAAGAAGTTCTCGATGCCGGACGGGCTACGCAAGCTCTTCCATCGTAAGCGTCCTTCGCAGGATGTGGAGCGCAAGCTATCCGTTGTCTCTGTACCAGAGGGCATCACATCACTGCCCACTCGCTCCCCGTTGGACTTCTACAACAATACGGTGACGGCAAGCGCCAGCCAATCCTATCTGCGCAATGGCCGTGGCCCACCTCCGCCCTTCGACTCGACCACCAGTCTCGCTTCCAGCAATGGCAACGTAGGCATCAGCAATCCGGCCTTCCATCTGGACGACTCCGACCAGGCGACGTTCAGCTCGACGGGCGCCTATCAGCGCAAGTCCGCTGCAGCTGGCGTGGCAGCTGGCAAGCGACGTCGCGAGTCCATCTATACCCAAAATCCAGCTCTCTCTGCTCGACGCGGCAGCATGTATACGCCGACAGCCACAGCAACTGCGCTCCAGATGCAGCGCCGCGGCTCTGGATCGGCGGCGATGGCAGCTGTTGCGGCACGTCGGGGTAGCCTGTTCCCGGCCACAGTCGGAATGACAAGCAATGCGACGCCAAGACGCTCCAGCATCTTCTCGGTGACTTCGGACAAGGATATGGATGTGTTGGAGCAGACCACCATAGCGGATCTGATACGCGCCCTCGAGGTGGTGCACACGCACGCCGTACTCGATGAGCATCAGAAGGAACAGCAGCAGGCGGCAGCTGCCGGCTCCAGCTCCAAGCTGACCAAGAAGCAACGAAAGCTGGGCAATGCCGGCCTCGATCCGCCTCAACTGCCGCCCATTTTGTCCCTGTTTGCGGGCGACCAAACGCGCACGCTGCAGGCAACGGCGGCAAATCGCTTATACGCCCGTCGCTCCACAATTGTGGGCACCATGTCTCCCAGTGGCAGCAGCGGCCTGGCCACGCGTCGTCCGTCCGGCATACACAATTTGGAGCCACCACCAAGTTACACCGAGAAACCGATGACGCCGTCGTCGTCCACGCCTGTGAGCCAGTCCAAGTTCCGGCGTCGCTTCAGTGTGCGTCCGACAGCACTGCAAATACCACCTGGACAGGCGCCGCCGCCAGGCGCCAGTCTCACCGAGGAGCCCAACCAACCAATGACCAGTTCCCAGTCAGCGTTGCAGCGGCGCCTCTCGCTACGCCCATCTCCACTCGCACGTGAATTGTCGCCCTCTTCGTCCACAGGATCGGGTGGCATTGGCTCCAATGCCGGGCAGGATGAGGCGGGCACCTCGACGTCGCGTCTGCTACCCTCGTCTTTAATGCGTCCCAGCACTAGCAGCACCCATTCCCCATTGTCGCGCATTGTGCAGATATCGCAGGCGCAGCGCAAGAGCAGCATGCCGGAAGGATTTGCCACTCGCAAGCCGGGCACAGGCCCCGGAAGTGGCAGCGGAAGCGGCAGCGGAAATGCTAGCGAAAAGTAGTTAAGAAACAAGTAGATCGTCTCTCAATTGTGTTTTCTAGTTTGTAGTTAAATTAATTATTGTTGCCAACAATTTGTGCAGAAATGCGAAAAGCGTAAACTATTTACATTCCCTATATACATACCTATATACATATATCCATATAAATACATACATATACCATTTAGCTATACGAAATGTTAGTTGTCTAGTTCTTAAGTCTTTGCCAAATTGCCTTAAAAATCGTTTGTAATTAATTTATAAATCTGTTGTTTTAGAATTGTTGATTAGCCTGAACAACATTAATTAATTAAATAAATAAATTCCAATCCAAAATATAATATATGTTCCATGCAATTTTATTTACTAATTGATTTTAGAAGTATCGGATTATTTACTGATTGATTTTAGAGGTATCGGAAATGTCTTCTTTTTCTTCTCTTTTTTAGCTGAAGCTCGAGTGTTTCTCATTAGATCCCTGTAATTCTGCAGGGAATATCTGGGAACATATTTGGTGGTGTTGCATCGAGCTGGCCTAGGGTGCTGCTGGCACACTCGTCTCATCGTTCGCTGGATCGTCAACGTGTGCCGGCTCCGCAACGGTTGGTTCGACTGGATAATGCTGCTGTTGCTCCACAGTTGGTGCTTCAAAGACGTACTCTTCAAAGGCTGGTATTTCTTCGCGGGCCGAAAGCAAGGCGGCCTCACGGCGTTCTTGCATTTTGGCCTGATGATTGCGATACGAGCGATAGATAACTACGCCGCAATATACGCTAAACAGTGCTGTGGCCATTAAATAGTTACGCGGCTTTGGATTGTAAATTAATGCACTGCACTGTTGAACACAATTCAGTTGGGTCAATGTTATGAAGTCCTCCGACAAACCAGACATACCCATGGTGATGTATAAATGTATATTTTTATTTTATTTATTTCCGATGTGGTTTTGCCAAAAAAAAGTTTATGAAATAATCAAACTGATAATATCCCTGAACTGTTACAAATCCGGAAAAACATACGCATACTTTGTTTTTCCTTTTGTTTTCAATTTGAATTTTCCAATGAGTACGCGATGCGTAACTGGTCACTCTGTCAACTATCGATTGAGATATGTATCGCACTCTCCGCATATATCGATAACTCTTAACAGCTGCGCTGCCAAACGAACTTTTGTTATTCCATAAATTGCTGGACGTTTCAGTAGTCTTCGTTCGTTCATTTTGCTGCCGCTAGCAAAATAAATTTTGTGAAGTACCAGTAAATAATTCACTGCTTACACTTATATTGCGCATATACAAATATTTGGCAATGTCATCAATTGTTGCTGAATAGATTTATATATATATACGTAAACAAACAAGAGCAAAAGGAAAACGAAGCAATGGTAAATTTGACCTTGTTATTTCTAACGCTGGCACTGTGCGTTACCAGCACTGTGCAGCGGCAATTGGATCTGGGAAAAGGCTTCAACGTGCAGCAGAATGTGGAACAAGATCTAAACATAGTGCATTATCAGCCTGAGCAGGTGCACCTGGCATTCGGAGGTATGTACATATTTAATAAATATATTATATTAGTATTATATACATATATATTGTTAGAATAGTGTTAAGTAAAAGCGAAGTATCCGCGTAGCTGCGAATAACAGTTTACAGCCGTCACTTTCGGGCAAGTACGACGACAAGTTTAAAGTTCAGCGCGAGTTTTTTAACCCTTTACCCAAAAAAAAAAAAAAAAAAAGGAAAAACTGCAAATATCGCTTAAATCGACCGGCATTTTTTGTTGATATCAGCTATTGTTTTAATATGTTTTTGTCATTGTCGAAATTGCTGCGCAATAGTTGAGGCAGTTGATAGCATGTCACTAACTCCCCCACCCCTACCCCGAACATAAAGAGACTCATGCAATATGCAGTTACAGTTACAGCTGTAGTTGTTCCCGTTGAGCCATATACAAACGCCCCTAACACGAATAAAAACAACAACAACAACAACAATAGCAATAAACACAAAGAATGCAAAAACAAATACAATAGAAATGCGCTCCTCGCGTCATCCGTTAATGCAAGCCACAGAATGAGGCTACGGCTGATTTGTTGATAAATGCGTATAGTGCATTAGTATATAATTACTAAGTTCTCGTATGTTAGGTATCGTAATCATACGCTGATAAGGTCACACAATGACTTTAGTTTAATTGGCTGTCATATGCGATCCCGCGATAAGCGAAATGGGAAGTGAAACAAAGAATCAAATCACAATAAACAAGCCGCAAACCATATTCAAAACATGTAAAAAGGAATATTGACTGTTATTAAGGAATAAAGTATTAAGTGCTCGTATCTTAGGTATCAAAATAATAGGTTAATTAGGAAACTCAAACTAAAGTTATATTAAAATATGTTGTGCATGGTCTTGAGATAAGCGAAACGAGTAGAAAAGCAAATCGCAAAGCAAAACAAATTCAAGCCATAAATAATGAAAATTTAGTTCGGTCAACAATTTTTCTTTTTTCTCTTTGTTGTCAATTGTTTCCTTTTTTGTTCTTATCCTTAAGTATTTATTTATTACCAAGTGCTCGTATCTGGGGTTCATAATCATACGCTAATTAGGTCACACTCTAACGACAGTCCAATTGGAATTTTCGTGTTGGGTTCCGCCGCGATAAGCTAGGCGAGAGACAAAACAACGAATCGAAAAACATGTCGTAAAACAAATTTAAATATAAATTATTTGCACCAACTGTTTTTTTTTTATATAAACAAGAATTTTAATAAATACATTTCGGCCAACTCAAGCATTGTTTTTCACTTTTGTATTGTCTTCTCTTTCTGTTTTTGTTTACTCATTCACCCGCCTGTTAACCGCTGCTACTGTGCTGCTGTGCTGCTGTTGCAACCAGAGCGCACCGCAAGCGAAATCGTTGTCACTTGGTCAACGCGCGAGCTGCCGCCTTCTGCAGACAGCATTGTCGAATATGGATTGACAGATCTCAAACAGCGCGCTTATGGCAAGGCCATTCGATTTGTGGATGGCGGCCCCAAGCAGATGGCTCAGTACATTCACAGGGTACGCACTCACACTCACACACAACCAGAAACAGAGATATGACTTAAGATTGGAAATTTAACTTAGGTTACGCTCAGCGAGCTTAAGCCCAATAGCAGCTATGTCTATCACTGCGGGAGCGGGTACGGCTGGTCAGCCAAGTATCAATTCCGTACTGTTCCCAGCGCCGACTCCGATTGGTCCCCATCCCTGGCCATTTACGGAGACATGGGCAATGAGAACGCACAGTCGCTGGCCCGGCTGCAGCGAGAGACGCAGCTGGGCATGTACGATGCGATCATCCATGTGGGCGACTTTGCCTACGACATGAACACAAAAGACGCTCGAGTGGGCGATGAGTTTATGCGACAGATCGAAACGGTGGCCGCTTATTTGCCCTACATGGTCGTTCCGGGAAACCACGAGGAAAAGTTGTAAGTTAAGCAGCAGATTGATCAGATCCGATGAGATCAGATAAGGAGAGTGTTTTTGGATTTGCCTTACAGCAATTTCTCCAACTATCGCGCACGGTTCAGCATGCCGGGCGGCACTGAGAATCTCTTCTATAGCTTCGACCTGGGCCCGGTCCACTTCATTGGTATATCGACGGAGGTGTACTACTTCCTTAACTACGGATTGAAGACGCTCGTCTTTCAATACGAGTGGCTCAAGCGGGATCTGGAGACGGCCAACCAGCCAGAGAATCGCGCCAAGCGACCTTGGATTATAATCTATGGCCATCGGCCGATGTACTGCAGCAATGAGAACGACAACGACTGCACCCACTCGGAGACATTGACCCGAGTCGGTTGGCCATTTGTGCATATGTTCGGCTTGGAGCCGCTGCTCTACGAGTATGGCGTGGACGTGGCCATATGGGCGCACGAACACTCGTACGAACGCCTCTGGCCCATCTACGATTACAAAGTGCGCAATGGATCGCTCGGCTCACCCTACGAGAATCCACGTGCGCCGGTGCACATTATCACCGGCTCGGCGGGCTGCAAGGAGGGACGCGAGCCCTTCAAGGGCAAGATACCCGAGTGGAGCGCCTTCCACAGCCAGGATTATGGCTATACGCGTCTCAAGGCGCACAATGTAAGCCATCTGTACTTCGAGCAGGTGTCCGATGACAAAGGAGGCGCCATCATTGACAGTTTCTGGCTAATTAAAGCCCAGCATGGGGCATACAACGAATCCTGAATAATTTACTAAATTCAACTTAAAAAAAAAAAACAACTAGCAACTTGCAGTATTACAAACGCACATTCTTCAATATATATATACATATATATATGGAAATATATAAATTTACAACTTATTTGATAAGAGGAAATCACCCTCTTGTCCCCGCACACAACTGCAACTGAAACCCAGTATAAGCACCTGAACGAACTGTATTTGATAACTGTAAACACTCCTTAAAATTAGCCAATTTTATTAGTATGTTTTTTTACTTTTAATATGTATAAATGTTTTATGCATGTAAATGTATATGTATCAGAGGTCTATCTAATATCAGTAATTTTTTTTAACGCTTGTAATTTGAACTGTTTTTTATTTGACCAAATATACTATATGTATGTATATAGTGGGTAAGGTCTACATTGGGAATATAGGCATTGAACAGATAAGTTATATACAGTTAAGGAAAAAACTCAACATACAGCAGCAATTTTTCGAAATTTCTCATTCTTGCACTTGATACGCAATGGAGCCCTAAATAATTACATACCGCCTTTTTTTATTTTCATTGCAAAAATCCGAAATATCGAGAAATTTGTGCTGTATGTTGAGTTTTTTCCTTAACTGTATATTATTTCTTATGTCTAAAGTTTCTCATTTAACAAAAGCCAAATTATATTAAGTTAAATTTAGCATATATATATATTAATGATCAATATAAAATACCCTTATTTTATGTGGAAAATCGTTTATCGATAGCGATTGCAATTTTAAGCACTAGGAAAGACGTGCGTGACACGTTCATCGATAGACGATAAAACGTTAAGCGCGCAGCTCTAGCTGAATTGAATTTGTAAATACTTGTAAATACACATTTGTGCATATGATTATCGACTGTGAATAATGGGCAACGTGTGTGCCGTGTGCTTCTCCCAGAAAATGTGCTGGACATTGTCGTTACTTGGAGCACGCGAGACAATACAAATGAATCGATATGCGAATACGGCATCGACAGCATCACTGAGCAAAGCGCCAAGGCTACTCAAGGACCCACAGAGTTTGTCGATGGCGGCTCCAGCAAGGCCACCCAGTACATTCATCGCGTAAGTAACACGGAATTTAATGAATAGTCTGCTATAACATAGCCATTGACAGGTGACGCTACCCAAGCTCCAGGCGAATACAACGTATCGCTATCACTGCGGCAGCCAGCTGGGGTGGTCGGCCATCTATTGGTTCCACACGACATTCAATCACAGCAACTGGTCGCCCTCGCTGGCCATCTATGGCGACATGGGCGTGGTGAATGCCGCCTCGCTGCCAGCACTGCAGCGCGAGACCCAGTTGGGCATGTACGATGCCATACTCCATGTGGGTGACTTTGCCTACGATATGTGCAACGAGAACGGGGAAGTCGGGGATGAGTTTATGCGCCAGGTGGAAACGATTGCCGCCTACGTGCCGTACATGGTCTGTGTGGGCAACCATGAGGAGAAGTAGTAAGTGTGCTATGAACGGAAATCTCTCAACTCCAATTTCATTGATTGATTCCCTGCAACCTTTTGTCACACAGCAATTTCTCGCACTATGTCAATCGGTTTAGCATGCCGGGCGGCACGGACAATCTGTTCTACAGCTTCAACTTGGGGCCGGTTCATTTTATTGGCTTCAGCACCGAGGTCTACTATTTCACACAGTACGGCATCAAGCCGATTGTCATGCAATACGATTGGCTCGAGCGTGATCTGATAGAGGCCACCAAACCGGAGAATCGCGCCCAACGTCCATGGATCATCACCTATGGCCATCGTCCGATGTACTGCAGCAACGACAATGGGGATGACTGTGCCAATCACGAGACCGTCGTGCGCAAAGGTCTGCCCGTGCTGAATTTCTTTGGTCTCGAGCCGCTCTTCTACAAGTACGGCGTGGACGTGGAGCTATGGGCGCACGAGCACTGCTATGAGCGCATGTGGCCAATGTACAACTACACCGTGTACAATGGCTCTATGGCGGAGCCGTACGTGAATCCGGGTGCACCGGTGCACATCATCTCCGGTGCCGCCGGCAATCATGAGGGCCGTGAGCCGTTCTTCAAGGAAATGCCACCGTGGAGCGCTTTCCACAGCCAGGACTTTGGCTATTTGCGCCTCAAGGCGCACAATGCTAGCCATCTATACTTTGAGCAGGTGTCCGATGACCAAGGAGGCGCCATCATTGACAGCTTCTGGGTGATCAAGGAGCGGCACGGACCATATGCAGCCCGAATCTGAATATGTGATAGTCACTAAGATTGTATCTCAACTCGATAAATATATATATATATATTTGTATTCCATTAACCAAATAAATTATATGCATATTAACAACGGCTGTTTGTCTATAGTTCTGTCAGATATCTGGCTATATGTACATAGTATATACTATATATCGATGCTTGCTTTCCATTGCAGACAGCCTGCAGGACATCGTTGTGACCTGGTCGACGCGCAGCTCCACCAACCAGTCCCTGGTTAACTTTGCCCAGGACTATGTGCACGATGCACTTAGCTCGGTCAGCGGCAGCTGGCAATTCTTCCAGGACGGCGGCAAGCAGGCGCGCTCTCAGTACATACACAAGGTGACGTTGTCGTCTCTCAAGCCGAACACGCACTACGAGTACAGCTGCGGCAGCGATATGGGCTGGTCGGCGATCTACAGCTTTAAGACGCCGCCAGCTGGTGAGGATTGGTCGCCCTCGTTGGCCATCTATGGGGATATGGGCAACGAGAATGCCCAGTCACTGGCGCGTCTGCAGAAGGACGCCCAGCTGGGCATGTACGACGCGATCATCCATGTAGGCGACTTTGCCTACGACATGGATTCGAACAATGCTCGAGTGGGGGATGAGTTTATGCGTCAGATCGAAACACTGGCCGCCTATGTACCGTACATGGTCTGTCCGGGCAACCACGAAGAGAAATAGTGAGTATAGAAGCAGCTATTTATTGCTGGCCTAAAATTGCTCCATTCGATTTGATGCACTGCAGCAACTTCTCCAACTATCGCGCTCGCTTCAACATGCCCGGAGATGGGGACAGCTTGTGGTACAGCTTCAACATGGGTCCCGTGCACTTTGTGTCCTTCTCGACGGAGGTGTACTACTTTATCAACTATGGCATGAAACTGCTCACAAAGCAATTCGAATGGCTAGAGCGGGACTTGGCCGAGGCTAATCTGCCCGAGAATCGCGCCAAGCGACCCTGGATCATTACTTATGGCCATCGTCCGATGTACTGCAGTGACGACAAGGAATACGATTGCAATAGCAAGCTGGAGACGTACATACGCAAGGGTTTGCCAACACTCGAGTGGTTCGGTTTGGAGGATCTGTTCTATAAGCACGGCGTCGACATTGAGTTCTTTGCCCACGAGCATTTCTATACTCGTCTGTGGCCCATTTACGATTTTAAGGTCTACAATGGCAGCGCCGAGGCGCCCTACACAAATCCCAAGGCGCCCATACAGATTATAACAGGATCGGCGGGCTGCAAAGAAAATCGCGAACCCTTCTCCAATGATTTGCCCGCTTGGAATGCCTTCCATAGCAATGTGAGTAACGGCCTCTTGAGCAGCAAAACTATCGTTTAGCAACTTATCGATAAGTGTGGCACGACTCAGTTTATTTGTCAAGCGCCAAAGTATCGCAGTGCTGTTCAAACCAAACTTAACGAAACATGTTGCTAAGCAGCTGTAGTGCTACAACATCTATAGCTGTGTGGTTTAAGCTAAACTATCTGATTAATTGAATAGTAATATATAGCAGGAACACATTTTCGCGAAAAATGTCATATGCTAAATTGCTGCCACAGTCTATTAAAGGTGTGAAAACATTTTGTGCCAAAGCAGCCCAAAATGTTGCCAAATATTTTTCACTACGAATTTTCTTGTAGTACAAATATTGTTAATTATATCACAAATTCAATTATTTGTAGCATACACAAATTTCGTATATTCACTTATGGAAGTGTAATTCATGCCAAAGCAAAGATAGTTGCAGCAACATCTCAGTGCGCATCACAAATGTTGCTTAAGCAACTGCAATTGTTGCTACAGCAATTGCAAATGTTGCCAATGATTTTCTCGTTAAAATTCTTGAATTTTCTTGATTTTCACTTACAGGACTATGGCTACACACGCCTTAAGGCCTACAATGCAACCCATTTGCATTTCGAGCAGGTCTCCGACGACAAGGACGGCCAGATTGTGGACTCCTTCTGGGTGATCAAGGACAAACACGGCGCGTACAACTGAGGCTGAGCCAAGTGAAAAATATGTCAATTTGTGGCTTGCTTATTTCATTTAACATATGTAAAATATTAAGTTAGATAAAAAAAAATATATAATAATGTACACATATATATACATATTTCTATATATAATGCATGGGGGAGAAAAAAAAAATGAATTGCACTAAAGCTGGCGTTTCGCATCCTAGTAGACGGTGCCCGAAATGCCGGCCCCGTAGTTGTAGCCAGCAGCGCCGGCGGCGCCGCCAAGGGGCGGCACTCCGCCCAGCGCGCCCAGGCCTCCGCCCACAACGCTGTTGCCGTAGTTGCTGCTGTAGTAGCTCGACGGGTAGCCGCCGGCGCCAAAGCGTGTGTTGTAATACGGATAGCCGGTGGCAGCGCCGGCGCCGAGCCGTGAATTGTAGTAGGATAGCGCATAGGGATTTGAATTGTAGCCGCTGCCATAGTAGCCGCCGACGCCCAAGCCAGAGCCATAGCCGGCCAACGAAGATCCATAGCCACCCAAAGCGGAGCCATAGCCGCCCAGTGCGGAGCCATAGCCAGCAGCGCCATCTAGCATTGAAGAGCAGCAAACAGAGATTAGCTTTTCATCGGCTTGTTGCCCAGACGCTCGCCTGCTCACCTAATCCACCAAAGCCGCGCGATCCATATGGACTATAATAGCTGTCCACGCCAGCGCCAGCGTAGCCAGCGCCCAACGTGGAGCCATATGCTCCATAGCCGTTGCCTGCGTAGCCACCATAGCCGCCATAGCCTCCATAGCCACCGTAGGCGCTGTTGCCGTAGCCAGCGTTGGTGCCGTAGCCACCATAACTACCATAACCACCGTAACCACCGTATCCACCGACATAGCGCTTATCCTGTTTCTTCTCCTGCAGCGGTGCATAGCTGCTGGCGGCGCTCACCTGATCCGTCGTCACCGCTGCCGTTGCCGTTGCCGCTACCTGCTCCTGATCCTGCGCCTGCGCCTGCGTCTGCACCTGAGCAGATGCCAGCAGCAAAGCTGCAACAAATACGATCTGCAAGCAAAATGTTTCTTAGTGCTCCGCCCGCCGTAATCCAAGTCAGAGTCGAGATTCGCTCGTCGCTTACAAAGCACTTCATGTGGTGGCCGTCTTTGGTTCTGTGGATGTCACTTGGTCTGGCTTCTCTCGACTACTCGCTGAACGTTTCTACTGCGCACGCGTCACCTGACACTTGTCTAATGCCAAGCCAGCCCCATTGCCCGTCGCTTTTATACACCTGCCCCAGCCCCAGCACACACACACACACACGCGCGCAGAGGCAGTCAGAGAGAGGGAGAGAGAGAGAGAGGTCGAGACACTGCTTTAGAGTTGAAGCTGCAGTTGCTGTTCGTGTGAGTGGGCGGGCGGCTTCTATGTAGACGACGACGACGACGACGACGGCGCTGCCTTGGATCGATGTGGTCAAGAAGGGCTTCAGGGAGTTAAGCAACAGAGAGAAAAAGAGCGCGGGTGAGAGTTGGGCAACAAAGAGACAGAGAGAGAGAGAGAGAGAGAGTGAGAGAGAGAGAGAGAGAGAAAGGGTGAGAGATGGATAGGGTATAAAGGTACTTAAGCAACATATAGAGAGAGAGAAAGAGTGCGAGTAATCAGAGAGAGTTGTGCAACAGAGATAGAGATAGAGATAGAAGGAGATATTGATAGAGAGAGAGGAAGAGAGCGAGAGAGAAGGAGCGTGAGAGAAAGCCGGAAAGAGAGAGAGCTGACAAACACTGTTAGATCATAGATTGAGGATGCAGAAGTAGCAAAAAGAGAGAGGAAGCAGATATATACATATAGAGAGTGAGAGAGAGAGAGAGAGAGGGGAGGGAGGCAATATATATGATAAAACAGATGTACTACAATATTGGATAAATTCTATTCTATATGTTATACAGTGTATATTGCCGTCGTTGTTAGCCTTCTTTAGCACGAAGCAAGCTTTGTCAAATGTTCGACTTCTAGTATAATGAAAATTGGCAAACAAATTGAAGCTTTTTCAAGCTCTAATGAATTCTTGCTTTCGATCAAAAGAAATACTCAAACTATATTTGCCGAAAATCGACTTGAATTCAATATCTCTTATTTTCGACTACTTATAGCTGAGTCAAATGATGTTTAACCCTGCGAAAGTTTGACTAATTCGAACTCGAATGAATACTTGCTTTCGATAACAGACTTCTTCTCAAAGTTCCATTCATATATTAGTCAAAAATAGAATTGTTACCGAAATCCACATTGAATAACCTGCTTATATAAGCATCTTGTGAACTTTGAGCGTCAGGCATGGTATGCATATAAAGAGCTTGATATTTTCGAGGTCTTTATGATGCTACACTTTAGAATTGTATATGTGTTAAGGGTATAGTATGTCTTTACCAACTTGGTTCATTTTGGCTTAATTTCTATATCGAAAGTTTCGGACTAATACCATGATCGTATATGCTATATACATATATACAATCAATATATATCCTCATCTATTATAAGATTAACACTATATAAGAGTCATTTTTGGCATGGGAAATCGAGGCATACAAGTTTGCCTTATTTCTCATGGTTTATTACCTCATCCTTCCAAGCGATATTTCTCCCTCCCTCTCACTCTCTCTCTCTCTCTCTCTCTCTCTCTTGATGATGATCAATAGATCAATAGATTAGAAGATAAGCAGTTCAGCAGATCACGACTCAATTGCCAGATTTTTAGAGTAAAAGATCATCAGATCGTCAGATCACTAGATCACTCGATCACCAGATCAGCTCGACAGTTCGTCAGCTCGTCAGCTCGACAGGTTGACATTTATGACAGTCGGCGTGTCGTGGAGCTAACGAGTATTATCAATATTCCCACGATCTACGACAATTACGAACTATTGCGAACTACAAATGCTAATTGAATCATTAACTTGACCCTGGCTATACTAATTGCCCAACATAAAACAAAGCTAAGCAACAACAACAGCTGCAATAACAACAACAACAATAGCAAACATTTATAATCGGAGTCTTTAAAATGGAATCGGTGCTAAAAGATAAATACATATGTACAACGTCTATTGCATTTGCCCCTCAAAACGGATACGCAAAACTGGGTCGTGATTCATTTGGATGTGGATTGGGATGTGGCTTTGCCTTTACTTTTCACTTAAAAAAAAAAAAGTTTAAAAAATTAGCTAATTTGTGTTTGTTTTTTAATTTCTGCTCCTTTTTTTTTTTTTTTGGTATTTTTTGGCACTTGCCACACAAAGCGCGCATTTGTAGTTTTTGTTTCCAATTGGATTTGCAACTGGAGGCGGAACCCATTGAGCAATGGAGGTAGGAAGCAGAAGCAGCTACTATTGGAAAGTGGAACTAGATCTCAATAGCTATGCTAAAAGAATGCATGAGAAATGAGGATTGTAACTGGAAGTAGAATTGCCACTAAAGCTGAATCTAGTAATATAAGTCGAACAATTTTCAGTTGGTATGGAAATGGTAAATAAAGATCGAAGAGCAATCTAAGAGATAGATAGAGAGATAGAAACAATAGACAAAAAGGAAGTTTGTTGTTGTTTGAAAATGGAAGAGAAGTGGAAGTGGAAGTGGAAGTGGAAGTGGATCATGGTTGCTCCTCGACTCTAGTATAGTTCTTAGGTGTCGCATGATTTAGAGAGATATACAATAGATATATATGTATATATATACATACCATGTATATCATAACGGGAAACATCAGAGTACACAACTGTAAACGAGAGCAACTTACATAATGCGAAACTGGAAGGTAAAGTTTGAATTTCAAATGTAAACGAATATAAGTGGATCTAATCAACAGTAAAACTGTCAAAACAATATATAATGCCCAAAAATGCGCCATAATCATATGTAAGCAATAATTATTGGATGTACATACATATGTATATGAATCATAAAACCCAATGAAAACAAAACAAACAAATGAGCTGAAAACTTCCAATTGGAATTGTCTACGTTGGCAGTGGAACGTAAGCAAGATGCGATACACACGATGAATCATATGCAATTGGAAATGTATCTATGCATGTACATATGTATGTGTGTATGTATGTATGAGTATTCAAATGAGTCTCCAATTGGAAATGTGTAACAGGGCTAATACGTTTGGCAAACGCAATTGGAAATATGTTTACAGAAATGAATTTGTTTATAGAAAATAACTATGTGCACATAGATTTATGCACATGTGCAAATGTATGTGTGTGTGTGAGTGTATTTGTTGTTTTTTTTTTTTAGATATGCCTCTATGTAGAAATTGTAATTGTCATAGATGTCAGCCACAGAAATATGAGTGAAGCCACATTGTTCGATACATGTGAAAAGTGTTAATTCGTTTGGCTAAGCGTCTAAGCAGCTAAGCAGAGTGCCGACGGGGGGTAACTGGGCAGAGAGGGGGGAGGGGGGGAGTGTGTGTGTGTGTGTGCTTGGACGCCCCCTTAAGCTGGCCCTGGGACTTTTTTTTTCTTCATCTTTTAGGCATATAGCGGCAGACAATGATTCTTCAAATGCCACGTGAATCGTGCTGTGCGACATCATTTCTTTAGCCAACGAACACACACACACACACTTACACACATAGGCACACGCACTCCGGGTCGTATACGCAATGTGCACTGAGAGAAACGATGGCATTGCTGCAGAATGCATCGAAGCTGCTGCGATAAACAGAAATGCCAAATGAGTGGTAAAAGAATTTAAATTTTATATTTATAAATATGTTTTAGGGCAGTTATTGTGTATTTTATTCAATATTTAAATTTATTTTTTGGTCGATTATTTGTTTATTTTTGTAAGATTTTTTTTTTTAATTTTTAGTTCTTTATTTTAATTGTTTTAACATGTCTTAATTTTTTAGTCAATTATTTTTTCCTTTTTTTTCTTCTTTTTTTTATTTCTTTTGTATTTTAATTATTTTAACATGTCTTCATTTTGTAGTCCATTATTTTTTCCTTTTTTATGTATTTATTTAATTATTATTTATTTTTATTTTACAAATTTATAAATTTTTAGTTGATTAATTTCTATAAACTTTTTAAAAATTTATTTTATTTATTTATTTTCCCATTTTTATTTATTTATTTTACTATTATTTTTTTTTTTATTTTACAAATTCTTAATTTATTAGTTAATTGTATTCTACGAACATTTTTTTTTAATTTTTAATTTATTTTTTGTTTTTATTTATTTATTTTATTATTATTTATTTTTTAATTCACAAATTCTTAATTTTGTAGTTAATTATTTTCTATGAGCGTTTTTTCTAATTTCTTAATTAATTAATTTAATTTGTATAGAATATATATATATATATATATATATATATATTTTTTTTTTTTTTTTAATTTCTTAATGAAGTTTTGTTTATTTATTTTTTTTAATTTTGTTATATAGCTTTATATACATTCACATAACTCCAAAGCCAATAAAGCCAACTATTTCATCTAATTTTAACCTTTTAGCAAATTGAATAAAAATTTCTAATTTAAAATTAAAAACAAAACAAATTTGTAGAATACGCTATTTTCTTCAAGTGTACTTCAATTTGAATATGCTTATTGCAATGCAAGCTTTTCGCTCAGTGTACGATTTATAGCTTTAGTTTGGCAATGGCTGTGTGTACCGTTAGGCATTTAGGGCTAAGCCCAAGAAAACAAAAAAACCAAAAAACAAAAACAAAAACATTTCTTCAGCCAATTTTTATTGTTGCTATTGGAATTTGCTCAACAATTGTTTTCGTTTGGCAAAGTTTTCAAAACTGGGCGTCAAACTGTCTCTGACTAAACCGATCGAACAACAATTGCGTTGTTCTAATTCACCACTCAAATCATGAACAACCCACAACAACAACAACAACCCACAACAACAACATCAACGACAGCTCAACGCCCACCAATTATATTTACAAACCCATTTTTAATTATAATTGAACAACTATAAAAAAAAAAGGTTTGCATTAAACTGAACAAACAAAGGCGCTCTAGTCGAGCATGCACGACTGGCAGTTACCCTGCACAAGGCTGGCGGACTGGCAGTTGTATTCACGGCTAGAGGGACTCAGAGCCACGCCCACTTTCAACTGTTGCATACTGAAAGGGCGTAATGGGTATCTCAGTGTCAGAGCAATTTGAAACCGCAATCAATTTCCCAGCAAATGAAGCGAATCCAATCGAGATGGCGGGTGATCAGGGTGGGCGGGTAGGCGAAGGCTGCGAGGGGCAGCTGGAAATGATTTTCATGAAAAAGCTGCGGCAGCGAGCGCCTTGAGCACTTGGACGCAACGTTGAACTTGCACTTTGCATAATTGTAAATTTGTTCTCAGTTTTTCTTATGCACTTTTCAGTTGGAGTTTTTCACTTCTTTAGCTTTTCAAGAAGTTTCACACAATTATCCAATTTATGTGCGCATAAAACTCTTGTGCGAATAACAAAAAAAAAAACACACACACACACATACACACACACGCTCGCACACACACTCGCACATTAATCAGAGTCTAAAGTCTCTCACACACTTGGACTTGGCCCTGAGCACGAGTTTGGACCGGGGATTGGGCTTGAGCTTGGGCTTGGGCTCGATGAATGCAACTGCAACACTGAGCGAACAATTTGTATACTTTGTGTATGACATAAGCATTTATCTCCAAGTTAATTCGAGTACTCCGAATTCACAAATATCTTCGAATTCAGTAAAAAAAAAAACTTACTTCAAATACCCCTGAATATTAGCTTATTCCGAACTGACTCCGAATGCTTACGCTTTGATTTGTCGAAGCATATCTTATATAGATATATATACTTTATATTCCTGTATGAACAGGCCAAGACCCATGTTGACCTTTCTTTATTGTTGTTGTTGCTGTTGCTGCCTATTGACTATTGACTCCGAAACGACATTTTCTCTTTGATCTGACTTGAACTTTATCATAAGCTTAGTTGAGGGTTCTTAGCTGATGATGAACTCAGCTGCAGTTGCCTATATACAGTTACTTTTTACTTTCGAGCCATACAGTCTATATAGATATCGAGTTTATAAGACAGTGAGTCTTATATTCATTGATATGAACATTTTTTGGACAATTCTATAATAGCATTTTACACGCTATTTTCTCGCTGTGTAATATAAGTGCAAGTGCAGCTATAAAAATTGCAATTTTCAAAAATTAAGTTAATTTTGGATTATTTATTTTTTTATTTCGCAAAACCTACATAAATTTGATGACTAAATGATAAGTGTTCTCTTCTTTCTCCCTCTCTCTCTCTTCCTCACTCTCTCACACACTCATATTTCTTCCTAAACCTCTGTTATTTCCCTCGTTTTCTCTCTTTCTATATCTTTCTCAATTTTTCTATATCTTGCTTGTATTTTCCTCTGTCTCCCTCTCACTCTCTCTCTCTCTCTCTATCGTCTCTCACTTTCTATTCTTCTCTATGTTTATCAAACAAATTTGATAAAAGTTTTCGAATGATCTAATACAGAGCGTGCAACTGAAAAGACTTTGAGGACTTTGCAAGAGCTATAACTATCCATAAGATAGGTGCATTTACAGGGTATCTACTATGTTTATACTTTCAACTTGTGCAAATTTGGCATTAGAAACGTATTTCAATTGAATTTGTTTCAATTGCAAATAATAGAAGACTTTGATAGCATCAATGGATAGCGCATTTCAATGGATCGTTACAGTAAAGAGAACAATGACTAACTCTGACTCCGACTCTGACTCTGACTCTGACACTATCTGAATACTATGTAGGGTTAAGAGACATATATATGACATTTTCATAAATCTTTACGCGGCTCAGTGTAAACTATGTGAGAAGAGGCGAGGCGAGCATCAATTGTCATGGCATCATTGTCTTGACAGCGATCGAATGCCGATCATAATTCACAGATCAAAGCGAATCTGACAATGGGTAAATATACATAGATACATATATATGTGTACATATATAAACTGTATAGTATATATACATCTATAAATTAACATACATATGTATATGGGAAAATATGTTTATAGCACATGCAAGTAGAAATATCTCCACTGAGATCTACAGATCAGATCAGATGCATCTAGCTATATCTATCTTGGCACATTTGTAGCGGATCTATCTAAACGATCCATCGATGTTCGAGCAAAGTTCGAAATTTGTCAAACTTATAGTTCGAATAGCTATAGATCCAAAATCGAAATCATTACTGTAAATGGAATAAAAACACAATTTCCAATTGGAATGCTGTAAAAGGCATACACATACATGTACACACACACATACGTATGCAGATGTGCATGGATCGACCCATATATTTGCATATATATATTGGGCTAATACATGCACATGCACATGCACACATATATGCGGATGTACACATACATATATACATCAGTTTTATTTAGTCTCTTCTTCTGCGCGCCGTTCTCCTGCGAATAGCACAATTATTATTAATTTATTGAATTCTTCTTCGCTTTCATTTTGCATATTAGAATCTCATAATTTTGGTTCATGTTAATTTTTCTTTTTTGTTTTTTGGTTTTTTTGTACGTTTCTTTTTGTTTTTTTTTCATCGCTTTTGTTTTGTACAGAATTTTCGTGCTGAAAGAAAATTGTTTTTTTGTTTTTGGTTTGTTGTTAAATTGTAAAATTAACTTAATGTGAAGGAGCAGGCACGAACGAGTCGAAGCTCGTCCATGGACTAGAGCAGCTAAGCATTAAGCCAAATGTCAGCAGAGCGAAAGAGATGGCTAGCTAAACGCACTGCATTGCTCAAGCTGTGCTTAGGTCTCTCCACTCTCTCTCTCTCTCTCTCTCTCACTGTGTGTGTGTGTGCATGTAAGTTAAGGAATGTGTTTGTTGTACAATAATTAAACGAAAATTAGGTCAGTTACAAAAAAGTATAACAAATCAAAGAAATTGATCTATGTATATAGTATATAAGACTAGGTGGTAAGCTAGGCCTAAGAGCATAAACTATATACTATATCCTATATGCATATATATAGATATACATATATATACACTTAGTTTAGCTAATTCTATTAACAATTTTTGGTTGCAAATTGTTTTCAATCAAATTTAGAAAACGAAAAAAAAAAACTTAAAAATTTTTTGCATAGATGAAATCAGATTTACAATAGTAAGGTAAAATGATAACGGAATAAGCATATACATATGTCAATGTATATACATATATATATATATATCAGATATTAGATATTAGATTAGTTATATATATATGTAAATATATAATATCAACTAGTTGCTATATACTCTGCCTCTTCATAATGTTTCACTTTTATCACATTTAGACAATGGACAAACACATTGAAATGCATGTCATATATATATTTACATAGATCGATATAGGCGCATATATATATATATAAATATGAATTATGTACATATATAGGCAGCAGACAGTTCTATATAAACATATATATGCACTAATGTTTAGGTGTATGGAAATGTGTCTTAAAATCTAAAACTTTTTTGCTCTTGCTTAATATTATTTCTTAAGCAAATAATATATATACATATATAGCTATATATACATATATATATATATGTGTGTCAATGGCAACAATAATAATGATAATGATAATAATAATAATCATACTCATAATTTATATAATAATAATAAAAAAAAATAGATGATGAATCACAGACTTTTTTGTTTTGTTTTGTGTGTTTGCTTAACCGTTAGCTATATATACATATATTTATATATATATATATATATACAGTCATGTTGGATTGTGTGTGTATGTGTATGTGTGTGTTTGTTAAATATACTTTCAGTTTTATTAGTTCATAATTTAGTTGCATATATATAGATATTTATTTGATTTAATTTTATGTGTGGGTCTTCTAACTTGGATTATAAGAGTTTTCCTCAAATTTGCTTAGTTAATAAAGAATTCTTCATGTTGTTGTTGTTGTTGCCTTATATAAACATTGACATATTGATAATTAGCATTTGTTGCGATTGATTTTTCCTTTTAAACAATAGGAAAAATTTACTTTGAATTAAATACAGTTTTCTTTTTTTTTTTCTTTTTTGTATATATTAACTTTTAGGCTTCGTTTTAAAAAAAATATTAAAATAAAAAAAAAAAAAAAATAACAAACATAGTTTTGAAAGCGTCTACAAACTTTTTACTTGTTCTGAGAATATTATTTATTTTTTTTTTTTCTTTTTTCTTCTTTTCATATGTAAATATGGAAAACAAAAGTTTGCATAAGTGTCAAGGATTAATAATTAATTGCAATCTATACTCTTTTGCAAACGCGCATTTGTATCTTATATCTATATATATATGTATATGTATGTATATATAGATAAACATAAACATATGCAGATGGCTAAAGTCTGTCACAAGAGCAGTTCACTATTATTATGTCATATATATATATATATATTAAACTGTGTAACTGTACTCTCTTATACGCTCTTATACAAACTGAAGCTTCCATCGCATATACATTTATAAATAGCTATATATATATATATATATATGTCTATATTTGTTGTTGTTTCTTTTTCATAATTGTTGTGATTTACTCTTATACAAACTGCAGCTTGCGTCTTATATTCGTATATATGTCTATAGTATATAAATTTGCATCATTTGATTTTTTCTTTTTGCTTGACTTTTGAAATCTCTTTGCGCTTAATCAATACAAATTTCTAGCTTAATTCTAAGTTTTCAAATATAACTTTTACAGTTCAAGATGCGTTTTCTTTTGTTGTTGTTTAAATTTAGTTTTAACAGCTTAATTTTAACTAAGGGTCTTATGCTCTGTAGATATATATATATATATATATATATATATATATATATATATATATCTATCTAGCTTGCGTATATTTCAATATATATTTGTTGTATTCCTTTGATGGCAACACACACACACACTGACAATTACACTTATGTGTGTGTGTGTGTGCGCGTGTGTTCTATGTACATCAGCTTAGGTATAAGACTTATAAATAGTTTATATAATATTGTATTGTTGTTTTGTTTTGTTTTCTTTCTTTGTTAATTGTGTATTTGTTATTTCGAATTTTGGTTTTCTTCATGAACAGAAAAAAACTGCCATATTTAGCTTTTCTAACGGATTTTCCCTAACACTTTAACAGGCCATTATGGTAATGCTTCTTTGTGCTCCTCCATTGACTGAAGGAGACACGTTTCATTTATATTATTATTTTGTATAGTTTCATAGTTGTTGAATGTTTTTGTTTTTTGTTTTTCTTTTTCTTTTTGTTTTCGTTTTAGTTTTTATTATGCAGGCCACAAAAAGACAAACGAACATAGAAACATTTAGGAAACAACACGAGAACAAATCAAGAATTGAAACAGCTTTGCGTGTGGCGTTAACATAAAACATAAATATTACTACACATCGAGAGTACAGTCAGAACAAAGGGTCGAAACAGTTTAAAATCAAGTTTGAGAACAATTCATAATGCTTCTCCTTGAGTTGAGGAAGTATAAGTAGATAAAATGATATAGTAAGGAAAGTTTAAGCTTAGTATTCGCTCGTTGCGTCTGGTCATATAAAATCGTTAGACTAGCGTAGAACTTACAAATAGCTCCTATATATCTTTTGAATACATATAGATATTGTGTATGTATGCATTTACTTATATAGTTGTACAGTTACTTGACATGCCAATAATATATGTCTCTGCAATATATTTGCTATATATATATATGAATTAAGCGCTCAATATAAAATTGAAATATTTGCTCATTAAATTAGTCTACGTCTTCAATATACTATATAGATATTGGTTAATTAAATATAATCAAGCTTGGATTTCTTTTGCTGTTTGAGATATCAATGGGGTTTAACAAAATATATATAATGATATATATATATATATATATAAAAGATTATATATATATATATATATATATTCTAGAGATGCGCATCTAATCTGCATCTGCTAATTGTGTTTTTTTTTTGTACAGTTACAGTTAAGTTTTAAGCATTAAATATATATATATATACATATATAATATATGTTTATAAAAATTTGCGTTACTTTATAATATGCTTACGTATTAGTTTTATTTTGATTTTACTTAGATCTAGCTTACTGTTCTGCGACGCTTGTCAATTGAAATTTTCTATTTAATGATGCTTTTATGCGTATGCGTGTGTGTGTATGTGTATATAGTGTATATCTGCGTGTGAGTGTGTTAAACGTATTCAATACATATTTTGCTTTTGCTTTTGTTGGGTTGTAAACATTTAGGAAGTAGAATGACAAAATGATTCCTGCAACTGCCTTCGCTTGGGCAGTTGCCACAGTTACTGCATTATGGATATATATATATATATATATATATATATATATATATATATATATATATATATATATGTAGATTAGTAGACTTAATATTGTTATTGTTAGTTAACTGTATGGGGATCTGTTGGGGTTATTGTTTAATCATGCTTGAGTACTATTCTTGTCGGCGCTTTGTTGCGCAGTTTGTTGTTGTTGTTGCTGCTGCTGCCTCCACTTGCTCCTGCTCCTGCTCCTCCTCCACCGGCTGATGTTGATGATGCCGCCTGCCGCTTTTCCAAACGATCAAAGATGCCACTATTAGCTCCAGTTGCTCCAGCGCTGCTGCTACTGTTGCCCTTACGCTGCATTTGCTGCTCCTCTCGCTGACGTCGCTCCCTTTGCCTGTTGCCGCTGCCGCTGCCGCTGCCATGCGACGAGGATTGCTGCTCAGAGCCGCCATTGTTGCTGGATGATGGCTTGAGCACCAAACGCCGTTGGCCGGCACTGAAGCTGGCTGCACCGCTGCGCGCAAGTTTCGGATTGCGTTTGTCTGCAAGCAGCTCCGGTGTGGCCGAGCGCTTGATATTGGTACGCGACGACAACGATGACGACGGCGGCGGTGGAGATGGTGTGGCCAGTAGACGATCCTCCTCATCCAACATCAGATCATCGTCGTCATAGTCAAGGTCCACCTCATCATCGCTGGGCGTGCCCAGTCGCAGCATGCCGCCAGCTGGCGCCGCATCGCGTCCCTTGCTGGTGCTAATGATGCTGCTGCTGCTGCTGCTTGTGGGCGGTGTGCCGCCAGCGGCTCGACCGCCACCAGACAGATGCTTGCTCGAGGGCGCCAAGTGATCGGTTATGCTACGCTTCGCCTCCGGCGCAATTTTCGCAGCCGTCAGCTGCTTGCGCACTCCTGGCACATGCTGCTGCTGCTGCTGCCGAATGCTGCGTCCGTTGCCTGCCTCGACCTCCTCGCGTCGCTTCAGCGAGATAATTTTGCGCTCATTGGCCAACGCCACCTGCCGCTGCTTTTGTGCGCTGGCAGACGCTGTTGCCGCCGTCGTCTGCCCACTGCCAGCCTCCAAATCGTCGCGCGGCGCCGGACTGTGCTGCTCGACGCGCTTCTCCTGCAAGGCGCGTAATGGTTTTTATGATTGAATTGAAGTCAAAATCAACTATTTTAACTAGCATAAACATTGATGTGACGTCACATGAAATACCTTTTGTTCCCTCTCTCACACTTCCTTTCTCACTTTCCCACTCTAACTATCTCTATCTGCCTCTCACTCAATCTATCTATCTCTCTCTCTATCTATCTCTCTCTATCTATCTATCTCTCTCTCTCTCTATCTATCTCTCTCTCTTCCTCTCACTCTATCTATCTCATTTCATTCAATAATTTTGTATAATATTATCATTAATTTCTTTAAAAAAACACATTAGACTTTTCATATTTCTATAATCAAGTTTTCACTCTTTTCATATTCAGTTCCTTTTACATTATCGTATTGCTTATAAACAATATCGGAAATGAGCCAAGAACTAAGCGCACAATAGACTCTATTGATAATCTATATTTCGACTTGCTTACTGATTATTTATGATTACTTTTCAGCTTTCCATTATACAAAGCAGGAATCCAAATTCCTATCCAAAATCCTTGAAGTTTCTCTATACAATTTTAGTTATATTTTACTATATATTCTTTACAAATTTACAGAAGTTAAAGCTACGTTATCTGCCTGCCTAAGCTGTCATAGAGAGCTGCTTAAATATATACACTTATACATGTCAAATCTTGGTTTGCAAATATTTACAGGATACATAGATATGGAGAGTTACGAACTGAGACTTGCACTTAATACATATTACTATTATATATAATATATATTTACCTCATGCTGCTTCTCCTCGGCAGCGCGTCGCCGTTTCAGCTCCTTGTCGCGCATGATTTTCTCGCGCAGCTGCTTCTGCTTCTCGATCTTCAGGCGATAGGCGCGCGTCTCCTCGTCCTCGTCGCTGGGCTGTGGAATGCAAAGCACGTGAATTTAGCGAATGCCTTCATTGCAGTTTGCTGCAGCTGGCTAGCGTACTTACCACATTGCGACTGCCACTGGCTCCGCCCTCGGTTGCCCGATTGCGCGGCTCGCCTGAGAAGGGATTGCGCTGTCCATTTGGTGAGCCACTGCGTCGCCTTTTGGGCGGTGCGGCGCCGACTCCACTGCGATTCTCGTCGCGTTCTCTGCTGGTGACCGCGCGCCGATAGCCACGACTGTCACCAGTGCTGCTGGCAGCTGGACGTGCTCCTCCTCCGCTACCTCCACTACCCCCGCCAACATATCGATCCCGATCTCGTTCTCTGTCGCGTTCCCGCTCCCGCTCTCGATCACGCTCTCTGTCTCGGTCCCTGTCGCGATCCCTCTCCCGTTCCCGATCTGTGCGCTTCAACGGCGAGTAACTGCGTCCACGCGACCGGCTGCGTGTCCGACTTCTCCGTCGTTCGCCTTGGGCACCGGACGCCGTCGCCGAGTTGTTGCTGGGCGGCGGTGGAGAGCGTTCCATGCGTCGCTTCTCAAAGTACTGCCGATTCTTGAAGATGAACTCCTCCTGCTGGCGCAGCAGCTCCGCCTCGCTGTTGATGGCCGGCACAAAATGCGTCTCCTTGATGAACTTGTTGGTGGCCGCCTTGACGCCGCCCTTGAAGTTCGGATTGATCAGCACCTTGCTGACAACGCCGCGCGGCACCGCCGGTGGCTGCACCACTGCTTGCTGCTGCTGTGGTGGTGGTGGTGGTTGTTGTTGTTGCTGCTGCTGCTGCTGCTGATGTGGGCCGGGCACAATTGGTGGTGCGGCACCTTGGACCGCTGCCTGTTGCTGGGCCTGTGTGACGGCACCTGGCGGACCTGGATTCGGCTGCGGCTGCTGCTGCATGTGCGGATGCGGCGCACGCATATTCATGCCGTTCATATAGCTGGGTCCACCCGCTAGCAAGTGCTGGGGCAGTGCCTGCAGTGGTGGGCGTGGCATGCGCGAACCAGGCGCATCGTTCTGCGGCCGCCAGCCGTTGTGCGGTCGAATATACTGCCCACCCATGTGCGGATCGTAGCCAGGCACAGGACCTCCGGGACCGGGTCCAGGTCCATGCGGTCCATAGCCAGGCGGCGCATTCCGATAGGGCGGCGGCGGACGCATGCCGGGTGAGTGCGATGCAACTGGGGACGGATGTGGTCCCTGGCCTAGCAAGGCGCCATTGCGATAGGTGCCACTTCCATACGGCAATGGCAATGGCAACGGCGGCTGCAGCAATCCCACTCGCACCTGGTCGTGCGGATGCGAATGTGAGTGCGAATGCGGATGTGGCAATAGATGCGGCGGCGGCAGCCCGTTGGGACCGCCTCCACTTTTGTTATTGTTGCTGTTGTTGCTACTGTTGTTGCTGCTGCTGTTGTTGTTGTTGTTATGTTGCTGTTGCTGCTGCAGCAAGTGCGGATTGTGTAGATGCGGGGATGGAGTGGGACCGGCGGATGGAACGGGACCTGCATTGTTTGCGGTGTATGGCGACTGTTGCTGCTGCTGTTGTTGCTGCTGTGTGGGTGTTGACGGTGGTGCTTGTGGTGCATATTGGCCTGGAATGAATGCAGTTTTGTTTTGCGTTAGTGATTGTTGTTGCTGTTGCTGCTGCTGCTGCTGCAGAGGCTGCTGATGACGGGGCGTGGGTGTGGCCGTGGCTAAAATACAAGCAGCTCCAATTGGAGCTGCAACAGCTACCGATGACGACCCCGCCATCAACGTGGCCAGATGTGCATGGACATGTGGATGTGCATAAGGATGTGCAAGTGCATTACCGGATGGCATCAAGAACCGTGGCATCGGCATGCCCAGCATCCGCTGCGGATTGAACATGTGTGGACTGGGATTGCGCAACAGATGATGCCGAGTGCCCATGCCGCGCTTATTGCTGTTGTTCTGGTTGTTGTTGCTAGCCATAAAGCGTGGTCCGCCAGAGCCACCCATGCGCAACTTGTCTGCAAAGAGAAGGAGTTGAAGCAATATGAGGAGAAGTAATCAATCTTGATGCATATTAAAGACTTTCTTAACACAATCTTAATCCATAATCCCTTGGCGCAGATTATACTCCTGCTTTCCTGCTCTGCTATGTTTCATAAGATCATTCTCTCTCTCTCTCTCTCTCTCTCTGAAGATCATACTATTTTATAATCTATAACATAGTACAAATCTCTCCCTCTCTCTCGCTCACTCTCTCAATCGCCATCTAAGCTTCATATTCTCTTATAAAGATTATGTTCTATAATACATAATACCTATGAAGATTATAATCCCTGAAGACAATCATACTTCACAATAAAGAATATAGTATGCAATCGATCTAGGACAGTCTATTCCTATATTCATATCTATATATATATATATATTGAGCCCCATTGAAGCATATTTCCAGGTCACTTACCCGCATGATGTCGCCTCTGCAATTGTTGCTGCTGTGAATGTTGCTGCTGCTGGTGTTGCACGTGTTGTTTCTGGCTGTCGGAACGTTCGTTGGCAGTTTTAAAATTGGTGCGCTCCTCACGCTCCTCGTCATCCTCGCGCGGATCGGGTAGCTCTGAGGCGGAACTGGTGCTGGGCAAACTCTCCTGCGAGGCCGCCGATAGCGCGGAGAGGCCGCTCCTAACTGGTGGTTCGGCCTCGCAACGTTCCGGTTCCTGCTCCTGTTCCGGTTCCGGCTCTGTCACCTCTGCTTGCTCTTCGCTGGCATTCCTTGAGCCGCCATTCTTTACATTTGGGCTACTGCTGCCTGCTGTTGGGCTATGATTCTCCCTCGACCGCTGCTCCGTCAGCTCCTCGTTCGGCTGCTGTTCGCCGCCAGCAACTGTTGTCGATGTGGCTGCAGCAAACTCTGTAACCTGCTGCGCTGTCTCCGATGCAATCGGCGCTGTCGTCGTCTCTGCTGCTGCCACAATTGTGGCACTGGGTAAATCGCGACTAGCTCGTCCCTCTTTGCTCGCTGTGGGTGATCCGGCTGTAGCCGCTGCAGCCGCAGTAGCAGTAGCAGCAGCAGCAGCAGGTGCAGCAGTAGTAGCAATTGTAGTCGATTGCTGTTGTTGTTGCTTCTGCTTCTGCTCCTGTTGTTGTTGTTGTTGTGCTGTTGCTGCTGCTGCTGCCGCCGCGTGCTGTTCTTTGTGCTTGCGCAGCTGTTCCTGAGCCCACTCCTCAGCCTCGGCGCGCATCTGCTGCTTCACTTCACTGGTCACATCCTTTTCGAGCTCTGTGCGAATAACACCAGTTAGATGTAGGTCAATCAATTGGCCAGAGACACTTACCCTCATCGGAGAGCAGCAGCTCATCCTCATCGGCGCCCAGCAGCGCCTGGTCATCAATGTCATCGCCCAAGCCTAACTCATAATTGAGTAGATCGTCGCTGCAATGGAAAGAAACCAAAATCAAAATCCAAATATATAAATATATATATATATATATATTTTTTTTTAAATATTATTTTAATATACATTTGATTAACTAATTTCATGTTCTTGATTATTCATATTCAGTGACACTTATATTATTGTATAGCTTTAAGCTTTATTACAGCTGACAAATCACTTTTTGTAATAATCGATATTTATATTGTTGATATTCCCTTGAATGTAAATAAATACACATGTGTGTGTGCACACATGCATGTGGTAATCGAAGTTTCTTAGAGAAAGTCACAAATTTTGTATGCACCGCGAATATATTGCTATATTCTGCATGTTTTCCATGACACACAGGTTCTGCTGGGCACTGCACCCACACTCGGACTAACGAAAACACTCACACATATTCACTTGCGCGCAGGCAAATACCTTGAAAATATGTATGCGTGTTTATGCATGTATGCTTGTGTGTGTAAGCAGTATATACATTTAAATGGCAATCAAATGTTGCACATTTTGCATTAATTGAGTAGGACTGTATCCGTTTTTTTTTTTTTGGCTATTTATCACTCGTTTTGTTTTTCACTCATTTCTTTGTCTTTTCTTTTGCAATTATTTGCATTTTCACGCAACTTACTTAATGTCCGACATTTTGACTGTGGGACCACCACCACCACCGCCACAAAGGCAGAGAGAGGAGGCGGTAGCGGCAGCTGTTGACACTCAGCGGCAGCGCTACGAAAGCGCGTGTGTGTGTGTGTGTGTGTGTAAGTGTGGTTGTGTGTGTATGTGTGCGCGTTATGTGGATAAAGTAGAACAACGTTTGTCTACTTTACGTAGGCCGATTATAACATGATTGTTTCTTGATTGAATTCTCACTTTTACTTAATATACGCATTAGCACACAGCGCGTTAACAATTTTTCATCAATTCTATCGCACGTTAAGTTCACTGAAAACGCTGCTCTGCCAGCGTTTTCCACACGCAGTTTTTTTTAGTGTTTTTTTTTTTTTTGGTGTTAGCAATTTAATGACACACTATTCAACACTAAACCGCGTGCCTGCCATGCTGCCAGATCGAAAACTGCAACGATTCACGCTTACGCGTCTGTATATCGATAGTATCGATTGCCGAAGAGTGTGAAAACGAATCGATGCTTCGATGAATTACTAGCATAATACATCAGTTACAATTGGCACACGGTACACAATGACGAGCGCCAGCAGCTGTGCGCATTAATTAAAATAAAATAAATATTCGTTTCGTGCGAAAAGAGTTCGTTGACAAAATTTGGAAGTAAACCGATCCGTGGAAGTAGATGTGGAGTTAGTCATAAAACTGAATATGAGCGTCTGATAAATCCAATTAGCGAACAGTCGCCCAACGAGCTTGCATCGCGGTGGTTAAACAAAATTGAACTCAAGAAGTTGAAAACAAATTATTATTGTGTTGCAATTAGACAAGTTTCGCACACGCACACGCACACATTCACTCATACACGCGCGCGTAGATATTTTCGGCTTTTTTATACAAATTTTTTATACGAAGACACGGACACCCACACATAAACACACAAACACACTCGCGCCCTTGTAAATTGTAATAAGAAATCGAGTCCAATTAGACTACCCAACCAATAATAAATCATCAAATCGAATCGGAATCGGGTCAGTGAAATGCAAATTTCAAGATAGAAGCATTTGCAATAGAAATAAAAGAGAATCAAGGAGCAAAAGAAAAGGAAATGAATGACAAACAAAACGCGAATGCGAAAAATGCGCAAAATCCAATCGAACAGCTGACCAAAAGGGCGCCAACACCAGGCTCGCTCAGTGAGCAGCAACAGCAACAGCAACAACAAGTGGCCATGGCTACCGTTCGCCTGCCCATTGTGGGCATGACCTGTGGATCGTGCGTGCGTAATATCACAACACAGGTGGGTCAACTGCCAGGTGTGCTGAACGTACGCGTCGAGCTGGAGGAGGCCGCTGGCTACTTCGACTACGAGCCCAGCCAAATAGACGCCGAGCGCATCGCCAACACCATTGACGACATGGGCTTCGATTGCAGCTACAACCCAGAGGTGAGCCCGGCCAGTGCCAGCGCACAGATACGCGTCCTGGGTATGACCTGCCAGTCGTGTGTGCGCAACATCGAGTCGCATATGTCCGGCATGGCCGGTGTGCAAAGCATCCAGGTGCAGCTGGAGGAGAAGTGTGCGCGCGTCCAGTACGATCCGCAACAGTTGACCGCGGAGCAGATCGCAGAAATGATCGATGACATGGGTTTCGATGCGAGCGTGGCCAGTGGAGCGACTACGACCACGACGACGACGACGATAGCGACGCCCAAACAGTCGCCCAAACAATCGCCCAGACAGTCGCCCGTCAAGCAACAGGTGGCCAATGGAACTGCCACGGCCGGCAGCCAAGTGCAGCTGCCCATCGAACAGGAGCTGCTGTCCAAGTGCTTCCTACACATACGCGGCATGACCTGCGCCAGCTGCGTGGCGGCCATTGAGAAACACTGCCGCAAGATCTATGGCCTGGACACGATACTGGTCGCTCTGCTGGCCGCCAAGGCCGAGGTCAAATACAATGCGAATGTGTTAACGGCCGAGAACATTGCCAAATCCATAACCGAACTCGGCTTCCCCACCGAGCTCATCGATGAGCCCGACAACGGCGAGGCCGAGGTGGAGCTGGAAATCTCGGGCATGACCTGCGCCTCCTGTGTCCACAAGATCGAGAGTCACGTGCTCAAGCTGCGCGGCGTGACGGCAGCCTCGGTCACATTGATGACAAAGCGCGGTAAGTGCGCCCCCTTGACCGACTAGCAGATACCATATGAATTTCGAATATCATCAGTTCACATCTGAATCATGACCTAATTGTGTCCACTGTGGTTCGACTTCTCTATGGAGCGCTGACAAGACTGTTTTAGTTCATTTCAATGAACTAGCTCCAGCTAATGTTGTACATAGATTGCTTAAGCATTGCATTAAAATGACCTTTGCTGCCTGACACAGTTGCATCATGTCCATGGAATTGCATATGCCCGACATTCATCCAGCCCCGAAACGTATCAATATTTGCCATTTATATAAACGCCAATTGGAAATAATAGCAATTGCACTTGTGCCATATGCTCCAATATTTATTCACTTTTGTTGATGTATGTCGTAACACTTCTTTCTATATTTGTATATATAGAATACACAGAATAACGGATCAGATTCGTACACCTGTTCAACGTAGTATTGACACCAGGTGCGCACCAGTTCAGTTCCCAGTCTCAGAATTGCTGCAATTTAAATCGAACAAAGCATAAAGGAGCTTGTGATTGCTGTGATCTACATTTTCGTACACTCTGTAGGGTATTTATAGGGGGTGTGAGGGCTCTATGCTTGATAAGAAATCCAGCCGGGGCAATGCTCAGTCACGACAAGAAACAAAGAAACAAACTTAGTTCTCAAATACAGGTTATCTGAACTATATACATGTATATATGGGCTAAGCAGATACAGATATGAGAAGAGTGTTTGTATTTTATGAAGTCTGTCGATGTAATCACGAAGTATGCTCAACGTTTTGTTGATACTTCTGGAGCAAAGCTTGTAAACACATCTACCTAATGCCATGTAAGAGCTACGATTAGTAACTAAGGGAAACCTGCACTACATATAGAAAAATTTAGATCCTCAGCGCTAATTGTCGAGCTAAAAAGAATTCTTAAACTTTTTCGAATTAAGTGGCCAAGAGAACGCCAATTAAGATTTAACGTTTTGCTAATTATAAGGAGTCATTGGCAATACAAAGTGAATCATCAAATGCTACCTTAGATATTTATATTTATACATACATATATATCTAAATATATAGGTATGTGAAGATCTAGATTCCTAAAACGAGTGCGCCTTTGCTTTGTGTGCACTCAATTGTTTCAGATACAAATAAATGCACATATACACATGCATACATATGTACATACATACATAGACACTGATACGAACAGACAGCTACATATGTATATATGTACACATGTATGTGTGCACATGCGAGCACAATGGAGATACACACACACACAGTTGCATTAATAAACTAATAGCAAGGGCTACAATCGCTCTAACGGTTTCTCAGGCCTTGAGGTCCACCTTTAAGCCACACAAATTTTCATTGTAAATCAGTTTTAAGCTGAAAGTGAAAGAGCGTCGCCCTCCTTTACGGCAGCAGCAGCCCCACCTCTATCTCTTTCTCTCACACTCTCACTTGATCTGTCTGTGCTTTTTTTTTATTATTTATATTCTCTTTTGGTTTGGCTTTGTTTTTGTTCCTCACTCTTTTTACTTTGGTTCGCTGCGCATGCGCAACGTTCACATTTACCTTCAATTCGTTGTTGCTTTCGTCGTATTTTGCAGATTTAAAATGGGAAATGTATTGTATATGTACATATATGTATGTATTTTGTATATTATATGTATTTTGTGCTCATTAAATTATGCAAGAGCATGCGACAGATTAGAGATGAGCGCGTGACTGACATGCTATCCATATGGATTTTGCTGCACTATAACACTAACCATACAACCATATGGTTAGTGATCACAATATACTTAAAATAAAAAAATATATTGCATATATATGTTAATATACCAAAATATATATAAAATTAATAAACAATCAACTTTGAATATAACATTTAGTTTGCTATAAATTAATTTGCGATATTTTAGCTGCAGCAAATATTGTTATCGTCCCCATGACATTCCGTGACTTGTTGACATGCATATGTTATTGCATATCGAGCTTGCGGCCATCGCTAGCTTAAGTACTTATACGATTAACCGTTGAAGTACTCGATTCTTGTTGTTGCTATGCCGTTATGCGAATTGTTGTTCGTTTTCAGCTCGTTTGACTGCCCACTTTGAAAAATGCAATTAAACTGGTTTTTAATTTCTTTTTTTTTTTTATCGCTTAGCCTGCAAACTGCCAGCTGCGATATTGTGCGTACTTTTGTTTTAACATTAGCAGCAAGTAGGAAAACCGATCCTCCCATGCTGTATACATATGTATGTATGTACATACATATGCATGTAAATATATTAATTTTTGGGAAAAACTTGTTCTGCAATGTTATTAGCTCGGCTCGATATAGGGATTGATATCTTAATGTACGTAAAACGAGAATGCTAGATCCGTTAAGATATTCTATTCTAGTTGCAATTATAAGGAAATTGAAGAATGTATGTGCGCAATCAATGGGCAATGGGGGTGTCAAGTTTTCCTTACATTTTACTTACTGTGTACTCATACTGCGATATTAGAGTCACATCAGGAAGGTCGATCAGTATCGCAAAGAAATAGGGTAAAAAAAAAAACAAAACTCATTAGCATGCTGTAGAAATGTGTGTTTACAACTTCAATTTGTTGGCGCGGTGATATTGTTCTTGTTTAATCAAAAAACTTTGTCGAACAACTGCAAAAAATTTCAAGTTTCTAGATAATTTGCAAAATACTCGGAAAGTTTTCTTGTTATTTGCCAAACAACTTGAAAAACTAAAAAAAAAAATTAAGTTAAACAAAATTTGTGACTTACGGTAAAGTTGTCGAAACATATGTTTTGCCTACCGTTCGATCGATGCTTATCAGATAAGTGACGCGGACGGGGCCCCAAGCTAACGGCCAAACGGGGACAACCACAACAACAATAACAACAGTAGCGACTACAACAATGGGAAGTGTTCTAAAAATGAAAACGAATCGAGGCGATAAGATGCAACAACAATATCAACAGCAACAACAACAGCAACAGCAGCAAAAACAAAAACAAACGGTACAATGAACGGGACAAACTAAACAAGCTAGAAAAAGACAAAAAATTAAATACTGTTGAACGAAAGGGAGAGGATAAAGATGAGAAGAGCAGAGCGAGATTGCAGCGTTTGTAATTGTGGCTGCCTGAGATATATGTATGTGTGTACGCGCACACTCACACACACACGCACACATACATGCATACATACATACAGACACACGCAACGCAACATTATAGCAATGCTGATTATCTTGGGCTGCTTCGTGTGCGGCTTCGTCGAGCCGCATTTCGATCGATTGGCTTCAATCAATCGATCGTCGCACTGCGATTTGCTGATAATTAGCATTGAAGTTCGAACGAGCGAATGTTATGCTAATTCCCAGTGATGATGCCTTCCACACGGCTCCTAAAAATGAACTTTTTTTTTTGCACACGCCTTCTCTGTAATTACATGGCCAAACACATGGGCGACTAATTAAACACCCTGGCAACGTAGTTGATAATGTAATGGAGTTAGTTAATATTTAGTTGACTTAAATGAGGTTAGAAAAAGCAAATACATGTATTTTTGTTTATATGTATGTACATTGACTGCTATTAATTGATAGTGACATATTCATATTGTGAGTGTATTTGATTACAGGGTATTCTATTGACAGCATTGACGTGCTTAAATCAGTTTTGCACACGATTTGACAATGCATGTCATTTGTCTGTACATATGTACATATGTACACATATGCAAACATATTACATGCATACATATAGGCATAGCTGATATGCCCACACATACATATGCAATACTAACACTCCCACCCGCTCTCTCTCAGTCTCTCTCACACTCCTATTGTTCTCTCTGAATGCATGACGGCTGGTGAAATACTTTCTTATCTGCCATGATTCAGTGAGTCTGTATGCGGAAATTTTCTTTTAAAGCTCTATAAATGCAAATATACTCAATGGTTTTTCCGGTTATCTTAACTGTACGGCTCAAGCGAGTCGAGCAATTATCTATTCAATTGCATATCTTTGACTAGATATTAGGAATTTGCCTGGTCATGCGCTTAAAACTTCAAATTTTGAGCATGTTAAATGAACCCCCCTCGGCCGACATTAAAGCCCGCAACTATAGCTACAACTGTAAAATGCTCTCGTATCTTATCTACGCTTTATCTCGTTCCTTAACTTACAGCAACAATTGCCCTGAATAGTGACAATCCCAATAAGAAACTAACGAAAATAAATATTTTAAAACTAGCAGAACTTTTGGAGCTTTGTCAGCTTTGTCTGCGTCTGGAACAGCCCCGTCGCCAAGTTCAACAGCCCATGTTGGCCTACACACACACACACGCATGCAAAAGTGAATGCATTGAAATTGTATTCCATGTTCAAGTGATTAACGATATGTATACACACACACACAAACTCACATGCATATAAAGCACTGTTAGAGAGAGAGAGAGAGGAAGAGTGCGAGTGCGGGGTGAGGCGCTGAAGCTGATTGTTGTCTAAGCTTCAGTTGGCAATCAAATCCGGGCACTGGAACCGGTTAATAATAATAACAAAATCTTAATAGCATTAGCAAAAAGAGAAAAAGAAAAGATTGTAGCTAAAAAGCCAGCTTTATGTGTATGTATGTACGTTGAGCGCTCCAATTCCAATTTCAATTCCAATTGGAGCGCACTTTTGCAACTTCACTCACAGGCAAGGTCAAATTAGTATGGACAGTCTAAATCATTGACTAGACTAGGACTCAATAACTTTTGCAACTATAAAGTTGTGAACAATCAAAGAATTGGTGAAAGAGCGTTAACACTTATGTAAGCTTATTAGTGATATTCTCATAATCCACGCTATAGCTGCAGTTGGGAACAGTGTTATTTTTTATTGAGCTAGTATTTGCTTTTGTTTTAATAATTTTGTATATTCTTACTTTCTAATCTAATCTGGTAATATGTCTGCATAAATATTTACTGGAGCACACCTAGGGCAATATTTTGCTTAATATACAATAGCCTTTAGATGAATATAGTTTTCATATAATTCGATTTTATATTTCTTTAACGTATACAAGGAAATATTTTGTATACTGCACTTTACGTGACATGAGGCAGTAGATTGGAACTAGTTTTTGCACGTATCCGTGAGCTTTCACTTGCAGCTCAATGTAGGAGTTGTTGGTGGATAGGTGGGAACGTGCCTGGCTGCAGCTTTCCCTCTCTCGGCGAATTCTAGTTAATTTCGATGAATTAATGCAATGGATAATTTGTATCAGTAGTTTATTTGGATTAGTATTTCACGAACGAACAGAACTCAGCCATTGAACAAACAATTATTAGTGTTTTGAAAACTGGACAGCTGTAGGGGACGCCACTGTAGGCCATAGCATTTGATTTGATTTTGAGCAAAATGAATTGTCGATTTTACCAGGCGGGACAACTATTATGGATACCACTGTAATGTGATTGCAGTGAATGTGAAAATGAATGATTAATATTCGAGACGCCACTACTCATATGTACGCTCTTACTAATATATATGCAATATTTCAAGCTTCTATCTCTTCAGGAACAATTCATGCCAAAATTTCGAGCTTTTTACCTATATTACACTGTAGTGTGACGCTATAGCATATCATAAACGACAAGACAAGACACCACTGTAATCTAATAAGATATCGCATCCGTACTACTTTCAGGCAAGTTCCGATACACAACAGAGGATACGGGTCCGCGCAGCATATGCGAAGCAATCGAGGCGCTGGGCTTCCAGGCCAAGCTGCTCAGCGGCCGGGACAAGATGGCACACAATTATCTGGAACACAAGGAGGAGATAAGAAAGTGGCGCAATGCGTTCCTCATTTCACTGATCTTTGGCGGGCCCTGCATGGTGGCCATGATCTACTTCATGCTGGAGATGAACGACAAGGGTCATGCGAACATGTGCTGCCTCGTGCCGGGACTGTCCATGGAGAACCTGGTCATGTTCCTGCTGTCGACGCCCGTCCAGTTCTTTGGCGGCTACCACTTCTATGTGCAGTCATATCGAGCCATCAAGCATGGCACCACCAACATGGACGTGCTCATCTCAATGGTGACGACCATCTCGTACGTCTACTCCGTGGCCGTGGTGATTGCAGCCGTGCTGATGGAGCAGAATAGTTCGCCTCTCACCTTCTTCGATACGCCACCGATGCTGCTGATCTTCATTTCGCTTGGCCGCTGGCTGGAGCACATAGCCAAGGGCAAGACGTCGGAGGCGCTGTCCAAGCTGCTCTCGCTGAAAGCAGCCGATGCGCTGCTCGTGGAGATCTCCCCCGACTTTGACATAATCAGCGAGAAGACAATATCCGTGGACTATGTTCAGCGCGGAGATGTGCTGAAGGTCATACCCGGGGCCAAGGTGCCAGTGGATGGCAAAGTGCTCTTTGGCCATTCCAGCTGCGATGAATCCCTCATCACGGGCGAGTCGATGCCGGTGGCAAAGCGCAAGGGCGCCGTGGTCATTGGCGGGTCTATCAATCGGAACGGTGTGCTCCTCGTAGAGGCCACGCACACCGGGGAGAATACGACGCTGGCGCAGATCGTGAGACTCGTCGAGGAGGCGCAAACATCGAAGGCTCCCATACAACAGCTAGCGGACCGTATTGCCGGATACTTCGTACCCTTTGTGGTGGCCATATCGACCATAACGCTCATCGGCTGGATTATCGCCGGCTTTCTTAATCCGGATCTGGTGCCAGTGGCCATGGAGCATAAGATGCACATGGATCGCAACACGATTGTCATTAGCTACGCATTCAAGTGTGCCCTCAGTGTGCTGGCCATTGCCTGTCCATGCGCCTTGGGCCTGGCCACGCCCACAGCTGTTATGGTGGCCACTGGCACCGGCGCTACGAATGGTGTGCTGGTCAAAGGAGCCACAGCATTGGAAAATGCCCACAAGGTAAGTGTATAGGATTGAGCGAGAAAGAAAAAGCAAGAGAGACATTCATATCAAACAAGCAAGCATTAGCTACGGTTACCTCATATTTGTGGCACTCTCAAGGGCCTAAAGTAGTGGAGAGTGTGAGTGAGAGCCAGAGAGTACATACAATACAATACAAGCATTGGTTACCGTTATTTCGTAGTTGCTCACTCGCTCTTCTGCGCTCTCAACGAGCTGCCTATACATACATATGTATATGCAGTCAGTGCGATCGAACAAATGGCCAGCTCCGTTTCTCTCACTGTGCGCTCTCAAATTAATGCTTGCATTTGTATATGCCCAAGCACGTCAGCTCTTTTTGAGAAGCAGCATTGCGAAATACTAAATGCTTTTGCCACGCTCACAGACGAAGTTGACATTTCTGCACGATTTCCATTGTGTAGAGCATTTAACCACCGACTTGCTTGAACAATAAAAATACTATGTACCGCTTGCTTTAGCATTTATGAGTGTGTGTGTGTGTGTGCGTAAGTCTCTCTGCCAGTTTATCTGGCGCTCCGTTCAATGCTAACGCGCTCTCAAATTCGTATATGTACATATGTATGTATTTGTGCGTGCCCAAGAATTTCAGCCCCCTTTTCAACGAGGAGCACTGCGAAATAGTTAAACGTTATGCCATGCTCATTTGATGTTGTTGGCATTTTAGCACGACTTGCTTTGCGTAGTGCATTAAAGCGTCGACTAGCTTTAAGAGTATAACATTATTTATGCACTAAAATTTATGTGTGTGTGTGTGAGGTGGAGTGAAATTGGTGGCCATGCTGAAGTTGTGTAGGCAAAAATTTAAAGACAGAATTTCATTGGAATTCAATTATATTCAATTATTTACGTATACATATTTTTTATGGTATATTAATTAATCTTCTTTTATTCTACGCTTTCTCTTTCTGCAGGTCAAGACAGTTGTCTTTGATAAGACGGGCACCATTACGCATGGTACTCCGATGACCAGCCGGGTGACGCTGTTTGTATCGCCGCAGGTGTGCAGCCTGGCCCGAGCCTTGACCATCATTGGCGCTGCGGAGCAAAATAGCGAGCATCCCATTGCCTCGGCCATTGTGCACTTTGCCAAGGACATGCTGAACGTGCAGAACAGCTTTGGCAAGAGCTCAAATTTTCAATCGGTGCCCGGGTGCGGCATTCGGGCCACCGTTTCCAACTATGAGCAGGCATTGCGGCAGGCCTGCAATGCGGAGCGCATTATCAACTATGAGAATTTGTGGCGCACGCATCCACACACAGCCATTGCTGTGGACAACGGCGCCAGCATTGATCATCTGCAGCTGCAGGAGAAAATCATCGAGCAGCAGCTGCTCGCCTTGGATGGGGCGCTCGATCTGGAACAGCAGCAACAGCACCCACAACTCAATCAGCAGCAGCAGCCACTAATCGATGGACACGAGATTCATGTGCTCATCGGCAATCGCGAATGGATGCAACGCAACGGCATCGAGGTGCCATTGGAGATCAGCGATTGTATGTCACGCGAGGAGCACAAGGGACACACGGCCGTCCTGTGTGCCCTCAATGGGCAGTTGGTTTGCATGTTTGCCGTCGCCGACATGGTCAAGCCAGAGGCTCACCTGGCTGTTTACACACTCAAGCGCATGGGCATCGATGTGGTTCTGCTGACGGGCGACAACAAGAATACAGCGGCAAGCATTGCTCGAGAGGTAGGTCGGATATATGTGTAAAACATTCGGATGCAGGGCATCTGTTTATGAACAGCTATTGATCTGGCTTCTCTCATCTACAGGTGGGCATACGCACTGTCTATGCGGAAGTGCTGCCTTCGCATAAAGTGGCCAAAATCCAGAGGATTCAACAGCACGGCATACGCGTTGCTATGGTGGGCGATGGCGTCAATGATAGCCCCGCCTTGGCACAAGCCGACGTGGGCATCACCATAGCAGCGGGCACAGATGTGGCTGCCGAGGCAGCGGACATTGTGCTGATGCGCAACGATCTGTTGGATGTGGTCGCCTGCTTGGATCTATCCCGTTGCACAGTGCGTCGCATCCGCTACAATTTCCTCTTTGCCAGCATGTATAACCTGCTGGGCATTCCCCTGGCCAGCGGCCTGTTTGCGCCCTTTGGCTTCACGCTGCAGCCCTGGATGGCATCGGTGGCCATGGCCGCGAGCTCGGTGAGCGTCGTCTGCTCGTCGCTGCTCCTCAAAATGTATCGCAAGCCAACGGCTAAAACGCTGCGCACTGCCGAATACGAAGCTCAATTGGCCGCAGAGCGGGCCAAGCGCTTTGACTCCGATTCGGAACTGGACAAACTGTCGCTGCATCGCGGCCTCGACGATTTGCCCGAGATCATGAACGGCAAGCGAATTGCGGCCTTTAAGCGCTCCAACACCTCGCTCATCTCGCGCATCTTTGGCGCCAACGGCAATGACAATGACAAGCCCGAAGAGGGTCTGCTCCAGGATGCCGAGCGCATGCCAAGGATACTGCCGTCCTACCTGGCCGATAGCACCGAGCTGCAAAAGCTCTAAACAAGACCAAAATTTACCGTTCCACACAACTTGAAATCTGTATATAAGCAAAAGCATAAGAAAATATCTAAAGAAACCAATTTAGTTCATATATTTAGTATACACTATATATACATATATATACGTGTATATATATGCATATATATTTATCTATATATACGCATTATGTTTAATTTAATTATTATTATTATTATTATTATTATTCTTTTTGTTATTCCATTGTTGATAATTCTATTTTTTTTTTTTTTTTTTTTTGTACTTTAATACTAAATGTATGCTATTCTCGCTTTATCCTTAAGTTCAGTTGTGAACAAATTACCAATTACTAAGACCACGATCAGACACGATCATAAGCAACAACAAAAACAACAACTATGGACTATATATTGTTACTTATGCTTAAGTTATCACAAATGTATAAACTGAAGGCCCATTAAAGCTCAATGTAAATGTATATATATGTACCACATACATGCATGCATGCATGGATACGCCTAGCGAAACAATCGAGATATTTGATATACACCATATATATTCTACATATATATCTAGTATATAGCAACTGCATCTCCGTTCAAATCGTTAAATACAAATATTAATTAATAATAATTAATCAAGCACAAACAAATTTAACGAATTGAAAAAAAAAAAACTAATTTTTGATAATAAACAAATTCATAAGAGGAAATACATATATTTGTAAAGTTTATACATATACATATATACATTTATATTTATATATATATAGATATATATGTGTACATACGAATATATTGATGTAAATACAGACATAAACACACAAACTGACGTGTATAAATGAAGAACAAATAAATGATTGATCCTATACCAGCAAATGTGCGAAAGAGAGAAAGATGGGAGAGGGAAAGCGTATTGTTAATCCCATTGAACTTTATGTATTATATAACTTTATATATTATATACCTGTATCATAGCTATATATCTATGGTTTTAATAGAAACTTTGCCAGTCCAGACATGTTACGTTCACGCATGCATACATATATATATATATATATATATATATTTATATGTAGGGTATATTGTAGTACTATGTATATGTAAGGCATTCACGTAGGTTGGTCAGACAATTGATTTAACCAACTGTTTTTATCTAGCTAAGTATATTCAGTGGGCTAAAGATTTAAAATTTGAAATTATATATACATATATATATAACTTAATAGCTCATCATCGTTATATTCTTGCGTGGATTCAATGAAATAACATATTTTATATAAATTTGTATAATTGAGTAACAATAGGGCTAAACTCTGTCTCGTCCACATATAAAGTGAAATATGTCAGCTCTGTAGGTCCCCGAATGTCTGATAGAAGAATCCATCCCACTAAGAAGCATTCTTAACTTTTATATACGTGTATATTTGTGTCGGGATATACATATAGAAGAAAATTGAGTACAAATTGCAGAATTTACTTCATTTATTTGGTTGAAAAAGTTAGGTTCTCTTCTATGGTTATGTCGTCGGTTACAAATCACGTGGTAGACGCGAAAATGGAAAATGCATTTATCTATCTTATATAGAACGTCAATGTAAGCGTGTGTGTGTGTGTAGGTGAGTGAGTGGACAATGTGTGTGGGTGTGTGTGTGTGTATTTGTGTTACATTTTGCTAATACAAATACGAGATACATTTAGAAAATGATTTTGGTTCGCATTCGCTTTGTTAGAAATGCCTTTTGAAGATGAGTCCTTATAAACTAAGTAATCCACCCAGTCACATACATAAATATGTATATATAATTGCATCTGCCGCTGATGGTTAAGTTTCGTTTGTTGTCAAATGCGCCTGTGTGTGTGTGTTCACGTATCCATTGGCACATCCTCGATAAGCATTGGATTCTTGCTCTCCAGATTCATGGGGAATAGATCCAGATTCGACTTAAAGTCGGCAATGTCCACAATGGTGGTGGCATCGCCCTCTTCGGGCAGGAATACAACGTTCAGTTTGTTGGCCAGCGCCTGGAAAAGTTCGTCTTCGTCTTCTATGCTGTCCTCCATCTCATAATCGTCATCGTCGTCAGTGCCGTCCTCCTCACTGTTGGGATTAGCTTCGGTTAGCGTTCGCTTGGCAACGTCGTCCGTTTCGGCCGGCAGCTTTGACTTTGACTTTGCTTTGGACGTCTTTTCCGGCTGATGGCCAATGATTTGTATGGACACCTTGCGCATGTTGGAAATCTCGTTGTCCAGCAGGAAGGTGACTATTTCATGCTTGGTCAAGTTGCGCAATACTTCTATCTGCTGACGGCGGCGATCGAACATATACTCCTGATTTACGATCTCGTTCCAATTGCGCGACACCTCGGTGGCCAACGCCATGTCGACGACCTGCTTCAGCTTGATGAGTGAGTCGCGTGTGTGATCGTAGTCCTCCTGGGACATTTCCTCAAGAATCTGCAGCATATTGTTGCGGAACACCTCGATGCGCTTCTCTACGTGGCTGGCCGATGTGTTGGTCTCCTGTGAATTGACCATGATCGAGTAGCCGGTAATGCCGTAGTTCATGCGAACCGTCGCGCCGACGTGATAGCCCAGCTGCTCTTTGGTGCGCAGCTGATCGAACAGCGGCTCCTCGACAAACATCATCAGCAGATCCAAAATGCACTCCAAACGCACGTTATTCGGCCCGATCTGATAGTAGTTCGTGATCACAGTGTTCGTGTCCTGTTCGTTCAGAGCGTGACACCGTATGTAGTGAGCTCCCTGTGGCAATTGCACTGTCCGATCCTCCACGTAGTAGTGCTCCTGAATCGGCTTACAGCCGAGCCGACCCACAAGCATGTTCATCACATTGCAGGCCTGCTCCTTCGTTAAGTTGCCCTGTATGAGGCCCTGCACATACAGCTGCTGAGGAAAGAGCGTGGCGAATTCCTGCATATCCTTCAGCGTAATTTCATTCAGGCATTTGTACTTGTCGATCATTAGCCAGCGCATATGCTCCACCACGCACAGTCGGACATCCCTGAAGCAGAAGAAGAAACGTTTGCAAAATAGCTTGGAGAAATTGAGAGAGCGAGAGAGAGAGAGAGACTCACCTATTCAGGGCACGTGGCTTGATTAGCGTATTGAAGTAGGTCTTGCGTTGATCCTTCACAAATGTGGCCAGCAAATCCTCATTGAGCGTCGACGGCACTGTGATCATCGCCTGGGCAATGCACTCGACAAGCAAATGCAGCTTCTCATTATAGCCATGCACTTGGAGAATGATACCCTTCTCGCCCACGCTGAAGGTATAGTTAAGCCCAGCACTGGTGGCTGGATACAGCTCCTCGCTAACATGGAACTTGACTAGCTCTTCGTACAAGGCGCACATAGCATCGCTACAGACAGACAGAGAGGGATATAATCAGGGATAATTCAAAGATAGATTGAGAATACTTACTTTTTGGCACTTTTGCGCTGCAGCGGCGAGATCAGATAGAAGGCCATGTATGACTCGGGCAGCTCGTACTTGTCATCACCACGGAACCAGAGCTCACAGATGTCTGTCTGAAGCAGCTTTTGCGGCGAGTCCGGCAGTTCGGGCTTGCCCATCTTGTGCCAATAGATGTCGAAGTTATGGGTGATGAAACGATTAGTTTCGGGCAAAAAGAGTTCAGGCATCTTTTTGGGATCAGCTTCGTGCCAGAGCTGCTGCCACTTAGCTGGCATTGGGATGCTGGTGTACTCGGTACCAAACCACTGCTCCCGCTTATCGTACACCAACAATCCGTACTTCCTGGCAGTTAGCATTATGTTGAATTTAAAGTCGTTCAGATGTGCAATGAAAAGGGCCAAGTGCTGCTCGTTGTACTCATAGTACAGATCCTTGCACGTGAGCACATCTTTGGGCGGAAAGTATTTGCTGTTCAGCACCAGCTGCTGCACATTGTCCATGGCCGGTCGCTGTGGCTGGAATCGAAAGCCAATCTCTTCGATGCCCTGCTGTTCGGCGTAGATAGTGCGCAAGGTGTCTCGATCAGCCTGCGCAATCGCTTTCACATAGGTAAACGTGGCCGCCAGTACCTCATCCAAGTTCTTGAAGCCCTCGTCGGTCAGATAGATGCACACATTAAACAGGCTGTACATTTCGTTGAGATCAAAGCCGTTGTCATCGATGCCAGCGACAAGCTCCAAGGCCCACAGGCGACGCCGCAGATAGGCGCACAGGCTGCCTTTGCCCTCGTAGCCCAGAATGAATGAGAGAAATTGGTCCGGTTTACTGCGGTAGAATTGACGTACACCGGGCAACACCCAGGTTAGCTCCAGCTTGATAACGTTTTCCACGGGCTTGACGAAGAACGCGTGCTCGTGAAACTCGGGGCGAAAGGCGTTCTTGTAGTTGAATTTTGACAGACTTGGCCCCGCGACTTGATTGCTGGGAATGTCAGCAAAATGCTTCTGCACCAAGCTCTCCAGCTCGTCGATGGGCAGACGTGCTTGGACGCACAAGTACATACGATTGGCAGTATAATGGTCGCGTCTGATTTCGTGCAGCAGCTTGTGCAACGCCTCATCATCGACGTTCTCCTTGAGTGTCTTCAGGTTGCCCCAGGCGAAGGTGCCGTGGGGAAAGCCATCGGTGGCCAGACTGGCCAGCAGCTGGTCACGCCTTGTCTCGTCCTCCTGGAGAATTTGCTGAAATTCCGAGTCAACGGAGCAGCGTTCCCGCTGCATCGCCTCCTTCTTCATCAATGGATGTTTCAATAGGGCCGTGAAATAATCAAGACTCGAGTCCAGATGCTTCTCGGCCACCTCGAAGTAGAAAACGGTTTCCTCGCAGTCTGTGATGGCGTTCGTGAAACCGCCGCATTTCTTTATATGAGCATCGAAGATATTCTCCTCCGGATACTTCTCAGAGCCCATGAATATCATGTGCTCCAGAAAATGGGCCAAGCCCTGATACTCATGTGGCTCGGCAAATGAGCCGTAATCCATAAGGATAGCACAGGCGGCCAGTTTCTCATCGCCCACCTCGCTATCGGAGTCGGATGAACTATGCTCGCTGCCTGATGTGGATGTTGAGTATTCGCTTGAGCTGTTCGTACTCGCAGTCTCTCCAGACGAATCTCCTTCCCCGACAGATGAGTCCGATGTGGTGAACCCATCGTGCGGCATCGGAGTCGGATCCGATACGATAAGAGCGTGCAATCCATTGGCTAAAAGAATTGATCTGCAGACCGCAAGAATAAGAAGTGAGTTCACGATATTTATCAACAATAAGCCTAAGAGAACGCAAAGATTATGATCTAGATCAGGCAGCGTTTATTACCATTCTTCTCTTGCTTATAAGACAACAGACAACTCTTATATTCGTTTTTACTACAGAATAGAAGTCGATAAAAACTCTTATATTTGTTACTTATAATATTTGACTTTTCTTCTAGAAGCTGTTGTATTGCTGCTAACTCTTATACTGATGCTCTAATTGACGTCTCTAACTCTTATACCTGGTGTTTGTCTTCGCTAAGCAAAAGCCACATCTCAGCACCGCATCAAATATTAAACGCGAATTGTTGCTAGTTAACAAATACATATGGACGTACAGGAAGAAGAAGAGGACATGTGCGTTGTTACTTACTTGTAAATTTTTTTGTCTGTTGCAGATTTATCTGGTGCATCCAAATACTTGACTTCCTCTGCCATCGTGTGCAGCACTTGATTACAGCTTCTTGAGATTTGTTTTAATGGTTTGTAATTGCAATTTTCTGCGAACCGTGCGAATTGACCGCCCGATAATGACAATTTGAAATTACACTGAGAATTTATTGTGATTGCCACTGACGACGACAATGATCTGACTAACAGTAAGCAATATTTTAAGCACCGACTGCTGCGCTGCGCGCAAAGCATGCACACTCTGTTTACAGTAAATTCGTAGATTGCTCTTTAGGTTCTGAGTTGAATACAGTTTTTATTCTCTTTACTTTACCAAGATTACCGCCTGCCGCGTGTTTACCGGCCAAATGATTTTTCGCTGGTAGATGGACTAGAGCCCGCATATCCAATGTATCGATATTGGTATTTATCGCAAAAATATCGAAATAATATATTGAATCGAATAGGTTAAATTTAAAAATGTCGTTGCATTTGATCACTAACCATACAACATATGGTTAGTGATTTGATGAATATCACCAATGTTGAAACGTTGTTTATACATGCTACTTAGAGCTAATTAAAAGTGTGTCATTACTTCTTTGATGACGTCAAAAATAATTAGCATGACTATCGAGGTCTGTGAGTGTTGCTAAACATTGAGCTGGCAGTGAATCAGCTGACTGACTGTTCACTTACATCGCCGATAACGATAGTTATTTTTGACGCGAAATGAGTGTGCATGCGTGTTTGTATTAGTAGCCAACGTATATACTTATATATATGTGTATATGTATATATTTTTATTTATATATATATATATATATATACATATGTATACATATATAAGTATATATATTAGTAATTTTATTAATGGCAACAACGAAAATAATAAATAAAAATATAAATGACATTGTATGCATGCATATGTGCGCTGATAGATGATGCACAAAGATGACATATTAAAACGTTTCCACACTAAAGACCAACAGCGCAAGCGACGCAAGCAATACAAAAACATCAATAAAAGAAATAATAGGTAAGCTCAAGCTGATAAACTTATCAAAATCGACGATAATTCTAATTTGGTCTATGCTATGCTATATGCTATGCGCCTTTTATATCTGCTTCCGTATGTGTGTGCGCATAGGTATGTGTCCGTGTATGTGTGTGTAAACTTACAGCAAACATATCGAGAGTCAACTATCTAATAGCTTTGTTGTTGGTTTTTCTTTTTATTACTTTACATACAGTCTGTCAGCCTTTGGTGGCGGCATTGGCTAATGGTTAAGCAGCCAGCTGCACGCAACACCAACAGCACCAACAGCAGCAGCAGCAGCAGCAGCAGCAGACTCAAGAGAAACAGCACAACAAAGGCAACGACAACGACTTGTGGGCAAACAGGAAATAAGAAATAATTGAATATTCAAAGTACGTGCGACCCCCCACGCACACACTCACACACATACACAAAAGCTGTTCGCTGTGGCCGATCCGAGCAGGAAGAATAAGAATTATAATAACAATTATAGTCAGAAGCAGTGGCTGAGGATGGCCACTGGCAGCCACGATATGCCAGACCATCGGAAGCGCAACACCTTCACCAGCTACGTGGCGCCCATGGCTGGGGATATGCGCGTCACGGCGGACACGAACGAGTGGTGCCTGCCCAGCGATTTGCGTGATGTGCACTTGGCCACGCCTCTACTGCTGAGCGGCGAGCAGATCGTTGCCTCAGCGCCCGCCTACATGTACTCACCTATAGCGCCGATGGAGGGCGGCAGCGGTAGCGGCAGCACCAACAGCAACAGCAATGCAAATGGCAATGGGAACGGCAATGGCAATAACAGCAGCAGCAGCGGAGGCGGCGGCAGCGGTAGCGGAGGCAGCGGCGGTCACAGTTACAGCAGAGGTGGCCACAAGGAGGCCACCTTCGGGCTGTTGAGCGTGACCAACTTCAAGCTGGCCTTTGTGCCGCTGCACGGAGGGACGTTGTCGACGCCCTTGGCCAGTGATCTGTACCAGGAGAATAACTTTTTGCGCCGCAACGAGGTGACGCTGAACAACATCGACCAGATCTATACGATTGCGGAGCAGGGCAGAGCGGCGAGTGCGCTGCAAGCGGCGCGCATGGCCGGCACGAGCAGTCGACGGAAAAAGCTGGAGCCTGCCAAGCAGCACAATCTCAATGGACGCATCGTGGCGCTGCACATAATTTGCAAGAACTTCCGCCTGCTCAAGTTCGCGTTTCAGCAGCAGGACTCGAAGCTGAGTGGGGCCAGTGATTATGGCAAGCTGATTGCTTCGGCACTGGCCCGATTCGCCTATCCGATGCGGCACGACCTGAGCTTCGCCTACTCGTATCGGGAGCCCTACTACTCCACTCTGGTCGGGGTCAGCATGTACGCCAGCAAGAATGACTGGGCACGCGAGCTGATACGCTGCGGGGCCACCGAGTGGCAGGTGATCAGCGCAAGTTCCGTGCCTCTGCTCCAAAACCGTCTGCACGCCTCCAAGTACACGCTACCGCCCCACTTTGTCATACCCAAGTGCTGCGAGGTGGAGCGCTTCCTGCAGCTGTCGCTGGCCTTCTGCGACTCGCGTGCCGCTTTCTGGGTGTACAGCTATGGCAGCAGCGCCGCCTCGCTGGTGCGTCTGGCCGAGCTCCAGCCGAGCTCGCTGCAGGACACGAAGCTGGAGAATATCATGCTGGAGCTGGTGCGCAAGTGCGACGAGCGGAAGCAGCTGAAGCTGATCCAGCTCACTGACCAGCTGCCCAGCATACAGGATGTGCAGCGGGCGTACCACAAGCTGCGCCGCCTCTGCACACCCGAAACGCCGGAGAAGTTCATGCTACAGGACGATAAGTATCTGAGTCTGCTCGAGAAGACGAACTGGCTGCTGTACGTCTCGCTGTGCCTGCGGCAAGCCTCCGAAGCGGCTGCCACGTTGCGCGCTTCCGTTACCTGTGTGCTGCAGGAGTCCAATGGCCGGGATCTGTGCTGCGTGATTAGCAGCTTGACGCAGCTGCTGCTCGATCCGCACTTCCGTACCATCGACGGCTTCCAGTCGCTAGTGCAAAAAGAATGGGTGGCCTTGGAACATCCGTTCCAGCGCCGGCTGGGTCATGTCTATGTGTCCAACTCTGAGCAGGCGCCGGACAGCGAACAGAGTCCCATCTTCCTGCTCTACCTTGACTGCGTGTGGCAACTGCTGCAACAGTTCCCGGACGAGTTTGAGTTCTCACAAACGTACTTGACGACGTTGTGGGATGCCTGCTTCATGCCCATCTTCGACACCTTCCAGTTCGACAGCCAGGCTCAGCGGGCGCGTGCCGTCAACGAGGGCATGCTGGTGTTGCGGCCCGTGTGGGACTGGGGCGAGCAGTTCCGGGAGAAGGATAAGATGTTCTTCACCAATCCGCTATATCAGCGTCAGCGGGGGGACATGGCTGCCATTCAGAATTATCGACGCTCCTTGGCCGTGGGTGGACAACATAAGGTGCTGTCAACATCTGGAGCTGGCGGACCTTTGGCAACATCCTCTCCATCACGCTACACCATCAATCCACAGCTATTTGCCACGCAGTCCAGTGTGCCGCAAGACCGTTACCTGCAGCCGGCGCATCGCATTCTGGACTTGGCTGTGTGGGATCAGTGCTACTATCGTTGGCTGCCCGTGCTGGACATTCGCGGCGGTGGGCAGCCGCAAGTGGATCTCTTTTATCGCCTGATGCTGAGCAACATCGCCAAGGCGCAGCGCTGCATCGATCTGCAAAGCTTTGATGACCTGCCCGACGCCTACTACGAGGCGATGGGCGAGCAGCGACCCAATCCGCAGCAACTGGACCGGGATCGGGATCAGGATCAGCGCCAGCAGGAGGAGCCTGTAGAGTATGTGGACGGTGTGGAGCGTCGACGCAAATCCATACCAAGCGCAGTAGGAGGAGCGGGGGGATCGGCTGTTAATGGTCTGCATGTGGTCAATGGTGGACCGTTGCCGCTATCGACACTCTCATCATTCTTTCCATTCGGCAGCCCCATCGCAGGCGATGCTCCCCACGAGCTCTATGACATTCTTAGCGGCAGCACTGAGCTGCTGCTGGACACCTCCTCCATTTTGGACAAGTCCTCAATTGTGTGAGGCGTGCTGCCGTGTTGCACAGCAGCTGCAGTTACCGTCTACTCGCTACTTGCTAATCGTTACTCGTTACTCGTTACTCGCTACTCGCTACTCGCTGTAACGGATAGCAGCGATGCAAAAGCTCGCTTTGCGCAATCCTTGTTCCAGTTTGCTAATGCTGGTTATATTTGAAAAGCTGAACTTTAGAAGTATTACAAATCTACTTTTTTACATAACTACAAACATCTATTTATACATATTTATATAGATGTCTGTATATATATATATATATATATATATATATATGTTTGTATGGCATATCGCGTTTAACACTTTTTATTATTGTTTACTAATAGGCAAGTTATAGCGCATAAGTCTTTGTTTTTTTTTTTTTTTTAATTGTATGTAAAACTATTTGGAACATACAAACACTTATTACCTACAAATCGAACGAAACAATACAATAATATTAATTATTAATAAACAAGTTAAATGCAACAGCAACAACAACAACAAAGTAACAATGTTCATAATAATGGTAATAACAAATGTTAACTTCAAGCAATATACACACATATATATATATTTGTATGTAAAACAAGAAAAAATTAAATCAACATGTATTATATATTATATATTGTAATATTTAAAAATAAATCAAAACATGTAAACGCTTTGCGGTCTCTAGAGGGTTAAAGTCAATGCCCAGCGACGGGTTAAAGCTGCAAGCGGTAAATTGCAAAATTTGAAGCTCAGTTTTGCGGGCAGCGCTTAATGCGCAACAAAAGCAAAGACAAAAAGCAAACGGTAAATGGCAAAAGGCAAAAGTTGGAAGTTTAGTTCAGGCAGGCGGCTCTCAGTGCGCATTATGACTGATAAGCAGCAGCAAGAACGTGGGGAGGAGCTGGAGGTAGCAAGCGGTTCGCGTCCAAGACGTCGTCCAGTGCCAATGCCGCCGGACGACATGATACGCAACACCATCGCACGAAGCTTGACGCAGATTGTGGTGAATATGCAAAGTGTGGAGATGCGGCAAAAGTGTCGGGAGATATTGCAAGTGGAAGACCTGACGCAGGGGGCGCACATAAGAATTCTGGCGGCGCTGGAGCAGATCGATGAGCAGCGCGAACGAAGTGCCACCAAGGACAAGCAGCGCAGGTCCAAAGATCAGAATTGAAATATAGTAGAAAAATACAGTTATAGATATACATGCATATGTATGTATATTGAATGGTTTAACAATTAATTTTTAACTATTTTTATTTATTTTTTGTTTTCGGGTTACTTTTTCGTCGATTCTTTGGCCTCCTCGGCCTTCAGCAGCTCAGAGGTGATGCCCACCTTCTTGAGCTCCTCGATCAGGTCGCCGCTTTGATGCATCTGCATCATAATATCACAGCCACCGACGAATTCACCGTTGATAAAAACCTGTGGTATGGTTGGCCAGTCGGTGTAGTCTTTGATGCCTGTACGAGAGTGGCAGGAATTTAGTTAGACTTCAGGTACATTGAACTGTGATTTCACCCACCTTGACGCAGTGCCTCGTTCTGCAGAACATCGTGGGCATCGTATTGTACACCGTGCATGCGCATGATCTGCACCACAGCATTGCTGAAGCCGCAGCGTGGCGCCTGTGGATTGCCCTTCATGAATACGACCACTTTGTTGGTGCGCACTAGTTTGTCCAGTGTCTCCTTGTCCAATGCGGCCGGCGGAGCGGCTGCATCCGCGCTGTACCAGCGTGGAGATGTTGCCAGCGCTGGTATTGTGCGGATTGTCGTTGCCAAATTGTTGGCAAGGCTCGGTCGTAGTAAGATTTGGCAAATTTTGTTCATTTTTGCTTATTTATTTATGTGTATTTCCACGCACAACTTTTTATGAATTGGAAATAATTTTGTTTTATAATGTGTTGTGTGTTATGTTGACGCAATAAGCTCTAACATATGTGCATTGACGCAATTTTGCGCTGCTATTGCGAGCTAAGCCCAAAATTACGTTAACCTGTGCAGTGCATTTTAGTGCTCACCACTGTTATAAATTCTGTTATGACAAAGTGATGTTGTGCTCGTTAGTTTGAAATTGAATTTGAATTTCAACTTTGACTTCTAACGAATGCTTTCAAATAGATTAAATTGTGTATATAAAGAACTTCTATAGAGAGTAGAAACAGAAACATTAATATTAAAAAATAGTTTGTATTTTATTTATGAGCGAAATTTAATAACACAATATTCAATGAGCGCGCCTAAATTTATAAAGCTTTTACATAGCACTGTTAACTAAGCATGCCAGCTGATGTTCAAACCTGCTAAAGTTCTAATTAGAATGCACACACAAGGCAAACTATTTTATATGTTTTGAATCAATCTAAATTATAACGTCTGATTCTTGCGATATAGTAAGACTGTTGTTGCTGAAATAATACATTTACCGTACGGTAATCTCTTGAGCCTTGCCCACAAAACTCTGTTGATCCAATTGGCAATGTTACTAAAAACTTTCAAGTTTTCGAAAACCGTTAGAAGACAAAAACCCAACACAATTAAACACGAAATGATCGTCAATTCATCAGAAAATTGTTTATTTCCAACTGTTTTTATGACCTCAACACCAAAACTTCATAAATATCGTTTACATTTTGTATTTGTTTTTTTTTTTTTGTATTTTTTTTTGTTTTTTAATTTGTTTCTCTTTCTGTTTCAGCCAAGGATTCTACTTTAGATTTGTATTTAGATTTTCCTTTTTGTTATTCCCTTAACATGTATGCTCTCTTGCGTGTTCGAAAATCAAAAGAAAATAAGAATCATCAAATGTATATATATATTTAGATAAAAGAAAATCAATGAAATAAGACATTATATAGACACATATATATATTTATATATATTTAGTTTATTTTTCTATTTTCTCTATTTGCATTTTGTTGACAAGGGAATTAATTGCTTTTCAAATGATGCTTAAACACAACTTAAATATGTTTGCAATTCAATTTGTTTCAAATCTCTCATATGAAAGATAAATCCTATATATGTATATATATATATATATATATATATATATATATATATATATATATATAGCTCTCAGATCTTGAGTGAAGATCAAAATAATTGTATTAATTGAGGGAGTTTTTTTTTTTGTGATCAAAATAAGTGAAAAATAAAAATTAAAAAAAAAACAACTAAGAGAACGAAAAATTAATTTAAACATAAATTTTGTATATTTATTAAATATGTTTTAAATATTTGAAATAAATAATTTGTGAAGTGGGAAAATGGTTGTGAAACATTTTCTTATTGTTGTTGAGAAAACGAGGCAAAGGATGAAATTTCTATTGGTAATCATAGTAGTAATAATAATAATAATAATAATAATAATAATAGTAACAATGATAATGATAATAATAATAGTAATACATAGTCATATAGTATGTTGTATATAATCATAAGTTCATACGCAGCATTGTTAAATAGAATTGAATTTCCTTAATTTTCTTCATTGTTTTCTTTGCCTTTTGCATTTCAATTTAGCTTTCGCTTTTATTTTTATTTTTATTTTTATTTTCATTTGTATTTATTTTTTTTTTTTGTTTAAACTATAATTGTATGTAGTCGTAATAATAATATTTATACAGTTGCTTGCTGTTAATTTCTTCTCTTCTTCTTATTATTTTATTATTTTTTTTTATTTTTTTTTTTTTTGGTTTTCTTGGTGCATAATAATAATAATCATATTATAATTAAATACACACTTAAATATGCATTTGTTGTTGTTTTTTATTATTTTTTATTTGAATGGGTTTACTTATACCCTGTATTTTGTTTGACAGAGAAAGGGTAGTTTGCTGATGTCCTCGTGAGATTTGCATCGATGTTGTGTAAACTATATCAAATGTGTGGCCCCTAGCGTGGGTTAACTAACTCTCTAAGAATTTCGTGTTTCCTTCTAGTATCGAATAAATGTATATATATATATATATATACATATATCTAGTTAGATATATATATATATACAATCAAGTTTAAATAAAATCGAAATTAAAATTGACACATTAGCAAAATGTAGCCAAGCAAAACAGCTCACACACACAGCACTCATCCAATCCTTCACTCTTATACTCTTCTACACTCTACTCTTATACGCTTCCACTTTTGTCCGCTTAAACTATTGCATCCTTCAACTCTTCTACATTATTTGCACTCTTATACTCTTTCACTTCTTATACTTTTCCAATCGTGTATTCTTTAACTCTTATACTCGATCACTCTTCACTCTTATACTCATGCACTTCCACTCTGCACCTATTCCACTATTTCAATTGTTCAATCTAGCACTCTCTCTCTCTCTCTCTCGTTCACACAGGCTGCTGAGCTTTTGCTCTCCCAATACAGTTAGAAAACTGTTGCTCTCCGTGTGTCTCTGTCTGCGAGTCTAACTTTTGCCCATTTCAAATACATTTGTATGTATGTCATGTGCCTCCTCCGGTTTAGGGCTTACGTGTTGACTAAGAGGCTAGGCCTTGCTCTAATGTATACAAAAATCAAAATAATTGTTTTTTTTTGGTTTTTCCATATTTTTTTTGGGATTGGCACAGTATATATTACATATAATACAAAGGTAAATATCGGTTAGTATTTTCCCTTTTGACAAGTGCAGGAAATGAAACAATAGGGGCGTAATACCTACATTTTTACTAGACATAATGCCGCCCACAATAATGATGAACAAACTGTTTGTGAGAACTAAGCAACTCATCCAAAGTTTCTTCTTTTCAATTCAAATTTCTATAGTTTTTCTTTGTTTTTATCACATTTATAAAACGCTCGCAATTTGTTCTAAATAGATATACATGGTCATAGGTTGAGTAAGTATATATGTATATATGTATATGTATATATGTATATATATGTCCATATCCATATTCATTAAATTAGTAGCATTACCTTGTAAAAGTTAACTTATATTTTCGCTTTTAATTGTTTTCATCTAAATTTTTAGGGCACATTGAAGTGACAAAAAAAAAAAATCAATTTTCAGATTGATTCTACATTTGAAAATATACAATTTATATATATATCCTTTTTATATTTTCATATTCTTAGTAATTTTACTTTATATATATATATATATATATATATATATATATATATATCATTTTTCTTTAACAACTACAACAGAAAGGCGTTACAAGGAAGTGCAAAAACCTAAACGAACTCAACTCGAAAACAAAATTGTAAAAGAGTTCTCCTTGTTGGTATTTTTTATTGTTATTTTGTTGTATTTTTTTTTTGTTGGTATATTTTCTTGGCTAGCTTTCATTTGTAAAATTCGCGAAAGTATTTCTGTTGCTGTTGAACGAAGCGAACGCTTCTTCGTCCTATAAAGTTCTTGTAACAATTTTTCATTTTATGATTTTCTAGTTATATATATGTATGTATATGCATATGTATATGTGTGGATGTATTGCAAATTGAGCCCATATAAAATAACTATATATGGGTGTATATACATATACATATATAAATATATACATATATATATATATATATATATATATATATATATATATATATATATATATATATATATATATATATATATATATATATATATATATATATATATATATATATATATATATATATATATATATATATATATACTGCCGGTAGGGTTGTTTCATTTGAATTGTTCATACTAAAAAAAGAGTTTTGTTTTTGTTTTTTATTTGACATTTATATTAACGCTTATTCATATCGTTTTTTTCTTTATTATTGTTGGTATTTTTAGCAGAATTGAACTATTTTTTTTTTTTTTGAGGTTATGCACGCACAGTAAATGGGATGTACATTGACTGTTTTCATTTGTTATTTCATTATGCATCCGGAGATATATTTTGCATTCATTCAAAATAAATGCTATTTGTTCATTATTATTATGCATTTTAGTATTTAAATACCAGATTTACTTATATAGTGTTATATATACATATATATATATATATATGTATTTTGCTTCTTCTTCTTTCGTTATATGCGGATAGTCATAGTATATAGTAATTGTTTTGTTTTGCTAAGCTGTTAGGTGGAAAATCGGAAACACATATGTTATGCTATATATGTTTAATATTTTCTTCAACTTTCTCATTGAAACATTATATATATATATATATATATATATATATATATATATATATATATATATATATATATATATATATATATATATATGCAACTGTTGTTCTCTTGCGTCATTCGAAAATCAAAGATAATAAATATTAACTAAAAAAACCAAACGAAAAATACTAAAGAAATAGCGCTTTGCGCAATAATTTCAGAGAATTTGAAAAGATTTTTTTTTTTTTTTTTGGTTTACTTATGGCATGGTCTAAGCTTATCGGTGTACCGTTTTATTGATGTATAAATACCAATAGATTTTATTTTTCATAATTGTTTCGGTATTTTTCTGGTATTTTTATTTATAATTCAAGTATTCGGTTGCAGTTGTACAGCAAATCAACTTAAATATTGGTATTTTCCAAATATTTTGGAGATCGAAAACTTGCAAAGTTATTTCAACAATTTAGTTATAATATCTAAGCATAGATATATATATATATATATATATATATATATATATTATTTATGTTGGATAGTTTGCCACGTTTTATAACGTCTTAAATAAGTATAAAGCACAAAGTGTTGACTTTTCTTTTCGAATACAGTTTTTGTTTTTGTTTTTCTTATCTATTTTTTTTTAAAATTGATTTCTTCATCTTCTTCTTCATATTTCTAAATAACATAGGCGTACACTAAAACTCTTCTTCTATAGATTTCTTTAAGTTGACGTTGCTCTTGTTGTTGCTTAAGCATAAAACTCCGTCTTTCCTTGGGTCTTATAGGCCTCCTCCTCGATTTTGTACATATCCATAAGCTGATCATGTGCATTGTCGTTAGTTTTGATCAGTGATCAGGAGCAGCATGATATATATATATATATATGGGTGTGTGTGTGTGTGTGTGTGCGATGGGGAGAAAAGAGAAAAGGAGAGAGAGAGAGAGAATGGAATTTTGTTTGGTTAATTTTTGACGTGATTCGGCGTTATGTTTTAGACGCACAGCAAAACGTTTAGCGAATAGCGGTAAATATTCAAAATGTTTATGTTAAAATTAAATTATTTGGGAAATTGTTTTTTTTTTTTTTTTAGCATAAAATTGTTAAACGAGTGTGTGAAAGCGAGATACAGAGAGTGGGAGAGAAAGAGAGAGAGAGAGAGAGAAACACAGAGAGAGAGAGATAGAGAATACATATAGAAAGAGAGACAGAGATAGAGAGAAAGGTAAGACTAAATAGCTCAAGTGTGAGTAGTACAATAGTTAGATAGATATTATTATATGCATATACGAGGTGTCTTCAAAAACTAGTCAGATAGATCATTTTTGTGGCACTATGATGATCTTTGGCTTTTACGTATTCCACAAAATGGAACAAAGAAATTTTTCCATACTGCAGACACACTTTTTTTCTGGTTTGTTCCTGAGGAACCCATGAGAGTAGATATAAAGAAGGCATCGATGAAGAAACAGTTGAAAAAGATCGATGGAAAAAATGTTGATTAAAAACATGTATATTATAATATCGAGGCTTCTTTTATAAGACACAAAATAGTTATGCAGGCCATCTGGATTTCTTCTAGAAAATATGAAATTTGAGATACTTTTTGAACAGACCTCGTATATATATATGCAATAGAGCTGCCTCGTTTTTTTTTTTGCTGGGAATTCAAGTTAACTGCCAAATACAAATACTAAAAATTAAAAAAAAGTCGAAAAAAATACTAGATGAAAATTGAAAAACAAAAACAAAATAAGAAAAGTTTTCACATAAATTTGTTTTAAACGAGAAAACAACATCAAAACTCAAAAGCGAACTAACCAAGCAGAGAGAGAACAAAACAAATTCAATTGGGGGAAAAAGGAAATTGAACAAATAAATACACATATATACACATATATAACATAAATTGATATATATATACATATATAGAGAAAAAAATGGATATAGATAATTACATCTTAGCAGTTAGTTAAAATTTGATTAGCAGCTACTCATGAATTTGCATTAGTCTCGATTATTATTTTTTTGATATTCGTTTTTAGCATATTTTCTCTGTATTTTAGTTTCTTTTTGTTGTTGGTATTTTTGGTATATTATTCTCTTCTATTGTTTTTTTCCTCTAATGAATATAGTTGTTTTGTAGCGACTAGAACGTTGTGAGTGTGGTTTGAGTACTTGCTACTCGTGACTCGTTACTCGTGACTCGTTACTCGGGACTCGTTACACGTTACTCGTTACTGGGTACTCGTTAGGGGTTTATTATTATTATTTTTTACTACAATTCAAACTAGCTGTACGAAACACTGTGAAGCATCAGTTAACCGGTAAGCGCTCAACCGATTAACGGTTTTTGGTATTTGATAATACTATTATTATTATTATTGTTATTATTATTATTGTTTGATAATTGTTATCGGTTTTTGTGGTCTAAAGTACAGTCTCAATACTGGTTATAGTGTCGGTCTGCGGCCGTGTTTCATTTAGTACCTTTTGCACATCGGTACTAAATTCCTCAACTTGTTTAGCGTGTGCCAATTTCAATTTTTCCATGGCGCGACCCTGCTTAACGCCGATTTGCTGTGAATAACGATAAACGATAAACGATTAGTATTGCATTGAATTCCATATCGAAATGGTCGATACAATTTAATCAATTGTGGGTTAAGAAAAACATAGAAGTAGGATATGAAATGTATATTGAGATCGAGTTTGAGGAGGATTAGAGAGAGAATGGGAATGGGAGGAGACAGAATAAAGAATCAGGAAAAGGGTTAAAATATATATACATATATAAGGGAAATGGATATAGGGAGATCATTTATTCATATTAAAATTTTGACTACAATTCAATCAAAGAAACATTTTCATAGTACCTAAATCGATAGCTCTTTATAGAGCTTTCAAAATCTAGACTAGCTTAAGTGTTTACTTGGATTTGATGGGACTAATACTATATTAGTATTAGTTCACCTACCTTTTTCTCCTCCATAAAACGTTTAACATTGTTCTGACGCTTTTCGCGCAGGCGACGATCTTTTTCGTTTTTGGTCTTAAGGGTTTTGTCATTTTGGACTTCCTTGGCGGTATCGGCGGATGTCTTGGCCTGCTTGGCATTGAGTTCCTTGATATCTCTGTGAGAGTAAACATTGAAATGGATAGCTTTCGAGTTAAGAGAAATGCGTATATTTTGGTGATTAGATTCACCTGGCATGACGATCCTCGAGCTGCTTGATCTGGGCCGCCTGCACGGTCAGCATGAGCGCCTTCATGGCATCCTGGGAGTCCTGGACATGCTGGCGCAGCATATCCCATTCCTCTTTGCGATGGCGTGCAATCATGTCGGTCCACTGCTTGGTCTGGTCGTTGATCGCATTCTTAATGTTCGCATCGTTGCGTATATCATCTTTGCTCTTGCCCTTGATCAGCTTGTCGATGGCCGCATTTTGGGTCTTCTGCACCGAGGTGCGCTCCTTGGCGTGCTTCTTGCGTAGCGTGTCCAGCTCTTTGATCTGCTTCTTGCCGACCTTCTGAAAGCCCTTCTCCTGCCGCAACGATTCGAGGGTGACGGGCTCGAAGACAAGCGGCGGCTCCTTCTTCTCCTCCTCCTTGGCCTTGCCGGCATCGCGAGCGGCCCCGCCGCTCTGCTCCTCAATGCCCAATGCCTTCATTTGTTCGTTCTGCTGTTTGGCGGCGCCGGCAAAGCCGCGCGGATCCGACAGCATGGCCATGAAGTCCTCAAAGCCATCAGGTACATAAATCTTCAATTCGATGTTAACAAACAACATGGGCAACGACATCGGAAAATTGGCCTCAGTACGTAGCGAGACGTGGCGATAGCCAGCCTGCAGGCCATCCAGGGGCAGGATGCGTTGTCCAATCATTTTGCCGCTTTCCTCATAGACGCCAAAGCGCAGCACCGCCAAATCGGGCAAGACCACCTTACGGAACACGAACGGATCCTCGTTGTAGACGGGATTGAGACCGTTATTGGGCACCAAACGCGTGCGGAATTCCTTCTTTACTGTGTCCGATGGCAGGCCAAACATGTCCACCTCCACATAGGTGCCCACCTTCTTGTCCGACAAGAACTGCCCGGCGATTACCTTCACCGAGCACTGAGCCGCAATCACACCGTCCACCGGAGCATCGGCAAACGGATCAAAGTCCTTGTCGGCGCGACGCATAAAGTCCGGCTTTAGCAAATAGCCGCAGCCGCCATTGTACTCGAATTTGCCCTGATTCAGTTGCATGGGCAGATCGGATGTCTGGAAATTCAATGAGACCATCTGGCAGCCGGCGTTCCAAAATACCTGCGGCATGTAATTCGACGAATCGGCTCGGGTGCCCTTCGGATAGATGCGTGACATTTGGCGCTTGTTGTAATTGACAAAATCGATCGAGCTCTGCTTCAAATAATTCATTCCTGCCGATTCCGCAAACGACGACATGTTGTGGGCGATGTTCTTCTCTGTAAGTGGAAAGAGTAAATTGTCAATTCAATTACGTTTCAATTGAGAAGCTAGGAATCGGGAGAATCTTAGGAATCTTAGACTATGCTAGTTCGCAAAGATGACATATTCGATACGCATTTCTCCGGTTGGAGAAAATTCCAACTTACTTATTCAATATCATCTTTATTTATCTGTATTTCCTTTTTATACCTTGAACCCATTGAAAATGGGAACAGGCAGAAGGAGACGTCGCAGACCCCACAAAGTATAGCCTAACCCACCCCCAAGCCATGGCAGCAACTGCGCGGTTAGCAGAGCGCGCGCTCATACGCTCGTACAGAAGTCTTAGTTTTTTTTTTTTAGGGTTCAGGGTACCTCGTAGTCGAGCTGTCTCGACTAGAGCCTTCATACTTGTTTCATACATGAAACATCTCTACTTTGTTCTGCCCTTCTCTCTCCTCTACCTTTCAGTTACCGTATTTTCAATTCCCTCCTTATCTCCTCTCTCTGCCATAGTTCCTCTGCCTGTCTCTCCCTCTCTCTCTCTCTCTCTCTCTCTTTCTCGTCTCGTTGCTTTTCTCTTCTTTCCCCTTCTTGCTATCTAGCTCTCGCTCTTTCACTATCTGATTGTGTGCCTCTACCTTTCTCAAATTCCCTGTCTTCCGTCTCGCTCCCGCTGATAACTTTTTGCAGTCTCGCTCTTACCGATTGCCTTGTCGAAGCCCTGGAATTTAATGGGCTGCGCATAATTGACCATGGATGAGAGCCAGGGATGCACATTGGTTGTGGAACCACTGTAGTTGGCAGCAGCTGCTTCCGCCTCAGCACCGCCACCGCCCTCAGCCGCACCCTCGGCGGCAGCTGCTTCTGGAGCGGGCGCTGGAGCAGCAGCTGCCTCTGGCGGCTTGCCAGCACTGGCATCCTCCTCAGGATCGTCGTCGGTCTTCAGCTCGCCCTTGAGCCAGAGCTCCAGCTCAACCTTCTCCACCTCGGGCTTCATGCGTTTGTTTTTTATGAGAATCTTGCGCTTTAGCTTGCACGGCGGCGGCAGCGGTAGACCCGGATCGAGCTGAAAAGCAAATTTGATTAGCCTCTGGTGGAATGCAAGAGAATACAGCAACAACAAAGCACTCACCGGATGGTCCGGTAGAGGTTCCTTTAGTAGCAGATCACCAAAAAAGTCATCACAGTATTTAGCTAATTTGTATTGCTGAGCCCGATTGCAATGATTCTCAAAGGACAGAATCACCGGATATTCCGACGAGACAAAAGCGCAATCCGCAATGGCCTGAATGCAATCCTAAATGGAACAAACATATTAGCTCAGAGAACTTAGTCTTCTCTCCCTCTCTCTCTCTCTCTCTCTCTATCTGTTTCGCTTTCTCTTTCTCTGTTTACCTTAAATAAGATTTCCGTACAGTAGGCATGACCGTGAGTAACAATTGGCTCCTCGTCCTCGCCCTTGCCATTCCAGCAATCCAGCTCAACGCAACGACAGCCCGCAAGCAGAGTCTGGCGATACATTTCGACAGAGCTCTTGCCACCGATCTGACGACCGGACAAGTACGTATTATGCGAGCTATTGATATAGTAATGTGCCAACGGCTGGTCCATTTCCATATAGAAGTCGAGGCGATCCAAAAACACGGGCGCATTCTCATCGGACATTAGATAGCGCTTAAAGCCGTCCAATGAGAGTTGTCCTGCAGAGTAAGAAGTTTTATTTAGAAATATATGTAGAATTGGATCATAGGTACACATACCATTCTTCTTCTTCTCCTCGTCGTTCTCGTAGTCATTGATAATCTCCGTGCAGCGCTTCTCCTCATACAGTGGATAGAGAATCTCGTTCATGCGCGGATCGCGCTGCTTCTCGTTCATGAACTGTATGAACTGCTCCAGGCTGATGAAATCCTGTTTGCCCTTGGTGCTGCATAAAAGGAATTCGAGACTTGAAATCAACTGGGAACAGAGCTTAATCCCTTTCACTTACATCGACGTGAACAGCTCCTCGATATCATTGCGCGGACAGACCTTATGGTAGAGCGCATAAAACTTATCAAACGTGAACTGTTCCTTTGTCATTGTCGCATTCTTATCATCCGGCAGGCCCGCATCCTTGATGCACGTATACACCAGCTTCTCAGTTTTACCTGATGCAAAAGTTTTGGCCAGCGTCTTGACTGGTATCTTGCCGCTCTTTTCCACACAATAACTGAGACGCATCCAACTTGAATGAATTTAATAAAATCGAGAATTGAGTCAAATGAACTGAATAGGACGAAAATACAGATATGAATATATAATTGTGGTAAGGGTGCTATAACATACATGCAGAAAGTACATATATATGTAGAGTATATATGGATTATACTTTATCTTGAAGTAGAGCATAGTTTTTGAGACTTTAGTGTAATCCTCAAGGAAATTAGCTTTATAGTTGAACATTTCTTATACCTCCATTCACCTATGACAATACAGAACGATTTCTACTTCAACTCTACAGCTACAGTTAAAGTTGTTTCTAGAAAACTATGTACATATTGCATGTATATTATTCCATTAAAAGTAATTTCGAATAAAACTCAATTTGAATTGGAGAAAGCTTGCGAAACACTTTAACTTTAGTAAATAATAATAAAAAGTGCACTCGAAATAAATTTCATTTGAAATTAAAGCGCATAAAGCGTAAAAGCAATTGAGACTGCTTGAGTTGAACGCATGATGGACTAGTAGATACCCTACCTTACGAACTTATAATCTGAATATGAGCAAATTATTTGTGAGTGAGACACTCGATCTTTGTTATAAGACATGGCACTAGACTCGGACTCTTAGACGTGCTTGGATCAATGTCTGCATACATACGGAAATGAGTTCGGATGAACCTAAGGATGAAATCATGTGGAACAGATTTCTACTCTATATACACATATTCTATTCGATATCTTCTGCTGTCAAGCAAAGCGACTTTTGTCCTCCTTAACATCGACTCGCAATCAGTTCTAAAGGGTATACTCATAATAAAAACGTACTTATTTTCCATTTCAATGGCTCATTTACAATTGAAATGGAGCCGAAATGAAAGTGTAATTACAATCGATATTGAAATTGTAATTGCAGTAAGTAATTTGCAATTCGCAATTTGCAATTGGCAATTGGCAATCGGCAATTAATTGGCAACCCAAATGATCGATGAGGCGAAAGTGCATTGCAGCTGGCAGTGACAACAATTCATTTAAAAGAATGTCTTGAGTTTAAATTCAATTCAATTTGTGCTGCCAGCTGAACTGACCTCTCTCACACGATGCAGGACAATCATTGGTCATGCGATGGACATTCATTACTTAGCGCAGGATTTGCGTGTGCTCAACCTGTTTCAGTGTGTGTGTGTGTGTGTGTGGCCACTCGAGAGACCTAATAACCTCATTCAAAGCTAGTCCAGGGTTAAGTTAGACAAGTAATTGCAGTTAATGCCTCAAGACCTTGCCATATCAACGACCCTGCCCTGCCCTGCCCTGTCCTGTCCTGTCCTGTTCTGTCCTGTCTTGTCCATAAGCAGAACAATCAACAATTAACAATCAACGATAACAATTTTTGCAAACTGGGTCAACGCATTGCCAATGCAAACATTTTATTGTAGCCTCCGGTTCGTTAGCCCTTAAATTTCCATTACATTTTATAGATTTTTTTCCCCCCAACTGTCTTGGAAGTATGTCAGCGAGAAGCTTTAAGAGAAGTGCAAACTAAAATACTGAAATTCTTTATATATATATATATAAAAAACAAACGTTCAGTGCGAGAGAAGCGCTGTGAGAAGTTAAGTTGAAGTGAACCTTGAAAGAATTTCGGAATAAATAGCAGCCTAAGTACATAACAATCGATAGAGAGTGCATTGCTGTGAGCAGTTAATTGAATGCACATAACTAGTTATGACAACAAATAAACCGATTTACTACGAAATCAGTGAAAGAAGTTGCCCGCCTGCCTAACAAAGGAAGAAGCGAAGCTGAAGCAATGCCAGCTGCAGCAGCAACTGCAACAAAAAACTTCTCGAATAGCGACGCCAAGGCGAAGCCAGACAATGTGATTGGCAAACAAACAAGTCACAGCTCTCCCTCTCTCTCTCCCTCCCTCTCTCAAGCGCACGATAGTATCGAAAGGGAGAAGCGCTACAACAAGTTGCAAATTGCGCAACGAGACAAAATTCAGCTGCATTTTCTATAACTAGACACACAAAACTCTTTTCACATTGTCAAGTTATTTTGCAATCAAAAGTTCAGCAAGTTCAGAGTTGGCATTAATCAAGAGCTATACTATCCCACATATATGTATATACTATATATACATACACATATATATTTACAGTTATTGTGAACGGAAATAGCTTCATTTCTTCATTTGCCATTTTCATTGCGAGCCAAATGCAAATGAAATGAAATTTTTGTGTGTTGTGAAACAACGCCAACAATTTCACAGTTGCTTTTCCCATTTCGTTTTACCTTCTCCTTCCCTGACCAAGTGAGGTTAGGTGGCTGCTGATGATGTCGTTTCCGTTTCCGCTGCCCACCTGCCCGAACGGCATCAGACGAGATTTGTTTAGACAATTTGCTTGCTAGCAATAATAATATACAATTTGCAATATTCTCGTTCTCAACACGATGTGCCTGCGATATATGTATGTGGGGAACGAGATATATAGATCTAGATAGTTGCTTAGATGCATTTGTATATACATATATTTACTCTTGCATAACTAAAGTCAATTTGGCTTTATTTGGCTCTTTCTTAAATGATCTGATTTTCAGCTTATTAGATTCTATTAGGCTAAATCTTCTATTAGAGGTTTATTTTAATATCCCTCCCTATTCAGTTCTAATATGATATAAACTAATTGAGCAATCATTCAGTTTTCTTAAGGTTTTCTCTCTTTCTTTTCCACTTCTACAATATGGTGTAATACTTACCATAGCATGAGCTAACAGCTCGATAGACTGGCAATAATACCGATAGATTTCGATAGGAGAACAAATTTCATTAATAGACTTACTGTTTCATTAGATTGGTGCGTGGACACACGTTGGTGGCGCGATTGTTATGCGTGATAAGTCGCAAGTTTTTTTGCCAGCTCTGTTATCGATATCACGATAGCATGGCAACGATTAACGATAACACAATAACACAATAACAATAAGAACAAAAACAAGGCGCAAGACATGCAAATTAGAAAACAATATGAAAATAAATCAAACAGCATTATGTACATTTGCATCCATTTGACTTTGACTAAATCAATAGATATAGAAGATGAAATATGATGTGAGATATATTTATATACAAATGGTTATATGATGTATGTAAGTGTGTGTAGAAAGCAAAGTGTGCATCGTGCTGTGACATCGCAGACTATAAAATTATATATATAAAAAAAGTTTGCATTTGTGTATTCTTTTAGAGATATATAAAAGATATACAGCAGATATTATATGGTGCGTCTATTCGAAATTTGTGTGGGAACTGCCGGAGTTCACTTACTGTTTTCTCAGACACATCATCGGACAGATATTGTTCGCTTTGACATTATGTGTTATTTTTCGTATGCCATCTAGCCAGATCTATAAGTACAGAGAGGTATGCATATGCTTGAATATGATCCAAATGAGCAAAATGATCTCTTCCGCCGCACTCCAGAGTCACTCACTGATCATACCTCGATCATTGTTTAGCTATACTACTATACCTTGGCTGTTGCTGCATCTGGGCAAATAACATGATGATATGTTATATTGATATAGTCCGTGTTGGAGCATATGGTTAGCGAACGCTTATCCAGTTCCGGTATATTCGTGCCATTCTTTTTGGTTACCTTATCCAATATTTTTGGATCCTGTAGAGCAATTAGAGAAGTATATAAAATTAACTAAATATTTCAAATTGTAATCGATAGACTATGCTTAAATCTAACTATCCTATAACATACCTACATATATGCCTCTAGCTTAGTTTTAATATGTTTCATATTTACTATTTATCAGCACTGACATAAAATATGATTTACCATATTCAATTTTCATTATTAAACTATGCCATGCATATTTTCTGTAAATTGCTTAGACTGGCATCCCGATTTGTTGAGCTTAAAATCAATTTCAAATATTTTACAGCTATTGGTTAGATAAGGATGGATAAGGAGGCAAACGTCACGCATACGACCTGTGGGCCCTTTTTGAATTACGCGCTTGACGCCTCTCAAATTCGCTTATCAGACCAATCATGGCCAACAGCCAACGGCACTGAATCGTTTAGATAGTTAAAAGGGTCGATAGCTATTCGCATTGCAGTGGGCCGTGACAGCAGCAGCAATCTAAATTGATGCAGCAACAGTAACAGCAGCAACACCAGCAACGGTGACTGTAGCAGCAACATCAGCAGTATAAGCAACAATACTAACATTAATACGAATGGGAATTGTAGCAGCAGGCACAACAAATAGAAATAGTAACAGCAGCAGCAGCAACAACAGACCAACAATAGAGAATTTAGCAGTAACAGCAACAGCAGGAATGTCAACAACAACAGCAGCAGCAATACTGACTTCAATAACAATAGTTACGTCAACAGCAGCAACATGAGCAGCGACAGCAACTTTACACTGAAGCAACACTGCAATCACAGCAATGCCAGTAACAGCAGCAATAGTTACATCAGCAGCAACATGGGCAACTCCTTGACAACCGCAGCTGAAGCTACACAAACAATTGAGATAGCAACGGCAATATTGACCTCAGCAACAAAAGTCACATCCACAGCAACAGCAGCAAAAACAATTACAGCAATATTAGCAACAACAACCATGACAGCAACAACCACGACAGTAACTGTGACTTCAGCAATATTAGCATTAGTTGCAGCAATGAGAAGAACAGCAGCAGCAGTGGCAACTCAATAGCAAAAGCAGCTGTAGAAGCAGCAGTGACAGCAGCAGCAGCAGCAGTAATATTAGCAACAACAACCATGACTGTGAGCTCAGCAATATTGGCATTAGTTGCAGCAATGAGCAGAACAGCAGCAACAGCAGCAACAGCAGCAACAGCAACAGCAGCAACAGCAGCAGCAACAGCAGCAACAGCAACAGCAGTCGCAGCAGCAAAAGCAGCAACAATTGCAACTGCAGTAGCAGCAGAAGCAACACCAGCAATAGAGACTTCAGCGGCAATAGCAGCAGCAGCCACAGCAACAGCAGCAACAATTGCAACTGCAATAGCAGCAGAAGTGACAGCACCAATAGAGACTTCGTCGGCAACAGCAGCAGCAATACGAATAGCTACAGCAACAACAGCAACAACAGCAACAATAGCAGCATCAGCAGCAACAGTAGCTACAGCAGCAGCAACAGCAGCAGCAACAGCAGCAGTAGCAACAGCAGCAGCAGCAACAGCAAAAGCAACAGCAGCAGCCACAGCAACATCAGCAACAATTGCAACTGCAATAGCAGCAGAAGCGACATCAGCTATAGAGACTTCAGCGATAATAGCAGCTACAGCAACAACAGTAACAGCAGCAACAACAGCAACAACAGCAACAATAGCAGCATCAGCAGCAGCAACATTAATCTCAGTTCGTATCATTAATCAAGGCGCAGCGAGCAGAAAGCAAATTGTATATATGCTGGTTGGTCGGGTGGGTTGGGCTGGTTGGGGATTTCGACCGGGGGTCATGTTCAGTTCGAAGTGGGGTGGGGCGGGGGATTGGCAGCGATTTCAGAAGCATTTATCAACATTTGTACATTGAATTAAAAATAAATAAATCTCTGAGCGAAATTCCAAATAAGAAAATAGAATTTTAATTTCGCATTTGACCTTCGACTCACACGCACGCTAGTCAAAATAAATAATCCGAATTCCAATGCGAAAACTATCAGCAATTCTCGTACACAATTCACTGTACGATTTCAGCATAAATTATGATTGGCCAGCAGATACCCTGTAATATGTAATGTAGTTGCTGCTGTTGTTGGCTGAATTTGCTATTGCAGTTGATCAAACTGCATGACCTCAAAAGTATATAAGTATATGGGAAGGAAGGCTGAAGCTTGTAGTAAAGATTTATTTAGGTATTTCCTACACTACTATGTCCTGGTAAACCTCTTAAAGGCAGCATCATTCTAAATTATATATCTTACATAGCTTATTAAGCCCTGTAAAATGTAGGCTATTTAAGTATACTCTGTAGTATTTACTGTGTTGAATCTTTGACTATACCCAGTGCTGCCTTTATACTCAAGAATATATAGCCTGTTCTATATCTAGTCTGCTCCTCTCTATACATTTGACGCTCTTTAAGTCTCGTAGAGTAATCCCATGGTATACTGTAATTCATGCAACACGCATTCACGCATTCAGAGCAGCTATTTTCCTGTCAACTTGTGGTCAAAGTGTTGCCAATTTGTTGACACGTCCTAGCCAAACACCAACAGCAACACCAACAGCAACAGCAACAGCAACAGCAATATTTCAGAGAGTGTGAGTCAAGAGAGCAGCAAAGTTTCATTGCATATGGGGAAAACAAAAGTTGTTTATGCACGCAAGAGTGTTTAAAATTCTTGTTACGATTTGCAGCATAAATTTAACATGCGGTTCAAGCTGACATGAACTTTTAGCCAGTTGCTGAATTATGCATTGGGGCGAGTGGCAGACGGCAAAGTTGTTATTCGAAGGCGTCGCGTTAACACTAGTTAATAGCTGAACAAATCGAAACATTTTCGATTAAAATCAAACTGAAATTCGAATTCGAGGCGATAGTCAAAGGCAAATGCGAAATGCCAATTGAAATTCGATGGCAATCAAATCGAGTGCAATTTGTAACAGTTGCCAAAGGGCTGGGGATTGGGCTACGGCACGAATCGTTGCATACTTTCGAGTGCTAAATAAGTCAGCGAATAAATAAGCCAAAATGAACGAGAAGCAGTTCAAGAAGAAGAAGAAGAAGAAAAAGAAGAGCAAGTTAAGCATTCAATGCAAACAGCCAACAGAAAACGGCACAAAATGTTGGCCAAATATACCAAATGTGTTGCCTTTCCAACTGCTTCCTCTTCTCACGACTCCCTCCCCTTTCACTTCCCCTTCCCATTCCTGCTCCTCTTGCTTTTGTACTTCATTGTGTGCTTGGTCCTTTTTTGATTGTTGTCCTTGTTATTATTGTTGCTGCTGCTGCTGGTGCTGCTGATGCTGCTGTTTGACGTACTTCGTCAGCAATGAAGCTTCGTGCATTATTGAAAAGCAACAGCAGCAGCAACAACAGCAACAACAGGCAGCAAAAAACTGCAATAAAGCTCAAATTTTGCGTTTTCAATATTTGTTGGCAGTTTTACTTGAGCTACCCTGCAAATGAATGCATGGGTGAGCATATGCAGCTCAACAGCAACTACTTTTCAGGTCTTTTAGTGGGTATATGCTCAGAGAAAGAAGAGAGCAGAGCAGCAGGAAAGCTAAGATATTGTCTCTAGGTAAGCTTAAAGTGTTCTAACTCAGCCTCAATTCATGGGTTCTTATAGGCGAAACTAAGATAATACAAAAATAAGATTATTTTATATATATTCTATTAATAAATGTATAATGGGATAAAGAAGTTAAAGTAATTCAGCAGTGATTCCTGCCAAAAGTATTCGAATTTGGCAATTTCCAATTTTCATTTGACTTTTAAGTTTTTAATGTATGCCTCAAGTGAATAAGTTCACAAAGTATTTAAATGTTAAAAGTTAAATATGGTTTAGAGTCAACTATAGTATAAATGAATATGAATATATTCAATTGAGTTTATAATAAGTTAATATTAACTTGCAATTTATGAACACATTCATTACTTTGAACTAGTTCATGTGGATATCATCTACCATCTAGATTGAGAACTATAATCTTTAGATCAACGTTAAGATAAAGAACTAGTTCATCAAGATTACTAGCTAACTAGTTCTTAACTACTTTAATTTAACTTCTCACTCAGATAAACAGTTTCAGTCAAAAGTATGCACCCCACATACATTTTTAGCACACATTTAGCTAAACAACTTCTGTACAACATTTGCATCTAGAGAATGTATAGGGTATCTAAGTTGCCTATCAGTTAATTTACATTTCAGTTCAACATCTTACATTTTTTTTGTTGCTTTCGCCACTCTTCTTCCTCGACTCTCTTCTTTTTTTTTTGTATTTTTTGTGCTTTGCCAAACGAAGCAACTTTTAATGGTTCATTGTGCGACTGGCACTTACGAGTTCCCTTTTCGAGCATATATACATATACATATATATACATATATATACATATATATATGTGTGTATGTGTGTGCATGTGTGTGTGCGTTTGTAAGTGTGTTAGTTGGTTTGTGTGGCTCGCTGATTTAATATTGATGACCAAACATTTCAAGTGCTGCCAGCACACACACACACACACACACACACACACACACACACACACACACACACACACACACAAACACACACACACATACACATTCACACAGATAGCAAGAAAAAGGAACTTTAAGCATAGTCTTCCATTTACGATTTTCAGTGGGTAGATTCAAAAGTTATTAGGTCTAATAGAGGGATTTCCTGTGAGTTTGGAAAGCAAGTGAGCAAACAAAAAATAAATAAATAATAAAAGAATAAACAATTAAAAGTAAATCAAAAAAAATTTAATGTTAAAATGGAATATTTCTTTTAAAAATGTGATATCAATCTATAAACAAACTGAACAAAACTGATTCGCTTTTTACTCCAATGAAGAAGAATAATTAAATCAAAGTGTGGAATACTATTAATACTATTACTATTTAAGGAATAATCTTTAATCAAAGATGTATACTCGTCGTATCAGAAAACATCGTTATAATAAAGGCATCGGCCTCATAGTCTCAATTTAAAAGTTTTAGCAAACGTTATTAGGTCTATTTGATCTGAGGCCCACCTTGATAAGTGGAAGCAAGGAAAGACAAGATGAGAGACTTAGGGAGTGAGAGACGTGCTGTATGAGAGAGAGAGAGAGAGAGAGAGAGAGAGAGAGAGAGAGAGAGAGAGAGAGAGAGAGAGAGAGAGAGAGAGAGAGAGAGAGAGAGAGAGAGAGAGAGAGAGAGAGAGAGAGACATAGGGAAAGAGACATAGAGAGAGAGAGAGAGAGGGGGATTTTGAGATATAAATAACCTCAAACAATTTATATTCTGTCGCCTAGTATATAGTTAAGGTAATGATAGGCGTTACCTGCAGCATCATTCTAGACGCTGATATGCTCCATTAAAAAATGTGAATTTATGTACAAGAATTGAAGAGATTTGAACAGTCTAAGCTAAGATAGAGAATACTATGATACGAGGAAATTTCATATATAATTATATATACCTAATATGCAGCTACTGTTTGAGCATCCCTTGCTGGCATGTGCAAGTGCAAACGCTTCAAATGTGCATACATACACACACACACACACACACACACAGCCACATTTAGCTCTACCTATATAAATATGTATTTAGACACACATGTGTGTGTGTGCCTCTCTCTGTGTGTGTGTGTACACAGCTTTGTGAGTGCCTGTGTGACACACACACACACACACACACACATATAGAGAGAGCAAAAGTTTTGCATTTTGTATTCTATTTTTTTGCTGTTGTTGTTTTTCTTTCAAATTTTATGTGTGGTCAAAAAAAAAAAAAAAAAAAAAGGAGAAGAAAACATCTTTGGACGCTCCCAACTATATATAAATTATATAAGGGTATGAGGTTTCTACTACTTCCGCTTTTCTCTTGTATATGCCCCTAATACATATACATATACATATACATTTGTATATGTATAACTGTATATGTACTATATATATATATATATATATATATATATATATATATATATATATATATTCCTTTCTGGCCATTATACAAATTTCATGCGGCTGCTGCGGCTGCGGCTGCGGCTGCTGTTGCCTTCTAGCCCGCATTTTCATACACACTTTGGTCCATTCTTTACTTGCCTTTTACTCTCCCTCTCTCCCTGCCTCCCCGCCTCGCTCTCTCTCTCTCTCTCTCTCTCTCTTTCTCTTTCTCTCTCCTTCTCTCTCTCTCTCTCTCTCTGTCTCATTGGCATTTGTTTTGCATTTTAATTGAATTTATTTGGCAGCTGACATGAAAACGGCTTGGCCAGCAACTGAATGTGTGTGTGTGGGTGTGTGTATTGGCTCAAAAGGATTGCAGCCAGCTGGAAAGGCTTTAAGGCAAAGCGCCACAAGTTGAGCACTTGAAGCGGCATCAGCAGCAGCAGCAGCAGTAGCAAATGTTCCACTCGACTGGCATTTGGGGATTTTGAAAAAGTGTTCGAGTGGGCTTCAGGTGTGGGGGACGTTTGGTACGGAAAGAGCTTGACTGATGCCCGAAAAGTAAGTGCTATACGCTGCTCTCTTGCCTCTCATTCACTATCTCTCGTTCTCTTTCTCTCTCTCGCGAGCTCTCTCTCTCCCCCTCTCTTGCTGCACTTTAACGTTGCAAGAGCAAGAATTGCAAAATCTTTGACACTTTTCAATTTACAAGTGCAACGATGCGCAACCCTCGTTATCATAGTTTTCCCACTTTTTTTTTTTTTTTTTTTCATTCTATTGCATACACTGCGAAAAAACAACAAGTGATAGATAGATAGAATAGCAGAGAAAAAACAAATTCATTGAGAGTCTCCATCTGCATATCTAAATAAGGTAACAAAGTTTCTTTTCGCTTTGCTTGAGAGTCGATGCCTTATCGATTGCTGTGGGAACATAATCAAGTCGCATGGATTCACTCGTTCACAAGGTGATAGACGAGTATATTCGGTTTGCATGCTCCTTACTGTCTGTCTGTAGCTAGAGATTGCTTCTACTGAGTGCTTGTCATATCATTCATATCATTCAAATCGATAATTATCGATAACTGTGATTTAGCAATGACTTCAAATAGATGCAACCCTCTGTTTTACATATTGCACTAACTCATCCCGATATTTATCGATAACATGCAAAAGTTGTGACTTTAAAGTGCATAAATATGTACTACGTTTCCAGATCTCTTTTAGAATCACATAAAACAGCAAAGGATTTGCTGCTGCTTGCTGCATGAACATAATTCACAAACTCTTCTTTCTCATTCTCTCTGATCAGTTTAAACTTTGTAATACTTTGTATCAAAAACTGGCGCTTGACAAGCTTCGAAATCTTGATGGACGCTAAAGTTGAATGCATTTTTAATGAACAGCTTAATACAGTTACGACTTATATGTTTCGGTTAGTGTATTCGCACAACAGTACCTGTGTGTGTGCGTGTGTGTGTGGTTGTCAGTTAATGTGTCAATGTGTCACTTTGACTCTCAATGGTTTTTTTTGTTGTTTTGGTCGATGGCTGTGGCGTTGGCTTCATTTCGACGCATTTGTCTCTATGCGCTGGATTTATTGCTCATGGATGGTGCCACGCCCACAGCCATGACATATAGTGCAATAGATAGATCGTTGTTGTTGTTGTTGTTGTTGTTGCCACTAAATGCAATTTATGGGCTAGAGCTCGCGCCCATCTCTATACGCGTAGCTTCCCCGCGCTTTGTTTTCTTTCATTTATCTTTTTATTGCCACAGCACGTGGCACGTGGCAGCCCCAGTGCCCCGCCCACTGGGGGCGGGGGCAAAAGAGGTAAAAGTGCTTGCGGTGGCAGCCTAATTGAGATATGCTCGTACGCTGTGGCTGTGGCACACATTTTAATTGTGTCAGCACCTGTTCAATCGCCAATTCTCAATGCCCACCTTTGACACCTGCCAGGTGGCAACCGACAGGCGCCGGGCCCCACTGGCCCCACCGGCCTCACAGGATGTGGGTTAATGCACATCAAAGTGCACCAGGCGCTGTCCAACTGCAACCTAATTGGCGCAGTTGAGCACAAGGTGAGCGAATGACTCGGCTCCCCTGTTCCATTTGCAAAGCATATCGTATCTGCCGTTCGGTTCATAAATAATAAATGGGCGTTGCAGGTGGGCGTGATTGAGTCGAATGCCAAATGATGTCAACTTATTGATGAGAACTTGACATATTGCCAAGCTATTCCGCGAAATGGCTCTAATTGAATTTAATAATGCCAAAACGTTGCATTTAACATACTTTTCCGTTGAAGGCTGAGCGAATTTATGATTCCAATTCATGCGATAGCCATAGATATTGAAATTCCCAACCGGCTACATAGCCTCTGTTAAGCTAACCATCATCATGTTACTGTAAATGTGACAGCTGCTGTTACTGTTACGATTGCTGTAACAGAAACTGTTACTGTTATTGTTACTGTTACTTAAACTACATCCAATAGTAATACACATGTTAACTAACTTCTCTAAAAACTCTTCTTTTTCTCTCTATGTATTAGCTTACCTTTGGAGTGCCGCCAGCTCGTATATCGCTCACTTGACACAGCTCAATGACATCGCCATCCTATGGAAAGGTAAGATAATGAAATCGATATTTGAATAAACTGATCGACTTATTGGCCTATCGATTTGTGTACATACCCGTCCCTCGCTCTTCCAGTAGAGAAAGAATCCATATTCATCGACTTTAAAGAGCGCATCGCGCTCAAAGTCATTCTCTTTGGTCTCCTTCTCGTTCTCGAACCAGCGATCGAAGACCGCGCCAGTTGTTAGTTCCGGCGGCACCGGAATTATCCAATCGAACTCGTACTTCTTGGTCATGATATATACAGTTGTCGTTAAAGTCTATGTCTGTGTATTTGGCTATAGCTACAGCAATACATATATGCACATCGATATGCTCAATGCTTTTGCTATATTTCGTTTGAGTTTATCGGCCTATCGATTAATCGATCTATTGTTTCAGTGTTATTGAGTTTGAATGGCTTGCTTATGGTGTTCTATTTGAGTTTGGCAACACTGGCACACCACACATGTCATCTAGTGTTGGACAACGTCTATACGCTATATATTCAATGCACACAATGCACTGTTCTCTGGTTCTGCTGCTTCTTCTCCTTTTCCTTATATCACATTCTGTTCTCTGTTTCTCTAGTTAGTTAAATTATTCAGTTAAAGTTTCCCGTTTTAGTTTATTCTAAGCATATTGGATTTGCTGTTTGTTAACATATGTTTTTGTTTTTCTTGTTTTCAATTTATTAGATTTTCTATTTACGTTAAGCTGCAAAGAAACAATAGATAAATATAAATTAGAAAATGTGCTCAAGCTCTAAATTCCACAAAATTCAACTGAAAAGAAAAGAATACTAAGAGCATTGCAGTCGGGCATAGCTGACTGACACCATACTCGTTTACGAAAGATATTTGACTATTTCCTTTATATATCTATTAGTAGGTTTATATTTGTATATATATATATATATATATATATATATATATATATATATATATATATATATATATATAAATAGTGACAATAGATCCAGCAGATCTACGCGGGTCAAATAAAATAAATTTTGCAGTTTAACGTGGGTTTATAAACTCTATTATCATAAATTTATCTACTTCAGTATATACATATATCAAATTCCAAGAATTCATCTTGAATAATGCCCTGAATAATCAAGTTGATATTTCTCATCATATATCTTCGAAATGTCAGTATTTTCGAAAGCCAATATACTCTCCTTTCACTATTCAGGTGATCATAGAAACAAATTTAAAACAAGAGAAATGCAATGCACTCGTAGGCGTCTGACTATAAAATACCCTGTATTCACGCATAAAGTTAATTTGTTTTGACACTGTTCCATTCCACTGTTCCAATATATATATTAAAATACTTTGGACATCTATTGGAGTTCTAAGGCGAATACTTTAGATACATCAAATATAAATAATACAATAGAATTAAATTTAGAAATTGTTTCCATTCTTTTAGTATTGCACTTAATGCCTTAAAGAACTATATTGAAAACTTTGAATTATCAAAGTTTGAGCTTCCATTTCTAAGCTATTTCGTAGCGTCATCAGTGCCCATCAATGATGCGCTGGCTACAGGGTATTATCAAATAAAATTGAATGCATAAAACACTTTTTGGCTCACGTACAAGCAAATGTCTGTCCAGCTGCACTCTGGACAGCCATTCAGCCATTGGGTGTGCTCGCTTGTGGCTGCGGTTGTGGCTGGTTGGGCGTCTGTTGCAGGCGGAAATCTGGGTAGGGGGGTGGCGGGGGCGGTTAGAGTGGGGGGACATGCGGTCTCGTCTGTGGCCATGTTGCATTGCCAATTGTGGAATACAGCGAAATGTGTTGCATGCATGCTTGCGTGCATGTGTGTTGTGTGTGTGTGTGTGTGTGTGTGTGTGTGTGTGTGTGTGTGTGTGTGTGCAGCATCTCAAATGTAATTGAATAAATGCGGCTTTAATCTTAGCCAGAAATTCGAAGCTAGAAATTTGAGTTGCTCCAAAGCGTATTCTATAGAAATGAAGGACAAGGCAACCTAAATTTAGAGATATTACCAAAGAGATGATAGAAATAGAAATATTTATTGAAATTAATTTTAAAGCTCAAGCAATTCACAGGTAGATAGATTAAGATAGAAGAGCTGCAAGAGAGAGCGAGTGAGGGAGAGTGAAAGGGAAGCAATATATAAGGAGAGGGGCAGGGAGAGTTAGAGGGAGAGAGAGAGAGAGAGAGAGAGAGAGAGAGAGAGAGAGAGAGACGCAGTTAGAGAGAGAAAGAGAGATAAGGTAAAATGAATATATGAGAACAAAGAACTACAAACAAAGAAGAACAAGTAACAACCTCACAAAAAGATGAGAGAACGGGAGAGAGAGAGAGAGAGAGTTGGGAAACCAATTAAATTGATCTATAGAAAGAGATATAGATAGCAGGTAATTATCAAATATTAAGATTGATTTCACTTGAGATGCATTGCGGGAACCATTCGTTTACGAATATGGCCAGGCCACACAGATATGAGGAAATTGCTAGCAGAACTCAATTGACTATTAGTGTTATACAAATTGACACAAAGGACAACAATGGAATCGCTCGGCATTACGAATTGTTCAATTGGCTTTGTAATTTGTGTTGTGCATGTGCCAAAAGATTTTCACTTCTGTGCTCTTTACTTTTATTTTATCCCATTTCATTTTTATTTATTTTTATTTCATTTTCTTTTTCTATGCGTTTTTATTTTATTTTGATTCTCTTCACACACATTTTTATTTGACAGGCACTCGACATTGTCCTTTGCAATGCAATTGTCAACGCCTTCTCCAAGCGCAAACAGAAAAAAAGTAAAATAAAATAAAACCTTGGACTGACTGATTGCTATACGAGTGTGAGCTTGTGGGAGTACTCTCTCCTCTCTCCTCTCTCTACTGTCTCCCTCTCTCTCTCTCTCTCTCTCTCTCATTGTGTGTGTTCCGCTTTCACATGACTTCAAATTCAATGAGCTGCAAAATGTTCGCTCATTGTTAAACTTGAAGCTCGTTAGCGCCAAAGCCAAAGCCAAAGCCAAAGGTAAGCGAAGGTTGTCACTGTGTGTGTGTGTGTGTGTGTGTGTGTATGAAGCGGATATGATTTCCCAGCGTATGTCAAAACACTTTTCACGCCCAACGAACGTTTTATGAATTTACGCTCTTTGCGCTTTTGAGCACACCAAAAATAAACCAACGAAAAAAAAAAAGAAAATCGTATACCCAGCGCTTGGCTCCTTCGCGTCCTTGCCGAAATCAAATCAATGGGCAGAGATATGGAAACTTTGAGCTCAAGTTTCAAATAGCTCAATAACGAGTTGATGATGGGCGCAAGTCTCATGTTTACAATTTATAAAGTAATCAAGCGAAACATATCTTTAAATGACTTTTCGCTGAATACGATAAATGATTGCGTACGAAGTGCTCTCGGCTCTGTTTTCACTTCCACTTGAATTCCACTTGAAATCGAAATCGAAATCAAAGTTTAATCGAATCGTCGGCTACACTCTTAGGCTACATTTATTTGCTTTTCCTTTATCGATTTTCATTGAAATTTATTTTCGTTTCTCAACTTTTCATATTAGCAACATAGAGTAGGCGTCCTCGAGAAGAGTAAACTCACCTATATTTGTGATTTCACTTCGTTCATTTCAAGTGGACGTGCCACAGCAAATATAGATCACAAGAGTTGAGCTCTGCCGAAAGGGGGAGATTCACACAGATTCATTTGTAATCAGTTTACACGACACTCCAGCAAGTACAGGGTATATGCATACACATACCGGAATTCTTGTAGTTTATCGCTTTGGCCTTGTAATTTGGCATTAAATGCAGACACAAAATCAAAGCGTTGCCTCTCGGGTCAACCTATATGCAGTACCCACCCACCCAGCCACCCACACACCTTGCGAATGCCTCGGGGCACCTGTGTCAATATATATCTATCTATACATACATATACATATATATATATAAAAAAGTTTGGCGTTCAACTTGAAAGGTAAGCGCAGCAGCAGCGTTGAAGTGGCAAGGTCCTGAGCAGTAGACGTGGGGGCAGCACAAGAAATAACTTGCATAAACTTGGCCTCAAAGGACTCGACCCCCCATATACACACACACACACACCCAAAACCCACCCACACACACACACACATACGGCGCACGTACGCGCTGAAAGTATGCTACAAATATGCTCATTACGTGCGCGCCAAGTGGCAGAACCGAAACCTAGCCCCTACTCCAGCTCCAGCTCCTGCTCCAGCTCCGGCTCGTGCTCCACCTCCTGCTTCAGTGGCTGCTCCCTACAGCGCTATCATGCCACCCTTGTTATCTCCATCCACAACCCCCTTCGGCACAGCAACAGCAGCGACAATGGCTCAATTTATTATTGCATACTTTGCGGCCATATTACAGCCATTCGCATTTCTCTTCCTGTCCCACTTGTGTGCCCTTTTCGTTGCATCATTTTAATCGAATATATTGAACAGGTCAAATTAAGTTTTTTTTTTTAACGATAAAAGATATGGCGAGTCGAATTTAAACAAATATCGTGACTTATCGACGAATGTAATCGAAGTGAATATATAGCTAATAGAGCTTGAGAGTCTGTGTCAAATTGCTATCAAACGGAATGCAATCGATAGCTGATATCGATTTTAAGTATTATTAAATGATGTTGGCTTAAGTTGTCAATAGCTGTTATCGAACTGAAAAGCCAACCTGTGATAAATTTAAGAGAATATAACTAATATTTACGATAACTTATCGATTAAATACTTGTGTAACAATAAATGTGTAATCGATAGCTCATGCGCAGGCAGACAATATTGAATTGATATTCAACACAACATAGACTGGAACGACTCAAGATGTATGTATATCTATAACTATATATATGTATATGCAACAAAAACATGTTATAGATACTCGTAACTACTCCCTGACTAATAACTTAGTATGTTATCGATTGCTGTTATTGGCATATATTTCTGTTATCGACATCAGGCAATGTTAAGCCTGCTAGCTATATTTCTAACGAACTCGAATTGTATCCTTCAACAGAAATAAATAACTTTATTGAGACGTGAGCGCTTAATTTATGCTTGTAGGTCAAGCTCTAGTTGTGGATATCAAGAAAAACTTATTTTTGCTACCGAAATTGGTTGCAAATAATCAAATGGTACAAAAAGTGCAATTGACTGGATTGAATACACTCTGCATAGGCAATGTGAGAAAATTCAATTGGGAATAAATAGATAGAGTCTGATAGATTAGGTCTCAGCAAAAATAGTTTTAAAATTGATAATATAGTAAGGAGAGAATTGCATATACTGTTTATATTGTGTATATTGAAAAATCGATATTTATCGATGATATGCAACGAGAAGTCTTTTACTAAATCTTCAACTTAATTCTAGCTTTAGAGAAGGGAGAGAGAATGCAGCTAATAGCTGAGCTTTAATCGAAGTAAGCTTCTTATAGCATCTCTCTCTTTTTAAAGCAATCGTCGTTTAGCTTCTTTCTGCTTATAGAAGCCTTCCGTTTGCTTCTCTCTTATTAGAGAAGCATTCGTCTATCAGCTCATATTGCTTCATAACCCACTGACTCTGCAATCTTTGGGTATTTCGCAACTAAAGCAATCCGATTGTCGTTCAGTTAATGCATTCGCCGATGCTGTTTAGTATGGCTTATGCTTAGCTGTCGCTGCTATTGTTGCTATTGTATTTACTGTGGTTCCTCCTGCTGCTGTTGTTGCTGTGTGGCAATTAGTTTAGTTTTCCAAATTGAATTTGGCAGTGTTGCTTTTGTTTTGCGTTGCTTTTCTGAGTATCTGTGAAATTGGCATTTCAATATTTGATGAGCTGCTGGCAGAGCGCACAGGTAATAAAAATGCCCAGCATCTGGCCCCGCCTCACCCTCCAGCAGGAGGGGGGAAGGGGGGGGGGTGGGATTTTTGATTGGTTAAGGCAGCAGCACTTGACCTTGTTGCGTTTCTCCAGGTAGACGAAATTGAAATAGAATTTTTGTGGCATTCATCAATGAAAGACAGCGAATGCAGTCAGTTAATCAGTCTGTCCATCAATCAGTCCATCAATCAGCTCAGCTGCCAGCAGTCACATTAATCAAACTCGCGCCTTGATCAGGGCCTTGGAATAGTTTACATTCATTCAGTTAGTTTCGCTCGAAATTACAATTTCCAGCAAATGCATGGGAAATTTCCGAAGTCAAATCAAAATCATATTTCTGTTCAGAAATGTAAAAACAAAAGATGAAGTTGATAGATTGGATGGAATCTGAACTAGTTAAACAAAAAACTGTTATACGCAGTTGTTTTTCAAAACTTCTACGGTTCAGCTGTTATCAAGAAGTAAGTTCTATATCAAACTGTTGTTAACATCTGTTTTAGAGCAATGATAGAAAAGTGTTATACAAATAAATTTGTTATACAAATATGAGTTCTACACTTAAAACAGTTATCAAGAAACTATTATGCAAAACTATTATATACAAGTGTTTTGCGAGGCAATCAACTCTTAGAGAAATGTTGTATAAGAAAGTGTTATATAAAGTAATAAATAAACTTAAGCTGTATAGATGTAAAACGCTTCATTAAACTATCATAATTATGCAAAATCTTTGGTATTTCTTAGAAATCTATAATCAAACTTAATTACTGTAAGTACTTTTTGTTGGAGTCTTGTTTTGGTTTAGACAGACTTTGGTAGTTTGACACGTGCATTGACCTATTTTCAACCTACGAGCACTGGGTATACGAAACACATTTTGCAGTTAAAAAGAAAGTCAGGAAATACTTGTGTGTGTGTGCAGTAGAGCAAGGCTGAGCTTTGCTTATTTATACAACTTTCTCTCTCGGCTTACCTCAGGCTATCTCCCTGGCACCCCTTGGCTGCTGTTGCTGCGCAATATGTCAAAGTTCATAAAACGATTTCATACTTTCTGCTTGGCAAATGAAATTTCTTATGAAATTAAAGTAAGCATCAAGCGACACACACACACACTTGTGCTCTCACATTCTGCGTTCGCTTTATTATTAAATTTGAGCCAGAAAAAAGTAGAAAAACAAAAAAACAAACGAACCAGCAGGAAGCCAACAAAGCAACAGGAAAACAAAAGCAAAAAGAACAAAAAATTAACTGCACGGGTTCAGTTTTAACCAAAAAAGAAGTTGATCCCTATGGAGGGGAGAGAGGGGAGTGTGTGTGTGTGTGTCGCGAAGACACCAATTTTGGCAAAAGAAAATGCCGTCAAAGAAAATTCTCATTACAAAAGAAATATATGAAATTTCCACGGAAAGACAATTGCGGTACCTCAAAATTGTAATTGAATTTTTTTGTATTTATTTGATGCATTATTATTTATATTTATTTTTGGTTTGTTTTGTTGATTAAATAAACAATTTCATTATAGCATGAGGCAAAAGAAAATTTGTCAATCCCATGAGTATCAAGAGGCTGCTCTTGAAATTTAAGAAATTTTAATGCTTTTGCGACTTTACAGAGAAGATTTTGATTTCTTTTGATATTTTTAAATAATTTTTAAGAAAATACAAATTTTATGTAAAAGTAAACAAATAAATATACAATTAGATTTCAATCTTAAAAAAAATCAGAGAGCTGAATTCAGGTATTCAATCTAATAATAATTTATTCCATTTTGGAACAGCAAATGTGCCAAATGACTATATGACAAATCTTTAGTGGGACTATATAATAGTTGTTAGCAAATTCTACGTCTAGTCCTAGAACAGGTTCACACTTATCATATCCATAGATCAGATATCCAATAACGCTATCAGATGCAAATACTTGGCTGCCAATTTCAAAAGCAACATGAAAATCATGCTAAGCCAATGCATAAAGTCATTGCTGATGCGCAACGCAAACAGTTTTGGATCTGCAAGAGTTGACGGCGAGAAGCAGACCTAAGCTATTGACATTATTATATTTTGTCAGTTTTGGGTTTTGGGTTTTGTGCTTGCACATTGTAATACACATATAAAACAAAGTTGAAAGAAGGAGTGAATATCTGGAGCAGCGCGAGATGGGATCATAAAATCTGTTATAGCCATGGCCATGGCCAATGTAGCAGCATCGTCCGCTCCCTCTCCTTCTCTCTTCCTCTCTCTCTCTCTCTATCTCAGTCTCGTTCTTCCACTTTCTTATCCCCTTCAATTTGTGGCGCCAGTTGCCAGTTCCACCTTGGCCGCTTCGCCCGTTTTGTGCCCCATTCTGTCGCTGTCAAAGCCAGCGGCATTTTGTCACGCATATCCGTCCAGGCACGCAACAGATATCAGCTACAAAAAAAAAATCCCCCCCCCCCCCCCCCCCCCCCCCCACACACACACACACTCACAAACACATTCGCATACCCGCCCACTTTTTGTCAGGCGGGTCTCACAAAATCAAAGTCGTGCGCACAGCGACGGGTCTGAGGGGCTGAGGCGCTTGAGGTTTGGGGCTGCTCAGAGCCAGGGCATCCTTCAAACAAAACTGTCAGCAACTGTCAAAAGAAGTTAAACGAAAACCAACAAAACAAAACACAAAACCAAAAGGAAAAGGACAACAAACACACACACAAACACACACACACCAAAAGGAAAAAAATAAATATAAAAAGAAAACAAAAAACAAACAAACAAAAAATAAAGAAAACAAGTGTGAACAGCTAAATTCGCTTCACCGAAGTCCAAATACCTTCGAGCGCTTTGAAATCGCGACCCCAGTTTGAGAAATATTAGAAATTAGCTGTTATACGAAACTGTCATACAAAAGGTAATGTATTTTAGTTCACGTACAACTTTTATACAAATATCACAAAATACTATAAGAGCCTCAGGCTAAAAAGAAACTGTGGTATAACAGTATAACAGTAGTATGCACCACATAACTGTTATACACACACAATAAAAAATCATTCAAAATGTCTGACAGACATATATTATATGGAGCTGTTATAAAAAAATAAGAAACTGTTATATAAAATACAAAACTGTTATACAATGAAATTTTGTAGAAACGTTATGCTTTGCTGTTACACAGTTCTGAGAATACTAATATGCAAAACCGCAAAGTTGTTATACGCAATATTTGGACAGAACTTTTATACAGAACTGTCATAATTTGTTAGAATTTAGTTAGAATCACAAATGCTCTACACTATTATTACACAAAGCTGTTGGTCAAACTTTAAAACAAAAGTGCTTATAGAGTCGTAAAAGATGATTGTAAAGTTTTATAATAATGTGTAATATGTCGCTGTCACATGACTAAACGAAACTGTTATACAATCTGTTTTGCATAGCTGTTATACAAAACTGTTACTATTGTACAATAGTATTAGTAGATTCGACATAGTCATGCCAATGTTAACATGACAAAGATGTTTAGACGATTTAAATGGAATCGTTGCTTTTCATGTGTTACATATATCATTACGGAATTCATAGCAGCCTCTGTCTTCCACGAAGCGTATTAAAACAACAACAGAATACCACGCACACAAACACGCACACACACACACAGACACAGTCAATTTCATTGAGGGAAAGTTATACCATTTCAGCGTGCCACCTATACGCCCACGCCAAGCGGCACATGTCCTGGTTCCTGGTTCGATGTCGTCGCGCCAACGAAATAGCCGAGTGGGTCGGGGAGGGGGGGGGGGGACTGAGAAGACCTGGAGAACTGGAGAGCAACTGGGGGAGCTGGAGCTGGAACTGGCTCTCTGTGATTTAGTCGATGGCACGTAGCAGCCGGTTTATTTTTAGCACCTTGCTCCTCCACACACCCACACACACGCACAATCTCCCCCAGCACAGAGAGAGAGAGAGAGGGAAAAAACTCACGTATTGCACCCCGTAAAGCCGAGCCCCACAAGCAGCGTATCTACCCAATCTCCGTATCAAAACAATACATCATCAAGAGAGGGGGGCTCAACAGAGGGGCATCAAGGAATTACGTTCTTGTTCTTTCTTCTTCTTCTTGTTTTTGTTGTTGCTCCTGTAATTGTGAATATTAAATATATGACAATAAGCATGCTTCACAGCAAAAGGAAAAGCAAAAGCAAAAGAAAAAATAAAAAAAACAAAGCGAGCTCGCAAAAAAAACCCCTATAATAATAATAATAATAAAAAAAAAAAAGAAAATTCCGCGCCCAAAAAGTTTTCCATGGGCGAAAAATTATGCATGTTGTGTTTTCAGTTGTTGTTTTTGTTGTTGTTTTTTTTATACCCTTTGCAAGGTCCTCACCCTGCATTCCGAACCCAATCGTTTATGTATAGCATATAGTGTATTGATCTTATGATACGATATCAGCTTGTTTCTTATGATATAGACAGTCAGACGATATTAAGGTCTTGATCATCTTTAGGCATTAGCTTAAATGGACATTTCCACTCTAAGCTATAGTCCGATTCAGTTTATATATCAAAGGTAACCATAATAATATATAACATCTGATGTATCTCAAGAAAATTGGATTTTTTTTCAAGTATGACTTCATGTAGTGCCTCAAGATGAACAGAAGATTTTGAGTTCAATTAAAAATTTCATAGATTACGAATAAAGACTTCAATAGATACATTTATATATACGATATATCTACAAGCATAGCAGACAAATATTGGAGATATCATGAAAAGTATTTGATCTATTATAATATCACATATATCTTAAAGAGTATTTAAGAAATGCGTATATTTTATTATTATTATTACTTCTTTTGCTCTTCTTTATATTGCTTTGATAAGGGTTTGGGTTCGGGCTGCTGGGACTGCGAGGTCGAGCAGCCGTGCGGCTCTGTGTGTGGGAAATGGGAGATGGATTGGTCGCTAGGTAGCAAAGCATAAAGCATTTATACTAATTTGTCGATAATTTTGTTACGGTCGTAAAAAATAATAAAAAAATACGGGGTAAAGGTAAAGGTAACGCTAAAGCAAGCATGTTGAAATTGAAGTTGGTTGCTTTGTGAGTCAGGGTTCTAAATAGAGTTTATTTATATCGATTGTTGGGCACAATTATATTTAATGAGCTTTTAATTGAATTGATTTTTTGTTATATAAACACACACACACACACACATACGAAGGACACTGGAGAAGCGAAACTGAAGTAGAGTGTCCAGTGACAGAATGATGGATATTATGGGCCAACAGAGTCGATGAATTCTCGCTCGACCGGCTCAGATAAACTGCAAAGCAAGGCAAGGCAAGGCAATTGGCAGCGAGCAAAGCGAAATAAGATGAAGGAAATGAGATATAATATATATTTATAAATATATATATGTATACATGTATATATATGTATATAAGTATATTAATCGAAGCCCATCTGACGCAGACATTGAGGCTGTGCGGCAAAAGCATAGAAAAGATTGAAAATGTGTTAGGCCTTGAGATTGTTAAATGCAGCAGAGGCCGGACTAACACTAACGGGAGGCTTAACACAGGGTCTGAGTGTCGGGGCAAATGTGATTAAGAGTGAGAGAGAGGGAGAGTGAAAGGGAGATAGAGAGAGATGGATATACAGCATGCTTTAGCTAGAGCAATACTAAAGCTTAAAGTGCTATCGAGGCACAATGGCAAGACGTTGCTGTCAAATTTAACAAACACTTTAAGATGCTGTCAAAGTCCATGCAATAGTATACAGGTAAATGTGACAGCAGTGCTCTTGAGCTAGTGTCAAATTTGACAATCAATTTGACTGGTAGTTGAATGTATAATTTGTATTGCATTTAAGCCTCAAGTTGTTGTTAAACTCAAGTCTGCATGCTAATGCAAATGTTAAAGTTGAGAACTGCTTAAGTTGAACTGTTTATCAACTCGAAGAGATTGCACTTGTATATAGCATTTTTTGAGAATGCCTGACCTAAAGATACCCTATAAACTACAATACAAGCTCAATACTAGACTAAAACTAGAAAATGTTGCAGCTACCCTGCATGCCTGTCTTTCGCACTGCAACACTCAACTCTCAACAACCACTTTGGCATCTATGGTTCGTTTATGAGAGAGCTTTTTGGCGCATTCCCATGACAGTGAAGCATTTCAAGCACACACACACACACACATAGAGAGGGACTTGCACACAAAATAGGACAAAGTTTGTTCTTACGTGACGGTAATTGGAGAGTAGAGGAAGAGACACGAAAAAATAGAAATAGCAGCAACTCGAGAGTTGACATTGACATGTGCCTAATGAACATCAAATGCCAGCAATTAGGTACGTTTTGCATTTGATGCGGCAATTGCAATTTCAGCTTTGCCAGTGTCGAGCCAGTGCCGAGGTCCTTGACTGCTTGGCTGCCATCCTTGTGCGAAAAGCCTTGCCATTAGTTGGCCACATTAAGTTGCTGCTGCTGCTGCTGCTCTTATTGAATGCGACTCGCAACCTGCTTAAACACAACACGCGAGCTCATTGAGGTGGGTCGCAGGTGTGCAGCACAGCTGCAGCGAAAGTTCTTTAAGGTCTTCGCCTTTCCGCCCATCGAGCCCCCGGAGTACTGACAGTTTCTATTGTGTGTCAAATGGGTCACTTTTCACGAATACAATACGCTAAGCTGGGAAACCTTTGCCAAGGGAAAGGTTCGAGGCAGGCACAGGCACAGCGAAGACTAAGAAGCTTGAACGTCGTTAGGGACTAACAGAAGGACAAAGACACGGACAGGTAAAGGGTCACTGAGAGAGAGAGAGGGAGAGCTTAGGCAAGGCAGCAATGGGAACAAGGAACAGTGGACAGCGATAGGGGGGGACGGGGACAGGAAATGAGACAGTGAGAAAAAGGGCAAGGGTCATTGCAATGTCGATGGCAATAAGCGCATCAAATGAACATAAACAGCGACAATATTTTTTTTTTTTTTTTTGCACTCTATACAATTTATTATGTGCGGAGAAGGCGTAGGCGGAGCAGCAGCAGCAGCCGGAGGGAGGAGCAGGAGGAATTTAAGTTGAATCTGGTTTAGCAACAATGTAAATCGTAATGCAATTTCACTTCTTTATTGCTGCAACTTTATTTATTTATTTCGTTTTTTTTTCTCTCAACCCCACACATCATATTATTGCACATTATTCACTTAACAAATTTGAAGCAGTGATGCAGAGACAGAGAGAGAGAGAGAGAGAGAGAGAGCGACCGCGACTGCAGCAGGGTCAATGGAAATACACTGAGCGAAAGAAAAGAGAGAAATGTGGAAAATTATTAAGCTTCAATGTGCGTGTTTGTGCATGTGTCTGTGTGTGTGTGTGTGTGTGTCTGGGTGTGTATCTGTAATTAATGCGCTTGAAAAGTATTAAATGAAATTATGCTGACAGTTGACAGTTGCAAGGGCGACAAATTGTGAGGAGTTCACGACTAGTCTATGCCCTGTAGGCAGCTTGAAATGTGAGGTATATGCTTATATATGATGCATATTTTATGCCCTAGATCAATTAAGAAACTTAAGTAAAGGCAGCTAAATCAAAGAATTGCTTGCTTATGATCTAGGCGATGTAAGGAATGTATTTTAGCTGTTAGTTAAGCGCTAAGCGAATAATATATTTGTATATATCTGTAAATAGATATATGTATGTGTATTCGTGTAAGCCATCTACACATTTTTGGCTTGTTTACAAGGTATATAACATAATAACAATTAAGGATAACAGCAATCCAGCAGACAGAGTGAAGAGGCCAGAGGCTAGTGGAGAGGAGTGTGAAGGGAAAAGTATATATATATATATATATATATATATATATATATATATGCATGTGTCTTTATGTGTCTGCGTGTGTGTGAGTTAACACTGGCAGCAGGAATCGTGGCGGGAATTAAAGCTTTAGCGTTGCCAACATTCTGTCAAGGTTTTTCTTTCTTTTTTGCTTTTTTCTTTTGTTCGCCTGTTTTTCCTTGTTTTCTCTCTCTCATTATTTTCAACCGTTTTTCGTGCGTTTTTTTGGTCGTGCATCGGATTTGGGTTTTCAATGAGCTCCTGGCTGGGAAATAAAGTGTGAAACCGACAGAGTGAGAGAGAAAAGAAAAAAACAGCTTTAAAACCAAAACTTTCATCAAATTAATTCTAAATTGAAATGAACTTCTTTTTGTTGTGTTTGAGCTCATTTTCATTTGGGTTGGCTGCCTCTGCTGTGTCTGACAATTGCCTGGTTGGCTTAATTGTAGAGCGGGGCATAATCAGCAGGAGGCACTCCCTCCCTCTCTCGTTCTTATTCTCTCATTCTCTCACTCCTCATTTGCTGTTTGTCGTATGGTAAATTATATCCCTAACAGGTAGATCTTGAGGTGGATTAACTTAACAATCCCTTGTTCGTTTCTTTCTTTTTATTTCTGCATGGAAAGAGAGAGGGAGAGAGAGAGAGAGAGAGAGAGAGAGATATAGAGAGGAAGATAGGTAAATTCGCCTTCTCCATCTCCTTCCATCTCACCCAACTACTACATTTCTGTTTCCTCTCTGCCCTTACTTCATTCTATTTGTCTCTTTCATGCACTTCTTTACTCTCAGTTGCATTGCTCTCATTAGAGAACATTTCCCTGTCGCTCTAGTCCTTTATGGCCCTCTTTAAACATTCTCTCTGCATCTCCTTCCCACACCAGTTTGTCCCTGCTCTTTCGTCTGAGGCGTAAACATTTGATTGTGTCACTCCCTCCTTGTGTCACATTCGTAATTGATACACAGGCAGCACTCCTCTGCTTTAGCCTTCTGCTGACTGTCCCACACCTTAACCCGTTTTGCTTAGCTTCGTTCCGAAACAGATGTTCGACACCTTTTTTCTGTTATCAGATACGTTAGATACACAATATCCGACACCTGCGTCAATTATATAGACTGTTTGGCTCGAACAACAGAGCACAAAAATCCAATACAAAAGCTAATCGAACTCAATTCCATTTTGCTCGCATGCACACGTCGCATGGATGAGCTAATCAAAAATGCATTTGCTTTGCATCTCCCACTCTACCACTCCCACTCTCTCTCTCTCTCTCTCTCTCTCTCTCTTAATACCCCCTTTGGCTATCTATTAGCGACAATCAGGTTGCTAATCCTGGTAAATAGCAGCTGCTGTTAGCCCCCGCCGGGGAATTGGCTTGGAATTGACAATGGCAGGCGACTGAAACACGACTGCCATAAATTAGCTCAATATAGAGTGCAATAGAATTACGAATTGCATTAATTAAACATGGCTATGGGGGGTATGTAGGTGGGGGCAGGGGTCGCGGGCTCGATTGAGGAACAGGATCTACCTAGTATAACCTTCACCTGAACCAACGACGACACACGTCGTGGTGTGCCAGAGGCTGAGGCAGTGGGCGGCGGCTCTGACGCCAGCGCGAATGCAATTGGAGAAATGGACACATGGCCATGAGAGTCTCTACATATAACTGTATCTGTCTGTGTGTGTGTGTGTGTGTGTGGGTGTGCGTGTGTACTGCTGTGGCGATTGCATTACGTGCGCGTAATCAGCTTGGCTGCTGTCATTTAATCAAATAATCATTGCCGGACTCCTCAAAGTCGACCAACTGTGCAATTAGCAATGCTGCCAGGCAAGGTCAAAAAAAAAAAACAAGAAGCCCCAACGACCAGCAGCAGCAGTAGCAGGAAGCGAATAAAAGAGTTGGCTAGCTGCAAGAACCAAAATCCATTTCCTCATATCCAATATATACAGAGTCTCATAGAGTCCTACAACTAAAACATTACAATAATAATATAATAGATATTGATATAGCTAAGATATAGAGTCGAATCTGTTTATAGCATTCGTAAAGTTATTGTGATGAAATTTATAGTGCCCACTGTAAATTGTTGTAAATTTTATAGAGATCGGCCCAGCGTACTTGGGCAGAATTTCGAAAACAAGTCTACACGGAAAACAATGTCACTGCCTTGGTGAGCTCACATGCTGGACGAATTTATTTTTATTCATTATATTTGTAGCTTCTCACTGAGTTGTGAACAAAAATACGTCGTGTAAAATTTCCAAATTTTTAGTAAATTTTTTATTTTCATAGTCTAATACGCTGGTAGCTATGTCGAACACCAACTTAACTTCAATGGTTTCTGATGTCGCGCGGCGCATGCTGCAGGTCCAGGAAAAGATGAAGGAAGAGGAAGAGAACGTAGGCATGGAGACTCTCAAGAATTATCTGGATCCCAAGACTTTGCAGACGCTTTTGGATGAGGTCAAGAGGCGGCTGCATGCCAGACGATACAATACGCTCAATTGGGACTTGGCTGAGTGCCAGGGAATGCTCCAAGAATTCGAAGCTAGCAATCGCAAGCTCGCCGAGGACATCAAGCTTATACGCGAAATCATAGCCGATATGCGTGAACGCATTAACGACTTGATAGACCGAGAGATGGAGTGCTCCTCAAGTGAAGATGATGAATATCAGCATGAGGATGACGAAGAAGATGATCATGAACATGAGGATGATGATGAGTCTGAAGGTAAACGTGAAAGTGAGCATGAACATGATGATAAAACTAAAGATAAACCTGAAGATAAACCTGAAGATAAACCTGATGAACATGATAATGAACATGCGAATATAGATGAACCTGATGTTGAACATAAGGAAGAACATGAACAGGAGGATGTACATGAACACAAGGATGAACCTGAACTTGCTCATGAACTTGATCATGAAAATGAAAATTAAGATGAAGATTCTTAGGAACCTCATCGTTCATTCTACCTAACAGCTACTACAGAAGGCTAAGCATAGCTTGAAGCTCTTCTGTACCATCTGCAAGCCCCATCTTTTCCTCCGACATCTGAGCACATTCAGTTAAGATTGGGCTAGTCAACGCAAAGCTTTAAGATTCCAGTTCTTTGTTATTAATACTTTTGAATTAATCCTTTCGAATGTGCTAATCCAATTTAAGATGAAGACACCTAAGAGACGTTTTATGCAGACGTGCATAAATTTGTGGATCAAGTCATCAATCATATTTAGCAAGAAAAGTATATATAAGCTATATATATGTATATATATATAAAGATAGACATGACATAAAAAAAAATTAAGTGAGAGATCTGGAAGAAAGCAAAACATACCGAAGTTTTATTGATATTTCGCTTTCCTAGCTAACGCCTTAAGCACAATATTGCTTCGTCCCTATATATTCGAGAGATCGAGCCATAGAGAGAATGAGAGAGACAGTAATACGTAGAGGGACAACACAGAGATAGAGATAATAGAAGTGAAAGGAAGAGAATGAGGGAGAGAGAAATATGTATATAGAATAAGAGAGAGAATAGGGAGAGATAGAGAAGAAGATGGAGAGAGATATAGAGCGAGAAAGAGATAGAGAAGAGGGACAGCAAGAAAATGAAGAGAAATGAAGTGCCAACAAGAGAGAAAGGGAGAAGGAAGCAGAAGAAAAACATGGAATGGGAGAATAGAGAATAGGGAGAGAGATGGAGAGAATAGAAGTGAGAGCAAGTTTCTCTCTTGCAGAGTAGAAACAAAGAATCATTAAAGAATAGGAACAGATAGAGAGCGTGAGTGAGATAACAGACAGAGAGGAAGCTTTCACTTAGTTTAATCAAACGTTAATTAAATCCCAAACTAAAGTGAAATTCCATGTAAATTGGCTTCAAAGCAATTTGCGTGTTAAATTTCGAAACCTTTATAATGATGCGTATATAAGACTTATGAGCACCACACGCACACACAGACACAAGAGTGAGAGCGTGGGTGAGGTAGGGCAGTGAGAGAAAGAGAGAGCGAGAGAGGGAGAGGGAGTGAGAGGCAAATGTTTTTGTCGAGTGTTTGCAAGTCACTTGAATTGTTCTTAGAATTCAGTTGCAATTGCTTGAGTTATTTGCGCGGTTCGCTATTTATAGCAGCTGTCTTCTGAATGGCATTCCAGGCGGCCAAAAAAAAAAAAAAAAAGAAAAATAAATAAATAAAAAAAACCCACGCAGCGCTGGGCGGCTAAATGGCCAAATGGGGTGGCTGTGTGGCTGTGTGGTTGTTTGTGGCTGTTTTGCCATTCGAGCGCAATCGTAAACACAAATTCTGCCGTTACACGTGCAAATATATTCATGTTGTTTTTGTTGTTGTTATTTAGTTAGTTGGCAATTAGATAATGATTTATTTTTGCATACAACAATTTGGTACGAAATTATTGTGTGTTATCTGTGTGTGTGTTCTCTGTGCATTTGAATTGTGATTTATTTACATGCCATACAATGTTACACGCAGCGCAGAGCTCGTGTCTTGGCACGATCAGCAACTCGTGTTGAGGCAAGAGAGTCATTAAAGACAATAAGCATCTGAGAGATGGAGTGAGTGCTTGAAAGATTGAAAGAGAGAGAGAGAGAGAGAGAGAGAGAGAGAGAGAGAGAATGGGAGATGGATAATCAATCCAAGTATTGAGATGCTTTGATTGAAACAAAAAGCCAAGCACGATACTCATAATGGGCTGACACGAAGACGAGCACGAAGACGAGCTCGAAGACGAACACGAGCACGAAGACGAGCTCGAAGACGAACACGAACATGAACGAGTGCAGAACTCTCTTATCTCTTATCTCTCATCTCTTATAGCTCTAGAGAAAAGCTTGACTATGATCAGTCAGTGCATTCAGCTGCAGGGCATATTCAAAGGGCTCAGAAATAACATGAATGACCATGAGCTAACGAACATATTGACTCGATCAGCCAAACAAGATAACGACTAAGAACGATCTGAGGCAAATAACATAAAGCTGCGCATTGGGCTATCTACAAAATACATCGTAAATACAACTTGTGATCCGACATGCAGTAAGACATTGCACACATGCTTTATACACACTCCATTCACTTCGGAAATAAGTATCAAACATGCCAGATTAGACTTACCTATAGACTGGCTATGGCCGCATTAATGCCAACAATATAAGCCAATTAAATGGTAGAAAATAAAATTTCTGAATTGAAAACATTTTGCTATTTGGGGAAGCTCCAATTTCTAAACAATTAACAATTTATTGCGCATACAAACCAAACAAATATATATATATGTATATGTGTGTGTGTTTTTTTTTTTTCTCTCTGCTCTTGAAACAACAATATGTTAATCAATAATATCGAACATGTTGTTTACCATAACTGAATAAATAAGGAAAGCCAATTATTTAAACAAATTTCATATTACATTCGATTAAGCGCAATACAGATATTCGCTTCCTCTCTCTTCCTCCCTCCCTCTCTCTCTCAGGCAGGCAGCGCAGGCAGTCGCTAGTGCAATAGCATTGAGCTTTTGTGCGCATGCAACTTTGATCTTGACCATTAAGTTCTTGGCATGCCTTTTGATCGCACTGAAGGAGGAAGCAAATGGCAAGCAAATACCTGTACACTAGCCAGCACTTGTTTTTATTTTCCTTTCTCTGGCTTAATGATGGTGGCGAGCCACAAAATTAATTTGATTTATTTATTAGCTGTCCATTATTTGTTTATAAACAATAAAGGCGAACAAGAAGAATGCGCATTTCAGGTTCATGAATATTTCAAGCAACAACAACAACAACAGCAACAGCAACAACAGCTATGGAAATCACAAAGAAATTGGAAAAACCAAAATCATTTTCATCGCAAATATTTATCTAACAGCATTTTAGGCGCTCGACTGCTCAGCGCTGGGAATGTCGGGCAGTCGGACAGTCGGGCAGTTGGAGGAGTAGAGCGTTCAGAGCAAAGTCAAACAAATGCCTCGAGGTCGTTTCATGTTGATATATTAATGTGCGTTAATTAGTGAAGGGCGGCGGGGTGCCCCCTAATACTCGTTAGGGAAATGAATAGCGAGTATATTCGTTTTGTCTGTCGAGGACGTAGCAAATCGAAAAATTCTATATCTTCTCAATAAATATATCTGCAACTCTAGAACTTGACAGTTAAGCTACTGCTACTCCCCTTTAAGTTCTATCAAAAACGATCACGAACGAGTATTCCGCAGTCGGTATCGCCCGACTAATTCTTTTCTACTCGAACCCAACCAGCTAGGTAGTTAGTTAATGCCACTAGATGAGGTAAAAGCTTAATACAAATCTTACCAGCTGTTCACAGCTAATCTATCGATAAGCTTTTGTATGCCATCTAAATATAGCTTATACTAATGCTAGACTAAACTTGGTACAATAGTTAATAACGTTGCCTTCCTCATAAATATAGATATAGATATAGATATAGATATAGATATAGATATAGATATAGATATAGATATAGATATAGATATAGATATAGATATAGATATAGATATAGATATAGATATAGATATAGATATAGATATAGATATAGATATAGATATAGTTATAGATATAGATATAGATATAGATATAGATATAGATATAATATAGATATAGATATAGATATAGATATAGATATAGATATAGATATAGATATAGATATAGATATAGATATAGATATAGATATAGATATAGATATAGATATAGATATAGATATAGATATAGATATAGATATAGATATAGATATAGATATAGATATAGATATAGATATAGATATAGATATAGATATAGATATAGATATAGATATAGATATAGATATAGATATAGATATAGATATAGATATAGATAGTTAATACTTCTGAAGCATAAGTGTGTGTTTCAGTAGCTTAGTTATTGGACTAATAGATGGTATAAATAGTAAAGTAGATAGTCACTTGGCCCCAATCAATAATATCGATATTTATTTATACTTGTGAATGAATGTGACCAGAAGTAGAGCAAAGGGCAGAACTTTAGATATTCCCAATATATGTAATATATAGATTGTATAAGATATCGCTTCAAAGTATGGATTCTGGAAGCTCATGTAAGCTAACTATTTAGATAAAATGTAGGATTTCATATTTGTGTTCTTGCTGGAGCTGAAATCTACTCGTTGATACTACTTCCTCTTTAGATTCTTCCGATACACAATATATATATATGCAATAATCTAACTTGTCTCTCTTGAAATGAAAATTTGTCTGATGCTCATATTAAATTTGATGTAGCAGCTGCATAATAATCCACTTCGATCACAGATATATATTCTTCTTCTTCTTCTGATATATATTCTTGGTCGGATTGATCTGATCTCAGTCATACTGTTTACCAGTGACACAGTCTGTCTATTTCTCTAATCACAAAAAACTAATTCGTTAGTCAATTGTCTAAAATATATAATTATATATAGATACATCAAGTATATCTGAATATTTGTAGCAATTAAAGTGCGAATCTGGCCATATGACCTCGATAATAGCATAATCAAAGTTAAGAATCCGAGTTTTTTTTGTTGTTCTTTGCATGTCTGCATTTATCGTGAATCAATCTAAATCTATCTAAATAATTATATACCTTTGGTTTCTTCATCCAATCAACAATCTTTTGACCTGGCAAACACCTTCTCTCATTCCGCTTCTCATAACTAATAGCAATTACATGACATGACATGACATGATTCTATATATGCACATACATTCTAATTTTCGGGCCATAACAAAAACCGTTAATTGTCATAGGTTGCCCACGCAAAACAGATCAATATATACCTACATATATGTACATATATCTATATAAACACATTTGATTACCTAAGAGCTTCGCCTACCTACGAGGCAGGCACTTATCCATTATTTGTAATTACAGCTAGCAAGTTTTATGCTGATAAGTCATACAGCAATTTGGCTTGAGATTTTCGTAATAAACATGCAACAATTTACAGTTATAGTTCACAAAATACATATAGACCTGGGCATTCATATATAATTCTTTTGTTGTACTCTCGTCTGATTTTGAATTATCTATTTTTATTTTAATTGCTGAATAGTAAATCAAAAATCTCATAAAGTGCTGCTCAATTGTTCACGTTCACATATGTATGTACATTCTAGCTTTATTACTCGAAATATTTCACTGTGTGTAAATATATTTACATATATTTATATATTATGTAGTATATAAGACTTGGGTTACGTTTTCCACTTGAGTTTCCTGTGCGGCATTAAAAGGTTAAGCGCATCAAATTTCTGACGGCTGAGCTCTGGCTGGGCTTAAAAGGTAACCAGGAACAGAACAGCTTCTCATTTCTGTATACCCTGAACCCATTGAGATGGAGAAGGAGGTATAAACGTTTTGTTAATATATATGTTAAAGGCAATATGAAGATATTCTTCATTCGGAGCAAGACAAAAATTGATTTAGGTCTGGCTCGATATACCCGACCTTTCGTCGGTCCACATTTTAGTCTGTCCATCCGTCCATCCGCCCAGTCATATGTATAGGCGTCTCGTTCTTGGTAAGTATAGGAGCTAAAGACTTGAAATTTGTTAAGCTTGACATTAGCAAATACCCTTTATGAAATCGATAAAAATCGATAACCATGTGATAATACCAGAACAACACTTCGTATTCACCTTCACCCACTCCCCTTTATGTTTATGTACGAGATGTACGAGTATCAGGCTAGTCGGGCACTACCAATTCGTATGTTCTAGCTTGTTTTGGATTTGGACCTGGCTAAAGTTCAGGGTCTGGTGTCTGTGAACTGACCACGCTGTGAAAATTGCGTGAGTTTAATTGCGTATCAAAACACAATTCAGCAGGTGCCGAGGGTGTGGTCGACTAGGGGTAGGGGCAGATTGTTGCCTTGCCAATGCGATTTGGTATTCAAGAGGGTGTGGGTGAAGAAAAAGTGTTGCAAGAAACGAAACGAAATGAAATGAAACGCAATAAAACGAGTAACAGGCAAAACAGAACTGAAACAATGATGTTTGGTAATTTTTTTTTTCATATTTTAACTTGGAAATTGGAATTGCAATAGGTACGGGAAAAAGTCAGGGTAATAAACGGGACATAAAATTCAACGAAATGAGAGAGAAAGGAACTTAAACGAGGATTGATAATCGTTTGCGTTTCACTTATATTTCTCTTTCTCATTCTCAATATTACATTTTCTTTGTTTCTCTTTGCTCTCTGCTATTTGCGCATGGATTTTAAGCATAAACAACAAACGAGTAAAGAAAAAAAGAAAAAGCAACAATTTGTCAGTTCTCGCTTTTGTTCTTGCCTCTTTTAAAGTAAATAGAATCAGATTTGGACGTGCTAAAAGTTAATGAACGGCCCGGAAACAATTTCAAGAGCTGCCAGCAAATGAGGCAGCCATAAATAGTCAGATTTGTTGTCGTTGTTGTTGTTGTTGTTGCTCAGTCGATTGAAGTGAATCAAAATTTAGGACAATGAACTTCCTTGGGGAACGTTGACAATGGAACAAGTGAATGGAATTAATGAGATTAAATGGTGCACTCACTTTTCCTGTTGACAGCTGAAATGTGATTAATGCGTGCTAAATGATTTGGGCAGGTATTAAGCATGGAATGGAACGGGCTGGAACGAATTACATTTGAAACGATCAAAAACAACAAAAAGTTAATGGCTTTTTGTGGCTAATGACACCTTCTTAAAGATGATAAGCAATCAAATATTTTCCTCAGTATTGTAAGAGTATAGCTCTGATTCAGGAAACGTAATGGTTATGGAACGGTGAAAACAACTTAGTGATTTGAATTTTGGAAGGGAGCACTATTAATTTAGCTGGATTGGGTGAAAGTATATGGATCTAATATAGCTGCATATTTAAATTGCGTTATTGAAACAAATTGGAATTGGAACGGCAATGAGATAATATCATACCTAGCAACGCACTGAAATGCTTTATCACATTTGATCCGAATTTATTATTTCAATAAATGGAATGAAATGGAATGGAACACTTTGAAGAACTTGCTAGTCAAGACTAGGCTGCTTTCATGAAAACTCTATTAATTTGATGCATAACAATAAATTTGATTTAAAGAGCTGCAACGAAATGGAAGTGAAACGAGAAAGTCGTTATGATTAATGGCTTCTGAAATGTTACAGCACATTAAAATTGTTTAATTAGCAGCATTAACACATTATGAAATCGATACAAAAAAGACTTTTCAAAACTCGGAAACTTTTCAGTCTTAATAAAAATGTCGACAGTTAATTGTCGAGGCACTTGGCTTAAATCGTTCAACTTGATGTGATAATAAGTTTCGTAGACCATCCCAAAAATGGCATACCAAGAGCTGAGCAGGCAAAACATTTAAACAGCGAGTGAGTGAGAGAGAGAGAGAGGGAGAGAGAGGGAGAGACAGACAAACACACGCACACACGGCGTCAACCAATGACAAATAATTAATTGCGCTCAATTTGGAGCCTTGTGGCCTCTTCAGTGTTTCTACATCCTGTTGGCTGCCTGCCTCCTGCCTTCTGCCTCCTGCCTCCTGCTTGGCTGCTGCTTCTCATCCTGCTACATTCAGAACGTATAACGTATCCATTTATAAATGGCACACGCATATTTATGCCAACCCCTTTTGCTGCCTGTTGTTGCTTCCTCGAGCCCCGCTTTCCGTCTCGACATTCAACTTGAGGCGAATTGTGTAAATAATGCGATAGACTTGGCTGGGCACAAGCACATATTCTACATTCCCATCTCTCTGTCTATCTCTCTCATTCTCTCTCTCTCTATCTCGAGCAGCTTGTGCGAAAAAGTCTCGCATCAATACGATATGATTTGATTGCACTTGTGTAGCGGATACAGAAGCGGACAGCTAATTGAAGTGGCTGCCAGGACATTGATCGGGTCGATTAGACGCCGGTGCTTTGCCAAATAATTGGCCTCATATCGAGATAAAGTCCAACGGCCAAGTGGGCCCAAAACTGTAGCCAAAGTGGCCAAACAGAGAAAATAACAAAAAAGATTGCCAACGCTGTCCAAATAGCTCGACTAGACTTTGCTCTGCTCAATACTTTGGGCAGATACTTTTGCACTGCTGTGAAAGGACTTGGACTATGTAAGAGGAATGTGTAGCTTTAGGAGAAATATCTAGTCAATGTAGCTGATTCTATATAGAAGTATTATAGAATAGTATAGAAGCTCTACCAGCTATAGAATCTGAGTTGCTTGATGAGTCTTTAAAGAGTTCCAGAGTTCCTATGCTGATATAAGTTCAACTGCTTCAACTGTGAGCTTGAGTTCAACAAATCTATATTGAAACATGCTCAGTCCTATTTAGCTGTGGCTGCTTTTTTGAGTGACTGTTACTGTACATAATCATTCATAATAGCCATGACCTATGAGGTCTAGAAAACAATTCATAAATCAAATTATATGAAAGCCTTTTTGTTAGATGGGAGTGACTGACTTGAAGATACTTTTACCTTAGCTTGAAGTTACTTTTGCGCAACTGTCATATATCCTATATTAGAGGCATGCAAGCATTACAGGGTATTGCCAACAAAAGGCGCCATTCACTTCCTCTCACTTCCTCTCACTCCCTCTCTCTCGCAGTGAGTGTGTGTGTGACGGCAATGGCAACGCACAGCTGGAGACATGTATTTTGTAAATCATTAGTCAACAAAATGCTGCTATTGCCAGCTACTTCACTGCGTCACTCTGCCTCCCACTTGGCCACATTCCCGCTCACTGACTGTTTGATTGTCTATCTGGCCATTATGCTCGTTTTGTCATCAGCAGCAGCAGCAGCAACAGCGGCCTGCACTAGATTAGGCCGAGTGCAATGTGCGATGTCATCAGCATTAAAGAGCCAACTCAAAAGGCATACACAAAGATCGTCCAGATTCTTGTGGGGAACTGTCAAGGACTGTGCTATGGGTCGGTCAAAAACAAAAAAAAAATAAAAAAAGGTGCCAAGCGCAAAATAACCACAGACACACTCACACGAGTGCCAGGTGTATGAGTGTGTCTGTGTGTGTCTGTGTGACATTAGAGATAAGCAGGCGAGCGTGTGACGCAGTTGCTCTTGTTGAGCTCAGGCTGGCTGGCAGCTGGTGGAGCAAACAGTTGACGAAGAAGGAGAAGAAGCAGATGAAGAAGATGAAAAAGAAGAAGAAGAATAAGGTCCTGGTGCTGCTAGCTAATGATGCTAACATTAGAAGGCGCGTTTTATGTGTGTGCACGTAACGATGCTTACACAACACACACACACACACACACAGACAGACACAGACACAGTATGAATGTCAAGGCAGCGCTGCGTTACATAAGCGACGCACAAATGTATGCTACGCTTTTTCCTTCTTCTTCTTCTTTATTTGATGATGGCCACGCAGCAGAGGTAAAGCAAAAGAGAAGCGCCGTTACTCACACTCCTCTTTTCCACTGTTGTTCTCTCTCTCTCTCTCTCCCTCTGTTGGCCTTGCTGCCGTTTGGCATCTCAAAAGCCATAAGCCTCGCCAAATTAACATGACGAAATGATGGCAACAACAGCAATAACAACAACAACAACAACAACAGCAAGTTGAGCAATGAGTGAATGGATGCCTAGCTATAGATAAGGCATAAAGGGTGGTTTAGCATTCCAGCTAGTGGTTCCACACATATGCACCACATATGATAGAGCCCTTAATAGAGCTACTCGCCCGAAAGCCCTGTGCAGCTCTTTGCTTAGCATGTGACAAGTGCCTTATAGATAAGAAGAAACCAAATACCACACACACACACACACACACACACATATGTATGTATGTATCACATGTGTCGCATCTCGCACAAAGTGGTTTAACAAATGCTACAAAAGTGGTATTCCCAAACAGAGCAAACGAAATCGAATTCGGAAAGGTTAGTGTTAGGCGTTAGGCAGCGAAGTCAAGTGTTTTTCAATTGATTTATGTTATGATGATGATGATGATGATGATGATGATGATGATGATGATGATGATGATGATGATGATGATGATGATGATGATGATGATGTGAATAATAATAATAACAATAATAATAATGATGATGATGATGATGATGATAATAATAACCAAATAAAGCTGCAATTAATACTAACACTAATGTCGATAATAATGATGATGCTTATAGTTATTAAAATGATAAAAAAAAAAAAAATAATAAATATGATAATGATAAAGGCAATGAAAACGAATAATGCCAATGATGATGCATTATAATGATGATATCATAATGATAATGACAATGAAAATGAATAATGCTAATGAATAATGCTAGTAATTCGAATACGTTTTATGGTGATTGATAAGGCACATAACAGCAACACTAATGAAAATGAATAATGAACACTAATATGCTAATATTAAAGACAATAATGAAATGGCTAATAATAATTGGCCTAATAATAAATAATAATAATAGTCCCGAGACAATAAAGATGAATAGCAATAAACAATAATGTTCGAATCAACAATATTGATAAAAATGACAATGATAATGAATAATACGTATACGATAACAATGAATACAATTATGAGCAATACTAAACATTGCAAGAACAATGTGATAATAATGAAAATGAGCAGTGACAATCATAATAACAATGATGATGATAACAGCTAATAATGACAGTATGAATAATAATGATTGCAATGAATAATAGTATGTTAATATTACAATCTATATAAAACACAAATAGAAATAAATGTCAAATGTCAAATGTCAAAGCAACTTGTCAACTTAAGCAAGCTGTCCATCCCGAGAGCTTTCACTGTAGTTGCTCTGCTGTCTGTCAAGTCTGCTTATGCTCTCCGCTCAGCTCAACTCATATTCAAGTTGAACTTTAAGGCAAGTCCATATACGATTATAAGATTTTCTGTACTTGTGAATTAACATTATTTTATTTGATGTGCGTGTATGCATGTGAGTGTGTGGGTGTGTCAACGTTTATATATATATATATATGTATGCATGTGTGTGTGTGTGTGTGTGTGTGTGCAGGAGCAAATGCGATTGCATGCCGCACATTTTTGGGCACAACTGTTGAGGCTTTTAGGGTATTGGGCACAAAAAAAAAACACATAAAGACAGAGTGTCACACACAAGGCAAGCCAAAGAAAGAGAAAGTGAGAGAGAGAGAGAGAGAGAGAGAGAGAGAGGGGGAGAGCAACAACATGAAATATTCAAAATACGACATGTAACTGTCATAATCAAGGAGCGGCTAGCAAAAGCTGCCCAAGAGCCTGAACCAAATAGCAGTGAGAACGAGGCGGGCGCAAGGATAAAGGAAGAAATGGGAATGGGTAGAGGAAACTAGTAAAAATCTTCCACTCGAAACTAACTGAAACTAACCCTCCATAGTTATAGTTTAATATCTGTTTAACATGTGAGTGCTGTAGCAGCGAGCAAGACAATTATTGTTGTTGCTATCGTTGCCATTGTTGTTGTTGTTTGAGCCACAAAATCCCCAAAGTGATTATATTAATACAACATGAGCCACAAGTGTGCTGCATACATTCAAGCAAGAAACCTCAGAAACTATGCCAACTTTACACACACACACACACACACACACACACACAGGCGAGCCGTTTAGTGCCTCTGCATGGCTGTGTGTGTGTGTGTGTGTGTGCGTCAAGTCTTGTTCAAAGCGAATCAACATAAAATATAAAATATACATAAGCCAACGAGCCAACTGTAATAAAATAATAATAAAAACACCAAAAAAAAAAAAAAAAAAAAACGAGAAAAAGAAAAAACAGAAAACAAAAAATTTTTTAGCTTTGCAAAGACAAAGTGCAGATACCCTATAAAAAGTTATATATATAAACTGAATTCGAATTAATGCAACTTTTCTATGAAAATTCGATGAAATAATATTATAAAAAATAATTCACTTTTACTGTGTAGATACCCTATAAAAAGAATATTTGAAAAATATTACACACAATTTCTTTTCTTTTCTATTCTTTTCAGCTTAACACAAATATAAACATGCATTACCAATATACCCGCTAAATGAAATCTAGAAAAAAAACGAACAAAATGAGCAAGAAGAAAAAAAAAAAAAACGCGCACTTCCTTTCTAAAATGCTGCATCTAAAATTATGCCAAAGAAATTTAACTTTTCATGCGTTAATATACACAAAAGACCACACACACACAGACACATACACACACACACACACAGAGAGAGAGAGAGAGAGAGAGGCTCACTCTCACACACGCAAGCAAAAACAGAAGAAAGTCAAAGGAAAATTATAAAGTAAACTAAAATTTAAGCATCAAATCATATTTCAAATTGCTTAGATATAAGAATATATAAGAATACGACTAGCAGATGCCCTGTAAACAGAGATGATATGACGCTTCTCTCTCATTCTCTTTTTCTCTCTATTTCTCACACACTTTATCTATCTATCTCTCTCTTTCTCCCTATCTATCTATCTATCTATTTATCTGTCTATCTATCTCTATCTCTCTCTCCATCTATCTATCTATCTATCTATCTATATATCTATCTATCTCTATCTATACATGTCTATCTATCTATCTCTTACTCTCTCTCTCTCTCTCTTACTCTCTCTCACTCTCTCTCTCTTAATAAATTTCTCAATCATTCACATCATGAACTACTCTACAAAAATGATATTTTATCAAGCGAATAAAAACGAAATGTTTGTCAGTTTGGCAACGCTGTCAGCACCAGTTGCTAAAGTCGATGTCAAAAATGTTGACAGCCACACATTAAAGTGCCTGTCAATTTGTTGCAAAATACATAAAAATGATTTTTTTTTTTTCTACTTACAGCAAACTATTTTATTTTATTGTTGTGGTTATTCGACAAATCTGCAAGAAGAGAGAAAAATTTAAGCTAAAATTAATGAAAATTACTATTACAAAATGTTGCAGTTCATGTTGAGAGCTTTAAACTGAGAGTTAAGCAACTGCTGTTCAGGCTTAACAAGCTGCTTGAGTGGAAGGAAACGTAAAACTGAGATTTACCTAATTAGATTCAGCTACGGAGCTAGGGCATACATATGTATGTATTAGTACGAAGATGACTCTATGTGCGTGTATGTGTGTGTGTGTGTGTGTGTGTGCAAAAGCCGGAGAGAGTTCCCTGAACTTTTCACTCTGCGCAATTGTTGCCTAAGTTGTTGCTGCTGTTGCCCTTAATTTGGTGAATCCAAGCAATGTTTGAATGTACGCACACACACACACACACACACACACACACACGCACATACAGACATACATATATACATGCTTTTTATGATTTTATATAATATATATACATACATACATATATATATATATCTATAATATATGTACTATCTGATGTGAGTGCAAAGCAACATAAAATGCGCGAAGCGAAAAAAAAGCAAATAATAATTTTGCAGTCGGGCGTCTTGGGTTGCATAATACTCGTTCGTGGTAAAAAAACAGTTAAATATTTTGGTAAGCTTTCAAGTTCTCTGCAGTTATAGTTCCAGCATATAAGAAGTTAAGATATAAGTTTCATTTAAATATTATTTACATTATATTTATTTATTTAGAAGTTAGAGATAATGTAAAATAAAAGCCATGTCCTTGAACTTGATATATACAATATATTTTAGGTAAATCTCTAGATCAGCTCATTCTCTTGTCAGTTTCTTGCTCTAAAATATTTTAGCCCAATTTGTCAGGCTTAGAAGTAACTATATCTAGAATATATATGTATGCACATATATCAATAAGTTCTTGATCTTGATTAGTCATAACGATTAAGTCTGATTGCAAATAAAGAGAAATATTTCAACAACTTGCCACGCCCTTAGTTGTCTTATCGTGCTATCTTTAGACGACATTATCAAATTCCAAGACTCTCTGCAAATTGAATTTGCATAGTAAGCCAATATGCTCGCTTTGCAGTTTACGAGCGAGTATTCAAATTAAAGAAGTCGCATTCATATCTTTGTCTGTCTGTGTGTGAAGGTCGCCAGCGTTGCCGTTGCTGCACTCCAAATGTAGCCAGCGCTTGGCATACACTCACACTCACACACACACACACACATTTACATACATATATATATATATATATATATATATATATATATATGTGAAGGAATTGCCCCATAGCTGTGCCTAATGAACTAAATTTCCATTTCTTTGCTCTCACTCTGGCTTTGGCTCTGGCTCTGGCTCTGACTCTGACTCTGGCAGTGCCACCCAGCGCCTCTGCCTTTGACGTTTTCTGGTTGAGCTACTTCTGTGCCGCTGTTGCCGGCGTTGCCAGCGTTGCCAGATCGTTGGAGCAGGAGCAACTCCCACTTTGCTGTTTAGCTGCCGCCTTTCTGCTGGGGCCACATTAACCTCTTTGTTAATCATTTATAAACAAATGCTAATCAAATAAAAAACACAGCTGGCAAGCCAGCCAGCCAGCCAGCCAGGCAGCCAGCTAGCTCAGGTGAGCTCAGGTGAGCTCAGGTGAGCCCAGGTGAGCTGAGCTGCAGCTAAGCCGTTGCTGTAGTCGAGGCTAAGGCCTGAGTCAAAGCACGCGGCTATGCAAATAAACAGCCAACAAATGAGCAGCGAAAATGGCGGAAACAAAATGGCAAAAGCAAACACAGAAAGACAAAACACACACACACACAAAAGGGGGATGAAGCAGAAGAACAACAACAACAAGATGATGATGATGATGATGATGATGCTGATGAAGAAGAAGCAGCAGCAGCAGATAATACACAATTTGCCAAAAGCACACAGCGTGTGGGCGTTCACCAAGACTAAGAAAATGCAGCAGCAAAAAAGCAAAACACAAACAACAACAAAATATATGTACATATAGAAAAAAAAAACTTAAGCGAACATTTTTTTTTGTTTAATACTTCACGAATGGCAAAGGGCTTAAGGAAACGCCCCCATTTGGCTGCCCCCAACAAAATCAGAAGACAAGAATGAAAGCTGCTTAAAAAGAACATCAAAGTTCATAAGTTATCAATAAATTTCAAACTATAAAGTTTGTATCTCGCTCTCGCTTTCCCACTCTCTCTCTCTCTCTCTCTCTCTCTATGCCTCTCTCGCTTATTTGAGCTGAGAAAAGTAAAGGATATTTGCGTAAATTTATATATAATATAAATATAATTTATATATACTTTAATAAAAGTTGTGCAAGAAATTGTGCGCTCTTGAATCTTAAAGTCTTTGAGTTTGATTGAAGTACTCTATAAAATTTTAAATATATAAGATTTATATTTGTAATATCAGTGCACTATAATCTTAAATTCCATTAACTGAACATGGTTACTCCGACATCTTCTTCAAGCTGAAGACGAAACTCTAAACTGCGGAGAGGTTGACCAAAATCAGATTCACAAAAATAATTTTAGGGATACTCTATCGCAAAGTTATAGTGAAGATTCAGTATTATCAAGAAATAGAATTTATAAAGGAAAACAAATAGATTTTTATACCCTGAACCCATTGAAAATGGTAATTCAGGGTATAATGGTTTTGTGAAAATGTATGTAACAGGCAGAAGGAGACGTCGCAGACCCCATTAAGAATATATATTCTTGATCAGCGTAAAAAAATAAGTTGATCTAGACCAGTCCGTCCGTCTGTCCGTCTGTCCGTCTGTATGAACATCGAGATTTCGGAAACTACAAAAGCCAGAGAGCTGAAATTACATAGATACTCGTATGTTAGCTACGCAGTACGAGTTTGTTTTGTTTTTTCGATAGCTCATTCCATTTCCAAATTATCGATAAAAAATCGAAAATTCGTTTACATTTTATAGTTTTTTTGGGCATAACTTCTACACTGTTTCAGCTAGAGACTTTAAATTTTATTATTTAGATAGATACTATGGATACGCAGATTATGTAATTTACAGATTTTAGATGCCACGCCCCCTTCTTACTTGCTTCTCCTTCCTTTCTTATCCCCATTTCTTAGTAAAGTCTCAAGTCTCAAGTCTCAAGTCTCTATTTCTTGGTAAAGTCAAGACTATTTCCTCTCTCTCTCTAAACTATAATCTCTAGCTCTCACAGTGATAGAAATCATTCGTTTCATTTTCCACAAAAACCTCAACAGATTATTTCCTTTAGTTCTTAATAAACTCGAATAGAAACTTTTTCGCTGTATTTCTGTAGTAGCTATAGCAGCTATAATGAAATCTGGCCTGAAAGTAAAACTCACTAGTTTCAAAAATGGAATTGTTAATTTGATTTGAATCAATTCAATTTGCTTCCCTTTTCTCTTCACTTTGGTTTGGTTTGGTTTGAGAGCTCAACACGGGGGCAGAGCTCGAGCTGGCTTTTCATGAATATTTGCGAGTCGCTTATAAATTTAAATAATCCCCATCAACTTTACACGGCAGAAGCACTGCAAATTGCATTTTGAGCTGTCACGCGTTGCTCTCAGTTGGCAGGATCTGGACATGGACACGGACATGGACACGGGCATGGGCATGGGCTTGGCTTCTATTGACTTGCTAAAACTTTTAATCAATGCTAAAAAGTGAAGTGAAAGGGGTACGAGGAAGCAGATGAGATTCTATGGCCTTTGAATGGAATACGAGTATGCCAAGCAAAAGGGTTTAGGCGCAGCGGGGTAGCGGGGTGAATGGCGGTTGCGTTGACCGAGTGGGTGTCCTGGCTAAGGTCGTGGCAATTTCACAACTGCTTTCATATGCAAAAGATTCCAGTAGCGCTGGAGCGCATAATTAGTTTGGCCAGCTGTGTCTGCGTGTATGCGACTTGGCTTAGTTTCAGCTTAGCGCTTCCATTTCATCTACTCCTTCAGTCTATCCGGTTATCCTTATCTGGGCATCCTGTTGCTTCTGGAACTATTTAGCCAAGTTTTATGGTTTGCTCGCTTGGATGTTAGCGATAGCTCGCATTGCCTTTCGGCCCCCCTCCAATGATATTTTAATTAATTATGTGCGCCAATCTTGGCAACAAGACACTCGGCTCACTTTATCAGTTTATCAATCCAAAGCTTTATCAGTCTATCAATTTGTGGCCTTGTTTCCTAGCAATTGGCTGAAACGTTAAGCCAGCGCTTGAGCGTTTCAAAAATTTGTAGCCAACAATCGAAACTCGAAGCCTTGAACTTTATGGAAAATCCTCATTAAGTTGCGGACCAAAGGTCATGACTGACTATTAGAAAGTCACGGCTCGGGCCTGGCCAGGCATATTAACTAGGCTTATCATAAGCCAGATCCGTTCTATTTTGAATTATCGATTGCTTTTCAGAGTCTGCTAATAAATATTGTCTGCTAGCTATTTGCATGTTAACTTTTGCGTATATATAGAGGATTAGAGCTTAAGTTCGTAGATAAGAAAATCCAGATTAGATTAATTCATCGATAACTTTCATTTATAGCTATATGGCTGAAAGTTGAAGTTTTTGCCAACTTGGAAATAAATACTTTGAGCATTAGTTCTCTTGTATGCAAATCAACTTTATAACTGACTAACTTTTCGATATTTCTCATTTATCGATAAATAGCTCAACTCTTTGATGGCTTGAGAATATAAATTTAAAACTTCAATTGTGTTCTGTGCAAAGTGCAACTTATTGATTCTAATATATTTACGAAATTATCGATAACTTTCATTTGTAAATCGAATTGTATTTTTCGATTAAACTACCTTCTGGACATTGAATAGTTACGCATTGCTGTATATATAGCTTCAATTCTCTACTGTGCAAATAATGTGTATTTTAACTAATCGATAACTATACTACATCGATGTACGATACTTATAGAAGATGATATATTCTGACAATCGATTTACTCTAAACCTCTTTTTCGATCAATTACATGGGGTATTTCTGAGTCGTGCATCGTCGTCACTTTCACTCAATTCGCTCTTTTCGATACTTTCATTTATAGTTATTGAAGGTAATTGCCTGCCAGGCGCCAACGCAACTCTCTCACTCAATTCTCCCCACACACGCCCCCGCTTGCTTCCCGACATATTCACGCTTTATCAGCAACTATGTTTGATGCCTGTCAACGCCACGCCCCCTCTCTCTGTGGAAATGGCCCCGTGTCTGGCTGCCCTTTGCTCTCGGTTACAAAATTGGCCGTTGGTTTGTTTGCAAAGCGCTCAAACTGTCAAAATGCCGTGTGGCAGCAGGCAACAACAGCAACAACAACAGCAATCGAGAACAACCGTGTCAATAAGTCAATAGTGTAATTTCTCATTTCATATTTTTGTCATCTACAAACACAGATATCAGATATACATACATATACATATACATATATATCTCTCTATAGTAGTTTGTCTAGAACTTTTAGTAATTTCTATTCACTCATGTAGATTTTGTCTGAGTCCCCTTTAATGTTTATCCAACATATAAAGCTTAGGTACTTCTATCTAGCTTTCAGTTCATATTGATATTTAATCTGAATGAAATCTTTCAATATAGTAAAACTTATTGTTCAGCAGCATTCTAAATTCCTTCGTCTTTCAACATCAAAGTTTCACAAGAGAGAAAACGAAAACAAATGAGCTTTGCCATTCGCTTCGTATTTCAAAAGTTTTAGTTCGAAAGGATATTGAAAAAACTTTTCTCACTTTTCTTTCAAATTACAAAAAAAAAAATCAACAAAAAAAGTAAAAGTAAAACAAATTTTCCGTCAGATCAAATGTGCTTTGGATTTCAAATCAAGGATAAGTGTGTATGAGCTATTATATTAGTGTGTCGGGAGCGTGCGTCTGAGTGTGTATATTTATATAGAATTTTCAGGGAAATTTTTTTGCCCATTTGGAATGAACACAACTTAACACATAACATATGCATACATATACATAAATACGGACATAATATTTATGTATATATATGTACGATCAAAAATAATATCTGCAGTGTTGGTTACCGTAGTTTAGATATCGCGAACGTGATTGAGTGCAAAAATACGGTAAGTATCAAGTCTCAAACAACAACCAACAAACTTCCTCTCATCATCAACCTACCATGCTTCGCCATCTTTAAGGCAAGGTCATGTCATCAAGGGATACACTGCAACGCCACAATAGCAATTTGAGCGGCATGGACCAGAATCTGAATGAGGACATCGAAGAGCTTAGCTCAACATTTGAGAAAATGATGCGACCACATAAATCACAGTACACCTATCCAAGGTCCCAAGCAACACCAACATCCACAAGCTCCATCATCGCTACAGTCAGCCAGCAACAGTCGAATGCCAACGAAGCAACAACATCAACAGTAGCAAAAACAACAACAGCAACAACAACAACAACTATTTATCATATGGATCTGCCAAGTCGTATGAGAGCCATTAAAGTTATCAACGTAATTCTCGCTCGACTCTGGCGTCGTCGTTGCGCCGAGGTCTGTGATTTACACGAACTGGTTCGCAAATATCAACTCAAGGTGAGTAAAACTCTTCAAGAATCTTGGTCAAACTTAGTTTTAATATGATCTATTATATGATATTCAATCTGTATTCGACTTGTTTGAATCTAGGCCATTCAATAATTGCATTCAAATGAAACTAACTGAAATCTGCTGAGGGAGGCAATATATATCCCTGCAAGAAGAAAGTTCTGAAACTGTATTCCTTAGTTCCTTGTTAGTTAATGTATGGATAAGTAGGTTCATAGATTCCTTGTATATCAATTAGATAGATCTACTAATAGATAGATATAGATATAGATATAGATATAGATATAGATATAGATATAGATATAGATATAGATATAGATATAGATATAGATATAGATATAGATATAGATATAGATATAGATATAGATATAGATATAGATATAGATATAGATATAGATATAGATATAGATATAGATTGAAATTTATATATAAGTACAGATTTAGATATATAGATGGATAGATAGATAGATATAGATAGAAATGTATATAGATACGTATAGATAAAGATCTATGGATCTTATAGACATTAACATATTGGGATATAAATCGAATGACTTATTGATCTACATATCTACATATCTTACAGAGATGTCAAGCCATATAAATACTAATGCATATAATTTCATATTTGATTCCAGACAAGTACAATGCGAGATGATTTATTTTTACGCAACAGGATGATCTGCAAGGAGCAGAGACGCTGCGATCAACTCGAAATAGAGCTGCGCCAGGTGAAATATGCTGCTGAGCTGAGCTCCCAGGGCTACAATAACGCTGAGAATGCTTTGGATACGGTGCGTCGCAAGGAGGCGAAGCTGCGCCGTGAACTTCACATCAAGACACAGGAATGCAACAGTTTTGCAGAATTACTCAATGCTACGAAAACCGAAATGTTCCGGGAACTATCCAAATTTCGTCAATGTGCCCACGAATTGGCCGAACAACAGCGCCAGAATCGCATTCTCGAGATACGCAATGCCGAATTGGAAGATGAGGTGCCTCCACACACACTCTCTCTCTCTATCTCACTCTTTCTATATACATATATAAAACTAATATTTCTATCCAATATCTCGATTACATAGATATTGACTCTGAAAGATCGCTTCCAGGCTCAGCACGATGAAATTGCTCTTGCTGTACATTCGAAGCAGGAGAAAATCGATAGGGCTTACGAGGCACTGAAGGGCTACGAACTGGAACTGGCCGAACTTGAGCTGTAAGCCAGAGAGCCTTTCTTTCCTTATCTCTCTTTAACTTGATTTATCACACTCTCTGATTCTTATTCATTTTCCCTTCCACAGTAAACACGAAGAGCTCCTGAAAGAGACCCGAAGCGATGAAACTTCGGAGGAGGCCAATGAAATCGAACAAAATATGGGATTGGGTCGCTATGTGATCTATTTAATCAATCCGAATCGCTGGCAGCTGATGCGCTCGTTTTTGCCAAACTTCAAATTTGTTGCCCATGAAATGTATACCAGATTCTTTGATGTTCTATTCCGTAATCCGGCATCGATGCCAATGATCCCAGTCGCATCGGTTGGCGTCTGTATAACAATCATATTGCTTATCGGCGCCTTGTTTTGACCACATATATATACACAGATATGTATGTCTAACTATATATATATATATGCATGTGTATATAGGTATATATAGTTATATATCAAGTTAGCAGCTATAAAAGATACTAGTTAGGCCTTGCCGTAAACAAATTTCAATACATATATATATATATGTATATCTACATATATATATATATGTATATATTAGATCGGTGAATGTTATAATTTTAGTTTTTACTTTTCTTTCCATATCTTATTCTATAATTTTTCCTTTGTAAGTGTACCACTAGATCCAAGTCTAAAAATTTTTGTCCGATAAAGTAAGCGAAATTTGCATCTGAATGAACTTCTTATCTATGTGTAATAGCTTACAATGCTAAAGTAAATGCTAAAAATATCGAACGGCTAGAATTTATATATATGCATGTATATCTCTATATGTGTATCTATATATATGTATATGTATATATATAGTAAAAACAAATTGTATAATCATAATTAGCAAAAAAAAAAAAATAATCGCATATAGCGACAATAAAAACTATAACGAATGTGAGAAACATCAATATGTTGATGATTATTTTGATTGTACCCTGTAAGGCAGAAGTGCAAGAGGGTATGTTGGAGCATGGATATGGCATTGAAGCAGTCAGTTGTGACCAGTATTTATATATGTATATATTAATCGATGTACGTTTATCGATATACATCAATCAGCATATGTTTATCGATATACACCAACAATCAAATCAAAAGGTACTATGAAAAATCGATAATTTATCAGCTAGCTAATATTAAAATGGACTTATCGGCGTATCGATATCTATATCGATAACACATATATATATATAAACTAACATTAAATAAACTAGATTCATTGAAAATGAATTTATTTATATCGATAATTGCTCATTTTATTCGATTACCGACTTTTCAAACAAATTTCAGCAATTTCCAGAGTATTTGCTAGTCCATCCCTATTCTCCACACACTGTCACTTATTATTAACCCAATTAGTGCATAATACTATAATTGTCATCACAGGTAGGTAGATGGGGGGGGCGGAGGGCGGGTGGGCTGGGGGCGGTGCCTTGAGCCCATTCGACCACAAAGACAAACAGCCTCTGACATTTGCACAGCTCGTTCGATGAATTGAACTGTGCAATGTGCAAATGGAAATGGAAATAGAAATAGGAATAGCAATGGGTAATGGAAAATGGTGGAAAATGTTCTCATCAAACTAATGTCAGAAAACAAGACAACAACGGCAGCCATGAAATGTGAAAGGTGCGAACCGCAGCGCGACTTTAATTAAACAAAATAGTTTGTAATGTAATTCAATATGCCGCATGTTCATCCATATAAACATGTGTGTGTGTGAAAGGCATATAAAACTATCAGCAAACACCTGTCGACTGTTTGTATATCGTCGACTGTAGAACTTTAGCGCGCTTGTAAGGCAAATGCTGTCTGTTTATTAATTGCTGTTAGAGAATTAATATTTCAATTAGGTTCTCGGTTATTAGCTTAAATAGAGAGAACGCAAACATTAACACTATAAGAGTCAACGTGGCTATGGGCATATGAAATTGATGAGGTCTATAGCCTATATATAACACTATAGAGTTAATCTGTCTATGGGTATATCACATTGATGTGATTTATATTCTAGAGTTCACAATCTGTACACATATTTCAATTCATACATACATACACATATCTTCTATTCCACTCGCATCTATGCTTGGGAATATTTCAATATTCATTGATATAGTTAAAGCTATATTATCATCTCAGTTTCGTTTCATTTGTTTACAAATTGTATTTATATCAGATAATCTCACTCATCATAATTATCAACATTTTGTTCACATTAGTTCCATTCAAAGTTTTTTATTTCTTCTATTTATTCAAATTTGCTTAATGTATAACAAACAAAATTCTTTACCTGCTATACAAAAAAGTGGTTAAAGTGCTTGTAAACTTATTAGCTTGTTCTCTTACAGTTTGAACAGCACTTTAGTCAACAGCAACAAAAAATCTTATAAAAAAATACACACACTCACCGTCGCAATAGCGCGCTTTTGCTCTCTTTCTATCGCTCTCACCTCCTCTCTTCTCAGTCTACTGTCTTACGTTCGTTTTTGCGGCTGGCTGCTCTTTAGGCAATTGCCACCTGCTCGTTGTTGCAAATTTGTTGCATTTTTAGCTAACGCGCGCGCACACTAACACAAAAAGATGAACAAAATATACAAAGGAAAAAAAAAAAAAAATAAACAAACAATATTTGGAGATCAGCCCAATAACAATAACAACAACATTTTGCACAACGTCGCGCACTTTTGCGCAAGTACCAAGTAACTGTATTTAAAGCTTCTGTATTTTGCTCTGCCAAACAATCGAAACCGAAACACGTTGCCGTCGTTGCCGTGACGCGGCTTCTATGTGTTTATGCTGGTCTATGCGTGGCGTGAGTGTGTTTGTGTGTCTGTATATTTGTTCTTTGGATTTACGTTTGTTTTCTGTTTATCGGGCAATGTGCGCGAGTGCGAGTACGAGTGGGCTAACGGGAAAAGCTCAGCCAAACAACTGACCGGCTGAGAGCGCCACAGCAATGGATACGCGCACGTCTTGCAGTCGCTACCGCTGCCGCCATTCGTTTATCAAAGCACAACGAAAGTGTAAAAGGGAGAGTGTGTTGAGAGCGCAAATGTGAGCGTATGCGTGGCCAACGATCGCGAGAGCGCGAGAGTGCATATTTGCCAAATTCGCTCACACTATTCTACATGCATATCTCTATCTTTATACCTGCCTGTGTATGTGTGCAATGAGTGTGCGGCAATTGTTTGTTATTGTAGCTTTATTGCACAATCTTTACATCAAGCAGCCAGGCAAACAAGCAACAAAAAAAAGTTCTAGCAATGCTGAAAGACCGATGTCGAAATACCCTGTAATCTAAATATACATATGTATAAATCATTGAAATGTCTTTTATTAGAATATTTCTCATATTGTGTTTATATCAAGAGATTTCTTATTATGACGCACACAATTATATTAGCGCTATCCGTAGCATTGTCGCCTCTGTAGATATTAATAGAGGGTATTGAATGAACCCACCAAGCGGTAACTTTCGCTGCTATGCAAATTGCAATCGCCCTCCAACTGTGAACATATGAAAAAAAAAAAGGAACAAGTGGCTGCAAAGATGTCCAAAGCTGCTCAAACTTTAATATGCAGCAGTGAGCGGCGCGCAAAGAGAGCCAGTGAGAGCGAGAGAGGAGTGCGTGTAAATTTTTTGTTTTTGCTTTATTTATAATGGGTCTTTGCACAATTTACTTTTGTATGTGCTTTGTATGCGGGCCGCCTTCTCACACCTCGCTCAGTCCCTCTGCTGCTCCCTCTGCCTCTCACTCTCGCGCTCCATTCAATTGTGTTTGCGTCGGCGTGCATAAGTAAATTTCTTCTAATTTAATATTTTTTGTTTACATTATTTATTTATTCATTTACTTATGTATCTTGTGTGCTGTGGCTCATTCCCTCTCTCTCTTTCTCATTGTCTCTTTCGCTCACACCAATATTTTACCTGCCAGTCGGCATGGCTGCTTTTATGCTAATTGAAGCGGGAGTCGGGCTGATCTTCCCAATATTGGCAAAATTACAGCAACGAAAGCAAAGTAGAGTATGAAAAAACGCTGCACTGATATTACCGTTACACGTATGTATGTATGTACATACATATGTATGTGTAATTGGTTACAGGAGTGTGATTGAAGTTGGAAAGTAACTGTAAAACGTTCACTTAAGGGAAATATTTAAGTTGTGGAAAGAGAATAAAAGGACTTAAAAGGGGCATTTGACTGTAAAGACTTGAAGCTAATTGTGAATGATTCTGAGGGAATAAGGGAAATATTTTAAATGTTTAAATTAAATCATAACGAAATGTATGAAAACAAATGCTCAAATGTTGGTTATCATAGAAAGTAAATTTAAATCAGGTTTTTATTAATTTTTTTTCGTTACTTATATGGAAATTTAATTTAATTTAATTTAAGTATATTGGCTTTGTGCAAAGTCCTATTCGATCGTCTATTAGTTTGTACGTTTGTATAAAAGGTTTAAAATTGGTTATTTAGTCTGAAATCAATAATATCTGCCCTCATTCGGGACCAATAGGAAAATATGATATATATTTCAGAGCTTTTGAGTGTCATCAATAAAGGTATCGATAGACCTTTAAGTTACTGGTTAGACTCTTTGGAATTCTTATGCAATAGGCATATAATCCTTCTAAGAAGTTTTATTTTGATTGTAAACTATTTGTACATATTATTGAATAGGTATAAGTGCATATCTGGTAAATATCTTATTTCCCCATACAAAATGTTCAATAGAAAACAGAAAACATTTGTTTGGCATAAATATTGTGACTGAATACTAACAAATCGAGTATTTGTAATGCTTATTACAATAATTTGATATTCGATTAGTGAAAAGTTGTGCAATTTTATTTTTAGCTATAATTTTATATTTACTTGCCGCTACTCGATTTTCCTTTTTAACAACCTGTTAGAAGGAGAAACCCTATGCAAGGCACGGAATCGGTTCTGGCTCCTTTGACAATTACCCTTGGGTAATTTCTACTTGGAACTAGGAATTTGTATTCAACTATTTCTTTGAGGAATTTATTTTCCGATTCTAAGAAGCGAGAAACATAAGAGAACATTCTTGATGGCCCCGAAAAGTATTTGAAATTACTTTTGCAATTTTTTGTTCTATTTTGTATTTTAGATTTAATTAAATTGAGAAAAAACACCGTCTGAAGGGAAGTGAGGAGAATTTGACCTCAAGGTGGTATGCAGTATGGAGTATCGATATGTCATTAGAATATGTTTTTACTGCAGTCGGACATACCCCGCACTGGGCTCAATTTCAATTTGCAGGGTATCATTTGTGGAGTTCTCAGATAAATGAATCTATCTATGCGATAATGGAAAATTGCAATTTCTAGGTAACGGCAAAAACAACGTGAAAATGAAATGTGCAAAAAAACAAAAAAAAATAGGGAACTGCAACGGCAAACGAAGTCGACTGCGACGTCCGTAACTGTAAATGCAATTGCGTGTGGGCGCATGGCCAAGGACGCAGTCGAGAGGATGCGAATTTCAATGGGCATGAATAGAGGCATAGCGAATGAGCAGGACAAGAGGAGGAGGAGGAGCAGCAGCAGCAGCAGGGGCGAAGGGCAAGCGGCAAGGGCAAGGGGGCAGATCAGGGTTAGGTATGCTGCGTGCGACTGACAGTTGCGGACATTTTAATTAGTTATTTTTGTGCCGTTTTTTTTTTAGTTTTAGTTTTGGCTGCATTCGAGTAGCGCCTAAAAGCGCGCTGCAAAAGCAAAAAAAAAAAACATGAATTGCCGCACTCACACACACACACACACATACAAAATATAGCGGACAGACTTAACAGGAACTCACACACACACACACTTTGAGGGACACAGCAAGATAAAGAAGGCGTAAGCGAGAGCGAGATAACGCGCGCATAAGCAAAATTTCTATGCAATGCAAATGTTTTTTTTTTGGTTTGTTTTTGTCTTTTGGCTTTTAACTAATATTTTGAATGCTTACCGCTGTCGGCGCTGACGCTGGCGTCTGCTGCGCTGCTGCTGCAAATACTGTCTGTGATTTCTTGTTTATATTTTATTGTTTGGCATTTTGTTGTTGTTTTTATTTATTTATTTATATATATATTTTGTTTTTTTTTTTTTTTTTTTTTGGTAATCGCTGCAAACACATGAAAAAATTGCAAAAAAAATAAGGGAAACACTCAGAATTAGCAAGAAAAAGTTGCTTTACGCTTTTTATTTACACGCAACACGCGAAAAAAAATAACAAAAAAAATCTGTTATTGTTTTTGTTTTTTTGCTGGTAACAACATGAAGAGTGGACAAGAGCTAGGGAAGCTGCTCGCGCTATTTGTTATTGTTACTGTTGTTGTTATTATTGTTTGGACTCGGACTCGATTTGAGAATTGTAAAAGAGGCAACTTTTTCTTACTACTCCTGTCAATGTTTTGTTTATGGCACTGGGCAGAGAGAGTTGCGCGCGCTTTCGCATCCGCCTCGCACGAGTGTCGTTGATGGACTGAACTTGCGTTTATTTACACGATGACGTTGTCGTCAGCCGCGTGAGCTTTCTTGGCTCATTCAGCTTCAGCCCTAAACGCTTTGAAAAGCTCTACAAGTGCGGCGACAACAGCAGCAGCAGCAGCAGCAGCTGCTGCTGTGTGTATGTGTGAGAATAGTGTGCTTACAAACAGTCCCGTCCGGCACAATAATACATGCTTGGGAGTGCGACATATGGCGCTAAACACTAGCCATATTGCATTATTTATCTTATCTTACATAAGAATAATAAGTATTGAACTGTCTCTCCTACAACAATACCATACATTATTGTTGTTAATCAAACGCTAGCTCAACATTAGTAGTCTACTTTTTTGGGATGCATCGTGCAGAGTTGCCGCGATAGCTTCGCCGCTATATGGCTGTGTGTGTGTGTCTGTATGTGTGTCTTCATGTTTTTGTTTGGTTTCTAAAGCTGGCGCTAGCCAAAGCTTGGCTGCATTCAAGGCAGCAAGGGTTTTGGTACAGGTGCGAGCGAGATGCTGCACGTGCTTTCTGACATTAGTGTTGAGCAACGTGTGAAAGCACGTGAGCAGCGCATAAAGGCAAATTACCGCCTTTACAGCTGCTGTTCCCTTGCTGCCGTTGCCGAACTGGTTACTCTTAATATAACACAAATACACACACACATTTACTTATAATATAACTATATGTAAATGTATACATATATGGGTGTCTAGTTGCGTAAAGTTGGTTTATTCAGCTTTTGCTGATGCTATTGACCTTACCTACCAACGTACATACATATATATATATATATATATATATACAAATATATATATATATAATCAACAACAATGCCGTTACAGTTACCGTTACGGTCAAGTCGACAGGATTACACATTTAAGCTTTTGTGCCAATTGGCGTCATTGTTTAAGGTTATGTGTGCGTGCTGCCGAACCGAAGTGCGCTCGTCGTGTCCTCGTCCGTCCTCCCCTTTGACCCTGACAATGAGCGCCTTGCTATGTATTCATTTAATTTAATTTGTATCAGCTTAAGCTATTTAACGACCAGCGCAACAAAACGGAAACGGAAAGGAAACACCCACGCACACGTCGACCGGGAGAGACAGAGAGAAAAAGTGAGAGAGGGAAAGAGAGAGGGCGGTAATGGCGACGTCGGCAGCGGAAGTCTAGTCATGCGCTTATTGATGTGTGTGATGTGTGACTCTTGTCTAGCCAGCCAGATCGTGAGCCACAGCCAAGAGCAGGGTCAGGGGTTGAGGTAGTAAGCATTGGCTAAGGCGGGGGCTCAGACACGGTCTGTTGTTTGCATTGCTTTAAAAATACGTTTATTTAGAAGAAAGAAAAAAAAAAAAAAATAGCGTAAGTGGATTAGGCATTGCTTTGCGTTGGCTTCAGGGACGCGCGAGCGCGTACATGACTTATATACTTGCAAAAGGCTAAGTCTATTTCAGTGTCAGCTCCAAGGTAAATACAAAGCAAAACAACGACATAGACACAAGTGTAAATACGTTTTGAATTGCCCGCGTTGATAGCACTGAACACAAGTGGTATAATCGATAGGCACGTGTATGCGATTAGTGCGATTCGAATTAGCTATGTGTGTGACATTTGTTACCGTTTTATAAATACATATACAAATAATCTTTGTTAAAGCCGGCTTAGCTGTAAGCCTCACAAACTTACATTAAATTAGGTCAGGCTTTAAAAATATAATAATAAAGAAAATATTTAACACAAACTAATTTTAAACTGTGCGCGCAGCTTGATAGCACTGAAATCGATAGTTGGGCGATATGTGTAAGCGAACAGCAAGTAATGGTTTTGCAATGATACTTTTTCTGCTGGAATTGAGATGTTGCTCAAGAAAGTGAGACATAGGTGAGAAATTGACTATTATCTTTCCAGTAACAATATTCATTTATAGTTGAAAAACTAGCTAAATATTGTTTGTTTTAAATTGCGCGCTCAAATTGCTAACTCAACAATCGATAGCTTAATCACATGTGTGAGCTATCAGCTGTTTTTGTGATTTTTTAGTGCTTTTTCTGCTGTCGGCTTGCACAACAAATTTCAGGTGCTAACCAATTATTTATTAAATTCACTAAATTCTAACAAAAATGAGGCTAACCGATGTGCTATTCAAGAAAGTCAAGAGCAAGTAAGTGCTCAACTGTTATTTGACAACAATATCAGCTGTACTAATAGAGAATTCTTGCAATCAACAGGCGCATCATGGTGCTGATGGAGAGTGTGGTCAGCGGGCATCAGTTCAATCTGTTCCGTGAGCGCCTCGCAGATAAAATAGAGCTGATTCGCTTCGATCCGTACAGTGAGTGTGATCTACTTCAACATAATACCCACTGACACGCTAATTATTATTCCTTCTGTCTTCTAGTACAAAAGGAGAGTCTGTATCGTGAGCGCAAGAGAATTCGCAGCGCTTAGATCGTGAAGCTTCTCTAAAGGGCGCCTGCTTTTCCTTTATTTTCTTTTATATACATATGTATATGGTTATGTATGTATAGTAATTAAGTCAGATTTATGTATTTGTTCTGCATTAAAATCCGTTTTATTATATATTTCTATTTTGAATCAGTTCTTTTCATAGTTCCATCCGCCTCATACGAGAACTCGTATAAGACCAATGGAGCTGATAATATAAGAGCGGTCTTATAATTGCTCATCACAAAACTATAGGCGTGGCAGATTATAGACACAATAATACACATATTCGTAAAAGATCTATCTGATGGGCAACCTTTTTCTTCTCGATTCCTGTCGCACACATCTTATAAGATATTTTCATTAGAAGACATTTTGATTTGTACAATTAGAGATCGTATGAATAGATGGAAACATACTTATAAAAGTTAGCTTAAAGGTGTTAAAAAAGACTAACACGAATAGTAAATTACGGGGTATGTTCAAAGTGTACATTTATATAGATAATTCATTTGTGGTAATATATTGGGCACAGTGTATACAAATTTGATGCATTACAGGGTATGTCATAAGGTATAAACGCGTGTTTGATTGGCTCGATGCATTACAGGGTTAATCATATTGGGGGAGTGTCCATTACAGGGTATGTTACAGTATATAAGTATGTATGATAACAGTTATGTTTTACAGGGTATGTGTTCATTACTAACATTGCATCTTCGAGTGTATATAATCTACTTGATGTATTACATGGTATGTTGAAGCCTAACTTTATGCACGTGCCAAGGCCAAAGACTTTGGAACGCGCACAAATTACACACAATTTTTAGCAAAGTAAAAAAAAAAAGAAGAATATATATAGATAAGATATAGATAAAGCTAACAGATATATCAATTCAGATTCAGCTGGATCTACTTGAAGGGCTTCTCGGTCATGAGCAGGCCTCGCTCCCAGAGCGCAGTGGCCACCTCGATGCGACGCTCGGGGGTGCGCATTGGCAGCTTGGCGATCTTCATGTACGCCGGATAGTTGGTCATCAGGGCTTCTACGGCGGGCGCCTCTGTGGGCTGGATCTCCATGAAGTTGGCCTCGTACTTGCAGTACTCGAGGGCGTTGTCCACGTAGTAGTAGACACGGAGGCTGGGGCCGTCGGCCACCAGGCGCAGGATGTTGGCGCGCAGCAGCCGGACCTTCGTGTTCTCCGTCAGCTCGTAATCGCAGAGGCACTGGCCACTGGCATCCGCCTCGCTGCGTGAGCCGAAGACGGTGCGCACGAGCTCCTCGGACTTGATGAATGGTGGCAGCGCCTCGTGCTGGAAGCGCTTCGCCAGCTGGTCCACGGCAGCGTCGATCTGGGTGTCGGTGGGCACCAGGTACTGTTGGACTAGGCGCTTGGTGGTCTCCAGGAGCTGTTCGCGCTGTTCGCTCTTCTGGCCGCCCTTGGCCAGGCCGAGATGCTGCCAGATGTGCAGCGGCAGCCCGCGCCGCAGCGTCAGATGGTGCTTGATGGCGCGCTCCATGACGCTGGGCATCAGTGCCTCCAGCAGATTGGCGTACGCCTGCTGCTGGTAGACGCTGAGAGTGATGTGGAGCGAGTGCTGGGACTGCTCGGTGACTGCTTGATGGACGGTGCCGCGTGGGAAGTAGAGGATGTCGCCCGGCTCGAGGACAGCGTCGAAGAGCGGAGGTCCCAGTTCCTCCTGTTTATAGTTGCCGGACGATGTGCGCGCCAGCACGTCCGACGGGTGCGGCGGAGCGTAGAGGCGCCAGCGCTTACGGCCCTCCACCTGTAGCACGAAGGCCTCAATGTCGTCGTAGTGCGGCGCAAATCCCTGGCTGTTTGGCGGCGTCAGGTAGATATTCGCCCCGACCAGGCAGTGGAAGAACTCCTGCATCATCGTGCACAGCTGGCGCAGCCTGCTCAGGTAGGTGCTCGGATTGAGTATGCGGATGCTGCAGCCCTCGCCGTAGTAACCCCAAATGGTGGGCGGCATGGCGCGCCCTTCGGGATTCAGAGTCTGGCGCACGCCGTCCTTGTAGCTGGTCACGTCGATGTTCGTGGTGAACTCCAGATGGTTGCTGATCAGCATGTCGTCGATCATCTTGAACGAGATCAGCTGGCTGAAGTAGTTCGGCTGCTTGCGCTTCACCTGGCATGCGTTGCGCTCCCAGTACTTCTCGAAGAAACAGTCCGAGGTCATCGGATTGATGAGCCAGTGCAGCGAGCGCTTGCCCTCCTCAATGCTGTTCATCAGATGCACCGGCTTCTCTGGCTCAGTCACCAGCTGCGTCTCGCTGGTGTTGGCTTTGCCGTTGTTGTTGTTGTTGTTGTTGTTCTTCGATTTAGGCTGCGAGGCCGCCATTTTGTCGGATGGCGCACTTGAGAGGCGGCAGGATTTGGCCGTGGTTTTGTTCGGCACTGGCTTGGCGGCTGGCGCCTTGCTGGGCAACGGACACGACTTGATCGTGGTTTTCGGTGGACGTGGCGGCAGCGGACACGAAGGCGCCGGAGTGGCGCGCTGCTTGGCCTCCTTGGTCTTCGCTGGACGTGGTGGCAGTGGACACGAAGGCGCCGGAGTGGCGCGCTGCTTGGCCTCCTTGGTCTTCGCTGGACGTGGTGGCAGTGGACACGAAGGCGCCGGATTGGCGCGCTCCTTAACTTCCTTGGTCTTCGCTGGACGCGGGGGCAGTGGACACGAAGGCGCCGGATTGGCGCGCTCCTTAGCTTCCTTGGTCTTAGCTGGACGCGGGGGCAGTGGACACGAGGGTGCCGCATTGGCACGCTCTTTGACCTCCTTGGCTTTCGGTTGCTCCTGTTGAACCGATAGCTTCGGCTGCTTGGCTGCAGTGGGCTTATTCTTATTGTCGTTGTTGTTGTTCATGTCGATGGGCTCGCTGCGCTTGCCTGCTTTGCGTACGGGTTGTGGCATTGCTGTAATCGGGCTACTGCTGCTGCTGCTGCTCAGCGTGTACTCCTCACTGAACGGATAATCGCTATAAGCTTCGCCGTTATGTGCGCCGCCATTACTGACATCGCTGCTGTTACCGTTATAGGCGCTCTGACTCTCACTCTCACTTTCGTTTTCGCTCCCATTTTCGCTGGCGCTCTCACTCTCGCTCTGACTACTGCCATCAGACTCCTCGTAGCTGCTGCCTTCCATATCTGAGTCCATCTCATCCTGCTCGCTGCAATCACTATTATCGTCACTGTTGCTTAAATCGTAACTATTATTACAGCCACCACTGTCACTCGTGTTGAAGCTGCTGCCGCTGCCGCTGCCACTGCCACTGCTGGTGCCCGTGCCGCTGCTGCTACCGTTGCACATATTCGAGCTGAAGTCGCTGCTGGTTTGGAAATCGCTGTCGTTGCCGCAGCAGCTGCTATCAGCCGTGGTGCTCATTTTGCTGGCCTCTGATTTCTGAGGTTTGCCGTTGGGCTGCTTGTTCAACGTACCGTTATCCTTCTCTCTTTTAACTGCACTCTTTGGTTTACTCTTTGCCACCTTCGCAATTGCTGCGTTCTTCTTTGAAACACGCTGAGCTGTCTTCTTTGGTGCTCTTTTTGTATTCTTCTTTTTCTTTATGCCGTAGGCAGCGTACGCTGATATACTGTCGGCGTCCATCCTTAAGCAAATATTTAACGAAAAATTGCAGCAATTGAACGTATATTATTAAATCTGAATTACTTTTAAAACCGGGTACACGTGCTCATCCGTTCGACTGTTCACGTATATCGATATTTCAATTCATCGATGAAGCTTGAGAAATTTTATTAAATCTAATAAAGTATAGTTGAGACTACTCTATTTATCCGATTCATTTCAATTAACTTTTTAAACTTTTAAATAATTGTAAAGTACATAAAACAATTAAAATTACCCTCAAGTGCTGTTGACTCATCAAGCAAAACTTAACGTGTATGGGCCACTAAAGATTCATGTATCGATATATTGTTTTAGCTGTTGCACTGCATGCAAATGCATATTATCGATAGGCAAATGCCGGCTGCTTTGTTTTTGTTTTGTTTACTTGTGAAATTATTGCGCCATGTCGGAGGCAATCGACGTGCAGACTGCCGAAACAGAAACAAATGAACAGCCAGCGCCCACTACACTGCCCGAGTCCAGCGATAACTTAGAGGATGAGGAACTGGCCAATCTCGTCACGGCAGAGGAATATCTCATGCGCAAAGACGTCCAGCTGCTGGAGTACGAGAAACAGATGTTTCTGGACTCGGTGCACGCAGACGGACTGCTCGTGGCAGCCAAGTATGCTGTGTGGTTGGCTCCTCCTCAAATCTCAACTAATCCATTCTACTGCTTTGCAGAGGCCTGAGCTATGAGCGCGTGCTGCTGCACATCCTTAAAGTCTACAGCGACGCGGGTAATCTGTTGCTGGTGATCAACAGTGCCGACTGGGAGGAGCAGTATTACAAGTCCAGGCTGGACGCCAAATATGTGCACGAGGTGGCCAACACGGCTACCGAGCGGTAGGTAGCGCCCCTCCCTGTCGTCCAACTGCTGCTCATACGTCTCCATTTGGCTTGCAGCGAACGCGTCTATTTGGAGGGCGGCATTCAGTTCATATCCACGCGAATCCTAGTGGTTGATCTGCTCAAGCAGCGCATACCCATTGAGCTGATAACGGGCATCGTCGTGCTGCGCGCCCACAGCATCATCGAGAGCTGCCAGGAGGCGTTCGCTCTGCGGCTCTATAGGCAACGCAACAAGACGGGCTTCATCAAGGCCTTCTCGTGCAGCCCGGAGGCCTTCACCATCGGCTACTCCCACATCGAGCGCACCATGCGCAATCTGTTCGTTAAGCAGTTGTACATCTGGCCCCGATTCCATGCCACAGTGCGTGCCGCACTGCATCCGTGGCAGGCGCAGACCATCGAGCTGCATGTGCCGCTCAGCGCTCGTGTGAGCTCCATCCAAACTCACATCCTGGACATTATGAACTTCCTGGTGCGCGAAATCAAACGCATCAATCGCACCGTCGACATGGAAGCGGTCACCGTCGAGAATTGCGTCACCAAGAAGTTCCACAAGATTCTCCAGGCCCAATTGGACTGCATTTGGCATCAGCTCAACTCGCAAACGAAACTCATCGTGGCCGATCTCAAAATACTGCGCAGTCTCATGATGTGAGTGGATCTCGATTACATATGGGGATTACACATGGCTTATTAATCCATCAATGTCTTCATCTTGTTCCCAGATCCACTATGTACCACGATGCCGTCAGCTCGTATGCCTTGATAAAACGCTATCGCAGCACTGAGTACGCCATTAGCAACTCGGGCTGGACGCTCATGGATGCCGCCGAGCAGATATTTGTGCTCTCCAAGCAGCGCGTCTATAATGGACAAAATGGTGAGCTCGCTCGTTCGTTGTCCATGAATTGAGGCAGAAAATCTCACGATTTCAGAATTTCCTCACGCAGAATTCGAACCAGAGCCGTGCCCCAAGTGGCAGCCGCTGACGGAGCTGCTCACGCAGGATATACCTGGCGACATGAGGCGTCGTCGTGGCGCCGATCATCTGGACCCGCCCAAGGTGCTGATACTCTGCCAGGATGCGCGCGCCTGCTACCAGCTGAAACAGTATCTGACCCAGGGCAGCGCGCGCTATCTGCTGCAGCAGGCGTTGCGGCACGAGGTGCCCGTTGGCAAGCTGAGCGATGAGTTTGCCAAGCAGAGTCAAGGCGCAGCCATGGCGGAGTCGGCTACCAAGACAGATGTCAAAGTGGAACCGATGGCGCCTGCTCCTGCTGCTGCTGCTCCTGCTGCTGATGCAACTGCAGCTGCGCAACTCGACGAGCTCTCTCAGCTGCTGAGCGAAACAGATGCAGAGGCTCAGCTGCAGCAGCAGCTGTTCGAGGAGAGCTACATGCTGACCATGACCCAGACCATGCCCAACGATCCCGATCCGAATGCCTCGATCTTCGAGATCATACCCGAGCTGGAGCAGTTCGATGTGTCGGCTGCATTGGCCGCTCATCGTCAGCCCTGCATTTGCCTGCAGACGTTCAAGACGGAGCGCGAGGGCTCCATGGCCCTGGAGCATATGCTGGAGCAGCTGCAGCCGCACTATGTGATCATGTACAATACGAATGTGACGGCCATACGCCAGCTGGAGGTGTTCGAGGCGCGTCGTCGTCTGCCGCCCGATGATCGCATGAAAATCTATTTCCTAATCCATGCGCGCACCGTCGAGGAGCAATCCTATTTGACCAGTTTGCGTCGTGAGAAATCCGCCTTTGAGCTAATCATCGAGACGAAGAGTGTGAGTGAAACAGAGAGAGAGAGAAAGAGAGAGAGAGGAGAAAAGAAATAGGAGAAGAGATGGGAAATGAAATCAGAAATGAAGTGGGAAAAGAGATCGAACAAGAACTAGTGAGACAGAGAGGGAAAGAGACAGAAAGAGATAGTGATTGTTGGGGAAAGAAAGGTAAAGGGAGTGAGGGAGTGAGATAGAAAGAATCGTGTAGTGGGAAAGAGAGATGGGAGAAGAAATGGCGAATGAAATAACAAATGAAATGGGAAAAAAGGTCTAACAAGAACTAGTAAGAGGCAGAGAGAGAGAGAGAGAGAGAGAGAGAGAGAGAGAGAGAGAGAGAGAGAGAGAGAGAGAGAGAGAGAGAGACAGAGAGAGAGAGAGAGAGAGAGACAGAGAGAGAAGAGAGAGACAGAGATAGAGAGAGAGAACAGAGAGAGAGAGAGAGACAGAGAGGAGAGAGAGATAGAGAGAGAACAGAGAGGAGAGAGAGAGAGAGAGAGAGAGAGAGAGAGATAGAGAGAGAGAGGAGATAGTGATAGTAAAATGGAGAAAGATAGGTAAAGACTGCGATAGAGAGAAAGCAGCATATAGAGGGTGGGAGAGAGAGACTGTGAGAATGCTGTATATACGGATATATATAGAGCTCTAGAAGACAGGGTATCAATGGGTTTGGCAATACATTTGTAATTGCATAATTATTCATCATCAAATTAATCAATTTGATATTTCGTCTATGTAGAAAATGGTCATACCCGAGTATCAGGACGGCAAGACGGACGAAGCCTTTATACTCTACAAGAGCTACGACGATGAGGAGCCCACGAATGCGCGTACGCGTCAGGGTGCCGCCACGGGCGTGGCCTTGGCCAGTGCACGGATCACGCCCAAGATAATTGTGGACATGCGTGAGTTTCGCTCGGATCTGCCGTGCCTGATCCATCGTCGCGGCCTGGAGGTGGTGCCGGTGACAATCACCATCGGAGACTACATTCTGACGCCGGAGATGTGCGTGGAGCGCAAGTCGATATCGGATCTGATCGGCTCGCTCAACTCGGGCCGGCTCTACAATCAGTGCGTGCAGATGCAGCGCTATTATGCCAAGCCCATACTGCTCATCGAGTTCGACCAGAATCGGCCGTTCCACCTGCAGGGCAAGTTCATGCTCTCGCAGCAGACGACGGCCACGAATGCGGACATCATGCAGAAGCTGCAGCTGCTCACGCTGCACTTTCCGCGCTTGCGGCTGATCTGGTCGCCCAGTCCGTATGCGACGGCTCAGCTGTTCGAGGAGCTGAAGCTGGGCAAGGAGGAGCCGGATGCCCAGGTGGCCGCCGCCCTAGGCAGCGACGAGGCCGGTTCAGCCCCAGGCGAACAGCTGCAGTACAACAATGCCATTCACGATTTCCTCCTGCGCCTGCCGGGCGTCCATACGCGCAATGTGCACGGCCTGATGCGAAAGGGGGGCAGCCTGCGTCAGTTGCTGCAGCTCAGCCAGACGGAGCTCTCCGAGCTGCTGCAGTCGCAGGAGAGCGGCAAGTTGCTCTGGGACATACTGCATGTGGCGCATCTGCCCGAAAAGGATGAGGTCGCTGGCTCCTCAGCGCTGCTGGCGGCGAGCAAACAATTTGGCAGCGGGTCACACAATCGTTTCCGCAAGGCAGCCGGCGAAGCGAGACGAGGCAGACGTTGAGCGGGTGGGTGGGAGTAGGCGAGACTGTGAAGCAGCAGCAGAAGGAGAAGCTGCAAATGTCGCTAATGAGAGAAGCGAATGGATCAACAGATGGAAGCAAGTGGATAGAGATGAAGAGTTAACAGAGGCAAGCAGGAGGCGAGGTGAAGCAGGAGGGTCATGGAGAAGCAGCAGGAGAAGGAAGAGCACGGCAAGAAGTATGCAGAGTAGTGATTGTAGCAGGAGCAGACAGAGCAATAGCGGGTGCAGGAGAATGTCAAACAGAAGGAAGGATAGGTAGAAGAAGAGAAGACTGAGAAGCAGCAGGAGGAGGAGTAGCAGCAGGAGGAGGAGTAGCAGCAGGAGGAGGAGTAGCAGCAGGAGGAGGAGTAGCAGCAGCAGGAGGAGGAGCAGCAGCATGAGCACAAGGAAGAGCTACAGTAACATGAGAGGGAGCACAAGGAAAAGATGTGGTTGAAGCAGGAGCAGGAAGAGGAGTTCGAACTGCAGCGTCAGCAGGTGGCAAATGTGTTGGTAGATTGAGAAGGAGCAGCAGGAGCCGGAGGCGTGAGTGCGGGAAATGAGAAGGCAAAGTTGATAACGAGTTGCTCATAAAGCGAATTTAATGCAATTTGTTCACGTTCAACGTGGGCAATGAGCGCGCGCGCCTCGGGAACAGTCAAGCAGGACAAACAGGCGCAGCACCAGCGACAAGCTGCTGACCGCTCCTCCTCACCTGTGGGAGCAGGTGGCGGGGGGGGGGGGGGGGGGGGGTGTGGCAGTGGCTGGGAGGAAATCGATTCGAATACATTTTTAATGCTCCCATTGCAGTTGCCCACAATCGGTCGACTTCCTTCCTGCTCCCCAAGCGCTGCTGCAGTCTCAACAAACAATCAAGCGTTGCACTGAAGTGCATCAGTTAGTTAGTTCCCATATACCCTGTAAAAACACTTTAGCTGCTGTTATTTATATGAATTTGTGATCATATCTTGGGAGTTGCTTAGTTGTTGCTCAGCTAGACTGCAAGCTAGTGTGAGTGACAGAGAAAGATGGAAGGTGAGCAAGAGCGAGACAGATAATATACCCTGTTATTTTAATTTTTTATAGCTTAAGAAATTTTCACAATATTATTATTTTTTTTTATATATGCAGTTCCTTATTTATCTCAAATAAAAAATGCTAAATTAAAGAGAAAAAAAAAACATAGCCCATATATACCCTGTAATTATTTGAGAATGCTTTGTGATTACCTTGCATGGGGCAGTAGAGCATATGGATTCAATAGATTATACATATATGTAAGTAAACATATGTGCATGTATTATGCTAGACAGTATGCGAATTTAAATACCCTGTAAAATTCAATATATAGTCGATGCCTGCTAAATTCTGTATACTATGTTATCTGAGATTCGATAACTCTCTGCACATATGGCTGTCTAATATAGGGTATGGCCTATTCTAGTCATTGTATTTAATGATCAACTACAGGATATCTACTAGTCAGTTGGCATATGCACAGCTGTTGCGCTTCATTGAACAATTGCCAATCGTCAATGGAAATAGAATGAGAAACATGAGAATCACAAATCTAAATCTGAAACAGAATTGAATTTGAATTCGAATAGCAAGCGCGTCCAAATTTTAGGCCTAGAAATGATGCTGTCAATTTAGGCATTCGATACGCTGCCCAAATGAGGCATTGCGATGCGATAGTGGCGTGCTAAGCAGGGAGTTTCTATAGGTTGTTTAGGCTGATATATATTTAAGACTTTAATCTAAACTGCATTCCTATGATAGTGTAATGCCTATACCCTGCAAGCATTGTATATTAATATGGGGTATATAGGTTGCTTACATTGAATATGCTTCGTTAGTGTCTACATATAAATATGATAGATCTATGCACCCAATTGAATGATAATTATCGATATCTATCGATATTTCTCAATGACTTACTAAGAGCTGGAACCCTAAGAGGTTCTGGTTAATTTTTATTTTCCCTATGAATCTCTATGAATTTTCAGGCTAGATTTCATGTTAGATTATCTGTGGCTCAGCTATTTGTGTATTGATTTCTTACAGGGTATCTGTTAGTCGAGCACACTGATGTATTGCAATGATTTGCAACCAGAAATGAAAGTTGACACATATCATATGGACATTAATGAATCATTTGATTTTCATAGGGTATAGGCTAGTCGATCACATCTGATCACATCATTAGCCTAATGAAAGCAATTCAAAGTCAAAAGTGAAAACTTTGAAATTATAGTAGCAAATAGTTAAGTAAAGGGTATCTGCTAGTCGATCACATTGAAGTTTTTGACGTATTGAATTCACAGAGTTGTCTGCATGCAATGTCAAAGCATTTTTGCCAATTGGCTGCGCTCTGCTGCCCTTGGCCAAGTCTATCCCTAACTCCTCTGCCCGCCCCCTAGCCGCCCACGATCGACCACGCCCACGCATGTGCCCCGTCCATCGACTGCCGTGGGGGACGGACAAAGAACTGTTTCGACGTGCAGCGCAATTAAAACAACATTTCAATGCGAACGCTTTGGACTGATTTCTTGGATTGTTTTTCTGGCTGTGAAATGCGAATGCGAATACGAATGCGGATGTCATTGCGGATGTTAATGCTGCTTTTTTGGTTTCATCTCTGCCTGTCCGGGCATCCCGGCATCCCGGCATCAGTTAGTCAGTGAGTCCTTTTGTTTGAGAGCCACTGGCCACGGGCACAATGCGCTTCATTGCCATGGCGCTGGGCCAGAACAAACCTCAATTTGAGCAGCGCTGTAAAAGGAGTCGCATTAGTCGAAGGCCACAGGCATTTGCCAAAAACCAACTGATCTACCCTCGCTACACAGCCCCACAGGGCGGCATTTGAATGGACTCTTTGATTTGGACTGATTTGCTCCGAGATTTTTCGGATTCGGATTCGCATTTGTATTTTGTTGTCTGCTTTACTCTTTAATGGCTTACATAGTCGTATACCCTGGAATGTGGAATAGGGCAATGGAGGAGGGTAGAACAAGCTGTCGCTTCAAATAAAGTATATTTATTGAAAACACGTTATAATTTAATTAAGATATCCTACCAGGTCAGAGAGACCGGCGGACAGCACGCATTTAGCTGCGATGCGAGGCGATGCGATGCGATTGCATTGTGTCGTGGAGGCGGGATCCACATCTAGGCCACAGTTGCTTGTTGTCTTGTTCTTGCTGAGTATCTGGGCAATGGACCCACCTCTGAGTCCGAATTTGTTTTAGGATTGGAGGGGGTGGGAGGAGGGGGGTGTAACTCGAAGCGCTAGAAACATTCCCGAACCACATCTCACCTACGTTTGTAGCGCCTCTTCTTCAGACGTCTGCCGCTACGACCGGTGAATGTAGCGAATGTTGTGGTGGACCCAGTGGAGCAAGTCTCGTCAGCTTCGTTAGCCATGGGCTTGATGCCCGATTCGAGATAATAGAGCTCATCGTCTCGGCTCACGAAGCCGTGCAGCCAGGCCGCTGTCAGCGTATTGTCCACACTGAGGCGTACGTCCTCAACTGTTTTATCCGTCATTTCGGCAACATATTCGATGACCTCCTCGAGCGCCATGGGTCGCCGAAACTCCATGAATGCCTCCAAGATTAGATCCCCATAGCGATACCTCGACATTTCCCAATCCTCTTACAGCTCCGCTAAAGCAAAACAATATTCTGTCGGAGCTGTACGTTACACTAAGTAAACATATTCATAAATGGGGATTTCCCATACCAGTTCATAGACTACCTAGATCAAAAACTATATAGTATATATATATATATATATATTTCTGTATCTATGTAATGTAAGAGATGTACCCTAGAGAGAAAAGTTTCAGTATAGATTATGATATGATATGGGAGCCATAATGGATTGGAGTATGGAAATTTATAGATTCATTGGGTATGAGAGATGGACTACGCTTGACTCAAATTGAACTGGCATATAGAGTAGAGTAGTATACTTGCATATATGGCTTAGTTATATGCAGACTTTCGTACCCCTCACCTGGATTCTATATGGCAGAATCTGAACTAGTTCATTTTCGAGCTTTAAGTGAACTGAAATTGTCTTCTAAAGGCATTTACCTGTTATTTGCCTGTCGCAGCTTAGCGACAATTACCAACCACCCACTGCTCCTTAATGGGAGGGGGGACTGGGGGGGGGGGGGGGGCTGGGTGCGAGGGGTGTTTGATGTTGTTCTCGTCGTGAGACTCGCAATGTCTCGCAATGTTGCTTCGTTCATTTCTACTTTTCAGCTGGGTAGCTAAGTGCTGTGTGGGCGTTTCCCAGCCACTCCCCACTCCCAACTCCTGCCCCACTCGACGCTAGATGGCGCTGTGCGATTATTTCGTTAACATTTACACCGACCGACTGCAGTTAAATTGAAGCGTTACGCTATTTTTGCCCATTTTCGGCAATGCCTGGCCATTTGACCTATTTATACAGCACTTGACGCCAGTTGAGAGCGGGCATATTGCTTGCTCAGTGAACTTGAAGACTTTTTGTGAGCTGTTTGAAACGCTATGCAGCGCAAAGGCCGTCTCAGTTATTCAGTTTCTCTTTGCCTATAGTCAGCCCGTGTCTATGTGAAGTGTAAAACGCATAGAGTATTGCATTGTCGGCTATGCCCGCTTGGCTTACATTACCTTACCTACTCGCTTGTTTAATCTGGCCTAGTTGTTATTTCTGTTCGGGGCGCCCTGATGGCCGTTGTGTTTTGTGTTGGCGCACTTTAAGATTTGTCATTTGCGATAAGCCAAGAAAAAGCGTTTAAAGTTTTTCAGCTTAAAGGCATCTTTTCTGCTTTTACTCTCTCCTCTGCTTCCTTCTCTCTTTAGCTTCTCTTTTGGCTGCTGACTTTATGCTTTAGCTGCAGCTGCTTCGTTTTGTTGTTGTATAATTGAAAATTTGTTAAGTCGTTCGCTTGTAATTGGTTTAGGCACAAACATGCAACACACACACACACACACACACACACACACACACACACACACACACACACACACAGATGATGTGCTTGATAAATGCTTTTAATATTCGAAACTTGTTTGGCTTGTGAAACATTTGAGGGTTAACTTCAGCTTGATATTCTTGAGGTATGTCAGTTTGAACTCTTAAGCAATTTTTTGCTTTCCCAAGTGTTTTATATATATTTTTTTAAATTTTAATAAATTATATACATGTATATAAAAAAAACTAAAAGAATTGATGTAAATATACAATTAATTAAAAATAAAAAATAATAATTTTTCCCCAGGGTTTCTTCTTCAATATAAGAATATTCAAGTGGGCTTCTTAATTTACTAAGTTTTTTAATTATTAAAAAAATTTGACAAATAAAAAATATATTTTACAAATATTGAAACATTTTTTTTTTTATTAATTTCCAAAGATTTTTGTTAAATTAAATTAAAATTAAATTTGTATTAATATATATTGATAAATTTATAATATATATATATATATTTTTTCTCAATTATTTCTATTTTTGCATAATAAAGTAAATATAAAAAGACTTTTTTTTGTTTAATTTTCAAATATAACATAAATAACAATTAATAGAGTTGTTGCAGTTGCACTTGAATTATTTTCCGGCGTAATTCGATGCATGGTCAAATGTCTTCATTGCCTTCAATTTGACTGCAACTTTGGGCCGTCAACTGGAACGGGCTGCAGGCTGCACGACGCAGGCAATAGATAGCAGGCGTTACCTATATACAAATGCAGCCAAGTATGAATAACGATAAGAGCGAGAGTTGATCCAAAAGTAATCAAGTGCTATCTAGTGAGTTCAATTGGACTATATGAGTTAAGGTTAAGTATATATATAGTGTGGTATATAGTATATTAAATAGTATAATAATAATATAGTATATAGTATTGTATATAGTAGAGTATATAGTATAGTATATGGTATAGTATATAGTGTGGTAAATATTATAGTATATAGTAGAGTATATAGTATATAATTATTATTAATTGGGATGACTCTTCGAGTGCATCGAGGTCGAGTTTCGTTCAAATGAAAATTTATTATGAAAGCTGTACTTAAAATATTGACGAGAATTCAACAAAGCTTTTTCTTATATTTTAACATTGACAACTTTTGAAACAGTTTTTTTAATAAATGTTTATTTACAGCTTAACGTACCGTTACCTTTTAGGCAACTTAATCTAAACGGATATTAATTAAAATTTATAAAACTACTTAGAGCTATACTAATTCTAGCATAGGATAAATAAGGAGAAAATAATATATATATTTTGTGAAAAGTATATGAATACTATGAAAAAGTAAATGTTCATGTCAAGACACGATCCAGCAGGTCTTGAGGGTGACGGCGCTTTAGTCTTCTTCTAGTGGATGTACGTCTAAGGGCTGCTGTACCTAGGCGCCTGGCCAGGCTATTTGAATGGGAATTTAACCTATCATGGTACTTTTTGGCCACTTCCTGGATTTTGTCTCCAATTTTTGTGACCTTGAGATCTTTTTCTATATCCCCTGGTGCTCAATGACCAGGGAGACCCCGTGAATCTTCCTCAAAGTTGTTGGCTTGCGATACGCAGTTTATTCAGTGCGATTTGGCGGCGATCCTACACCTTTATGCATCAGCTTTCTTTGATTCTTCTATGTCTCTCCTCTCTCTCTCTCTCTCCTCCTCCCCTCTCCATCCCTCTCTCTCTCTCCTCTCTATCGTCCCCCTCTCTCTCTTTCTCATCTCTCTGGTCCTCTCAACTGTCTCTCTCTCTCCTTCTCTCTCCTCTCTCTCTCTCTCTCCTCCTCTCTCTCTCTCTCCCCTCCTCATCCGTCCATCTCTCTCTTCTCTCTCTTCTCTCCTCCTCCCTCTCCCATCCCTCTCTCTCGCTCGCTCTCTTCTCCCTCTCTCCCCTCTCTCCCGTCCATCGGTCGTCTCCTCCTCCCCTCTCTCCCCCTCTCCGTCCGTCTCCTCCTTCTCCCTCTCCTCCGCTCGCCTCTTCCTTCTCTCTCCTCTCGCCTCTCCGCTCCTCTCTCTCCCTCCCTCTCTCTCTCTCGCCTCTGCCTCTCCCTCTCTCCTCTTCGTCTCTGCCTCTCCCTCTCCTCTCCTCTGCCTCTCTGTATTCTCTCTCTCTCTGTCTCTGTCTCTCTGCTCTCCATGGCTCTCTCTCTGCTCGTGCCTCTTCACTCTCTTGGGCCTCTCCCCTCTCTCTCCTCTCTCTCCTCTCTCTCTCTTTGCCTCTCCCTCTCTCTCTCTCTCTCTCTGCCTCTCTCTCTCTCTCATACTTGCCACTGAGCCAACTTTCGTTGCGGCCCTCGTTCCCTTTGGGAACGCAACGTTTGCCCATGAAATGTGTCAAATTGCTCACAATTTGCGTCTATCTAATGAATTCTCAGCTAAAAAAATCGATTGGCAGGCTTCCCCCCCAACAAATGGGCCTCGGCTTTGACTTTGACTAATGGAATTCCATTGGCATCGGCTCACAGAATGTGCAATAAAATAATTGCATGATGCCATGCAGTAATTTGAGTGAGAAACGACGATATCGTACCCCAACTCCAATCCTCGCTACAGGCATTTTGTGTCAATTAAAATTTAGAGTGGAAAACATTTCATAACGATTTGATTAAATGTAATTCAATGCATTTGCATCTCCCTCCCTCACTCTCTCTCTATCACTCTCTCTCTCTCTCTCTGTCTGTCTCTCGCTTTGTTTCCATTAATTATTTTAGCAAATTCCTCAATCAAACGAATTCCTTCGGTAAGGCTTAAGATATTTGCAGTTATGTGATTTCGACCGTATAGTATTTTAGATACTTAAAATAGAATTCAGTTTTATGGAAAATTCAATACAATAATAATATGTTAATTAGAAATCAAGTGGATTATGATTGATAGCAAAACAATAGCCACATGAGAGGCTCAGTAGTCAAGTAAAATCATTCAAGAATGTTAAATCTGCAGATATAGATAATGTAGGGTATATAAAGTATATAGAGTATATAGACTATACAGAGTAGATAGAGTATATAGAGTAGATAGAGTATATAGACTTTACAGAGTATATAGAGTAGATAGAGTATAGCAGTAAGCAGAATAATTAGAGATGTGTGTTTTAATCGATTTCTCGATTGATCGATAACATTTTAAAGGCGCTATTGACGGATAGGCTTGACGGATAGCCGGGCGATTGGCTGGACAGAGAGTCGGACGGACAGGCAAACGCACGGAAAGTTTCATGTAGAGGGAACAGAGAACAGAGAGTTAGACCCTAACTAGAAGGTTAGAATATTCATTTATCTGTTCAACTCTCTGACAGACAGATAGACGGCGGGATAGAATAAATAATTAGAGCTTCAGCTGCTTGGCTCTTGATCTCGATCAAGAGTAAATTGAAACTTTGTGATGTTTTGCTGCAGTTGAAAATATTCCAATTTCCAATGGATTCAGGTTAAGAACTTGTACACACTATATGTACTCTCCATATATATTTAGTGGAGTAAATTGCTATGGGACCTGGCTGTGCAATCATTGTGTGTGCTTCAGCTTGAATTTTCCATTGATTTCCACAGATTCCCATTCGTAAGTTCTCAGCTCCCCAGCTCCCAGCGCTCAGCTCTCCACCCACATTTCGCCACCTTCGGCAGCAACAGCAACAGAATGGAAAACAATTCGCATTTTATTCTTCGCCTTTGCCATTTTTGCGGCAAATTCCCCAAACGGCCTAGGGGGGTGGGTGGCAAGCGGGGTGGGTGGAGTGGCGACTGAGCTGGGCTTTCGCTGCCGTTTGTCGTTGCCAATTGGACTGTCGCACTGCTTACGGTCTAATAGGAAAGTGCGCGACCAACTTATAATGCGCTTCACTTCCGTTTCCGGCCAAGAGACCAGCGCCAGAACTAGGACATGCCGCTCATGCCGACGTCCCTCTCCCTTTGGACCCATCCGGCTGAAGCCGAATAAAACTATTAAATCACATTTTACGAGCGTTAAGTGCACAATTAAAAGCATTTCGTTAATGCTTGAAAATGTGGCGCTGTCTCGGCTAACGGACGCCACCTCAACGCAGGGCAACGCAACGCACCACCGAGCAACACCAATGCACCACCTGCTGTCGAGTCGACCCTGCTCGAACCATTTGCTCATTCGATTGCTTTGTCTGCGGATTTTCTGCTTCTTGCTCTCTGTGACGTAATTAAATTTTGAGACTTGGCTTTTGCTGTGCGTTATCGGAGGCGTGGCCGGTGTGGGAGGCTGCTCTGTCTAGGTGGGAGGTCACTTGCTGCTAAGACAAGGTGAAACAATTAGAGCTTTGTGTAGGTTGACCAAGCAAGTCTGCTACTAGAGTAGCATAGCTGTATTTTAAGAGTGTTCCATGTTATCGATAACATGTAAGTATCGATTACAGATGGGACATGTTTTTATCGGAATAATAGTAAGACTAATACGAAGTCGATAACATTTGGTTACAATAGCGAACAGAGTATTGTAGAAACTGAATTAGTCAAAGCCACTCACTGAATGGATTGAATTGAGTCATACGAAAATCATTTCATAACTGACTATTAGAACTTTATTTTGTGAAGTATTAAAATAAAGTTCATTTTTATGAAATACTCGCATCAGATTTGTCTATATTGCATTTTCCTCTGCTATAGCTTTTAATGGGTCAGCTCGCATTAACCTAAATTCCTAGACATGCCCATTAACCAAATATTATTAATTTATCTATTATATTTCATTTTATTCTATTCTTTTACTCATTAAAAAGTACTTATCATATATATATATATATATATATATAGTTACACTTGGAACTTTATCGTTGGAATTGCTCTCTAAGCTAGTTAAAATCTATGCTCAAGCTGAGCTCAAGTCGTGGAACTTTTCTACTTTCAGTGTTTAGTAAGTTGCTTGTTTTAGCTGCTGTTACTTCGGTCTTGCTTCTGCTAATCAAGACATGGCAAAGATGTGCGTTGGGAGTTATAAGAGTTGTGTATAGGTGCAGGAAGCAGGTGGGGTGTGGGGATGGGGGGCGTAACAAAACGCAACTAAGTAAGTAATATGAACTTAGTAGGCGTGTGAAGTGCACACTTAATGGGCTGTTGCCTGCGGGTTGTACAAGCTGATGATGAGATGGGGCGTGGTAAGGGTGGGAGGGGGGTAGGTGGTGCGGGACAGGGAAGATTGCAGCTCGTGTCACTCACACCACTTCACCGGAGTTACCCACTCAAATAAAGAAATAAACTCCCCAGCTTCAGCTGCAGCTACGAGCGCCAGTTCCACTCTACGCACACGCCTAAGTGCGGAAGCATGTTCAAGTGTGTTGAAAATGGAAAGCAATGTGTTGCTAGTTCCTCTGCATCGTTCACATTTTTATCAGCAGCTCTATATATGCATACCCTGTAAAGTTGGGCAGGTGCATGGCAGAGCTCACCATGCTGGGAAAATGTAACATGATTAGTAATCAATTCATATTTCGATAATGTATTATATCATATCTGTTATGGCTCAGTTACTATTAGCTGCACTATCTCAAGGAACTCAGGATATATGAGAGCTAGTGATGTCTGGTCTGGTATGCATTTTACTCTATGCAAATGCAAAATATATGTTATGAAAATTTATACATATATTTCTTCACAAGCAACACAATCTCAAGGAACTCAGGATCTATGACAGCTACAAATATGAAAATTCGTATATAAGCTGTCAAGAGCCAAGTAATGCAAAGCCAATATTATGTATTAAATAACTCCCTTCAGCTGGTAAGATAACTCAAGGAACTCATTGTTTTTGGAAGATACAGACATGTAATTTGGAATATGCTTCTCTGAGACTGAATTAAAGTTAATTCTGTATTTTAGGCAAAAAATATCATAGACAAGTTTGCTATCTAAAGGAAATTATAGTACATTGGAACTCGGAATCTATAAAAGCTAGATATGAAGAATTTGATATATAAGTATTTGAGACTACTAAGATTGTCTTATATATGTTTGTACTTAGTCGAATAAGATTCCAAATAATATATGAATAACAAAACTAATGAAGCTATAAAGTTATTATGCGCTCCTTCTGCCCATTTATTTGCTTATAAACAAGGTATTTGACAAGCCTAGCAGACTCCTCAAATGCATTTTAAATATACATACTTTTTATATTTATTTTAATTTTGTTGTTGCTGTTGCTGTTGCTGCTGCTGCTGCTGCTGCTGTTGTTGCTGTTGCTGTTGCTGCTGCTGCTGCTGCTGTCGTTGCATGACGTCACGCCCTTGCGGCCCAGTTCAGACATTTGACGACACAAAGCGGCACAAAGTTGTCCCCGAAAAGCGGAAGGCAAAGGATCGGCAAAGGAGCAGCCCTGACGTTGACATTAGCTGCAGTCGCTGGGGGTCGAGCCAAGCAGCTAGCAGATGGGAACGGTGTCTATTTCTCGAATCTGTCAGTACTTCCTGCTCTCTGGCTCTCTGGCTTTCTGGCAGGCTGCCTGGCAGCCTGCTCGCTGGATAACCTGCTGTGTCCTGGACAGGATGTCGAGCTGCCTTCAGCTGCTCACTGGGCGGGGGCGTGGCAAGCGCTGATTTTTAAGCAAAAAATTAAAATAAAAAAAAATAAACTCAACATTTATGTAGTTTGTTGCATGTTTGGACATGTACGTGACATTTTGCTAGTCGCACAGGATGCGAGGATCTAAGTATGTGTGTGTGTGTGTGCGTGAATATATATATATATATATGAGGACATGAGGACCCCCACAAAGCTTTGTCTTTTGTTCGTCGGTCGTTAGCGATTTCCAAACTCTAAATATATGCAGAGTTTTGCTGCTTTGATGGGTCACACACGTAAGCAGAGACACACAGCAACAGAAGCTATACCCAAAAGTCAGCTGACTCAGTTGCCCCATTTGTAATTGAATACATGTATGTGTGTGCATAGACAAAGGGAAAGCTAGAGAGAGCTAGATGGGGAGGGAGCAAATGGGAGCGATAGAGTGGGAGATCGATGTGGATAAAGGTTGAGAGATGATGAGATTGAGTGTGAGAGAGAGAGAGAGAGAGAGAGAGAGAGAGAGAGAGAGAGAGAGACAGAGAGAGAGAGTGAGAGAGAGACAGAGAGAGAGAGAGAGAGAGAGAGTGAGAGAGAGAGGAAGGAAGGAAGGAAGGAAGAAATAGAGATAGATAGACATAGAGAGAGAAAGAGAAAGAGAGAGAAACATATGTGTTGGGACAGAGGAGAGAGAAAGAGAAAGAGAGAGAAATATATGTGTTGGGACAGAGGAGAGAGAAGCAAAAGAAAGAAAAACAGAAATAAGCTCGCTTTAGGTTAAGCGGTACAAAAAGAGCGGGAGAGAGGCTGAAAGAGTAAGGGATGCAGAGACGGAAAGAGAGAGAGAAAAAGAGAAAGATAAAACAATGAGAGAGAGAGAGAGAGAGAAGGATGGCATATATAGCTGCAGCCACAAAACTTGCAATTCAATAGAGAAGTTGAGCTCAGCTTTGATTGCTTTTGATTTTTGTTTACGTTTTCTAAGCTTCTTGCTTAACAGGTGAGAAATTGAGGTGCAGAGCAAACGCATTCGATACCCAATATTAAACAATTTGAGTGGTTCATAAAGTGGCAAAATGATGGACCTAAACAGTTGCTGTCAACAGTTGCAGGCGACTGGCGATGCCACAAAGCAAAAGCCTCGGAAAGCCTCTTCCATTTTTTGCTGCTTCAGTTTCTTTCTCTTTGTTTTTATTGGTAGTGTAGGGAGTGGAGTGGAGGGGAGGGGGAGGGTAGCATTAGCTAATCCCTGGTATACCTCGATGCAGCAAAAGTCCAGAGAGCCATAAAAACTCACGTAGCATAACTAATAGGTATTTGGCTAGAAGTTTGCTGCTGACTCTTGGCCGTTGGCCGTTGGCCGTTTGGCTATTGCCATTCGCTTTGTCCTGTTTTGCTCTGTGCTGTGTCCTGTGTGTCCTGTGTGTGCTGTGTGTGCTGTGTGTCCTGTGTGTCCTGTGTGTCCTCTTTGCCTCGTCGTTCACATCGATTGCAGTTCAATGCACGCTCGCTGAAATTGTTTTCATTATTTCATTTCATTTGGCTACGCAATCTGCACCTGAGAGTTATGGATCGAAGCCAAGCCAGCGCCTAAAAGCTGCCAATGCCAATAAGCGTTTGCCATTAAATAAACAGACGGACGACGACGACGAGGAAGTGGAGCAGCAGCAGGAGTAAGAGCAGGAGCAGGAGCAGGATGGCGACGAGTACTTCGCAAGGCATCCGCAAAAGAAAAACATTCGCAAAGTTCAAATAAAAATACATAATTCAAACTTAATGCAAACGCACACAGTTTTTACCTCTCGCTCTCTCGCTCTCTTACTCTCTTTCGCTCTCTCTTTCTCGCTCGCTCGCTCGCTCGCTGTCTACAGGTGTGCCTGCAGCTGTGTGTGTGTGTGTGCTTAAATTAAATATTTACTACTGCAGGCGAACTACGTGCAAATAAGCCCAATATTATGATTGCCATGTATATATATATATTTAAGAAATATAAAATAAGTGCGAGCTTTCAATCGGGCATATCCGACTGCCCAATACCATTGCATTTATAAGAAATTCTATATTTTCTGATTCTATCAAAAGATGAAGCTCATAATTTAGAGATCTGGGCTTGAAGCTGACTCATGCTCAAGATATTATCTCACGTTCCCACTAAAGCTTTAAGAGATATCTTGAGTGTGAGTTAGTTTTTACGGAAGGATCTAAAAATATCATTCAGCTCTTGAGCTCTTACTGATTGTGTACATAAACTGATAGAACTTTGGAGTAATGATCCAATTTTATAGGACTTGCTATAATGTTATTCCTGACTGACCTCGCACTTCAATTTACTCCCAAGTTGATCAAGTGAGCGATAAGTGGTAAAGGGTAAATTTAATACGATATTATCTAATGTGAATATACATTGCTTTAGCTTTGGCGTCTCTGCTAAACAGATTGTCATTGCCTAAGCTAATTTTGTTGGATTTTCTGGTCAGCTTAAATATCTTTGCATATTGATCAAAGCTGGATAAGAGTAACTAGTCGCAGAGCGAGTCGGGAAAAAAGGGTTGAAGTATATATATATATATATGCCCACTTGAACGACTCTCACTCTCACTGTCCCACTCAGTCTCAGTCTCAGTCCCAGTCCCAGTCCCATGCTCAGTCTCAGTCTCAGTCTCAGTCTCAGTCTCAGTCTCAGTCTCAGTCTCAGTCTCAGTCTCAGTCTCAGTCTCAGTCTCAGTCTCAGTCTCAGTCTCAGTCTCAGTCTCAGTCTCAGTCTCAGTCTCAGTCTCAGTCTCAGTCTCAGTCTCAGTCTCAGTCTCAGTCTCAGTCTCAGTCTCAGTCTCAGTCTCAGTCTCAGTCTCAGTCTCAGTCTCAGTCTCAGTCTCAGTCTCAGTCTCAGTCTCAGTCTCAGTCTCAGTCTCAGTCTCAGTCTCAGTCTCAGTCTCAGTCTCAGTCTCAGTCTCAGTCTCAGTCTCAGTCTCAGTCTCAGACCGAACCGTTAGATAATGCCAGCTCCTTTATTTCAAAGCTTATTTCTTTCCGGCACTTGATTCTCCCTGGTTCGACTATATATAGTATATGCTATATTTATGGATAACAGCTTCTATTGTTACCTACTACTCTCAACTGGCAACTACTCTAACTCTAACTCTATCTACTATACACTTTATTCCTTCATATAGTATATATTTTATTCTAAAATTTCGTCCACATTTGAGCTGTGAAAATCTCTCGCTCCGAGTTGGTTTTAAGATGAAATATGAACGGTTTACGCATTCAGTATTTGGGGTTTGGCAGTTTTTCAGTTTCAAGTTTTTCGACGTTTTCAGGGTTCTCGGCTTACCGATTTAAGAGTTTACGAGTTTATAAATAAAAATTCGTTGCCATTGTGAAAAATGGCAACTGTGAAAAAGGCTGTGGGAATTTGTCGATGCTTATTAAATGTTTATTGTGGAGCACGTAAGCCGCTTACAATTTCAGCTAGCTAGAGAGGGAGAGAGAGGGAGAGACAGAGAGAGAGGGAGAGACCAAAAATCACCAGATACGCCAATGCAATGGCACCAGGTGGGCAGCTAGGTGAATGGCGTGGAAGGGGGGTGTGGGGTCTGTCGTATTGTTGGCGCTTGAAATTTCATTTGCAAATATGAGCCGAGGTTGGCACACAGCCTTGCCAAGTGGGCGCACGTCCATGAAGGCGTGGCATATGTGAGTGGAGCAAAGTTTTGTGTTTAACTTCAGCAGCAACTGCTGTTTATTTATTTAAGCAATTGCCGCGCTGTCAACACACAATCCACTCTGATGGACACAATAATGGGCCAAGCGCCGGGGCCAAATGTAATCAATCCATATAGCCAGGCAGACTGAGAGCGAGAGAGAGAGCGAGACTCGGAGTGGGTGAGCTGGAAATTGAAATGGAAAATTGTTACATCAACATCAACAGCATCTTAGCAGTCAACATCAATGTCTTCTGCAATTGGACAATTTTGTAGTTTTGTTTATCTTTCGGCTGCAACTCATTTTCCTCATTTGCATTTCCCATTGAGTTTTCCAGCTACGTCCCCACAGTCCACAGCGTTTCCCGCCATTTGGCTGCGCAAATGTTGTGCAAAGCAATAACAAAACTAGACTGCCCGAAACAGTTAGCAGACTAGAAGATACCCTAGTCTTGGCAACTTCTACTAGCATGAAAACAGATGAGTGAGCCAAATTGTTGAGCAATCAGGCATCAGTCATGCCCACTGCTGTCTGTTACATACTTGATGGCCAGCACATCATGCCCTATTTAACGACTGCACGGCATAAAAATACTTGCCAATATCCTGGCAACAATCGCAGCCCATTGGCCCCATCTGGCAGCTGGCAGTGTAAATGAATCCAACAATATGCTCGATGCCATACGGAATGATAACAATGAATGAACTGAAGCAAATATGCGTGGCTCAACGCCATTTAAATACCCTAGCTGCCATTTATATGGTAGATATATATATAGATAGATGTAGATGAAGTAAAGGATATATTATTTCTGATGTTTAAAATTCTGCATTTATACACATGTACATAGTTTCAGAGATACTGAGAGATATATGATGCCTTATCTCATATAGAGTGAGATAGTCAGAGAGAGTGAGAGAGAGAGAGAATATACTATATCTACATATAATTAGGTAAGTTGAATCTATCAGATATCAGCTGAAATCTGATGAGCGCAATTCAATATACACAACATTATCATTTCAAATCTCTATAACTAATTCCAGGGTATCTTATCTATACGCCATAACAAGTGTTAGTGCAACTGTTGCTTATATTAAGCGAGGCGACACTCCTTAGGCACTAAAAGTGCTTCATTTCCATACAAAAAGAGTTCAATGAACTTCATCGTAGGGCTGAACAAAGGGGAACCAAGAGAATTTATGAATATGCTAAATAAATATGCTAGATATAGCAAGTTGTGTTGGGTAAAGATTATAGAGATAATATATATATATATAGAGAGATTAAGCAATTGAGGAGATAATAAAAGAGTAGCAAACAGATTTGGTCGGAAAAGGAAAGAAAAAGGTTTAGTAGTAGAAATGTAAATGAAATGCTCGACTAGAAAATATCCTGCAAATAATACAGGGTATTAAAAGCTAGTTAAAAGACAAGAGAAGATGATCGAGAGAGAGAGAGAGAGATAGGTAACGACTAGAGAGAGTAGTGGATAGAGCAGCGAGAGATGAGCGAGTTGAGCTAGTAGAGAGAGTGGGGATAGGAAAGAGAGTAGACAAAAAGCAAAGAGGTGGAGATTAATGTCAATCGTAAGAGTAGAGACTGAAGGCAGTTCAGAGAGTAAAGGGAGAGCAGAGTGTAGCAAGATGCTCATACTCATGGCGTAGAGGTAACGAGAGTTGAGGCTAACTGCCATGTGCAAGCGCCAAGAAGTATGCAACGGAATTTTGCGTAGCTGCATTTTATGCGCATTTGGCGAAATGCAGTTGAAAAGTGGGCGTGTAGAATGTGCTTGGCAGCAGGAGCAATAAAAACAATAGCAGGAGACGAAACAAAGCGCAAGGCAAATGAAATCAAACAACAACAACAACAAACTTGAAAGAGTCGAGCCAATGCCTGAGGCCAGAAATTTGCCGCAACTACTTAGCGGCAGCTGCCACAACTCGGTCAATGGCCGAGTGGGCCAGTGCCCGGTGCCACGCCTCCGTTCAGAGATGTGATAAATGAATGGCAAGCCGCAGGCCTTGGTCTGGCCTTGGCGCCATCGGAAAACGGCCAACGGCCAACGGATGCAGCGGGCAACGGCCCGAAGGAGTCGAGAGCTTCGGCGGCGACAAGTAAATTAAATGGAATGGCGTAAAGCGTAAACTAAAATGCCGCGCACGCCATTTTGCTCGTTTTCCTTTTTTTTTTATATACCCTATAGAAATAAATATAACATATATATAAAGACAATAAATATAAAAGTAATAAAAGCGGCGGCCAAATGTTTGCGCTGTAAAAATTGTTTACGAGCTGCAAAGGAAAACCGCGACAACGCAACGGCAACGGCAATGCCAAACAACAAAAACTAAACATGCGGTGAATGTGTTTGTGTGTGTGTGTGTGTGTATGTATTTTGGTTGTTTGTTAACCGGAAGTTGGCGGTTATGCGACAGATGCGTCGCCATATTGCAAATGTTTATGCGGTCGCTTACCGAACAAATATTCATGTGTAGGCGAATCGATGTAGAACTCGAAGAGAGAGAGAGAGAGGGACAGAGTGTAAAAGAAAAAGGGCTACTTAGAGAGAGGAAGAAACTGAAGAGAGAGTGAGAGAGAGAGAGAGAGAGAGGGAAAAGGGAAGAGAGGGGAGAGCTGTCTAGCCAAGCAGAAAATTGAAATAAAAACAATCGAGTAAAGATGAAACATATAAAAGAAAAGCATGTATTAAAGAAGAAGATAATACTATATAGAAAAGTGAAAGAGAGAGGGAGAGAGTAAGCTAAAAATCAAGGGAGAAGAGGAAGATCTAAGGGGTGCAATCATAGAGTGAAGCGCCTAAGTGATCTCTTCGCTAATAACTCTTTTATAATAAAGAAGAGACGGACGATATAAGGCGTTAGATCAAAGAGAAAAGACAGAAAGGGACAGATAGAAATTTTAAGTTTATGAGTAAACAGGGAAGAAAGACAAAACAAAAGATCATAATACTAGGGCAGACGACAGAGAAAGGAGTAGGAGAGAGAGAGAGAGAGAGAGAGAAATATCACAGCAATTAAGTTTCTTTTCCAGTTGCTGTTTCAGTTACTTTCAAGAGCTTAAAGGGGAAATATTCTCGCTCTGCAGGCTCTACTGTGCCTCGGCATACCGAAGCTATAATGGGAATCCAATAAAATATGGCTAGACAATTATTGATCATGCGGGTAGCTGCGGACACGTGAATGTTGGATGTTGGCAAGCGAAAGCCAATTGAAAATTATGTTAATTTTCTTTCTTTTCTCGCGTTGGCGGCCAAAACTTGAAAAATCTCAGAAAAAGAAAGAAAGAGAGAGAGCGAGAGAGAGAGATGAAGGTAGGCAGAGAGATACCCAAAGGGGTTTGCTCTGGCATAGCGGCACGTTGGCAATTTGTTAGCACGAAAGCCTTGGCCAGTAAGTAGCTTAGCCCGTGGGCGTTGCAGGCACTGTTTACGAAATACAATACAGCCCAAATGGGCGTGGCGTGAGAGAGAGGGAGTGAGTGAGAGAGAGGGTTAAGGGGATGCTGGCAGATATGGATGTGGATAGGAAGGCAGATGCTGGCCGTCGCTGGGCCGTGATTAATGCCCGTCGTGGGCTTTTGTGTCGGCGCGCAAAATATTCGTGTAATCTACTTTAAAGCTCGAGCATTGCATAATTTTCGGCTTGCACTGCCGGAGAGCATACATTTTTGCATTTCCTCCATTGGCCCAGCCTTCGCCAGAGCTGGGCCTTGGCTTAGCTAGAGAGTGCCCCGGCAACTGGGCAGCCAGGCAGATCCTAGCCTCGATTCGCAAGTGCAGCAGTCGAGCAGTTGAGACGGAACACTCCAGTTCCGAAAAAAAAAAAACAGATATCACTGAAATAGATGGGGCCAGAGCTAGCTGGGACTTTAGCTGGCCAGCTGAGGCTGAGATTTTAGCCTAAATATATATACGTATGTATATATAGATATGGATATGGCCATGCAGGCAGTAAGCAAGTTATTAAATGGAGGCTAAGTTTGTGTGGTTTTGGGTTATGTTTCGCACATGCTTCACGTGCTTCACATGCACAAGCTGCTTGAGGTTATGAGTGTTGCATAAGTTGAGGTTAGGTTGCAGCGAATGCAGAATTGCTCAATTTTTCACTTGCAACTAATCTAAACATAAATATTTCTCATTTATTTATGAACTATTCGATATGTATGCGTGTATGTATGTATGAATATATGAATGAATGTGAGGATGTATATTTGTATGTATGTATTGTGCATATGGGCCTATATGAATCAGAAAGAGTAGCACTATGGTTAACCATCGATACTTAAGTAAAAGTTAACATTTGTGTTATAGTCTTTGTATCCTTAGCTTGTATTCTTGATTTCTTGTCCTCTCTCTCTCTCTCTCTCTCTCTCCTTTATTCTTTTATTCAGTCTAATTTCTTTAGTTTTCCTTTTGCCTTTACTAAATATCTCCCTCTCTTTCTCTCTCACATTCTGTGTCTCTTTTATTCAGTCTCCATATTTACTTATATATCCCAAATTCTTATATTTCCCTTTCACCTCCCCTCTGTCTCGCCATGTCATATAGCGTTCCATATCATCTTCTTCTTTACATATATCTTTTTTTCTCAATCTGGTAACTTAATTTCCTTCCTCCTCAACTTTCCACATTCATCTATTAAAATGTCCTATCTATTCTCTTATATCTATCATACATATATGTACATATTCTCGCGTATATCCATTAAGGATTTTCAATCAAACTCGAAATGAAAAGAAAACTTTTCCTTTCGATACTATTCAATGCTGGCCTAGCCTCGATTTCAACGTTTCTGTCTGTTTTTAGAAAAGTCCCGCTGCTCTCTCTTCCCCCCTCCCCCTGTCCCGCTCTCTCTCTCTCTCTCTCTATTTGTAGCTGCTTTTGCAATATTATATTATGAAAACATTAGAGAAATAAATGTGCTCCGGAGTAAAAGAAAACATTGGTTCTTCTTCTTACTTCCATCTTCATCTAATATTTTTATTTCAACGGCTGCTGGCAGCCGCGTGGCCGAGTATTCAAAGTACTCAGTATTCGATACTTACGCATTACGCTCGTTGCGTTGGCTGCTGCTGATAATGCCTAAAGCGTTGCAGCGTTGCTCTGCTCTGCTCTGCTTTGCTCTGCTCTGCTATGCGCTGCGCTGCTCTTGTTTTTGCAGCGTTCGCCAAATATTTTTCTTTTGACTCAAAGAGTGATGGCGGCAAATAAAATAAATTACGTTCGATGATGATGATATTTTTGCCAGTTCCGTTTTTTCTCATTTGTTTTTTTTTTTTTCGTTCGATTTCTTTCGCTTCGGCTTTTGCTTTCGTCTGCACTGCGCTGCTGGCGTCGCTGCCCTGTGCAATACGTTTCGTTTTCTTTCGCTTCACTTTTTGGCTGCCTTGCGGCGAAATTATTTCGTTTTGCCTTTGTGTGTGTGTGTGTGTGAGTATAACGTGTATTGCGACAGCTTTGGCCACAGATATTATGCTCGCGCTGCTCTACCTCCCTCTACCTCTCTCTGTTGCACTTGTTGGCATTGATTTGATTTTATTGCTGCGCTGTCTCAAGCAAAAATATTTAATGCCAATATTGCAGTTTTACGTCAAAGAAAGGCTGCGTGCGTGTGTGTGTGTGTGTGTGTGTGTTAGAGAGCTTATTAGTCTTGTTGCCGGCAGCAGCAGTTGCACTTTGCAGCAAAGCGTTGTCATAAGCACTTGGCAGGCCTGGCCTTGGCATGTGCCATGTGGCTAGCTCAGAGATTGCCACTCGCACACAGTCAACACAGCAGCAGCAGCAGCAACTCACTCACTCATGCCATGCTGCTCACTCCAACTACAACTTCAACTCAAGCTTCGATAGTCAAGCAGAAGAAGAAGAAGTAGAGGTAGAAGCAGTAGCAGGCAACTCCAGCTCCAAACTATGAAAGTCCAAGCAGCGTGTTCTCACTCCAACTGTAACTTCGATTTCAGCTCTTGTCTCGGACTCAAGCACAAAAACGAAATTGCTTTTGTGGTTGCCAATGGAAGTCAGAGGAAGGAAAGTCCCATCCCCCATCCCATCCCAGCAGCCACAGCTCAAATGCCGCAGGTCAACTGTTGGCTTTGACATTACCAAATTACTTGCTGGCATTTAAGCAATACAACTAATTTGTGTTCAAATTCCATTAGCACCCAAAAATGCGCAAATATGCTCAAGCCGTAAGAGGCGCATGCTGGCATTCGCTGATTGAATTATGTATGCTAGCGGAAGAAGCGCAGAAATCAATCACGAAAGCACTTGCAAAACAGGGGTTAAAAATGTCTATGTATGTATGTGTGTGTGTGTGTGTGTGAGTGTATGCATCAGTATTGGCATGCATGCATATGTATGAGTGCTAATCAAAGAAAAACTCAAATAGATTTGAGTGCATGTCATCAAAGCGCAAACGCAGCTAACTTAACGCAAAATGCAAGTGTTGGCTAATTGCGCAGCAAATCTAGCTTGAAAACAGCTAGAAATGTATCGAAACTTGTAATTAATGAATGACGAATTGCAATTGTTCAATAAAATGTGTAATAGTTTAACAAATATTTATAAATATTTAAATTTAAGTATATACTATAATTATTATTTCTATATTACCCACAAATAGGTTTCAAAGTAAATTTCTTATGAATTACAAAATGACTTTCTATCTCTTAAACTAGATTTTATGTAATATTTGAATTTGCATATATTTTCAAATTGCTATTTTATTTTCGTGTTATTCAATAGTGTTGTTAGTAGTGCCAATAGTGTTAAGTAATTTACCATAGTTGGCCTGTCAAGTTGAGTGACTTTGACATTTGTCGTTTTTTTTTTCATTTGTACGGGGAAACAGTTCAGTGCGACAATTCAGTAAATTCTTAATTACAAAACTAAACATTATTTTGTGAAAAAATAAATAAAAATAGCATAAATTAGGTATATTAATATATAAACTAAAGCAACCCCAACCCCAAAGACGAAAAGACTAAAATTGAAACACACCAAAAATTTACTCGTGGTTAGCCACAACCTGAACAACAGATCAAAAAAGGAACACACAAGCTCTGGGTAAGTGAATCAGTTTTGGTAAAATTGTGGGCGTGGCGAGGCCTAATCCAATCTGCCTTCAGGCCAGTTGCTTTAATTGAATGGAAAAAGAACGATAATTAAAAGGGGTGCTGTCGAAGGCAATTGAAAGCTGATTGCAAATTTATTTGGTTAAACACGATTTTCATATATTTTTTTCTCTTTTTTTTTTTTTTAATTTTTACATTTTTAATTTTTGGAAAAACTAAAGAAACAGAAGAGAGCATTACTGAATAATAATAATAATAAAAAAAAAGAAAAACAAAATAAAATACAAAAAAAAAGTCAGGCAAAACATGGAAGAGGGAGATCGCACAATTAGCACTAAGGACGAGCCAATTGACGAGACCGATCAGGAGAAGATGCTTCGCGAGACAACGAGTCTCTTGCGTGAATCGGAGAATTGCATGTACACGATTCAGGTGGCACCCGGCATCACAATGCATATCAATATATCGCCCGAATCGGACATGGAATCGGATGGGAATGCCTTGTCAAGAGGCCCACCCAGCTGGTGCATTTCCACATTGATCGTTCACAATGGCCAACACTATGTGAACACCATTCACAATTTCATTGTTAGCCCCGAGCTGATCCGTGATCTGGGACTGGTGCGTGAGCCATCCGTCAATATGCTGCAGCAGCTGCTGATGAATCCATTGGAGCTACCGCGTAATTCTCTAACTGCGCTGGCGCCACGCGACCCATCCGACGGTCGTATCAACAGCCCGATGGCCATCTATCGCATGGTGGAGCACTATTGCCGTTATGTGATGCGCACCGCCCGTATATTGGACAACGTTTTTGGTTGGGTAATGCCGGATCATAATTCTGATTTGCCCGCCCTGTTGCAGGACATACGCGATACGAGCCAGACCCTGCACTCGATGCTGGAGCGGGTCCACAATTCGATCCAGGTCGCTGAAAATCAGTTTGGGCATTTTGAATTTACGCTGAAGGAGGAGGAGGAGGAGGAGGAGGAGGAACTGCAGGAGCCGGAGCAAACAAAGACCGATGAGGATGCTAACACCGACTCGGACGATGAGCTGGAGCCCGAAGCGGAGTCGCACAACTGTGATGCATCTGATTTCGTGGGCTTCGATGACTACGATGATTCACAGACGAAATGTGATGATGATTCGAGCACGAGTGAGTCGGATATGCGCAGCTCGATCTTTTTGGGGCCCACCTTTGAGGAGATTCCGCAACAGTTCTGGTCCCTGAGCAGCAGCGACGATGAGAACGAGGAGGAGCAGGGCGACGATGACAGCTGGGAGAGCGACTTCGGCGATGATGACTCCTTTGATGCGTACATGGTGCGCCAGCTACGCGCTCATGCCAGTGGCCTGACCACGCGCCTCAACACCGACTGGGGCAGCCTGCCCAACGAGCCGGTACAGCCGGACGACGATGAGTGGGACATTGGGTCGTGCGGCACCAACTACGAGATCGATGACCTACACTCGGAGCTAAGCTACAGCAGCGAGGATCTGAATGCCTGGCAATACAACGAGGATCGCACCTTTGAAACGGATCTCAGCCGTCCGCTACGCCGCCTTGTCGGCGATCTGCCACCATTGACGGCACAGGAGGAGCGCTACACCTGGCTTCCACCCTACGATGATTTTGACTATCGTAGTAGTCAACGTACTAGTCGCGACTATCACGAATTACCGGATGAGTCGCTTCCGTTGGCCATCTACAGCGCCTGGGATCTGCCAGATAATATGCCCACCTCTTCGGGCAGTTCGCAAAGCGATAGCCAAAGCCGCAACCAGGACACCGATCCTTATTCCTTCTCTTTCTACTCAAACGCCATAGACAATCTGAGCAGCTCGTTGCACGACATCGACTTGGATGAGCTAATACACATGCGTGAAACAACACCGGAACCCAATTCCGATTCAGACATGGATGGACTAAATATAGATCTAGAAAACGATCCATTCTATCCCACACACGATCAGCTAACCATTCCACTGCAATCGTTCATTCAGCAAACTGACGAGCTAATTGCACAGATCTGGGCAAGTTTCTAGAACGTCTACGTGGAATCTCAAATCCCAAGACCAACAATTATCGATAAACACACCTCACACAACTTTCCGTTACCATTCAGAAACAAATTTTCATTTTGGTACTTTTATATAACAAACATGTTATTTCTCTTTGGCGTCTCCGCTCTTCACTCGATCAACGTCCGAGTACATTGGATGCTTTGACGACCTTATGCTCTATAATGAGTTCATTTTTGATTATACATTACATTATATACATTTATACAGTGCATATATGCATGCATATATAAATTTTAGAATATGTATATTATTATACGCATATACATATATCTATATATGGAGAAAAATCTGTTTGTTTACACACTTTGTTTACACGCAACTTTTCGAATAAACGACAATCACAATTATAATTATCACTCTTATTGAGATTTATATATCCTTCTAAGCCAATATCAACTGGTAATGATAGGCACAAGAACAGTAAGTGCAGCATAGATGCGGCTCAATGTTTTGCATTGTTTTTCAGTTTTCCCGTTTTTCCGTTTTCCGTTTTCCATTTTCAGTTTTCAGTTTTAATTAAAACAATTTATGCTGATAAATTGAATTCAATTATTTTATTCTAGTTCAGGCAAGACAAGCGGACGACAGGACAACAGGACGACAGGACAACAGGAGTCCAGGCAGCCAGCCAACTGGGCAACTCACTGAAAGCGCTCCATACAAATGGATTTTGATTTCTTTTTGCAGTTCGTTTCTCGTTTTTTGTTCCTTTTTTGTGCTGTCAGAGAAGGAAAGCTGGGAATAAAGCTCGAATGCACAAGGAAAAACCAGAAAGGAAAAACAACAACTAAGATTGCTCTTGACTGAATAGCTCGACTAGCAGTTACCCTAAGTATAGAACAGTTCAGTTAGTTTACATGAAACTACTATTCTATCGAGGTCAACATTAGGCTACTACTACTATATTTGCTAAGAACTTTATCTAACCAACCTGCAAGTCATTAACTCAAAAGATCTTCAAGCTATGGCTGCAAAGCATTTATCGATATTTATCGATATGAGTTATCGCAAAATATGTTATGCAGACAGGATCTTGTATAGAGTTAAACTGAAATGTATTTAGATTTCTTACTTAGTGAGACCTACTTAAGAGACCTAGATCGATGCAGTCTTGAACATTGTCATTGACATATGCTTGCACAGAATCAGTATACCCCATGCACATCAATTCTCAATGGACAACGCGAAGAGTCGAAAGGCAGCTGCTGTGGTTGCTATGTAAGGCTCTTGTGCTTTGTGCCCGAATGAAAACGAAAATGAAAATGAAAATGAAAATGAAATAAGGCAAACCCTGAGAAATGCATCTACCATAGAATGGCAAGCATTGAATAAATCAAATATTTTTAGATCACATCGTTTAGTTCGGCTTAAATCAAAGTTAGCTGCTCTGATTGCGCCAATTCCTTGACTTTTTAGTTTAGTTTGAATAATAAGTTTGTTTTGTGTGGCTGATTGCGCCAATTGAAAGTAGCTGAAACGGAAATGGATATTCAGGAATTACCATGGATTATCCAGGATATTGCGAGACTAGATCCTGTTGCAGCTGTTGAATATTTAAATGCGATAGAGAGCAGAGGCAGTGCAAGTAAAGTTGCTAAACAATCAGCATCGTTGGCTGTATTCTCTATATTTAAGGTTTAGCTTGGGCTTGATTTACTCAAATGTCAAATGGGCTAGCTTTAATGACCTTAACTGATATACGTATATGCTCGTATGCCTTAATCGCGCTCTGGCCCGGTTAGTTCTGTACTTCTGTTTGGTTTTACATATCTGGCAAGCGGTTTCCTTGTTTGTTTCTCTGTCTGTCGTCCGCATAACTTTCACATTCCGACGCGCATCATTAATTTACACTAGAGTTGCATCTAATCCACACACGATTTCAGTTTGCCGGTCAAAATGCGAAGCAGTTTGAAGCAAGAAAGGAAGCAAGGTAAGCTGAGCTCTACGGTTCAGCTGCTAGGCGATGGTTTTCTCTACCCTATACGCATGGAGCATGTGCAAGCTGGGTATATTGATTGTGTACAAAACTGGATAACTATATACATATATTATTGATAAGTTAGCGGAATATGCGGGTCTATCTAGCTATATTCCAGGCGACCTCCGTTTGTCTGCCGTCCATCTTTCAGTTTCTTCATAAGGTGGCCTTTCCAGCAGCTTATCCGACTGCCCTAAATTCACATCCCAACGTAGGGTATCTTTCAGTTGGACATTGACTATTGGAACGCCTTTGGTTGGTTTTTTTCTTGTTGTGGCCTGTGATCCTTGGCGTTTGCTTCTTGGCGGTCTTTGGGTCGCACAGTTCGCAGTTCACAGCTCGCAGTTCGTGCATGTGGAACACACGTTTCATGTGTTAACGAGTTGGAAAAATTATTATTACATTATTATTTTGTCTGCGGGTAATTCGGCAACAACAAAACACGACAACAAGGTGTGCGTTCACGCTGTGTGGGGGGGCTTACAATAACAATAAATTTCAATTTTTCACACAGACCAAAGCGCTCGGCATTTGTTGGCTATAACTCTGGCCGGCGTGGGGGGGGGGGGGGGGGATGGGGTGTGGTGTGGTTTGGCAACCCTTAAGCAGCTTGCGCTCTGAAATTTATGCGCTATACGCGCGTTGGCTAAATAAATTTATAACTTACACACGCACAGGCACACACGCACATATGTATGTACATGCAATCAGTTGCATAGTTCTGCACCCAAAATTCGTAGCCCTCACTCGCCCCGCCCCGCTCCGCTTAGCTATCTTCTACTCCCCACTGGGCTGCTACGCTTAAACGAGCTTTTGGTTTGTGTTTTTAGTCTTGGTTTGTTTTACAACACTGCAGCCCCTTCTCTCTCTTCTCGACACTCTCTTTGACTACCCCTTGCCACACATATGACTTTATCTATGTCTCTGTCTTGTGTGCGCGTGAATTACGAAAATTTTCTTGCAATTAAAATTTGTTGCTTTCTGGGTATCATAATTTTATAAGTTTCCCAACTAGAGATGTAGACAGAAAGGGAGAGAGAGGGGGTGGGGAGATAGAGAGCCAGCTGTCGTTGAATCTAACAAATTACAGAAAGCTTTGTGCATATGCTTAAAATAGATTGCGCAGCTATTAATGAATTAGTACAAACAAGTTGTAAGAGTTTGGCGTAAAGCTTGAAAGCTTCAGCCAGAGATGAAATGGAAAGGTAAGCAAGCATGAGATTACTAAGATTACTAAGATTACTAAGAGATTACTAATCTGAAAGCTTATAAATATGCTTTAACTATAGGTTGCATAAAAAGCTCTCTCATAATGCAAGTTCTCATACAAGCAAGGCAAGTCTATAGACAGTCGAGCTTTCAGAGGCTTTGCCAAAGCTTGCAGTTTTTAAAGAGCTTGCATCGAATTTGCTTTTTACAATTAATCGAAAGTTCAAAGACAACCTTAGAGCATTGCCTTCATTAAAGATGCCCAGCATCAGCTTTATGATTCGAAAAGCATTGTTTCCATCTGACATAGCAGCGCACATTATACATATATAATATATTCAGGCAAATACATATCTCGGACCTGTTGAAATATTTGATGTGAAATCAAATGAAATTCTCAAGACTTTGAATAGTAAGCCGCACTATATAAATTTGTAATTGGGCAGCTGCGAGAGTGCGACCTGAGGCTCATGTCTAGAGCACACTTAAGCCAGTGCTCTGGGTCAGGCTGGGTCAGCCTGGGGATGGCTTAAGAGATGTGCATAACACACCTGTGAAACTTTTAAGCGCATACACTGCACAAAATTGAAGAGACGCTAACAGTAAAAGATTAACCAATTAAACTGCGAGCTTTTCTTTAAAATATATAAAAGCTCTCCTTTCTTCTGGCTGCTGTGGATAGTCATGAAAATATTGTAAAGTATAGATTAATATATATGAGCCTGATATTGGAGTTATATGCGAGCTTTTGCTGAAGTATGACATTGCTCTATATTCTTCTCTCTAAAAAGAGAGCTGATATCCTGATAGATTGAAGAGTTCTCGAATCTACATGATCATATCTTTTGGAGTGGAGGCTCGATGCGAAGTCCAAAGTCGTGATTGTAATTCGTCGTCTTTATTTAGGAGAACTGAAGTCGGAGTTATGCTATTAACAGCGCATGCTACTGTTAATAACATAGCATGACGATGTGTGGGAGGAGCAGTTCTTGTTCATGGCATCTGACATTAACAAAATCTAAAAAACATATTTCTCAAATCTAAAGAAACTTTAGAGTCCAACTAATTGGAATAGAGCTTTAAGAAGCAAAAGCTTACATGTAGCGCTTTAAGAAATTTTCTAGACTAACTAAAGCTTAGCTTTAAGTTACATCAAAATTCAACTCAGCTTTAGTTGATTGTAATTGAATTGGCCAATCTTTGTGCTCAGTGTACGCAACACGGCACAGATGGAGTTGAGACAATCGTTTGCCTTTCGTCTCCGTTAATGCTACAAAATGCGCCTAACATTATGTTAAGCACTTGCGTCTGAGGCGTCCCAAAATGGTGGCGCATGCAACAAATACACACACACACACACACACACACACACACACATATATATAGACACACAGTAATACAGTTGCAAAGCTGGCAAACGTTGATGGCATCGGCTCATTTATAAATCGACGACAGTAAATTATAAATGGGGAATTACTTGAACTAGAAGGCTTTCCGTATGCAAAGCATGTGTGTTAGTGTCTATGTCCATGTGTGCTGTGTGTGTGCTTACATATCAACGCCTTTGTAAAATGGAGTTGTCCTTTGGCTTGCACACACACACACACCCACACACACACACCCACACAGTTGCATATTAAAGTTCAAAAGGCAACGGGAACAGGGACTTGCAGCTGGCACTGCGAAATTGCGGCACCAGCTGCCGTTGAGTGGGCCGGTTCAGGCCATGTTGAGCAGCGGCCAAAAAAGGGCCTAAGGATGACAAAAAATTCAGACACACACAAACACACACACGCTTGCAAACTAAATACGCAATGGCTCCTAGAGAAAACTCAAAAGAAGTAAGCGTAGTAGGGAATGCCTGACTAGCGAATACTCTGCTGCTTGAACAGTCTTAGACAATGGCAAATAAGTTTTTCTAGAAGTACCATGAAATTAAGACTACGACTATACGAGATAGTTGTCACATTTCAAGATTTTACTACTCGACCAAGGTCAAAGTATTCTGTTCAGCATTAGAGGTCTGCAGTTTATGGCTGTACAAGCAAGTAGATATATTTATCGATATTTATCGGTGCTAAGCAAATGATTAATAGAAGAAAAGTTACATGACAGTACTGTGTGCTATATAGTATAGAAGCAAATATATTCACTGAAAAGTATCAAACTTTTCTAGTAACGATTCAGAGTCGAGGCTATGGACTGACCTAGATCGAGTCAGCTAATAAACAATATGCTGTCGACCATGCAACCTTTTGCCATTGACATACACTGGCAGAGCATCGAATTCCCATTTTCGATGGGCTTAAAGTGCCCAGACACCAATATGCTCGCTTCGTACTGTTGGCTCGTACGAAAGACGTTTCAATCCCCAATCCGAACTAGATGTAAACAGTTCGTTTTGAGGATTTGCGCTTAGTTGCGAACGGGAGAGAAAAAGCACGCGACACATACGCGAAAAAATAGGTTGCGCATTTAGGAGGAGGCAGCTGCTGCTACAGCAAAGTCGCTGACGGCGACTGAGATGGAGACTAAGGCGTTGGCAAACTCTGCGCCCGATGCCTGGTGGGACGTAACGACGACAAGGTCGAATGGCTTAGGAAGTAATTTTAGCATTGTAAATCCTTTTGGAAAATTATTGCGACAGTCAGCTTGTAGTTAGTAGCAGGCAGCTAGAGAGACTCAAAGGGGCAGGAGGCGGTGCGGTTAAAAGTGCAGATAGAGCAAGAGCAAGAGCAAGAGCAAGCAAGAGAGAGAGAGAGAGAGAGAGAGAGACAGGGAGTGGGAGTGGCACAGATGAAGCTATCATAAGATCAGGCGCGCACACAAAATGTTCTAGCACAAAAATGGCAAACACACAAAGACACATACTACATACACACACACCAACACACACACACACACATACACATGCTGCAACAGTCAAGCGCGAAAAATTTCATATGACATTTGAAAGGCTGCTCAGGCAGCCCGCCAGAGCCAAAGACAAGACTCGACGTGAAATTGTTCTGGGATATACTGGATTAAGGGGTGCAAGGAGATGATAGAAAGAGAGAGAGAGAGAGAGGGATAGACGAACGGCTGGAGGTTGGTTTAGTGAGTCAGAGATAGACGCGTACATAAATTTGCTGGGCGTTCTAGCAAAAAATAATGCATGCATTCCCAATTTCAAAGTGCCTTCATCTAAAATATGTGCGACACACACACACACACACACACATACACACCCACACACAGACACTCGGTCGTAAATACACTTACGCACATTATGTTATAGCTTTAGATTTATTTTGACATATTTTTCTTATGTGCTACTCAAAGAGATTCTAAAGTATGGGAATGGCAAATTTAATGGAATATTCAAAATATGCACTTCAATAAGTTGAGCATTACGTTTGCTTACGTTACGTGAGTTGACTTTACGTCACACTGGCGAAAGTTTAACTATTTGTATAAGTTGGATATCAAGTTAAGCGTAAAGTCTTTAAATGGCAGAGTTACGCTACAGTGCACAACTACGTTATGCTTTACGTAACGTAAGTGCATAAGTATTAAATAGTACACAATTCACATGCAAAATTAATAAGAATTTTTAGAGTAACGTAAGTAGCAGACTAAATGTGAACGACAGTTAAATGTTTAATGAAATAAATTTCGATTACGTAACGTAAGCTTAGTACGTAAGCGATAAGAGATTAGATTTAGAGAGATTAAGAAAGAGTGTTACAACTTAACATAACACTAAGATAAACATATTTACAATTATTCAAGAAACGTAAGTCATACAATTTTGTATTACGTAACGTAAACATAATACGTAAGTAGTAGTAGTAGTAGTAGTAGTTAACAAAGACTATACCAGCGTTAGTTCAAACTTGGGCTTACGCTATATTAATACGTTAACTCATGGCCATCAATCAATTTGAAACTAAAGTCGATTCGATTCGATTCGATTCAATCAAGCTGTGGCATATGCAAGCAATTCAAGTTGAACGCACTACAAATTGTTTACGACATTACGTTATTGAGTACTTTAGCAAGTTTCGCGTTATAACGCATCACCAGTCATATAGTTTGACCCATATAAAGTTTTTTATTTAATATGAAAATACAGTGAGAAAAAAAAATCAAAATGCAATGTAATAAATAAAAGCTAAGAAGAGAAGTTAGAAATCTTATGAAAACATCGAGTTAATAAAGATGTTCCCGATGGCGATTGGACATAATCTGGAATATTCTCGCAATTGCGCAATTCATTAAGAAATCGAAAGTTTTAAACAGGTTTCTTGCAGTGTAAAATTGTGGGCACTGCGCTAGTTTGTTGGTTAAAAAGTTTATGAGGTGGGCTCGTTTGGCTTGGCTTGACTCCTGGACAAAGTTCGCAATGCGGTTGCTTGTCTATGGATTTGTTTGTCGCTTGTTGTCTCTATATCCAACAATTTGACATTTGGCATTTCCGTGGCCAGATTGAAAATGGCCAAAGAAGTCGGCCAAACAGCAACCGCAGCAGCAGCAGACGTCTAGTGCGATGGCAATTTGATATTTTATTTGAGTTCAATGCCCAAAAAGTAAAGCAAATAAGGTTCTGAAACTATGTATAGTCTCTACATGCTCTGTTGAGTCTGAATGTATTAAGGCGCTATACTCTATAGATGCTAGTCTGCTAAAAGATTGCAAAGCTTAAAGAATCTGATTTGATTGAATCTCCATAATATGCTGAAGCCTGAACCTGCCTAGTTATGGTATTATCTTTTATGGGTTCTCATTAATTTATATAGAAAATTTCTTGTCTCTAACTTGCATAGACTCTAAGTTCCGTGAGTTTACCAATTGATGATAAATGTATAAGGCAGATTATAGAATTTAGTTAGTTTCAGCCTCAGCAGCTTAAGTTCCAACTTCAAAATCTTTACCTACTATAGACTACGAGTTCCTTGAGACATAGTTAATCATATTCTTCGATAACATTTCGATTGCTTACAACTTGCGTGGCTCTATGCTAATATAGAGACCTTTGCTACCCAATTAGCCAATATATCAGTTTATAGGGTATATAAAACAAATCCCTGTTAATGCAGCTGAGAAGGCTATGACTGCAGTTACACGTGCACACACACACACACACACATACACACACACACGCACACAATCTCGCTCAGTTTTGGTTCGGAGTTGCTGTGAGTCCGCTAACGGCTTTAGTCGTCTATTTCGGGCAGATTACTAGTAGCCAAACGAAGTCGTAGCCTGTGCTAGAAACCATGTAAGATATACGAACTTTTCGACTTGTTCGCTGCTCTCTTTGCGTTTCAATTTAATTTATGTTTTTTATTCTATATATATATATATCTATATATATATATTATATTTCACATTTTGTTGTGGCAGCTGGTAATTGTTAGCATAGAGAACGAGAGAGAATGGGAAGGAGGAACCTCGAATGCATTGCGTATACGCCATGGCCGCTGCAAGAGAACTTGCCCCAAATGAGAAACTTCGTTTTGCCAGCAGCAGCGAATGGAGTTTCCATAAATATTTTGTTGCTCGGCGCAAAAGTATTTCAGCAATTTGCAGTATATATACAAGTACGTACATATATTTATAAACTTGCGCTATTCAAAATGTACTCATTCAAAAAAAGGGCTAAAAAACCTCCAAGTAAGAATGATTTCAGTTGTCATTGCCTGACTAGAATATACCTTAAAGCCAGACTTATCTATAAACTTTAGCTCTCGAGACATGAGAGCTATGATATAGATATCGATAACATACTTATCGATTACCAGACGGATAGGCTAGAGCCCTTTCAGCACGAGTCAGACTTGTTATTATGGCTATAAGCCCATTACATTATACCTTATGCCCTACCATGAAACAACAAGAAAAAAAAAAACTTGAGCTATGAGCTCCAGCTCGAGTCGACTTGTGAAAATCTTTGGCATAGTTTTGGCTCTGTGCCCTCGCAGCGATGGTTTGTGGCCGGCTAGAGAGCTGAAAGCAGTGCTGAGCATCAAACTATGTGGCAGGTGGAAAACTTGTGAAAATTAGTAAACACTGCTAACGGGCATTTAACAACACTAAACGCCACTTGACACAGTGTCATGCAGCCACAGCTATTAGCCAAGACCAATGGTATTTCTTTCCCCCTTCTCTCTCTCTAACTCAGCTCAGCTCAGCTCAGTTTAGTTGGCATTTCGCTTGAATTCTCATAGTTTCATTTTTGTTCGTGGCATTTACAGTTAGAAACTTGTAAAACTTCGAGCGAGCCGCATATAACAAGATGCCAGGATATATACATATATATAAGCAATATTCACGCTGATTTAGTTAGCGTTTCAAGTCAGCTTAATTAGAGGATTAGTGAGAAATGAGAGATTTGTCAAATGAGATTTATCTCGATCTACATAATATATATAATCTATATAGCTTGAATATAGATCTTGAATATACTATATAAGTATTTGTAATACATATACCATCTATATAATATTTATAGCATATGAACTTTAAGATTTGATTGCACGTAGGACTCTAACAGAACTCTTCATAGTCCGACTGAGGGCGAAGTGAAGGAAAATTAAAACAAAAATGAAGTCGAATAAAGTCGAAGTAAAGCAATTGCTGAATTAGTATTCCCCTTAGAATTATTTCGAATGATTCTCCAATTATGCTTTTATATAAGATAAATCATATTATTATGATTATCAAAAGCTCGCTTTTAATTTGTTTGACTAATACAATGACTGCACTTTGCTTTGAAAACAATTTCAACAAAGTCTGAATCACAATTTTGTAGTTTTTAAACTCGTTTATGTTTTTATTTGGCTAGCTTAAAAAAGACCACAGCAGATATAATTAAGCTCACTAAAGCAAAGTCAAATGTATTACATAAATATTTAGTTTGTTATTATGCCCTGTAGCTGAGCAGAGCTCAAGTGGGGTATGCTGAGCTAAAGCTAAGAGTGTTGGTGTTAAATCTTTGATGGGAAATTTGAAATCGAGCATATCATATAATAATGAGTATACATAGTACTATATGCAACTACAGGGTATCTTGAAGCCATCTTAAACTGTAAAGGCGTTTCGGTTCATAGTATTATTTTGCTATGAACACATTCAACAGATTGATGCGGATTCTGTTCTTTATAATATATATATTAGTTAAATATAAAATAGCTTGATATTACAGAGCATCTTCTAGTCAATACCTTAATCCTTGCTTGCTAAACAAAAAACTTCATAATTAACTCAACTTAATTCGTAGTGAATTAAAAATGTGTTCACATTGTTTTAGTTTAAGCTATCCATAGATATAAATAAATGCAACATGTATATATATATACATATATATACACTTCTATTCTATTCTATTCTATTCTATAGGCGTAACATTTATTATGGAGCTGGCTAAAAATCAAAATCCGGATGAGGCCAACAAAATGCAAATGGAGGCAAACAGGAAACCGCGCTGGCCGCACGCCGGAAAGCGAAAACACGCAGCTGCTCTAGACGGGTTCGCCCAGTGGGGGTGGTCGGGTAGGGTAGGGTAGTTGGGGTTGATTCGTTTGTCGAACCGAGGGAGTGGGCCATGTTTTAGCCAGTTGCTTGTGGCACCTGGCAACTCGTTAGCGCTTAACAGCGCTCAAAATGCAGCGCCCAATATCAATATTGACATTAATTTGTGCGGCCCACAAAATCCGCATAGAGGCGGCTTCCCCACCGCAGCACCCGCTCGAGCCCCCTCTAATGCCACCCCTGCCCCTGCTAACTGCATCGGGCCTCTGTTTGGGGCCGTGTAGTGAAAGTGGATGCTGCGCTTTCAAGTCGCTGTTGCCATGGTTGTGGCAAAAAGGTCTGCATTAGCCCATATCGTATATCATATGCCAGTTACTAGCACCGGACAAGGGCAAACAGAAGATCCCACTCATGACTAGCCGATGCCCTGTAAAGAGAAGTGACTTGGCTATGCGTAAGAGAAGATTATATAAATTAGGAACATTATGATCTCTCACTTCTCTTTCCCTCTATAAAGCACTAAGATAACTATCGTTGAGGCATTAAGTATCGATAATAATATGATAATATCGATAACTTATCATCTAATGATATCTTTCTGATTTGTCTTCATCTCTTCATCATCATCATCACTTTAAGCATCATCCAAATGGTACTTGATAAAGTTTCGAGAATTCTCAGACTGATTTACTTTTATATTACTCTGAGTACATTCAAAGTTAAACTTGAGGAGATAACTACATTAAAGAGTTCTGCCTTGATTCTCTTCATTGATAACTTTTCCCTTCTCTACCTTATTCTCTTCTGTTACGTTCATTATACCCCATTTATGTCCTATAACGGCATCGCGTAACTGTAGAAAATGAAAAATGCTGCTGAGCCGCATGGGCTTTGGGTTGTATCTATTTTCGTTTCTTTTTTTTTTTTTTATTTTTCTTTTGGTTTGTTGTTAGGTTCTGGCTGGGATTCGGGTTCGGGTTCGAAATCGGAAGCGTACCTTTGCCTGTGGCTGAGCTACCTCTGCTGCTGCTGCTGCTGTTGCTGCTCATAAATTTTTTGCCTAAGCACTATAAGCAGTTAGGCCACAAACAAAAAGGAAGAAGAAAACTCGAGTTTCTAATTACCCTGCAAGCAGTAACTGCTGCCTTAAGTGTTCAGATCGACCTCTTGTAATCCCCAAAGTGGACTATTGTTTTAACTAATTTCGAGTTTAATTGATTCATGCCTTAGTCTACTAGTCTACTTGAGCTGAATCTGAATCAACATGAATCCGATACATTAATGCTTGAATAAAGTTTATGGATAGCTTGCTGGGAAATGATGGGTTAATGAAAGACAGATGGGAAATCAAGGGAAGAAGGATCGAAAAAAGATTGAATATGTCTTTAATCTATTTTCGATACTTCTTCACTTGATCCTCCATCTAACTATTTACCTCAAATGAGCTGATGAACTCGGCATGAGTCAAGAGTATTTCGCAGAGTTGCTGCTTCACGAATCGAATAAAATTTGAGAGAGTAGCATGCAGTCGTTACTACCCGATTCTCGTTGTTTTTCTCTTAGCAACTTAGCAATAAAAACAAATAAAAGAAAAATGCTAAAAACAACTGAAAAACATTTACATTAGAGGCAAGAGCTGGGCATTGGGGGCGTGGCTCTCTCTCTCTCTCTCCCTCTCTCTATGTGTGTGTGCAGTGCAGTGCAGGTCGTCGGGGTTATTATCATGTTAAAACTGCAAAATGCAATAAGTTAGCTGGGAAACCGCGTCTCGGCCAACGGGTGGCTGCCATAGGGCCAGCAGACCCGCTGTGCCAAGATTTATTAAGTACATTTTGCAGCGATATATGTATATAAACGAAATATACATAAATGCAATATACATATATATGTATATGCATATATAGCTAAAATGTAAACATTTCTGTTGCTCGAAATATGCTTCAAGTTTAGCGCTTTAAGCTCTGCCAGCCAAAGGCTGGGCTGGGAGGGTCGGGCGAGTTATATAATATTCATCAGCGAATGTTTGCTTAAATATGTTGCCACAAAAGTCATTATCATTATCAGCTGGCTCTTTGGCAACTCTGGCAACAAAAGTTGCCAAATTTCTTCGTCTGTTTGTTCTCTCGCTCTTTCGCTCTTTCGCTCTTCCGCTCGTTCGTTGTGTCGTTTGGGTAATATTCATAATATTCACAATATTCATAATATTTAAGTTGATTCTTCGTTTTCTTGTTGCCCATTTGGGCCTTCATTAGGGGTAATTTCGAGTGCCATTTGCATGCGAGGCGCCGCCACCATGAAATATGCTTGTGCGCCGCTGTTCCCAAAGACGACCCAGCCTAGGTGCATTTGTAATGGCCATTTAATGGGTCCTTCAGCGATCATTACAGCTGTGGTGTAACCAATTGAGAGACTACCACATGTGCTGGTGACCCATCAAGATGTATTTACAATATGAACATTTCATTGTCTAGGCTAGCTACTCCAAAATGAAAGATATTAAGTATACATCTCACTAGGCCAGAGCCATTTCTATTCCCCTCAGTTGCTTTCGCTAGAGATGATGAGTATCTTGAAGAGCCTGTCCCAGAATGCCTGAATCCCTAAAGGAGTTTCTTTGCGAGCTCTGCTCAGCTCGGGCAGGGAATTCATGTTGGGAATCTATCCAACTATCTATATATAGCTATCTATCTATCACATCCAACTACTGTTCTACTTGACGTTGCATTCAAGTCTCTCTTGTTAGGACGAGCTCTTGGAGTTTCTCGCTTTACTTTGCTTTGTGTGTGAATTGAATTTAGATTGAAGTTTATCTTCTGGAAAACTTGAAGCACTTTGCTTTGGTGCTGCACTATGCTGAGCGCTGTTGGGTTCGTTGATCACACAGTGAACCAATTTTGATGCACTCGCCGCGCGGTCTTTGTTGGCTTGACCCGTTCGTAATTAGAGCGCTCCGATGTCACTTGATGACATCAGTGTGGCAGCTGCGACTGGCAGTAGCACTCGTGTCACTTGTTTCTCCCTCTCTCTCTCACTCTCTCTCTTTCGCTCTGTCATGGGCTAATGCGCTACATCTTTCGCGTTTTACCCTGTCGCGCTGCCTGCCTCTGTTGCAAATGCTTTTTGCTGTTTAATTGATGCTTGAAAAATGCAAAGGAGCAGCTTAAAGCCCTGCAAAAAGCAAAGGACACACTGGCAGAGCGAGAGCGGGTTGAGGGCGAGGGCGAGAGCTGGGCGAGAGCACAAAGTAAAAGCAAGCAAAAATTAGATAACAAGCCAAAACGACAGCAACAACAACAACAACAGCTACAAAATAAAAGTAGAAACTCTACAACAACAACAACAACAACAACAAAAAGTGCATAAAGTGAAAAAGCACAACAACAACAACAAAAGTGGAAAAAATTGCGAAAAATAAGTAAACGCTAGTGCCATATTTTCTAAAACTTTCCCAGGCTGCCTTACTTTGTCTACGTCTCTGTCTCCCTCTCCCTTCAGCTCTCTCGCTCTCTCTCTCTTACTAACACTCACTCCAACTGTCTGTCTGTCGCTTTCTATTACTGGTTGTGCCATAATTAAATTTACCTGCACTTGGTTCAAGTTTTGTGTTTCGTGTTTCGTGTGCCCCACTTTATCCCCGCATTTTGGCCCATTCTCTAATGCATTAAGTTGTTTTTTGCATTTGCCACGCCCACACATCCAGCCGCCCCCAGCAGCATGTGACGAAAGACTCGTGCAATGTCCATTATGCCCGCTCGCCCGCTCGCTTTGGCTTTTCGCTTCGTAATTTCCATTCGATTAATTTCATAAACATTTTACACTGCATTCTTCGCATTCCAATCCAATTTGACTTTTCATTACCTTCAAACATAACTAGATAACTTTGCTTACTACTACGATATTTACTTAAATTGGTTTACTAACTGTTCCGATTAGCTTTAAAGAGTTCTATGTGAAAGACTGAAGCGTTGCTCTTTAACTTTAGTATTGAACTAAGTCTCAGTTGATTTGCGTAATACTTCATCTGATATTGCAATTGTTTAGGTTTAAGGTCTGTTGTCAAGATCAATAGAGGATAGAGCATACCTTTAATACATGTTCATTGCTTGAGTAGAGAGCATATTAGTTTTGTCTCTCTGTCTGTGTATATATCTTGTTGTTTTCCTAGTCATTTCATTGGTTTATTCCTCCGTCAGTTTGTCCGTTAGTTTGCTAGTTCATCCTGGTCTGGTCAGCTGTTTGGCCGATCGTTAATTTGCTCGTTCGACAGGTTGTCTGGTTATACGTCGACTCGTAAATCCGGCTGATCCTTTAGACGTCTTCGTCTGTCGATCTATCCGTCCGTCTATCGATCTATCCGTCCGTCTATCGATCTATCCATCCGTCTATCGATCTATCCGTCCGTCTCTCTCTCTCTCTCTCTCTGCCTTTTTATTCATCCATCCCTTCTGCTGTTCCTCCGTTGCTACGTTCCGCGGTTTGTCCGTCCGTGTTAGCATGCCTTCGACCGTTCCTTTTAGCTGTCTGTTCGTATGTCTCTCCGCACGTCTCACTGTCTAACGTGAGTAACTGTTAGTCGAGCATGCCCCAATGCTATTCTATAAGCCATTTGTGGCTTTTGTTTTCAGCAGCGCATTATGAATGCAATTATGAATGCAACTTAATTAATTGAGAGCGCACACATTTGAAAATCATAGGAAAAAGCCGAGATACGAAAAAATAAAAGCCAGAAAAAAAAATGAAAAATTAAAACTGGAATGTTTTTATTATTGTACACATATAAAATATAAATCAAATTTAATTTTAATTCCAAATTACAGTTTTTAGCAAATTAATTATGCGGCCGACAGCAGTGGAACGAGTTGATTAGCTGCCCTCCATTTCCTTTTCCATTTCCATTTCGTTTTCCATATTTTATTTTCCATTTTCATTTAAACTATTTAATTTGTTCGTTCACCTTTATTGCATTTCAGACTAAAACTAAATGCAAAAAACATTTTGGCGTAAATAAATTATACGTAATTAAAGTGGACTTAGCAACAATTTAATTATGCTACGTCAATAATGGAGAGCGTCACAATTAGCGAGCCATATTTGCGGCTACTCTTTGACCAGCGTCCTTCATGAGCAGAGAGCCTGATAATTAAGTGTATATACATACATACATATATATTAATGCATTATTTACAGATTCTATTCAATGTCGTTCTCTCTCTCTTTCTTTTTACAATGTTTCTATAGCAATGCTCGTCTCAAATGTATTTCAATTAGCGACTCGTGGCATCATCATTGTAACTAGGCAATTCAAAGTTGATTCGAATTACATAATATTTGTGGCATGTACTTGAGCCACCCTTCTATGTAATTCTCATGATTCCTTTGACTGCATATGTAACAAAAATATAATAAATATTTATATACATATAATATATAAGAAAATATTCTCGCTTCATCTTATTTTGCCTCTCTCTCACTTTCTCTTCCTATCTCTCTTTGTCTTGCTCTAGTTTTTTTTTAATCGTTTCCCTCTTTTTGTCATACGATCTCTTGTCTCCTTATATTTCTTTATTTCTATGTAACTTTCACTTTTCTCTTTCTTACTCTCTCTCTTTCTCTGCCTCTCTCTTTCTCTATAATTCTTTATTTATATGCAAACACTATCTTTTTACTCTCTCCCCCTCTCTATCTCTCTCTCTCTCTCTCACTCTCTCTCTCTCTCTCTCTCTCTCTCTCTCTCTCTCTCTCTCTCTCTCTCTCTCTCTCTCTCTCTGTCTCTCTTGTCTGTATTTTTTCACTTTCGATTTCTTATCTTTTTTGTCCTCTTTTATTTTCTTTCCTTTTTACTCTTTTTCATTTCCTCTACCGCTCTTTTGATTATCTTTTCCTCCACTAATCTTACTATTTGCATTTATTTTCTCCCTTCTCTCTCCCATCTTCATATTATTTGGTCTACCTACTCTCTCTTGATATATGATCTTCCCCTTCTTTCGCTTAGTTTCTCTGTTCTTCTCTCTCTCTCTCTCTCTCTCTCTCTCTCTCTTTATCTCTTTTCAGCCTTTTACATATTATGACAGCAATTGCTTCTATATTCATATTCACATTACGGACATTCACTTTTAAATGGTTTCATTGGGCATATAAATACTCTATATAGACAGGAAAAATGTTGTCTACAATTAAAACTTTAGCCTTTTCAACTTACATCTCAGTCTCGCCTTCATTTCTATCTCTCCTCTCTCTCTCTCTATTTCTCTTTTATTCTTCGTCAGTTTTCTCTTGGCAACACAATGCAAATTGTTGAGATGACGTCACGTCCGTAGATTTTATTTGCAATGACACAATTTCAGGACGCAACGGCTGTACCGGATGTTGAGCGTATGGGGGCATGAGCCAGCTCTCGGGGTGTGTGTGTGGGGGGAGGGGGTTGGGTGGGTGTAACGCCAACAGTTGCTGCTTGCGGGGGCGCAACTTTGTCCGCTGTTCAACTCATTTGTAATCATTTGGGCGTTAAATTTTTTGGCGCACTCATTGCTCGCTTCTGCTGACAGCGACTTGGGGGCTGCTTCGACATGGACGGCCGCCCAGACGCGGCACCCTGTTTCAGCTCAGCTCAGCTCAGCTCAGTTCAGTTTGGTTGGGTTCAGTTTAGCGCAGCTCAGTGATGTCGCTGTTGTTTTTTACAACCTTCATAAATCTTAATTTTAGCGCATGCAGCAAGCAGCAAGCAGCAAGCAGCTAACAGAAATGGTCTAAAAGATGGCCAAAACTGAATGAGACGAGATGGAGGAGGCGGAGCAGTAGCTGGGGTGGGGCAAGGGGGCTTGGCAACGTGACTCGTTTTGAAGTTTTGAGCTGCACTTTTGACGTAACCAGCTGCCTGACAGCCGGCGGCGGGTGCTGCCAGCGCGTTCACGATGACGCGCCGGATAGATGAGCTAACTGAAATTTGTCGCACAACAACATGAAGGAGGAGGAGGAGGAGGAGGCAACAACTGCAGGCAACAGCAACAAACATGGCGAGCGAGAGACAACGAAATGGGACAAGTTTTCGTCGCGTTAAATTTAATGCTTGTCTCGCTTTTGTTTTTAAGCGAGAGAGAGAGAGAGAGGGAGAGAGAGAGAGAGAGCTGGGCAGCTTCCACCTGCCCCTGCCCCTACCCCTGCCGCTGCTCCTCCCACCACTCTCGGCCTCGATCAGCCGCCCTCAGGGAAAGTAAGGCAGTAACACTGCCATATTCAGCAAATTGTGCCAAAAATTTTTGGTCAGAGTCGCAAGAAAATGGATGGGGCAGGGGAAGCAACAATAGCTGCATGAAAGGAGAAGGGGAAGGGGAAGGGGCATGGGGGATGGACTTTGGGTTTGGGGTGGCAAAAAGTGGAGATGTGTCGGCTCTATGCCCGAGGGTCGCCGGTCTTCGGTCTTCGGTCGTCTGGTGGCGCATCCAAACGCATTTTGAAAGCTTTTAGCTGTTAATGTGGCATAAATTTGTCTTTTGTTGCTGCTGCTGCTGCCTCCGCTTTGTGGGCGGAAATTGAAATAAAAAGTATTCAAAGCAACAGCAAAGTGGCCAAAACCAAAACGCAAACTTGAAACGCCCCCAGGCACAAGTCAACGCAATGCCAGCTGTGGCAACACTGGGGACTGGACGGGGGCGAGGGGTTGACAGAAAGAGAGAGAGAGAGAGGGAAAGAGCGAGAGAGAGAGAGAGAGTGTGGGTTGAGTCACATTGCGGGTGGCTGTCATGCAACAGCAGTGCGGACACTTCAAGTATTTTATGCAACAAATTTAACGGTATATGTGTGTGTGAGTGTGTGTGCACACACATATGCAGAGAATTTATTGATTCACATTAAACGGACTAAAGCCTCTTTGGAGCGGGCTCAAAGCTGTCAGTTGAAACTGGACTTAGAAGTGGAACTGCTACACGAACTGGCGATGGAAGTGAGAAGAGAACTGGAACCAGAACAAGATCAAAGCACTGTTAATGGAAATGATAGTGGAACTGGAACCAGAACAAGATCAAAGCACGTGCTGGAACTGCAACTGCAATTGGAACTACAGAAATTGAGAATAGAAATTGAAAGTTGCAATAGTGGAACTGGAACTGAAAGCTGATAATGGAACTAGTATGTCAAGAGATAGAGCTAGTTGAAAGGAAATTGAAAGCGATAGTATCAGTGCAACTAGAACTGGAACTGTTGGAACTGGAACTTCAACTTGAATTGCAGCTCAACAACTACAACTAATTAATATCCAATTATACTGATTGAGACGGAAACAGAGCTATATATCTGACTGGAACTAGATCTTCAAATATAATCTGCGGATTCTTGCCAAGCTAGAAGTGGAAATAGAAGATTGTGGATTGTGCCTTGTACTTGGAGCTTAAAATGTTGAGCTATATCTGAACGGAAATACTGCAAATCAAGAGCTGAAGCTAAAAGTGAATGTGTTTAACCTGTTTACAAGATGTAATCTAATCGACGAGTGAAACTAAGAACACGTTTCGCGTTGAATCTCTGTCACAGCAGGAACAACAGCAGCTCCAGAGAACGAACTGCTTCCAAATTGAGATTGATGACATGTCAATGAAATTTATTGACACGATGTCGCAACAGCACAGCGCAGAAGAGCAGAGCATAGAAATGAAATGGTATATGTCATTGGCATCCATTTTGTTAATACTTCTCTATGGCCTGAGCGTGGCACTGGGACGGAGGCTGGGGCTGTTGCTGTTGCTGGGTCTCTGGTCGCTGTGGCAAGCGCCAACAACTACACGTGCCATGCGGCGTAATCGAACCATCAAATTGACTAATTTGTGTGAAGCGAATTCTGATTTGTTTGCCACGAAAAATGTTGTATAATGAATAATGAATATGCCCCACCTAATGCCCATTAGAAAACATTAAGGATGACGAGGCCAAAATGTGTGAGAGAGACTCTTAAAGCAAATGAGTCTGAGTTAGATATGGAATCTTTTAAGATCTTAATAAACTGGAAATTGTGTGTGTCATCAAATGTTTCGAATCATAAAGATTATTCAGTAAAAGAGAGAGAGAGAGAGAGGGGAGATGGAGATAGATAGAGAGAGAGAGAGGGATAGGAGATGGAGATAGATAGATAGAGAGAGAGAGAGAGAGATAGAGGGAGGTTGAGGTACATAGAGAGATAGAGAGAGTTAGAAAGAGAAAGAGAGAGAGAGAGAGAGAGAGGGGTACATAGAGAGACACTCGAATCTCTGACTCTGCTCTTTCAATACATTGAATGAGTTTCGAGGTATTCAACATAGGTCACCATATGTAGTGCGTTATTTCTCATTTGTTATTTCATAGCTATAATGAATGATCCGTGAGGATTTCATTCAATAGCCATTGCAAATGCAGCTTAGCAGCCATGCTTAGCTTTTAGATGAAGCTCGAGATTCGTCAAGGGATTTGTAGTATTTCCGTATTCCATTTTGTAGCCCCCTAATTGTGTTCTACTACGAAGAGTCGTTGCTACTGTTCATGCTCGTGTCTGCATAATCTTCTTAAATTTTAAAGCATTTTACACTTGTATTATGAGCATTGCGCAATGGGCTATCGATAACGATGACGATAACACTTGCTTGCATGTTAATGCCGTTGACAGTGCGTATTTCGCCAGCCCATGCCACACGTCATTCAATTAACACATTGCAATTTTTTCTTTGTTAAGTACAAGTCGATTATGTTGTCAACAGTTGTGCAATTCCCTTCCCCCCCCCCCCCCTCCTCAGCCTACACCCCCTTGCCGACCCTTTCTTGTCGTTTATCTGTTTGCTGCTTGCCAAGCAATCAGCATTAATGTGAATACATATAAATTTATGTGTATGCACTTTCTCGCTCATTAATTTCAATTTAACTGGCAAATGCAATCGATACTCGTGTAAGCGGGTATGCTCAGTCGTAGCTCTGGCTACAAACTTAAGACTCAATGCAATGATACCCTATGAATATAAACAGCTATTTGATATGTAGGATAAATGCAACAGCTTAGCTCTGTGAACTGGGATTACAGGATATCTCTTAGTCGATCTACCGCTCGCAATATTCTGTTTCATTTTGTTTATTTTACTTTTTACATTAAATCAACATTTATTGTGGACGACCAAACAGGGCATTTGCTCACATGCCCGAGTGACTGACGGAGCCCAATCATTGTAAATGTATTAAGCTTGTTTTAATTTCAATATACCCTGTAAATGTGAAATCAACCAAATAAAGCGAGTGAATTTCAACTAATTAGGTAGGTTTATATGACTGAGCTTTGCTTATCTCTGCTCAAAATGAAACTGTAATAAGTTTAGTCTGTTATCGATATATTCCAGATAGTTTTTATCGATATTATTTATTATTTCTAAATATATTGAGGTCTGAACTAAGATATGTTATCTAAATTTCAATTTTCAATGGAAATATATTGACAATTATCGATAAATTCAGTATATGTTATCGATAAATTGAGTGGTATATAATTATAACTTAATTTTTATACATCTTCTCCATAAATCATTATATTAAATGATATATCACTTACATATACAGCGTCATCTCAGCTACAGGGTGTTTTTAAGTCGAACACTTATATCGCTTACTGTTAATGATTTCAAATTTTGGTTATTTTCGCGCCTGTTGTCAATTTGAAGTACAACTTTAGATAAATATACAAAAAAAAAATTCATTCGAAATGCGGCCCGTCGAACAATTGGATTGTCATTTGGCATTCGCATTGCATTTGAGCTTATCTATTCGCATTATTTATTGTTTATCGCAGTATTCTACATTCCAATTCAACTATAATCAATTGACTTAATATGAAAATAAGGAGTCGACATGGATGTCGCCTGCCTGGCTGCCCCTCCCCAATCCCTTTGCCTTCCCCGAGTCAGCTCTTCAAAAGTTCGCATTGCTGCATTCGGTTTACAAATTAATTAATTGCTGCCATATGCTAATTAAACTGCATTTTTATACTGTAATTTTGTTGGCATTCAATGCACATACACTCACACTCTCACGCACGCACGCACGCACGCACGCACAGAGAAAAATAAATAAATTCCAAGCGTAATTCTTTCAAATGATGTGCAACATTATTACTGGACCTCCAATGCGAACAGCGCACAGCTTATAATACATACTAATATATATATATATAGAGAGAAGTAATGGTAGGGTCGACTTGTAGTCGACTTTAGCATACCCTAGTCGACTAGGACATACTCTATTTTAGAATAAGTTTTTAGTTTATTTATACAAAGCTTAAACTTTAATGTTTTTGTAGCACCCAAAGTTAATACACTTTGAGATACCCTATGTTATTGTTCTTTAAATATACTCTAGCTGCAATTTCCCATATAAAGCATTAGTTATATTCAAAGTAAGCTTTCATATTTGAAATTTGTATGCGAAAACAACGAGCATAGCCGGCATCAACTCGTTTACAGGGCATTTGACAATAAGTATATTCTGTAACTCGTTGTAATATGTTTCGTTTATCATTTATGTCGGATTAAAGCGCTGCCATCCAATACCAATTTATTTGTGTAAACAGTTAAGTATGTGAAATTACCGCTATTATGGCTAAATGCCATTTACAGCGAAATACGGCGCATGGCTTTGCGGTGAAACATGGTAACACCTATCCACCTGCGTGCCCCATGCGCCCTTGTATGGGATGGGAAATGTATGCGAATAACTGCGGATTCACTAAAATATGTATTCAGTCCACTAAATATAATCATAAGCGTTTTCATGAAATGAAATGCCCCAGAAAGTATGCTACATTTTATTGTCAAACTGTTATTATTTGTATAAGACATACATCAATAGTTTGCTCAAGTATTTGGAACATTTTCTTGGTATACTATAAATACATAGGGTAACTGCTAGTCGAATACTGTTGGTTGGCAGATGCATATTTTAGAGATATTCCAATAAGCTAAAAGTTTTCTTTTATAAGAACTCAAAGACGGTATTCAAAAGAAGGACACTATCTTAAGGAATATCTTGTCAAAAAGATATACGATGTGATTTAATATTAAAATAATAATCGTAAGACATTACATTAAACTACATCTAAATATAACCTAGTATATGCTTTGTAGTGAGCCACTTCACCCAAAGATATTGAATAGAACAAGATATAATTGTTGGCAACATGTGCTCTATACAAATTGTGAGTCTGGAGTGGAATGTTGTGTCCTTTTGCGCAAGTGCAACGTGCTATCTCTTTTGTGCTCTCGCAGATTTTGCTTGCATAGCAACATTGTTGCTGGCCAAGCAGTGCGCATGCACACGCGCAACATGTTGCGTGTAAGTGTTTTGTTTTGTGCACAGCTTGTTTATGTTTATAAGCTAAACTGCTTACAGCCAGACCCAAAGCGAACGACAGGTGGTTGTGTGTGTGTGTGTGCAGTGTGAGAATATTTATGCATAGCAATTGCTCAATGTCGCCGTCCAGAAGTCAAAAGTGACGCCAGTGTCCAACCGAAAGCTTCAGCATTGTGTGCTGCCGGCATCAAAGCATTTGTCATTCCGCCTGGCACCAATGTGTGTGTGTGAGTGTGTGTTAGTGTATGTTGTTGGCTGTGCGCATCTATGCAGCAATTGTTTAGGTTGCACCGCGGCATGTGCCTTGGCGCTGCTTTCAATTCGCGCCGTTGCCAAAAGCAGATTTCTCCGCATACCTATTGATATGGCCGCACACAGGCGCAGGTGTGGCATAGCCTCGTTTTTCTTTCTGCTTGCTCTTCTTCTTCTTCCGCTACTGTTTGATGGCCCATTCACGGCACACTTCACACATTTTGCAGCCGTCGCGCTGTCACTTTCAATCTGGTCGCAGCTCAGCGCTAGCTTTGGGCAACCCGACTCCATCCGCCCGACGGCCGGTTTGCCATCTGCTTTGGCCACATGCCAGCAGTTGTTCTGGCCAAAACTACCTGCCACACACACACACACACGCAGACATATGTGTGCATGCTTTGGTGTGTGTGACTGACTGCCTGGTGCTTGGTTGCCTGCCTGCGGCTATGCAGCATAATTCGTTTTGGCTCCTGCTTTGCTTTTAAGCCGCTTACAGCCGCTGCGTGGACGCATAACTGGGCTCTAACTAGCCAAAAACGACACAGCCAATCACACCCAACCACACCCACCCGCCTAAGTATACAGCTTTCTCTCTGCAGCTCAAGTTGCTCACCTGATTCCTGGCTTGCTCTTTGTCTTCTCTTGCCTTAACACAATTCTCAGTTCCAAGAGTCAGTGCCAGTGTTGGGCAATGCTATGCTAGCTAATTGTTGGACAATTCCGAGAGCTATTATATTGAGGGAAGAAGAGTAAGTTTTCTCTGTTTCTCATTCTCTCCTTTTCCACGCTCTCCTTTCTCACTCTTTCCCCTGTCTCCTTTTCGCCCTTCTTCTCTTATTATGCTAGCTGTCTTTCCCTTCCCTTTCTCTTTCTGTCTTTCTGTCACTATACGTCTCTCTCTCTCTCTCTCTCTCTTTCTCTTTCTCTGTATGTCGTACCCCCACTTTCTCTCTCTTTTCCCTTCTTGCTCTCTCTTGGTCTCTCTCACTCACTGGTTTCTCTCCTTTGTCTCTATCTATATCCCATTTTCTCCCTTCTTTCTCATCTTATCTTCGATTCTTTCATCTAAACTCTTGCCAACTCCGTATACTATGTCTCACTAGTATCTGTGATTTCTTAGCAAACTGTCAAACATCAAGCAGCTTAACTTTCTCTCAGGTTCTTTTCATCCATTCAGATTTGTACACGACTATGCGTTAGTTACAATCAGTTACTCGTTGACTGGCTCGTCGAGGACCTAGAGCCAAAAAGGTGCTTCATTGCGTCTGGCAGCTGTAAAAAGGCTGACTGAGTCATCGACAACTGGCCACACAGACTCGGGCTTCACTTGTGTCGAGTGGCCGACATTGTGCTCCCTGCTAGTTAAGTCCCCACAGCCTCCGTCCTACTCCTGTTTTCCGCTCTTCATTCAGGGGCATCCAATGGGAAAACACAAAGCTAAATCGCGCACAAAGCCAATTGCTTTTCCTCTCGCCTGTCGGCTGGGTGGCAACGCTGTGCGCTATTTTACTCTCTGCTTCTTCTTAGTTACGGATACTCATTTAAGTTGATTCACCGCATCAACAACACACACACACACACAGTCGCAGTGACGTCGGCGTCAGCAGCGAAGTCGCCAGCCAATGACACTTTATGACAATTGCACTTGGCGGCTTAAAGGAGACGGAGGAGAAGTGAGAGAAGAGTTTTGCTCTACAAAAAATGAGTAGAAAAGAATAAATAGGTAGGAGTACAACTAGTGGAGAGTCCTCTTAGAACAGATACCCTCTGCTCAGAATCCAATTGTTTCAGAGACAGGGTATTTGGCTTCAGCCTTGAGTTGGAGTTTTTTATTTATATATATTTGAAATGCATAATAAGTGCGAATCGATATTTATCGATAAACATTTGGATTTGACTTTAGAGATTCCATTGTCGACACTTGTTATAGCGGCTACTGTTACTGCGTAAATGATAATGATCATTAAGATCAAAAGTGAGCCCCATCTCAATCTGAGCTATGATATCTATAGTTATCGATTAATAATCAATGATAGATGTAAAGTTGAAAAGCCAAACTGTGATGTGATTGCTTATCATTCACTACCGTGCAGGGTATCAAGCTAGAGAAAAAGCCAAACAAAAAGCAGCCAGCGGCACAGACAAGTGCAAATCGTTCAGGGAAAACTGGCATCGCTGACGCCAACTTTGGCTCCAAAGGAAATCCGTGTAGGTGGTCGAAAGGGGGGGGGGGGGGCAAGGGAGCCGGATCCGTTGGTTGGGCATTGCGGGCAAAAATCGTAAACAAAATGCCGGAAAAGGCAGCAACATGGCGACAGAGCAACCACGTGCTCCACATGCTCCAGCAAAGTGCATGAGCACGAGTCCTCGTCTCGTCGTCCTGTCGTCCTGTCTGCTGCCATGTCGCCTTGATAATGACTTTTTGTCTTTGCTCAAAATGTCACTTGATGTCCTGGCGGCTCGCGCTCAGCGCTCAGCGCTCATCCTTCAACTTGTTCCCGTTGTTGCTGCTGCTGCTGTTGTTGTTGTTGCTGTTGTTGTTGTTACTGTTTCGCCCGCACATATTCGTCCTGCTGCTGGCTGTTTTGTCTCTGGGCCGCCTTTGTTCGCACCGTTTCGTTTTCATACCGTGAGGTTATTCAAGTTCATACGGCTTTCCTGTTCGTCTCTCCCTTTCTGTGTAGCCTTGATTAATTGGCCATGAGGCGGCGCTGAGTCGCACTGGCCTTGCCCGAACTGCTGACAAACTCTCAGCCTGCTGCCTGCAGCACATCATACTCTCCCTCTCCCTCTCTCTCTCTCTCTCTCTCTCTCTTTGACATTCATTGTCTATAACTCAAATATTTTGTCAAAAACTTGTATATCGTCCGTAAATAAATTCATTTGCCAAATGCCTAACGATCATTAGAGACGGCGCAGCATGCAGGTGGGCTACAAGCTGCACCGGGCGCCGCGGCAGCGTCGCCTGGTCCATCATTTGATGCGCAGCATCTTGGATCTGCTGCAGTGCTCGCAGCGTCCGCTGCGCGACACGGAAATCATTTCAACATTGGGCGCGCGCTTGCGACGCAGCGACCCGGAATTCCAGCGCCAGGTGAAACTCAATCTCCAGGATGCGGTCGACTATGGCATACTGAAGCGTCAGCTGAATGTCTATTCCCTGCGCTCCAGGCAGCTGTCGGTAATCATGGACAGCCTGACGCCAAACGCCGGGAGAAGCCAACGTCGACCATCTGCTCAATAGATAAATATATATGCATATGCTGATAATCTGAAGAAAACTATAAATTATAAGAGAGTGCATCGATCTGCTTTATATTGCATCAAGTACAGAGTAAACTAATCAATAAATATTAATCATATCGAATAGATCTCAATCTATATATATCGAATAGATCTTAATTGTTCGCAATCTATATATACATATATAAAAATATATGAATAATATATAAAAAGAAAGTTTGATAGTTATCGAGCCATGTAAATATATCAAGGGCACTAGACGCTGTCACCGATATATATCGATTGAAACATTAATGACTAATAGCTAATAATACATTTAGAGAAAGTGTTGGTATATAAACCTAAAGCAAATATGAATTGAACTGCTAATCAATGTTGCTTGCTATCGATAATTATCGATTGCACTTAAAGATTAATACAATGGATTAATGGCAATGATTCAATGGGTATTGTTCGAGAAAGAAAGAGTTTTGTGAATTTTGATTAATTATTGCATAAAATATCTATCGATAGTTATCGATTGAGCCATAATCACACAGATTTGGCGCGTTTCGACTGTGCTGTGTAATTAATGTATGGATTAGCGACTGACAATGCAAATCCAATTTACAAATCAAATCGCTAACTGCCAAAAATACTGGATAGCTGGCGTCGATTATAAAAACTACATGCATGCGCATACAAATATGTACATATATGAATGCAAATGCAAACATGTGAAGCGTGAGCAATTGAATTACATTTGATAAAATACAATGGCAAATGGCAGACGGACGCACAATCAAATTTGAAAGGGATTATTATTTGCGTTAGATTCGGGCGGGGCAAATAAAATCAACTGTAAAAATTCTGCTGTTGCCGAGCTGCGTTTGGCGAGCCATTCGCAATGCGATGCGATGCGATGCGATGCGAAGCGCTCCGTCAAATCCAATTGAAATGCATAATTTATGCCGAGAAGTATGCAACAAATATTTTGCGCACATTGCAAACACACGCGTGCTCACCTGCACACACACACACACATGCATGTGTAATTTGCTAACACTTTAAGAGTGCGCTTGTGTGTGTGTGTGTGTGTGTGAGTAGGGGGCTGGGGTGGTGGGGGGGCGTGGCATGGCTGTTAACACTAGGGAATTTTGTCGCGTTACAAATGTGATGCGAATGCATTTGTGGTAAATATTTGCGGTTATCTAAATGAAATGCGTTGCGTACTTTTTGCCAAATACAAATGCAAATACACACTCACACACACACACGCACACACACACATCTACAATGATGCATATACATAAATCGCGGCTGGGCCATTTGCATTGAAGCGCAAAATATGCAATTAAAGCATAAATTAAGCATTTTCAAATTTAAAAATCATTTCGCAAAGCACAACGAAATCACACTGAGAGTTTTGCCAACGCTTTCAGGTTTTTAGTAAGCTAGTATTGCTCAGCTGTAAGCGGGTACGGCTATAGGGAAGAGGCATAAACTCAGCCTGAGTTGTTTCTAATTCAAAGCTGTTCATTCATATTTCTCCAGAAAAAGAGGAAATCTTATAATTGAGGAGGTCTATAGATGTATAGAACAAGTAAGAAATCTGTAGTCGTGACTGCTCGACTACGAAATCCAAAGAGCCCTTCTTCGAACGAATCATATTCCAAGAACCGGAATCCAAAATCTGACAAAAAACGAAATTGTATTAAATTAGTATCTATATATATATGCAGAAGACTTGAAGGCTCTAACTCTAAAGATGAATTAAATATAATTTCATAACTGACTCTCGAATATACAAGTTATCGAATTTCTGAAACAAACTCGTACTGCGTGTGCAATATACGGACCTAACACAAAAACAAATTAACTCTTTAGCTCCTATATCTTCGGAAGTCGACGCGTTCAAACATACGCACAGACAGATAGACGGACAGACGGACATGGCTATATCAACTTTTCTCGTCACCCTAATCAAGAATATATATATTTTAAGGGGTCTGCCACACCTCCTTCTGCCTGTTACATTTAACGAAACCATTATACCCTAATTTCCCATTCGGCTCAACGAAACCATTATACCCTGATTTCCCAATGGTGTCAGGGTATAATGATTGAGGATGGCTTGATTAATATTGAGATGACGATTGATAGGATGCTGACTGAAGGAGTTATTAACGAAACGGATTTGGGATTGAATAATAGTAATTTGCTTGCGGTGATTGACGAACAGTGATTGATTTTCTGATTGAAGACGAGTTGACTAAGGTTGAATGCCGATTGATTGAAGGAGTTAAAGAAGCGGAATTACACTCACAACTCACAGCCCCCGAGCTGTTTCTATGTATAATATCCGAGCAGAGTTCGACGCATGATTGAAAGCGAATTCGTATAGAATTCAATTCGAATCAAGTAGGCCGAGCCTCGTCCGAACTGTCAACCACATTCAGACGGAAAAACGGAATAGGTTTGAGGCTCAGTTATTACACAGCTACGGTCGGAATATATTCTCAAATTTTCATTTTCGGAAAAGTTTATCAAAATTCAAAGTATTTTCGCTGAATTTATTTTATTTATTTGCCTAGTTTATAAGTTCAAAGTGAAGAAGCATTATATAAGTTTTTTTATTTATTTTTCTTTCGGGACACTTTACTGGGCGTAAGTATTTCGGCGAATCGAACAAGTATTGCACCATTTGACGATGTTATCCTCTTTTTCATAGGGAATCACATGTGAGACACAATTACAAGACGAGTCACACGAAACAAATGTTGTCTGAGCAAGTTCGTTTTCCCTGGCACCATTTGTATTTTGACTAATCGTTTCTCTTCCATAGAACAACTTTTTGGCGGGAACACATACCATCTAATTAATCGAATTCGAAATTCTGGTTTGAGGTGACAATTGGAGAATGTAATTGCTACTGTCGCAATTGCAATCAAAATTATTTGTATTTTCCATTCGGATGCATAAATAATAAAAAAAAAAAAAAAAAATTCTTTTGTGTGTCTTCAATAATCTCGAGAAAAAGAGGAAATCTTATAATTGAGGAGGTCTATAGATGTATAGAACAAGTAAGAAATCTGTAGTCCTGACTGCTCGACTACGAAATCCAATGAGCCCTTCTTCGAACGAATCATATTCCAAGAACCGGAATCCAAAATCTGACAAAAACCGAAATTGTATTATATTACTATCTATATATATATGCAGAAGACTTGAAGGCTCTAACTCTAAAGATGAATTAAATATAATTTTATAACTGATTCTCGATAAATGTTTTTATCGATAACTCGGGAAATATTAAAGTTTATACAATTTCTGGAATAAACTCGTACTGCACGTGCAATATACGAACCTAACATAAAAAGAATGAGTCTCTAGCTCCTACATTTGCGGAAATCGATGCATTCAAACAGTTCAGAGATATGTTCTCAGTCTTTGGCTGGGTTTCATAGCAGTGATTTTGTTCAGTGCACATTTTTTCCATGTTTGCAGTTTTATTTTGATATCATTTGAATATCAGTTTTGTTGTCTTGTTTTGTGGCAGGTCTGCAACATTGTCTGCAATTTTGAAAACGTTTTGTTTGCCATGTGTAAAGCGCTAACCACGAAACGTTTGCCACACGCCCAGCCCCAGCACCGCCCCTGGCCTTCAACAATTTAGGGCGTGGCTATGTAAATGCAGTGACATGCATTATTAATAAATAAGCCCACGGGCAGAATGAGCTGGGCGAGAGCCGCCGGGTCGAAAGAGTTCAACTGTTTGGCCTGAACTGGCTTTAGAGCTTCAGCAATTAAAGCTAAGCTTGCGGATTTTAGATAACAATTTTAATAATACATACGGATTAAATAGTTAGAGAATTAGGCAGCAGCTCTGGGCTTAGTGATGTGCAATTGTTTACCATTCAATTGAATAGGAAATTGATTTGATTAAAGCGCATTTATGTTAGCTTTACCGCCTTTCTATGCACTGCTCATAAACTGATTAAAATATTTCTAAAATTTACTTAAATTCGAGTAAATCCCTTGCTAGGCCTTTCTACGCGCTTCTCATGAAATACATTTGAATGACTTCAGCTTCCGCTTCCTTCGGCTGCCTAATTGTGAACGGAAACGGAAACGGAAACGCGCACAACTCATAAATTTACGCAGCTCAAATGGCCAAGCTGAAACAGGAAAAAAAAATATATATATATATAAATGGAAAAGTCGGAAAAAACCTAAGCCACATGAAATAGTCATAAATTAAATATAATCGTAAATTAAAAGAAATTATATAGAAATTTATGAATAGTGAAAATACCCTCGAAGAAGTGCGAGCGAGGAATGACTCGCTGATTGATGAAGTTGCATTGCATTGAAATGGAATGAAATGGAATCGAGATGGCTTATTGGCCTGATGAAAGGATTGATGGATTGGTATAGTTCAGCTAGAGACAGACTGATAAATTGATTGAATTACAGATTGCTACATGGAGTAGCAGAGTGCAAAACAAGAACAGGTCAGAGTGAGTCAGTCGGGTGTGCATGACTGCGAGAGACCCTTTGGAGAGAGCGGATTGACAAACGTAACTGAGAGACTGATCGAAAGAGTTATTCGATTTGCTTTGAACTATTACTATTTGCAACCAATTGCATGAGACTATACTTGAGGTATATAATGCTATAAACATAGCACAGTTCCCATTTGCAGGGTTCATATATACAGGATTTATATGCTCTCTAAGCTAGCATACATATCAATAGATATCAATAAATACAATCAACTGCAAGAGGAAGCCTAACAACTATATCAACAACAACAACAATAACTTGTTGACACTTTGAGCCAGTTCAAGTGAAACATGGGAGCTCTGCTTGCCCAGTTGCCTTGGTAGCTGCAAAGTTCAAGACCTATAAACTTGGCAGAAGAGAAAAATGAAACAAACACACACACACACACACACACACACACAGTAACAACTTCAGGTACAACAACACAGGGAACAGGCGTCGCGCACTTGTAAATTTCTTATGAACTGTGTCCGCAACACACACGAACTTAACAACTAACTAATTGCGCGTATGTTTGTGTATGTGTGTGTGTGTGTTGTAGTTGTTGTTGACTAAGTCTGTGTCTGTTGTTCTTGTGCTTAGTTGTTGCTGTTGGTAGCAGCAGCACGCACAATTAAATCAAATTACCTCAAGTGCACTCAACGCTTTTTCAACGTCTCGAGCCAAGGCTCAGTAATTAAGTACAGTGGGGGCCTTTTTACCTTTTCGTGCACTCACTCTCTCCTCCTCTCTCCCTCTCTCTCTCTCTCTCTCTATTGCTTCCGGCACTGGTCATTCAACCTCAAAACACTCACACATATGCTCTATTTGAGTAACTGACACTGAAAAGGCTTTAATTGAAATCATTTTTTTGTTTGGCTTTAGCTTGGAGTTTAATGCAACTAGCAGATACCCTGTAAGCGAATCGAATCATAAGCCAACATCACAATAAAGGCAAACGATTACCGATCAGAGATGTTACAGCGATATTTATCGATTTAGTGGAGGGTAAGTTAGATCAATAGATAAGTTATGAGCAAGTTCAAGTAGTGCTGCGATCAAAGACCTTAGCAATTGTAATTTTTGTCAGCCGACCAAGCCTCTCTTAGATGTCGCTTGTCAGGTTAACAGTAAATTAAATATTTTATATGTAGCCAAAAAAAAAAAAAAAAAAAAAAAAAAAAAAAAACATGCTGGCCTTTGTCTCTTTCAGGGTATAATGATGCCATATCGCCCAGGGAATCAAAGTGCATATGTGCGACAAGTTGGCAACAAGGGCGGATAACAAAGGCGTCTAAAATACATATGTGATGCCGATGAAAAGAGCAAGGAAGCTGCCAGCGGGGCGAAAGTAGAGGTAGAAACTAGAGGGTGCAGGTCTAGATAGAGTGTGGTAGAGTGGTAGAGTGTCCTGGGCAGATGGAAGGCATTGCTGGAAGGGCAACGGACGGCCGCAACGTCAACGTTGACAGACATATTACGAATATGCTCCACAGCCTCTGGGGACAGACGGCGAGTGCGACTCCAGCTGCGACTTGGACGTCTCGACGTCTGAGCAGCGCCACATACGTATGTATGGCAAAACCTCAAAAAGTTCAAACCGAAATTAAATTTACATCAAAAGGAAGACGAGACGACCAGCAACACGTGAATGCGCCTTGGGGGGCGCCCGGTTGTTCCATTGTTATTTTATTAGGTGAGAAATGCGCTGGGGGGGCAGTCCACCAAACGAGGCAGGCAGAGAGGTGTATAAATAAGCAAAATATGCTCACTGGTCGCTGCGTATGCCATTTCCGTTTCCTGCTGCTGTCGGCTAGGGGGTTGCTCAGACTGGGTTGCCGGCGTAGGGTGTTTGGCCTTTGCTTGCCAAGGGTGTTTGCTACATTTGCTACATTAAATTAGTTTTGACACGTAAATGCGTTTAGTTAGCAAACGCAGTTGGAAACAGGTTCAGCCCACTCTCGGCCCCGCCTTCTTCTTTGTACTACTTATCGTGCTATCGAGGTCAGCTGCAGCTGCTTAAAGATGTTTCCAATACCCTGTACTCACTGGTGAGCTTGACTGGTATCCATATGTGTATTATGTTTAACCAAATCTGTTGATCATGATCAAATCATAGCTAAATCTATTCAAATCTATTTATAGGGTATATGCTCATCAATATCTATCTATGTACCTCAATATCTATCTTTATACCTCTTATAACATGTCACTCTAGAAGCTATTTATCTGCTATTATATTTGACACTATTTTACATATATGAAGCTCAGATCTCAAGTCTTAAATATATACTGCCCTGTTTATAAGGTATCTACAGGTCTACCACTCGAGATATTATATATCTATAATTGATATAAATCAATCTTTAAGTAAGAATCATATGAAAAATTGATTATATAACTTGAATGAATTTCAAATATACATTACAGGGTATCTACGACTCAATCATTGAATCTACTCTCTATATGGCATTGAAAATTTCTCTTTCTTGATATGTCCAAGTCTCTGAATAACAATCACACATCACAACTTAACTGAACACATTCATTTTATAGGGTATCTCCGCTTCGGGCATTCTTGCTACATCCACACCTCTAGCTAAAATTTTTCAACCTGGTATTCGCGGCATTTTGTAGCATAATTTTAGGCTGTCACTTGCTCAGCTGAAATATGCAAATAAATTACGCGCAACGCGCTTCGCTGAAATGCACAAAATTTATGGGTCGAGCCAGCCACCCACACTACGATACTCACACACACAGTCACCTTACGCCAGGACACGCTTCGCACCACCTCACCTTTCATTTCTCTCCCTCTCCCTCTCCCTCTCTGCCGCCCTAAGCGCAGCAACTGAAATACAATTAACATGAAATTAAATGCCTGTTATTATGGCGCCTGTTTGCGCTCTGTGTTTCTCTGTTCGTGTTCCTTGTAGTGTTGAGTGCTATTTGGCACGCCCACACCAACCCCCGCCCCCGTGACCCCGCCACCTGGGCCACAACTTTAATTGGCCACCTGCATTCAAATGCCGTCAACTTAATTGCCAATTGTTGCATTAAAGGCGCGCCCAGCACTTTATTTTGACTAAAGGCTTGCGCTTAAATTTATGTTATATATCAGATCAGATATTTAATGGCGGTTGATGTAACGGTGTATCTGGTATTTCATATTCACATCGTCACATTGCTTTGTCAGAATGTGTATAGAGGCAAAGCGAGTTCCTTTATGCAGATATATAATTTACGTAATTCCATGTAATCTTGTCTCTCTCTCTCTCTCTATCTCCCTTTCTCTGTTTCTATTGCTGTGACGAATAGTATGGCCTAGGACGTATTCACATCTGAATTTAGGCAAAACCATTAATGATACGATATTCGTATTCATTTTAATAATTCATTCTATTTACTTTTTATCGATTATAATCGATAGTACACTTAGCTGAGCTTGAAACCCAGAATTATCTGAGATCGAAGCAAATTTGTTTCTGATTATGTTAAATACCAAACTCAGAGGCCAATGACATTTAATCTAGATTATTTCAACATTAGGCAATTATCGATAACTGAAGTCAGCATTTATAACCTCATTATATGCAAATAAACAGTTTTAGTTCAGATCTTACTCTGAGCATCAATGGAAGTAGAAGATAGACGACTTCTCCTACTACTACTATATTAAAGTTCGATTTTCACGTTTTTCAGTTTCACATGCATTTGATTTTATCCATCGTCTTTCACACTTTGCCGGTCTCTTAACTGTTGAATCCGGCCATTTGCTATTTTTGTTTTACTATTTAGTTGAATGTGTGCTGGCTGCACTTGCCGAGTCATCAAATAAACTGCTAACAATTAACATTTAAAACGTGGCTTTGCACGAATCGCAAACAGTTTTGTCATGAAGCACACACACACACATGAAGCGAGAAGTGATACAGCAGGACGTGGTGATTGTTCTGTCCTGCTAACTGGTGGCTCTGTTGCTGATTTTGTTGCTGCTTTTTGTGCTTATGGGCAAAGATGACAATAGTTATCAACCACAACAATAATAGCAACAAGGACAAGGACAACGAATCGTGTGCTCTGCTTTAGCTGCAGGCTAAACGACCCGGCTAAGCACAACAAGGATATCCAAGCCCAGACCCGGACTCACTTCGCACACATTTATAGAGAAATCGAGAGAGAGAGAGAGAGTGGGAGCTGAGAGGTGGTCAGGGTAGGGGAGGTAAGTCCCTTCGGTCGACATTGTTCCATGTTGATGAGTGATATTTATGAATCACATGAGTACAGTAAATCATCGCTGTTGAGTATTTATGCGAGAGCGTGTGATTAGGCCAGTCCGCAACGGTCATGTCCTGGCACGTCCAAGTCCGTATCCGAGTCCGGATCCGAGTCCAAGCCCTCCCCCTTAACCGTTGCCGGCGACAGCTTAAGCTCGAAGCGTGAGCTTCGCCACTGGCCCAGGATAATTGCATAGTTGTTGCGATTTCATTTTGTGCATTGCTCTTAGCACAGTAAACAAGTTCAGAGCTCTTGCCACAATGCGAAAGAGACGGAAATTTATAGGTACACAGAGAGAGAGAGAGAGAGAGAGAGAGAGAGGGAAGGAGAAAGAGAGAGAGAGAGATTAATAGTGATTATAATTGTAATCAAACTCATCGAACATCGATGCCAAATGACAGATAAGCTTAAGGTCTTGAGGAATACATCTGGGGAATAATACAGGGCTTGAAACTAGTTCTGATTGGAATACTCAAGAAGAACATTAAATACTGAAAATCATCTAAAAGTCTCTCTCTCTCTCTCTTCCTCTTTCTCTCTCTCTCTCTCTCTCTCTCTCTCTCTCTCTCTCTCTTCCTCTTTCACTCTATCTCTCTTGCACTCGCTCTTGTTATCTTTCTTTGTATTTTCCTGTCCCTCCATCTCTCGTTCTATGTTTCTCTCTCTTTCCATCTAACTTCTTTTGTCTCCATCTCTCTCTCTCTCTCTCTCTCTCTCTCTCTCTCTCTCTCTCTCTCTCTCTCTCTCTCTCTCTCTCCCTTTTCTCATACTCTCACTGGCTATCCCTTCATCTTCATCTTCTCTTTCTTTCAATGTATTTTATTTCACTACTGCTTTCTCACTCTCTATATCTCTCTCTCTCTCTCTCTCTCTCTCGCTCTGTCTCACTTTCATTAACAACTTTTAATCACATCTTTTAATTGCTTATACTGAAACAGTTACATTTAAGAACATTATATATATACTTATATAGACGTATATGGACTTATGAATACAAAAGGAGGGAGAGAATGTTGTGGAGCTTCGCAGTGTGTTAGGAACGCAATTAAAATTCAATTCGAAATATGTAATACAAATAGAAATGCAACGCACAAAAGCCAAAGCGAAGGCAAAGGCGATGCCGATGGCGATGGCGATGGCGATGGCGATGCCTAGCAGCCAGCTCCCACCCCGACTCCGAAACTAATTCCCAGCCGCAGCTCCCGCAGCCAGACAAAGATGGAACCTGGCTGACGCCAGTCACTGTCGCAGTCGCAGTCGCAGTCGCAGTCACAATCGCAGTCGCAGTCGCAGTCGCAGTCGACGTTAGCATCGCGTCATCGTTCGCACTGTTGTTGACTCTGCGCTTCATGCTGATTACCAGCGGCAGCAGGAGAAGCCGTTACTGGAGTTGGAGCAACAGCATCAATGTGGCCTTCGCCCCACGCCCCAATGCATTCGCCGCCGTCGCCCGCCGCTTGGTGGCGCCACTGTGTCGCGACGCTTTTTATAATTGAAGCAAATTGTTAGCCCGCGCTGGCATTCACTTGTCCTGCCAGTTGGTTCGGATGGTCTGGATGGTTCGGGTGGTTCGGGTGGCTCGGGTGGTATGAGTGGCTTGGTTGGCTGAACTGTGTTTACTCTGCTTGCATTATATCAGCTGCCTCCATTTCCTGCTGCTGTCGCTGTTTGCGCCGCATTGTCGCATTCCAATTACAAAACAATCATGATGAGCTCTAGATATTTGCAACAGAAGCAGCAGCAGCAGCAGCAGTAACAGCAGCAGCAACAACAATAACAATTCGCCTCATAGTTAACTATTTGAAGAAACGAGTGAGGGGAGAGTGAGAGAGCTGGCAAGATATTTAGCATTCACATAAATTTCTCTTTAACACTCGACCACTCTTTAATCATCTGAAGAGCTCTTGCCACTCAACTGAACAAGACTTATCAATAGAAAGGGCGTGGGAGAAAGAGTGAGAGAGAGAGACAGAGAGAGAGAGAGATAGTTCACTAATACGATTGCTTACACTGGAAAAGTGAGCCGAAAGCTGCACTCGTACAGAATTTATGTTTGCTGTAAAATCCTCAAAATGCTCTTAACTGAAGTGAAAATATCTTACAGATTGCTAAGTGACTCTCTCTCTCTCCCTCTCTCTCTCTCTCTCTCTCTCGCATCTCTCGCTTCTCTGTCTAGACTGCTGAAATTTCTTTGCAATTGTAAAAACAACACAATGCAGCACCTTCGCACTCTTCTGATAAATCTATAGCTACAGCTTAAGCCTTCTTTAGCATCAACTCTTACCATATTTCATTTGATAAAGTGGCTCTGCTTAGAAGGGAGCACTCAAGTTCTTCTTACGGTTCTACGGACTTTGCTCATTGTCTCTCTTATCTCTCCTCTATCTGTGCCTTCCCGTTCCTCTCTCTCTATCTCTCCCATTACCTTTTTCTTATCCTTTCTCCCTTTCAATCACTCTTCTTTCTCTTTCTTTCTGTTTATCTTTCTCATTGATTATAGATATAGAATCGCATAGAAAGAAGGAGATACTCTAACATTATTTCTCCTAATTTCTCTTTGTTTTCTTCTTCTGCTCTCATTGTCTTACCATGCTCATATGATATACAATTGTGTAAAGAGTATCAGCAAGCTCTCTCTCTCTCTACTCTTTCAATTATCTATCTCCACTTCTCTCACTCTTTCTCACGCTGGCTCTCTTTTTCTTTCTGTCACTTTAAATTATCCCTCTCTCTCGATATCTTATTTTGTATCACTAGCATTCTCTCTGGTTTCTTTTCTTGCATTTATATTCTTCCTTCTTTCTTTCACAGCATTTATATTGCATGCATTAGCTCTATCTATCTCTCTCTCTCTCTCTCTCTCTCATCACCTTCCTTCTGTTCTCTTCTTATATATCTCTCTCATTCTTTCTCTATATTTAATTATGTTGCAATTAAATAGAATTGTATATAAAGTTGCAAAGCTCAGAGATAACTCACTCTACCTACCACCCTCCCTCCCCCTCATCACTTACCTCTTATGCAGATGCTGCATATATTTCCTTTCGAATACCATTCATCAGCTAAATATACATAAACGTACTAAGCCGTTTGCATAGACACATTAAATAACGAGTTCATCTTCAGTTTGATTCGAAGCTAAACATTCCTTTGCTTCAGCCTAGTTCCTGAACAAATGATGCAAGGTCTGCACTATTCAATTGGTTGATGAACAAAATTAACTAATTAAAATACAATTTGATGACGACTCATAGCTGCTATTTAGCCCAGTTAATGGCTGAGTGTGTGAGTGTGTGCATGTGTGTGAGATGCTTTGGGCAGGCCGCATTGGAATGGCTTGAGCTTGTGGTTAAAGCATATGTTGTTGACTAGCTAAGATGCCACGCCCTGGCCACACTTGCGCCCCTTTTCATGGCCAACACTCCTAGCTGCATGGCGTGGGGGGGGGGGGGGGGCTGTGGCAGGCGAAGAGTTGGTTTTGTATTTGATTTGGTGTCAGCTTTAGGCGCCAGCCACAAATCCACTTAATGCATACGCAAAATACCCAACACACACATACACACACAAACACTCATATATATGTATGTGTGTGTATGTGTGTTTTGTTATTATTGGCGTCATTTGTTAAATGGGCGTGGCACGCACAGTGATTGTCGCACAGCAACTGCTATTAAGGGGCTTTCAAACAGGATATATGTGGTCCAAAGCAACACACACACACACACACACACTCTCTCATCTAAGCAGTTGCAATTGATGCATTGTTTGATGCTGCTGCCCTCTAAGCTCCAGTTGCATCAACTCAGCTGCTGCTGCAACGGAAGTCACTGCATTTGAGGTTAAGTCACGCTTAAGGCATGAGTTTGCTTGTGCCTCCGAGTCCTGTCCTGTCCTGACCTGTTCTGCTGAGCCTGCCTCAGCTCCCAGTTGCGTTTGACCTCTTTGCACTCTGCTGCTGACCTTCTCACACCTGCATCAATAGCTGTTCATACTGTGTGCATAGGTGTAAGTGCATAGTCCGACATCATTTGCTCAGCTTTTACTGATAACGAGTTTCCCCACAGCTTTATCATTAGAAGTGAGCAGAAACTATCAACAATAGATAGATATCTAACACCGAGTTGCTTTCTGAAGATGTCAATTTGTTATCTGTCGCCTTTATTAGTAGAGGAGTGAAGAGAATGAGAGAATGAGCAAACTAGCTCATTGAGAAACTGAAATTGAGATGGTCATAAACGAGCTAAATTCAACCTCTTCAGTGAGAGAGAAAGAGAGAGAGAGAAAGAGAGAGAGCAATACCTTTACGGTTTCTCCCTTTCATATGTATCAACTGCTCACCTTAAGGAGTCAAAGTCAAGTACGTTCGAGACGAGAGTTCACTTCTGGAGTCCTGTTCTTCACATCCCTCTCACAACAATATGTCAATTTAGAGTGCGTTAAGAGCATTTCCCACACTCTCGGCTGAAAATTCAGTTATTCCGCATAGCAAAGCGTAGCAGAAGCAACCCTTCGCAGGGTCTACGACGTCGAGCGACCCAACTAGCCCTCGGGCTGAACTGCTCTGCCATAAGTCACGCAATTTCAATTCAACTGATTTTTCGCACCTCATCATGAACCCGCCTCGGGAGGGTTTCCTTATTTCTCTTTGTTTACTTCATATATTTATGTTTATTCGGGGCATAACTTCCCAACTCTGTTTGTTGGTATTATTGTTTCACATTATATCATAAACGGATTTGGGTCTAGGCCGGCCTCAGGCTACAGGCCAGTGAAGAAAGCAATTTATGATACCCCGATGCTCGCTAAACAGCTTTTTTTTGTTGCGCTCAGCTGTAAGTGAATTTGAGCTCTCAAGCGGCTACCAGAACATAGCCCACAAAGTCTTTGATGCAATCTCTATGGAATTGACTTAAATAGCCTACTCGACTAGTCTTTACAATGAGCAAGTCCTTGGTCAATAATTGGAATATTCTGTTGTCCCTATGCCAATTAAACTATCTGTTCATTAGATCCATCCATAGATCTTAACAGCTTTCTTTAAAGACTTTCAGCAGACCTGTACAACTACAGCTCCATCTAACCATCCTCACATCTATCCATCCTCACATACTGACAGATAGCGATTAGTCTTTGTCGTGCATGCCAATTGACCTATTCGCCTACAAAGGGTTTAGCTCTTAATTCTTTAAATACTTTCAATCCAATCTTTAATAATTTTAACATCAATAACACCTCTATCTACTTCAAGATTGTTTGACTCGTATATCAGCCTCAACTCCAGTTAGGTAAAGAGTTTCAGTTTACACTTAGTAAAAAAAAACTGTTAACATAGTAGCTTCGTATCTCATAGGCTAGGGCTGTTCACTCAATCAGCATCAGGGTTAGTTTTTATGGATATTCGGTAGAAAAGCAGTTTCGAAAAAAATTTTCAGAATAAACTTATTTGGTTTTAGTTTTTAGATATTTGAGTAACCCCACTAAATCTACACAGAGAGGACTTTTTATTTAAACTGATCGAAGATATAACTTTGGCACGACTGTTAAGAAGTGGTTCCCGTTGATTAAAATGATGACTTATACTCTGTAAGAAGATCTACATTAAGAATTTTACACAAGCGAGGAATACAACGGTAAGTTTTCGATTTTATCGATTCCATCTAAACTTGGAAGAACCACATCTCTGCTAAGTGTGGATATGATTATTAGAGGCAGCGCTTTTCTCTCTCGAAGGCAAAACAGATTCGTTGAAAGTTGAATTTGTTCTTCCTGTGATAAATCCAAGCCATATTGATGAGATCAGAGTCTAGGCAGATTAATGGATTATGCTATGGAGTAGGAGTTGCGGTTTTATTCGCATTTTTGTTAGCTGCAATTTATCGAAATGTTTTTGTTTTTTTTATCGAAGTTGGTTTGAGGAAAATGTCAAAAGTTACATTAAATCTTTGTTATTCGTAAGGTCCAGCATTACACAGATCAACATACAAGAGTTCAAACTGAGTTCAGGTAATGCAGTTAAAGAGAATTTCCAGTATTAAGCCTTAGATCATTGCCTAGAAAAGTCGATTTGCACTAAGTAATCGATATGTCTTCAGAAGACAATATATTTATCTGCTGATCTCATTAATTTTGCAAAGTATTGATATTGAAGAGATTTTTAACAAACACAGAGGGAGAGCGAGAGAGAGAGAGAGAGACAGGGAAAGAAACCGACTATCCTACCCATTCAATCTACATATTTAACTAATTAGATAGAGAATTCGAGATGACTCAATTGAATGAGTAACTAATATGATTTTGATTTCAGGTAATACGGCCCAGCAGACGACTTATCAACAGGCTAAGGCGCCGAGCAGCAACACTTTCAACAACACCATTATCATCTGCATCTACGTCAGTGTCAATAGGATACATTTATGCAGAGCCGCAGCTTTAGATCGAAACCTGCATTTCATCGCAGCAATAGTAGCAGCAGCAACAATAACAACAACAACAACAACAACAACAGCTGCTACAACAACAATTCGAAGTATCATCGCAGCCGCAGATCTGGCGGCGGCACAAGAATGGCATCGGGTCATATAGAGCGCAGCAACGGCCAGGGCATGAGCAGTTCACCTGCTGGCCATCATCGTCAACGCAATTATTCAAGTGGACAGTCGCAGGGTCAGGTACAAGCACAGAGACAGGGAGAGGGACAGGGACAGGGAGAGGGACAGGGACAGGGAGAGGAAGAGGGACAGGGACAGGGACAGGGACAGGGACAGGGACAGGCACAGGGACAGGGACAGGGACAGGGACAGGGACAGGGAGAGGGACACGATCAGGGACAACGTCAGAGCCACAGACAGGGCCAGGGACAAGGACAGGGACAGGGACAGAGCTACGGGCGCATCAATAACTCAACAAGTAATATCAATCTTGGCAGACATGTGCCGATCTTCTACAGACACTGCTCCGAGTATCATTCGGGATCGCATGCAAACCTAAATCCCCCAGCCAACATATACAACGTGCCCCCGTGGAGCGGCTGGAATGCGCACCAGCAACAGCAGCAACATCAGCAGCAGCTACAACAATTCGCTCAGAACCACCATCATCATCTGGTACACCAGCAACACTTGGCTCACCAGCAGCAGCAGCAGCTCGCACATCAGCAGCAGATCTTTGAGCTGCAACCGCTGCAGCCGGCGCGGTCGCATCAGCTGAATGTGCGTGCGCCTAGCTTTACGCCAGCCAGTGCCAGAGCTGTTGGTGGCTCAGCAGCAGCAGCAGCAGCAGCAGCAGCAGCAGCAACAGCAGCAACATCGGCAACAGCAATATCGGGACCGGGTACGGCGACAAAGTTTCTAGTGGCAAGTGCGGGCTTGGGCATGGGACTGGGTATGAGTGTGGGTATAGCAACGGGCCGACGTCCGGCGATATCATTGCTGCCTAGCCAGTCCCAGCCGCAGCTGCACACTCAGGCGCATTCGCACTCGCGCAGCCAATCGGATCGTAGCAATGGCAGGCGCCAACAGTTGCCGGATCTATTTCAAACGGTTATCAAACTGATGCGTGAGCTGAACCGTTCGGTTAGCTATCCGGAAATAATTGGCATGCTATCGATGCGGCTGAAGCGCTTGCCAGTGGAGCTCAAACGTCATATACCCCATACATTGCATGGCGCCGTGGCCAATGGATACTTGCGCAAGGATGGCAATTACTATACGCTTCTGTCGGAGCAGGAGCAGAAGGAGATTATGAAGCGCAACCAGGAAGCAGCCAAGCGTGCCAAGGAGCTAGAGAAGCAGCCGTTGTCGTGGCGCATACGTTAGGAGTCAACATTTTTCTTTAGATGCAGCAATCACTCGCAACTAACTTGGCCGTTGCCAGGGATTTGGAGTGCAGTTCATATGTTCATATATGATGTTTTTGTTTCCGCGTTATTTGCACACTCTTCAACAATTTCCCACCAATTCCCCCATCTGCCAACAATCATTGATATCATCCCCAACTAAGCGTACAACCCTCTACACGCCGTGAATCTAACGAAATGCCAAATTGTTACATTGCTACATATACATATATATATATATATATCGTATATGCATATATATCTGTATACATGTCTATATATACACCAAACGCTGGGCTGATGCCGAAAGACATTTGGGTATTCTCTGAAATTTAAGTTATTCTTTTTTAAGCCATTTCAATTGGCAAACCCTTCGTGTAAAATAATAAAAAAATTTAAGTTCGATTACTCTGGCATTTTATTTTGATCCCGACCGATATATAATGTTGGATTACCCTCTGCAGCGAGCCTAGGCAGTTCCCTCTGACGTATAATTACTCGATTGTGAAGAATTCCTGATCTCGTATGATCATCTTTCATATTCAGTCTAGTCTCTTACTTTTCAGTTTTCCAGCTACCCCCAGATCCCTCTGGCTATCCACCACGACCAGCTGATGACCTACCCCAAGACTCATGTTAAAGACTCTCTCTCTCTCTCTCTCTCTCTCTGGGACACGCATTAGCTATCGTATATTGACTTGATAGTTCATTATTCTTGATCATCTCAGACTAATGATCATCTTTCCTATTCAATCTAGTCACATTTTTCCAGCTACCCCCAGATATCTCGGGCTATCCACCACGACCAGCTGATGACCTACCCCAAGACTCATGTTAAAGACTCTCTCTCTCTCTCTCTCTCTGGGACACGCATTAGCTATCGTATATTGACTTGATAGTTCATTATTCTTGATCATCTCAGACTAATGATCATCTTTCCTATTCAATCTAGTCACATTTTTCCAGCTACCCCCAGATACCTCGGGCTATCCACCACGACCAGCTGATGACCTACCCCAAGCCTTATGTCAAAGACATCATACAGTACATCATTTTATATTGAAATATATTTTACAGTTTGTTCGATTACAAGGCGAATTTGTTAATGTTGGCTTTTGAGTGACATGTGGTACTCTAGCTTTATCATTGCGTATTTCCCTCTTCGGCTTTTGTTTGCTGACCGGCGGACTGTTTGACAACAGCATCGTCGCGACTTCTATGATTTTGTGGGGAATTACAGTTGGATGAATTATGTTGGCTTTGCTCCCGTGGCTCATTTGGATCCAAGCGACTGGGCACAATGGAGTAGCGATAGTTTCTGACACGCAAATATCCATAGATGAGAGCATCGTGCAGATTGACAGTTATTTGTCGCTTGAGCTCTTCATCGGATCGATCCAATCGCTCCGACACGGCCTCTACGATTTCGTGCTGCGTCAGCGGACGCTCCGATTCGGCGACCACCCTCAGTATGCTACTGAACAGATTCGGTATGAGTTTGCGTCGCGGCGCATGATTTGGGCCATTCGGTCTCATTATTATTATTATTTTTTTTTTTTCGCCACGGAAGCAAACAAATGTAAGCTAGCAGAGTAAAAGTCTGACAATACTGTTACACAACTTTTTTTTTTTTTTTTGTGAGCTCATACGGTGCTCTGACAGCCTGCCAATCAAAGCATACTTGTGGGTTAGCTTGATGAGTTATCTGAATTAGATATATTGTACAGAAGTAACGTGGTTTCGGTAGAGATCGTTTGGTGAAGCATATTCCTGACCTAGCTAAGAAAAGAAAGCAAGTGATAGAGAATCAGTTGTAGATTGTTTCCATGGGTCAATGGGTCTATCTGTTGAGAAGGTCCCCAATTAGGCATGCCTATTTATGGGCAAATCGGAGAAAGTGGCTTTACCTCTCTCATACTTTATCAGACGATGGTAGAGAAGGCTGTATGTATATATTTCCAACTATAAGACGTTAACTTCAATAGACTTGGCTTGTTAAATAGATAGATGTAGTCGAACTAATAAAGCAACAAAGCGTCGCACTAAATCCATTCATTCTGTCTACTCATAGAGCTAGAACGCAAAGTAAAGCCCAATTGATGTTTCATGTTGTTTTGCAGTCGACCACTTATGAAATGCTTTAAGAGAAGCGGAAAATATGTTGATTGCGCAATGTGAAACGTAGACAACTTGAGGGTTGGTCTAAAGCCAAATGCCAAACATTTGAGAATTCTGATTATATTGAAGTAAATGCTGGAGACACTTTAAGTGCCTCTAACCCAAAAAAAAGTAGAAGAGGCAAAGCTGACTTTGCGGTTGCCGTCTCAGCAGCAACTTCACTGAATGGCAGACTAGACGAAGACAAAAAGAGAGAGCGAGAGAGAGAGGGAATGAGCTAGCTAGACAAAGATGTAGCAAGCGGTCAGACTGAGGCTGGTTTATCGATTCGCCAAGAGTTTCGAGGGCAAATCGCTATTTGGCTGTGTAATAAAATGTGAAATGCGGGCAACTTCACGAATTGAAACGACAAAGAATCTGCGTCTCGGAAATTTGCATAAAGCAAGTAGCGAGGGCGCGACAGATACAACAGATGCAGATACACAGATACAGATGCAGGCAATGAGAGAGAGAGAGGGCGATAGGGGAGGCGCGAGCAGCGAGCTCTGAAGTTGACTTGTGGACTGAGCAAACTGGGCAACATCATTGTTATAGTCGTACTTGTTGGCAGTTGTTGCCATCATTGTTGTTGTTGTTGTTGTTGTTGTGTCTGGCACGTGTCACAGGAAATTTAGATAGCTGCAAATTTCCATTGGTTGTCGCATAACACAATAACCGCAGCCTGATTGAAATCAGTTTGAGTGCCGGCGCATTTAACGAACAGATACACAATCAAGCCATGCGTGTGTGTGTGTGTGTGTGTGTGTGTGTGTAGCGTATCTGAACTTTTCAATGCCTCACTTTCGGCTGCAATTAGCTGAACTAAAAAGGGGGGCCATGTGCCGCATGAGCTTAACAACAATCGATAAACTATCGATATATGCATATATATATCCAGATCCAGCCAGAGTTATGGCAGTATTTTCGCATCTGCCCTGTTCTATAATCTATAATGGCAGACCAATCGGTCAGAGCTCATTTATGCATTTATGCATCCTTCATTGGCTCTTCCACATTTAACTCGCTAGGATTACGAATCGAACAGTCTGACTATATTGTGCTGGCTGGTCCATTTCGTGGCGCCCATTTATGCAGCTGTCGCAGTTGATTAGCAAGTTTTTTGGGCGCAGCTTTCACGCATTGCTGACAGGCCAAAAAGTTTTGTATCCATTTCCATTTCCATTTCCATTTCCATTTCCATCTCCATCTCCAGTTGATATTATTTGGCTGAGCGCATTGCGTAGCTCTCGCTTCAGCCTTAATTATGACTGACAAGCGGAGGGAAGCAACAACACTCTCGCCTAGCCTGTTGCAAGTTAAACTAATCTGGCACAAGTGATTAAGCAAAGCCCCCGAAAATTTGTCGAGTAACAATTAAAATCAGCTCTCGTCTCGCCGAAACTTTTCTGCGCTACCACAAAAACTAACCCTAAATGACCCACACACACACATAAGTCCATGCCCACGCAATTAACCAAAACTTTTGCCAGCTATCGTCACGCCCTATGTCTACCTACATAGATATCCTTCTTCAACCCCACTATCTACCTCATCGCTCTATTCAGCTTTTGGCCTATGATATACGCATTGCATATAATTCATTTTACGTTCACGCTTAAGTCTTCACGTCTCCCGACTCCCATTCCCAGTCGAGCTGCCGGTGAAGCGTGTAAGTGCCTGGTCAGTAACTGCCTTGGTCCACAGGATGCGTCTGGCGTCTCAGTGGCGTCAGCGATGCTAGCATCAGCTTTTTAATGCTCCGCCCCCACCAAAAGCGCAGACAGTGGCGTTGGCTGGCTACAATTTATACAAACGGGGGACGTTCAATAGCAATCGAAAATTAAATTGAATATGATGAAAATGCTTTCGGGGCATGGCGCATGATTTGAGGCATTCTGAATAGCAAACAGCCAGCATTAAGTCAAGATTCCACCTGGTCCAAGACAACTTTTCCTTAATCGTCCTCTCCTGCTCCCTCGCTGCATTCTGTCTGTCAATTTGTTTATTCAATCGATCGTTTTCACTATCGGTATTTTTGCATGCATAGCTGGAGTCAACGCAATCGCCGTCTGCTCGAATTTTAAATTTCCAAAGATTTGTAAAAAACAAAAAGTTCAGAAGAGAAAAACTAGTTCCACATATCCAATAGAAGCTTGTCTCTTATCGATAGATTGGTTATAATTTATATATAATTTCTTAAAGAGATCTGGCGAAAGCATATCTTTACACTCTTCTTATTTAACTCCATATACTATTTGTGATTAACAAATATTTTGATTACATACTGACTACATACATCAGTGCTCCACACACATTATGCGCTCCCTTTGGGCCCCCTTTCAGCTGGTGACGCCTCTGGCGTGTGTCTGTGGAAAGTGAAGCTGGCAAAGGCTAGCGCATAATAATGATTCGGGCATTATGCCTGGCTGGCAGCTTAAAGCGAAGCAAAAAGTTTTCATCATAAGTTGCCTTATTGTTATTGTTATTGTTGTTGTTGTTGCCATTGAATGGACTTGTCTATGGTCATCGAGGGATTGCAGTTTGAGTGTCGATTTGTTGCTCCGGCAGATTTATAAACGCAGCACGCGATGAAAAAAAGCAGAGTACAAAAAAAAAAAAAAAACAGCAATAGGGAAAGTTGCGTGCTTTACTCAAATGGTCAGCTATTGTTGCCATTGTTGTTGTTGTTGCTGTTGGCACACCCTGTAGGCGTTACTAATCTAATTTGCAGTTATTGGCGGCCAGATTAGCACACGCCACATATGTGTGTAATGCGCATCGCGTGAGCCCAGTGCCAAACAAAGATTCCATTTTGTATTGCATAACATTTGCCGCACAACGGGAGCCAGCACCACCAACACCCCCATTAACACCACCAGTGCCTGGCATACATTAGTCTAAGCTGTGCAAGTGCAAAACATAATGAAAATGATGTCAGTTTGATAAGATTTTCGTTGAGTGTGCAAATGTGTGTGTGTGTGTGTATGTGTATGTGTGTGTGTGTGGGTGTGTGTGTGTGTGAGTGTTTTATTGTATTGTATTAGGCCGCAAGTTATTGGAAAAGTTTGACTGCCGGAAGATGCCTAAAACAATACAAATACAGATACAGATACATGGCAAAGCATTTGTATAACAGTTTGCAATGGCTTGTATAACAAATGTGATTTACTTGTAATGCGCCTAAATGATAATAGTTGTTTGTGTCTTTTAAAGAGTGTTCAAGTTTTGAAATTGTAGCGCTCATATACCAAACTTGATTAATCAATCTTAGAGCTTATCTTTGATTCGTTTTGTTATAAGACTTGATGTAATATCTATACTCTCTATTTACGCATACTCATATGCGAGTACCTGAAAAGTGAGCTTAAGCTACTTACCATATTTAATGTGATATAACAGTACCTCTAGGTACGTCTAGTACCTCATTTCGATCTGTATAACACTTATGTGTATAACAGTTATTTATTATTACTTAGCAATGTAATAAATATGTATAACAAGTTTGTTTAAAAATGTTAATTTGTATAACAGTTCACATATGTACATATACTGTTATACGAACTCACATTGATTAGCACAGCTGCTCTTATATGTGCTTATATGGGATAGATAAATATCCATATCAGCACTTAATATACCATCATAAATATACATGTATGTATGTATGTGTATAACACTTTTCATTCATCAGGAATATCCAAGTGAATCACTTAAGTAATTAATTGAAAGAACTTATATTCACTTTCTGCCTTTAACTTTGTCTTGCCCATTTGATTGAAGCTCTTTTTTTGCCGTATAACAGTTGCTTAGGTCACGCAACTTGTGCATGGCCATGCCCATCTAACGACATTTATCTATTGGCTAGGGCCCCAGCTGTCATGTAACGTAACGGACGCATTGTCAAAGTGTCAACGCAGCAACTTGCCACTGACAACGCCTATCAAATTAACCAAAACAAAATTGCATTAAGGCTGAAAGTACCAACGATAGACTGCACACAGTCTCCATGCGTGTGTGTGTGTGTGTGTCGACACACACCAAAATTATTCATTGCACAATGCGGTTCAGACAATTTATGCTAATCAACATCAATCGATTTGCATGCCATGCATATGGCCAAAGCATAAAAGCTGCCTATGTCCACGGCCCGAGCAACGTGCAGCTAGTACTGCTGCCCGCCCACAGATGGAGCGACAGATCGTTTGAATATGGATTGGACTGGGATTTTATTTTGCTGTTTATTGGGCGGCTGTTGTTGACTATGCGGCTCGATGGCCATTCCTGCCACTTGTCGAAATGCGCATGTGTGTGTGTGTGTGTGTGTGTGTGTGTGTGTGATATGAATGTTCGAGTGCGCCAAAGTGGACAATCAGTGCATATGGGTAATTGCATATAACGAAGTGGATGGTCTTTCAACTGTCGATGCGTTGGCGACTGGCTGCTCCTACGCTGCTAATGATGCTGCCTGCGACAGCAATAATTTTCAAAAGATTTTTTCTATTTTTCCCGAAGCCAGCCAGCGGGTCATGACGAAGAATAGTCGCTCTATGCGTGATAATAGAATATGACTTTATAATAGCTAAATAATTTGAATAATACTAAAACAGGTTGCTTAGCAAATATTTTGGTGAAACAATTATAAATGTTTAGCATCGCACGTATGTATAACATGTGCATATAAAAGTCGTGTATAAAAGTTTTGTATAACAGTCAGGATTTTTATGTATAACAGTTATGTTAAAGTCACGTTTTATAATGCATGTGCAGAACAATCATGCATAGAAGAATTGTATCACACTTATAACAGTTGAGTATAACAGATTTTTAGAAAATGTTAATGTTTAACATAAATGCTTATACTTAACTTTACTTTGATGTATGCAAAGCTTTATCAGTTCACCTAATAACAGTTCAATAGGACAGTGTATTGAGCTGTTATTACTGACTGTATGCATCCCATCCATTGCCAACTCTTTGATGCTTTATGGCGATATTATGTAAGAGACAACTTGACGTTACAACTGACTGCATGACAATTGCATAGAAGAGTCTTTATGTAGCAAACAGCATGACAATTATTGAGTAATCATATTAGGTTTGTGCGCGTGTATGAATCGCAGCATCTGACTGCGTTTCATGGACACACACAGCAGGCCGAAGGCGAAACCGAGCAATGCAGCAACTAATTAATTCACCCACTCGCTGAGCCACCAAAGCGCCATTTTGCCAACCACCACCTGAGCCAGGGGAGCGCGTAACAGTTTGCAGTTGATATATGTATGTATGTATGTATGCAACGCATTGGTACACATGCTGTCAACGCAGCCATCATCGGTCTGGTCAGCTTCAACATCGTCATCATCATCATAATCATCCTTGTTATTGTCATCTGCTATAGCCATAGGTATTCCGGAACATGCTCATGAATTCGTACTGTATGCCAAATGAACTTCGCCCAGCTGCGGATTCGGACTAGTCATACATACCGACACACGTATGCGCAGCAAAAATGAAAAAAATAGCTAAATATTCAGAAATAGCTAAATAACCGAAACTGGAATACGCTTGCTTTAGACTAGATAGGCTATCTATGGAATTTAGTTATAGCAAATTATAATAAAAAGATAATAATGAATAATGAATAATGAATAATGAATAATGAATAATGAATAATGAATAATGAATAATGAATAATGAATAATGAATAATGAATAATGAATAATGAATAATGAATAATGAATAATGAATAATGAATAAAATAATGAATAATGAATAATGAATAATGAATAATGAATAATGAATAATGAATAATGAATAATGAATAATGAACAATGAATAATGAATAATGAATAATGAATAATGAATAATGATAATGAATAATGATTAATGATTAATGATTAATGATTAATAATTATTGAATAGTAAATAATGCATATAACGTAATTAGCACTGCTTATAATTATTTATCATTGCAATGACAACAATAATAATGATAATGGTACTGTTATTTTTCTAAATATTAATACTTATAGTATCGACAACGAGAATGGTAATGTTCATTGTAATGAATAAGCCAACTAAAATGCTAACGCTAAAATGCCAATAATGATAAGGACAATCTAGTTTGTATTAATGCTAATGACGAGATAATAATAATAATAATAAAGAATTGGCGAGTCTACGCATCAAATAGGCATCAAATACTCTTCGTTCTGTTTGCAGTGCATAGCAGCAGCTCCGATGGATGTGGAAATTCGAGTTTGATTTTCGCTGTTTGTGGAGAATTTTGTAAATTTTGTTGCGCTGAAGAGTGGCTGGGTTAGAGCTGCATTGGACTGGGTAATTTTGTAATTGATTAGCATTCGATGGTTGAGGGCAATGTCAAAATGAGGAATAGGAATAGGAATCTAGGAGGCGTGGAGGTGACAGGTTTGCACAGCTGTAACTGAGGCAGCCATGAGCCAACATTGGACATATAGTCGAAATCAGTTCACACGGAGGTTGATTTTCTATTTATATTGCTCGAAATTTGTTTTTCAAAATTGTAGGAGTTGTGCGCCATTAAACAAGAACCGCACAAAAGCAAGAAACATTATTGATTACGACAAAAACAAACAAAAGACAGAGGACCACATATAGTTTATAAAAATATTTATATATATATAGAGATACATATTTGCGTGTATATATATATATGTATATACGTTAACCAAATCTTATTGTGATAGCACGGAACGCAACGAACGAAGAAAGTAGACGAAGGTCTAACGCACATCAGGATTATGTTGCTTAAGGATCAGCCATCATTCAAGGAAGTGGCCAAGGTGTTCATAGTAGGTGAGTCGGCCAAGTCCTAGAAGGCCAGCCAATCGGGATTACTAATCCAATCGAAACCCTTTGGCAGGCTTGGCACTGCGCTCCTATGTAGCCAACGGCGATGGGGAACAGCGCAGAACATGCTTTGGGCACGAGCTCTCGCGCCGCATCTGCATGGCGGCCAATCGTCACAGGGCCAACAATCGCCATCGCTTGCTTAAGTTGATGTCGCCGGAACGTTTGAAGGAGTTCGAATTGAAGAACAAGACCCGGGCACTCCAATCACCGCGTGATCTGACCCACAAGACTCGGGAGTTTGCTGCCAATACAAATTTGAATACCAAGTTATAAATGATATACTCAACATTAGGTTTAATACAAGTTTTTGCATCGTCTCGGATGTGCTTCGGCTGTATTGGGTTGACTGGGAGGAACGGGGGGGACTTTGGATGCAGTGCAATTAAGTAAATCATACTATGGAGTTGTAATTTGAAACATCCTCAAGCATGGGATATATGCTCAACCAAAGCATCCTGCTCGCCTCGCTGAGCACACAGCTGTCATCACGGCCAGTGCTGGCACAGTCTGGCTTTTTTCGAGCTAACAACTCGATGGAGTAGCTGTTTTTCTTATTCGCCCCTAAGGCTAGCCATTTTTCAGGCAGAGCTGAAGCTGCGTCAACTTTCGGCAATGAACTTCAATGTATGGCTGTGCAGTCCACATGCTGGCTTAACACATCCTGCCAGGATATGCGCCCGACTGGCCAGAGGTGTTTGCATAGAGAGAGAGAGAGAGAGAGAGAGGAATGACTAGAGCTGGGGAACTGCTGCAGTTACTCGCTGTGCCATGCAAAGCTTGTGCTGCTGCATTGTTCCTGCCTAATTGTGTGCAAGGACAACAGCCAGGCTGGCAGTCTGACTGTCTGCTTGGGTTAGGGCCGCCACAGCAGTTGCATAATTTTTGCAATTGTCGCAGAGCATAACTTGGTAGCAGCAACCTACTTGCCATGTTGGCCAGGTGGGGGCAGCTGCACCTGTGCCCCTGAGCATCCTGTACAACTTGGCCAGAAACATTGCCACAGCTACAACTTCATTTTGAGCATTGCACTGCCGGCTGCCAACTTGGCCAACAACTTTTGAGTGTAAATAATTGTCAGAGCACCAGGGCTGAAGAAAAGAAAACAACAAGAAAACAAAATGCAACCGCAAAAATTCTGCAGCAGCAGCTTCACAAGCGAATGCCTTTGTTGTTGCTGCTGGAAAGTGTTTTCCTACTTGGGTGCTCAGCATTTATGGATATTTATACGCTTTGTGCAGTCACTCGCCCACCGACTGCAGCGCCAATTAGTCTCATGCTCTCTCTCTCTCTCTCTCTCTCTCTCTCTCTCTCTCTCTCTCTCTCCCTCGCTGTTTTTCATGTCGCCATCTGTCAGCAGCATTCCGCAAAAGTTGCCTCGGCAACAAGAGCAACTCTGACATAACTGAATCACAGACAGATGGACGCCCACACACACACACACTCTCTCTCTCTCTCTCTCTCTCTCTCTGTCTCTGTCTCTGTCTCTCTCACTCACCCACGCATAAGTGGATTATGTGAATGTGGCATTTGCAACTTTCAAAGTATTGAAAAGTGCTCGAAGCTGAACAATGCTGCCTTTTACAACACTGTTCGCAATCACTTGATAAATAATATGCACAGAAAATAATATACAGAAATTGTATATGCAAGAGCTAAAGAAACACTGATGCAAATGAGCTATATAAGATATAGCTACATATATAAAATCTCTCTTCTAGATTTCCGATATACTACATTTGTCTACTAAAACTCTATTATAGTTCTGTTCAGTCAGCCCTTACTCTTGACATTTCTCAATCTTCCATTGCATACTGTTCTTTAACATCTTTCCTCTCAACTCTTCATTTGCATATCTATACCCTTCCTTCATTGAGTTCTCTATACGTCTTTGTATAGAGCCCATTTCTAGCTTCCCTTTCTGTATCTGTCATCGAGCTCGCTTTTACGCTCAAATTCTTAGTCATTCTTCTCTCACACACACTCTATCTCTCTCTCTCTCTCTCTTTTTCTTTCGTCTGTTCGCTTTTGGCTAAAATCTATCGATAGTTTTCATAGGACACATTGCATTAACTGTCACACGTTTCCGGCTCTAATTTTTATATAGGCAGACGGTTGAGAACTGAAAAATATTTAGCTTAGTTCAGATCGTTATATTTTCATTGTTTATTTTTTTTTTTTCGTTTCGAGCTCAAAAATAATTAAAAAAAAAAAAAGAAATGGCAGAGACCATTCGTCTTTTTAAGCGGTCTACTCTGAATCCGGGTGCCGAAGTTTTCAAGCCACGTGGCGGCGGCGTAACTTTTGCTAATACAAATTTGTTAATGCCCGAAGGCCAAGACATCCAGCAGCAGCAGCAGCAAACTCAGCAACAACTAAATTATAGTGGTCAGATCATTGGAAATTGGCATCAAGCAGGACAACAGCTGCAGCCGGAGCAGCCGCAGCAACAGCAGGTAAATCCATGCGCATTGCATGGCAATGGCAATTGGGTGCAAGTTCGGCCAGCACTTTCGCAGCAACAATTGCAACTGTTGCCACCAAATCAGGTGAACTACGTTGTGCAAGGCGACAACAATTGGCAACAACAACAGCAGCAGCAGCAGCTGCAGCCGCAGCCGCAGGAACAGCAGCCCCAGCCCCAGCATCAGCCGCAGCAGCAGCAGGTGCAGCCTCAGCAACTTCAATATATTATGCATGGTCAGAACACTTGGCTACCGGTTGCTCCGAATCAGCAAGTGCAGTACGTCGTGAAAGTCGACAGCAATTGGGAACAGCATCTACAGCAGCAGCAGCAGCAGCAGCAGCAACAACAACAAGAGCAGCAGCCGGAACAGGAGCAGCACCAACAGCAACAGGAGCAACAGCAGCAGGAGCAGGAGCAGCAACAGCCATACGTTGTGCATGGTAATAACAATTGGCAACGTATGGATCAGGCACAGGCAGTTAATCAGCAACAACGCATCATCGGTGGCAGCAACAGCGAACAAAATTTGCAAGAAATTAGGGAGCAGCAGCAAGAGCAAGTGAAGGAGCAGCTGCCAATCGATAAGCCTATCAATAGCAGCTGGGAGGAGGCTGTTAAGAATGAGGAGGAGCAAATACAGCAGCAGCTACTTCAACAGCAACGGGCACAGGAGCAACAGCAACTGCAATTGCAATACGAAAATAGAAACATGCAGCCAATTGCTCAAGAGCAACAGCAACAGCAGCAGCAGCAACAGCAACAGCCATTGGAGCAACAGCCATTGGAACAACAGCCGCTGGCTCCTCAGCCTGTTATGTGGGTTCCCGTTGCTCAGGCAGTTCCGTCGTCTAATCCACCCTATGTGATCCTTCAGCCCTTGCCGTACCAACAGCAACAGTTGGCACTGCCGGCCAACGTAGTGCCGCAGGGTCATGATCAGTTGGCTGCCAATTCCAACTACTATCAGCAGCAACTCCAAATGCAGCAACAGCAGCAGTTGCAGTTGCAGCAACAGCAGCAACAGCAGCAACTACAGCTCCAACAGCAGCAGCAGCAGGAGCAGCAAGAGCAGCAGAAAAAGGAGCAGCAGCCGTACCATTTCCAACTGTCACGCGCTTTTCATTCACGCACTCATGACTTTTCACGCTATCATCACGAGTATAAGCCGGGTAATCAGGTACCAAATTCTTATGATGCATTGTCGGGCAAGAGCTTTCGTCCGCCGCCCAGGCCGTTCACCTACAGGCCGAAGCCGCCAAGGCGCGTTTTTTTCACGCCTCGTAATGATCAAATGCAGCAGCCGCAGCAAGTGGAGCAGCAGGAAATGACACAGCAGCAGGAATATGAGCAGCAGGAGGCGACAAGCGAACATCTAAATTCCTATCCATACGCAAAGCACGCTCGCAATCCCAATACTGATACCATTTACTACACCAATCCGATTCGTATCAATGGCTGCCGCGCACCGGCTCCAGGAGCGTCGACTTTGGTCCAATGGAACGACAACATTTTGGACTCGCTCCTCAGTCTGATGGCGGAGCACGGCGAGCCGCTTTCATTCGCATTTATACTGACCCAGTTGTCCGTGCGTCTCGGCTGCCCAGAGGAGATTGTCAAACGCCTGGCCCCAAATGCCATGTATGAGGCCTCCATCAAGGGCTACGTCCGCCGCATCAACGGTTGCTATGTCCTAAGCATTGATCCGGCTCTCGTGAAGCAGCACCTGCTAAAGTAGCAACAACGAATGCAAATTATTTGAGTTATTAGTTTATCCTTGAGTCAAAAATCCCATTAGATACACGAATGACTTTGCATTTCCAAAAACAAATACGCAAAGCATCGCGTCCTTGTCTTTTCTTTGTACGTCATTTATAATTTTACAAAAACAACAAAATATACGGTATTAAATCTGTACATCTTGTGGCAAAACTTTAGCTTGGGAACGTTTCAAATTTATTGATGTCAATCAAGTTCAAATACATCGATATGTAATAAAATTCATCGGTTTGTTGCAAAATGTAAGCGTCTTGGATTCTATCGATAGTTTGACCAGCTCTAAGGCACACAATAAAAATAGACTAGATCGAAATTGGAATAAAAACAATAGGAAGAATCATAGAATTTGCAAAAAGTAACCATAGAATCTGATGAGTCTGCTGTCAAGCTAAGGAGCCACTACTTAAATTTGCCATTTCTTATCCATGTTGGGCTATGAAATGCAATTTTTATGAATATGACCATCCATCATCAAGTCGAACATACCTATCGGAACGCATACTTTCCTTGCTTTTCCTTATTGACTATTCCTATTTCCTTTTGGAATATGCTAGATCTGTCCAGCAATATGATAAGCTGGTAACACTGATTGCACCATCCAAGGGTTGCATGGTTAGTGATCATACGAAAAAGCTCACGAATTAATCGATAAAAGTTAGCACTTACGTTAATTATATTCAAATTTTAATTAATTAAATATATTGCAGCTATGAATATGCTTAACTATGATATATATATGATATATATATATATATAAAAAAGAAGCTAGAATTCTGGCTAGGCTATTTAGAATTTATATAAGCTAGTCGATTTTCAAATAGGCTCAGCTAAGCAACACTGTTTGGTATATGTATGCAGCTCTTCCGATACTAATCGCTGACGGTTTGATAGCCAACTCGCCGAGTGATCCATGGAATCGCCGCGTCGCGCATTAATTGCATGGGGAAATCACTTTGAACTCCATTAAAAAGGCAACTTAATCAACTTGAGTCAAAGTTTGCTATTGCACCTGTAAAGCATCCACTACGCCCACTTTCCTCCCACGCCCACGCCCACGCCCACTCTCCAGCACTGCGTTTACACCTCATTTTTCTGCTGAATGGCCTAAAAATTATTAATTAGTCTCGACGCTGCCCCGTTTAACCCGCTCCACTGTGCGCCCTTTGTTTGCTTCGCCAAACTTTCTGGCAAGTGAATGAAACGCACATTTTGTTGCCCCCCTACAGGCAATTCAGGCAGCTCTTAAATATTTCATATTTAATTGCGCGCGTAAGCATTGCAACCCTGTAACATACAGAGTCAACCCCCAGTGGGTCCCGACTTACCTGTGGAGGGGGCTGGGACCTTTGAAATTGGCAACATTAATAAAATTAGCCCGTTCGAGTGTTTGTATGGAACATGCCCCCTCCCTGCTCCTCATCCATCCTCCATCCGGCTGCCATGTCGAGCCGCTTTTACTTTTACATTTTTCACTTGATTTCTGACACGCCCATCGAGAAATAACCTTTAAAATCGTATTAGCCTGACGTGATCAAAGTGCGTAGCTGCCTTCGGGCGCACTGTGGGGCCACTCCTCGAAATTGGCGGCGCCTCCAGGTGTCCGACTTGTCGCCAGCCAGAGTCAGGTCCCACGTGTTTAGTTAAATGGCAAAAACACAAAACGACTTTGTGATGAGGGTTGTCTCCGCCTCAGCTTGGCTCGATGTCAAGGACCTGATGGACGAAGATGCTCCTGTACACTGACAGAGATGAAGAACAGACGCCTTTAATTGTGAATGCTATAAATAACAAATTGAAATTTTTGTTTTTACTAAGCCCTAGATATCAAATGATGCTGGTCCGAGCTCAAGGGGCTCTCGCCTTTGTATAGCTAACAGGCATCGCTTTAGCTGCCACAATGGGGCAGCATTTCAGTAACAGTAACAGCTGTTGGCTGTCTTAGCGTGTGCTTACTGTACTTGGCTTACAAAGCTGTTATGGATCTGGCATAGAGTGGGTCGACGCCTTCAACGTAGCAAATTGCCTATGAACGGATACGGCAGGCCAGCCACCTCTCTCACTCCCTCTCTCTCTCTCTCTCTCTCTCTCTCTCTCTCTCTCTTGCTCTCAGTCTGTTGCTGTCTTTGTCTGCTGCTCTTTCATGCCTGTTTCCTGTATGTGCTTGTCACAGCTTGTCAATTTCAATTCGATATTTATTTTGTTGTGCGGGTGTTAGCTGTGCGTGTGCGTGTGTGTAATAAGCCACATTCGTTTATTTTAAAACCGCTTCAATTGTAACGCACACCCAATGCAATTGAATATCCATTCATCCAGACGTCGCCGCATGCCGCCCATCATCCCTCGCCGGTCACCCGGCCGCCCAACCGTCCAATCGCCCTACCCCTCCCGCTGCGAACGCCTTGCGCTCTCTGTGTGTGGTCAGCAATTTGATGTTTCAGTGCACCACCCACACCCACACCCACACACACCCACACACATACACTCAGCGAGCGAGCGACACTACTCAGCGGTGCAGCAGCAGGCAACAACACATTTTGTGGTTTTCATAGCTGTTTTCATTGCGGCTGAAATCCTTTTCCGTTAAAGCACCGAGGATGCGGCTTGAATGGCAATGGGCCGTTGGCTAGAAGGCGCAGCAACTACAACTATACATGACCAACTCGCAGCGGAGCTGGTGGTGTTGGTGGCTGATCGAAAAGGGGAGGATGTCAGCACGCACGACTACATTGTCAAAGTTTTTTGTGTGTCATTATTGTGGCTGTTGGCGGTTGTTAAGCGAGAGACACAGAGCGAAAGAGAGAGAGAGAGTGTGTGTGTGTGTGTGCGAGTGTGGCTTGCTCTGTAGTTGTTGGCCTTCATGTCGCTGGCGCCATGTTTGTTGTTTCGGTTTATTAAAAACTTTTGCCACCCACTCAGAGCTGCGCAGCGACACCCACTAAGCAGCCCCACAGTGTCGCCCGCTTGCCCATTCTCGTTTTCATTCTCATTGCGAATGTTAATTACACAAACGGCGACAACACAGTCACAGTCAGCGCCAGCTCGAGCAACATCGAGCTCTGTGTCCAGGCCAGACAGAATACATTCAAGTAATAAACATTCGAATTCTCCCTTTCGAATAGTCTTCAAGCCATACCCGTACACCTCAGAATTCCTAGTCCAATCCTCTCGCCCAATCACATAATCCAACTTGTTTACTTTATGTGACTTTTATGTGAATTAAGTTGCACTTCTAATTGGCTCTCCTACTCTTGCTCTCGACTTCTCCCTCACTCTTTCACTCTCTCTGTTTGACTTTGTTCTTCTCTCTCTCATTCGCTCATTCTCATTTATAGCTTTTCTCAATGATTAATGATTACTAATGTCCTCATTGACATTTATACTTGATTATTAAGTTGAACCGTACGCCTCTCTATGCGATTCTCAGTTCAGTTGACACTTGAATTGGCGTATTTAGATCTTAAATCAGTAACCATAATGAGAGAGAGCAAGTCTTAGCAAAGATAAGCAATAGTGTTGGACAACGTGAGAGAGAGAGAGAGAGAGAGAGAGAGAGAGAGAGAATAATAGAGATGAGCGAGGAGATGTGCTCAATAGCAATATTATTGATTCCATTCACAATAGCATTAGATCTACCTTCAATATACAATTGAAACTAATTTAATATTTCAATTAGATCTTATTCTGTTTCTATTTCAATTTCTTTGCATTAGCTCCAATTTGAACATTATATTAATGCAGCTTACTGAAATCCCTTATACGTACTTCCTGCTCCTGCTCCCTCACAACGTAAATGCCTCCAAATAGACGGAAATGCACCTATTTTTTTGTTAACACTTAAATAGTATGTTCAACTGTGAATTGCGTACAGAATTACATTACGAGTGCTACACTTATTTGCACTTACCACTTTGGCCACAGGCAACACACGCGCGCTGCGGTTGCCGGTTGGAGCTATGTATATGTATGTATGCAAAAGAGAAGTAGAAAAATGGTCTCAGCTGCTGGGTTGCAAGTCTGTTGTCATTGTGGCTGTAGCTGTCGCAGGCTGCCACACTGATATTTATTTTTCGGGCTTACCTCTGTCCAGATGCGGATTGCACCTGGCCACAGCTGTTGGCTCTGTCTGTGAGCTGTCAGAGTCTGCGCTGCGTCAGAGCCGAGACTTGTCTGCTGTCTGTTGATGGCGCCCTCTGTTGTCTGCGGGCGTCATAACAAATTGCAGACACGTTTCCCTCTGTACTTTTGTCTTTTACTCTCTTCTCGCGACTTAAGCTCTTTAAGAAAAAAAAAAAAAAAAAGTTGCCAAACATTTCTATCGTTCGATTTTTCTGTAGTGATTTCGTTTAAAGCTCACTCTATCTGCAATCACAAAATATCAATCAGTTCGTAAATCAGTCAATCATTAAGTCAGCCATTCAATCATTAAATAATTCCATCATTAGTCAGTCAATCAAGCACTTAATCCATCAGTCAATCAGATCATCAATCAGTCAGTTGAGCAATCGGTCTATCAATCACACAGACAGTCTATCAATCGTTTATCAATTTGCTCCGTAGTCAGTCAGTCAATCAATCAATATACTAGTCAATAAGTCAATCCATCTGTCAGTCAATCAGTCAGCTCAGCAGTGCATCGAGGCAAATCCCAAGAGTATTTCATATAATATTCTCATCCAAAAAGATTCATTTAATGCGTTCAATCACATCACGTTTTCACACACCCATCTCTAGCTGCTTGATTGAAGCAAAGTCAATTTATAGCTTAAGGCCAGCTGCAAGCTAGCTTTAAGCTTGGCGACGTCTTCGCAGACAATCTGAACAGGATGCAAGTCTGCTACGGTGTCGCAAATGTCGCTTACTGTCTACCCCTAACACTCTCTCTCTCTCTCTCTCTCTCTCTCTCTCTCTCTCGCGCTCTCTATTTTGGTGTCTTTCGCATTGTCTTTGTTCCACGAGCGTCTATGGCTGCTTTCCGGGCTAAGTTGAGCGCAGCGCTCACGTACGAAATAATTATAGCGCAAATACGTGTGCCGCATATGCAATTCACATTGCTCACGACTACACGACACCGCCTCAGCCTCCGCCCAGCCGGGGAGAAGCCGCTCAACCCCCCCTCGCTGTGCACCCACGCAGCAACGTCTTTAGCTCGTGCCAGGCTCCTTTCCACTTTTAACCATTCCGCTTGGCTGTCAAGCTTTTGGCTGCCATTTTGTTGCTATATTTATTTTGGGCTAGCCCATTTTTAGGCATATATTTTTGGTAGTCCCAGCCCGCCCTCAGCTGCCTCCTCCGACTCTTTAACACCCCTTTTTGGAAACTTGGCAAAGTTGGTTCCGCTTTTTTTTCCTCTTCTTTTAACTTTGGGACTCGTTTTTCCTATGTCAAAATTTTGGCTTTTTCCTTCCATTTTTTTGGCACCCTCGCTTTGGCTTTGTTAACCATGTTTTTTTTTTTTTTCATTGTCTAATATTGACGGGCTTTTTATTTCGATATTAAGCTAACACACACACACACGTTGCAATAATTTTTAAACTTTTTTCCTTGGCTCTGTTGCTTTGTTGTGTGTGGCCTGGCAGTGCCTTTTCGGGTTCACTTCTTTGTTTTCCCAGGCATCATTTGGCTCAGTCCCTGATTACTTCAAGTTGAACACTTTATCCCAATGCCTATTACACCTATGCATATATGTACATATACATATGCCTACACATCAGATGCTGACTTTAGTTTTCGTACTCATTATACATTATACATTAAGTAAATTTTGTTATTCCTATGAACGAGATTCGATGATCTAGCTATAATCGTCTGTTTATCTATTCGTTCGTCTGTCTTTTACAACATTCGCTCTGTATAGCATTCAGGGTATCTGATGGTTAAGCGCATCTAACTGTTTCGTCCTTTGAACTATTTTAATAATACCCTATCATTGCATATACACATATGTAAAGTTGTTGAGTTTGATTGAAATGATGATGCCCATTTGGCAAGCTGATATTCTAGTTTTTGTTGACTTTAATTTGTGCTGGGCAAAACTTTGTTAGTCTCAGCGCCTAGCTGGGCGGGGTGGAGTCAGCACGGCAGTCGGGGTGCTGAGTGGGATTGTGTTTGTGCCACAGCTGTTGCATGCTGCGCCTAAAGTGTGCGCCAGCTCAACCACAAAACGCACACGTTCCGCACTGAATGAGGGACAGTTGGGACTGTGTGGGGTTGGGTATGATGAAGGGTAAGGGCAAGGAATGAGGAGACTAAGCAGAACTTGGCTATGGATGCGAGTTGCTAAAAATGGCAGCATGGCCAAAGCGCGCCAAAAACTGGCAAAACTTTGTGCCAAAGTCCAACATATGTTACTGTTCATGCATGCTAGCCCAGTTAGTCAGTCACGACGACAGCGGCAGGGTGTGCGGGCTAACTTAGTTAAGGATGAGTATAAGCACACACTCACACACACACACACACACACACACACACACAGCTGGCTGTCAAGACAGTGTAATTATAACAAGTTTTCAAGGCATTTGATATCATATATGTGTGTGCATAAGCGTGCATATATATGTTGGTGCTCAGATACCCTGTACACGTTAGACAAGTGATATATATATTATAATTAGATTCTATACTATATAGAGTATTTATGACATGTATATCTATATATAATATTTAACTCAACATAATATTTAAGCACATTAGATGCCCTGGAATACGTTTATATGTTAATCTATATCTTAGGAACCACGGAACTATTTTGAATGTTTATATTATTTAAGATATCAAAATTGAGATGAAAGCTTAATAAATTCTTTATATAAATATTTTAATTCACAGGAAATTTTCAGAAATTTTTCATCTATATATTGTTACTAAAAGCAATCCCAATTGGCTACACAATCTGTTATTACAGGGTATTTCATAGTCTGCCAGCCTTATAGTTGTTGTCAAGCTTTCTGAGTTATCCCTTTCTTTTCCTTCTTTCTTACTTTTTTTTCGGGGCGGGAATATCTTTGCGGCACTCGTTGCCTAAAATAAGTTTTTGATAAGAAAGTTATGATGAGTTTTCTACACACACACACACGCACACACACACACACACATATAGTGTCGCATGTATGCACAGCTGTTGATTTTGGCCAAATTAGTGGAAACACGTCTTGTTTTTCGGCTGCGGACGAAACATGTGCAACTAATTTGCAACGTTTGCAGCCAAAAGACACAAAACATTTGCAACATTCGGACACGCCTCTTAAAGCATTCAATCGCACACAGTCAGCAGCCAGGAGGCGACTGGCCTCCTGCCCTAACGGCTCTGTTGCTTGTGACAAACTAATTTGCAATTCCGGCACAGGTTCAGATCGGAGTTACTCCCGACCCGGCCTGTCTGCCGACTGTCAAAAGTTTATTTATTTGACACCGAAAAAAGTTGACACAGACACCAGAGACAGAGAGACAGAGAGAGAGGGAGAGCGGCGGAGGAAGAGTGTGAGAAAGGGCGGTGTGCGACAGGGCGTGGCTTGTCACAATGAAATCCGATTTATATGCCTGCCCAAAAATTGGATTACAATTGAGTTGTAATTATGCCGACAACAAAATGTGGTTGCTGCCTGCCCCCCCGAGCCACAAAAGCCTTGCCAGCTTGCATCCTCTTCCACTCTTCCACTCTTCCACTGCTCCACTGAGTTGTTCATCTGTTTTTCATGTTGCTGCTAGATGTCTAGGCAACATCTTTTGAAATTCGCATTTTGCATTAATTAAAACTGATTTAATTAAAGTGCCGTCGTGTCGCTTTTAAGTCATTTCTGTTTTCCAAAATGAAAATTAACCCTGGTTAGACGGCATTCAGTCTCTCTCTCTCTCTCTCTCTCTCTCTCTCTCTCTGGAAACACGCCCCACGGCCCATCTCTCGTGCTTAGATAGAAAGCACTCTCGACACGGTTTCTGGCAAAAATTCTTTGAAACGTTCCCTCAGAAAGGTGAAAGTTTAATTAAATATGCATCAAGTGTGTGCATTTTGATTAAGGACAAACACTCGACAGGCCAACACGAAAAGGCAGAAACGCTTATGTTTTACCTACAGCTACAGTAAATACTCGCATGCCGGCATTTAGCAGGCATCCAAAGTGTGAAGCGCCTGGCAGAGTTCATTGAGATCAACTTTAGTTTGGCCAACATAATTCAATTTAATTCGCTCAATTTCAATTTGCAGTTTGTTTGGGATTCTGTTTTTTTTTTTTTTTCTTAATAATGAATACAGGGTATTTAATAGTCGTAATGTCTCTATATAAATTTGATTAATTCATTCAATATTCGAGCTTAAATTGTTCTCATATTTTAATTGAATCGAACGGCCTAAGAAGTTGCTTCGATACATTTGCCCAGAGCTGCTCTAACGACCTATTTATCGATATCTTTTCGACTCAAAGTCAGTTCGATAATGTCTTATCCACAGCAAACTTACTCGTTCATTTTTTTGCAATTTTTTCTATTCTTTTATACTATTAGTTCCATGGAGAACCTTTCTCTTCTTCTTTCAAGCAGAAGTTCACATTCACTCTGGCTCGGCTCACGTCACTTTCGAACTAGTGAAACGAAAAGTGATTCAAATCAGAGAGTTTTTGTGTGAACATAGTAGCCGTGCGAGCTTTCATCAGAGTGTTTCCTAGGCATATTCACAAAATTTATTTTTAGACTAGAGAACAGACGTTCAGATAATTTTTAATATTTTACTTTTGTTTTTCCCGCCCCCAAATTCCGGTATAGGTCCAAAACTAAGAAAAAAAACCTTTTGGCAAACCTCGTTAGTACTAAAACACATTTTGGTAATCAAAATTTCGCAATTAGTATCAAAATTAGGGAAACAAGAAAGAATTCAGGAATACATAGCCAAATATACGCACTCGCACAGCAAAAGAGAAAAAAAAAACCCGCACACGAGTAAAAGCAATGAACCCACATCGTCACAGACAATTGAATTTTCGTCAGCGCCGACCCTTCCCTGAGCTCCATTGGGGACCAAACGAGGAGCAACATCACGACTACGATCGCTTCATACCGCCGTTGGTAGCAGCGCGTTTACAGCACGAGAATCCAATGGATGTTGCCAGGTTTGTGCAAAATCTTCGAATAATTTTACAGCGCCAGCGCGTCCATTTCGATATGGGCGAGGGCGATGGAGTCCATGTGTGGAGCTGGCGTCTGCCCCCCCGCCCAGCTGATCAGGATGGTGGCGGCGATTATCTACGACCACGACGACGAGTGCAGCCACAAATGCTGCCGGCTGTCAATAGGTTGCCCGAAGCTCAATAATTCTCGACCGGCATGAATCCAATTCCCGCATCCCCTTGTCTTCCGCCCCATTCTCCCCATCCTTCTTTTGGCGCAAACTTCGGAGCGGTGCCCCAACTGAGAAGAGCGACTCCGGACACCAATTGATGGAGCATATCCCCAGTACTCGATTTGTGTGGCCGTACTTTTTGCTGATGTAAGTGCCACATACCCAAAAGTGACGAATTAAAAAGAGAGAGAGAGAGAGAGAGAAGTCCGTAATTGCTAAAATAGGTAAGATATATATACACTTACTTTAACCAAAAACTCACATTCTATTATTATTATTATTATTATTATTATTATTATATCAAGACCGAAATAGAGCGTCACGCAGAATCCCTCAGCCTTACAGTTTCTTGCCCTTTTACGTTTTTCGTTTTCGTCTATTTCGGGCAATGGGCGCACCCAAGCAAATGCCAAAAGCGAAAGCCGGCTGAGCAGTCTATCAGGGAGTTGAGAGAGAGAGTGAGAGTGAGAGAGAGCGAGCTGCGGAAGTGGAGGAAGAGGTATACACGCACGCATATAATAATTTCCTGTTCAATGAGCAATTACCGTAATATAGATACATCTCGGCTACTCTATTATACGCATCGCATTTATAGCCCCAACCTCACAACCCCACAACCCCAGCACCCCACTCGGAATTCGGACTAGTAGATGAAAATGGTGATGATGAGAGTGCGGATAGAAGAGGAGTGACATCACACATAAAATATCTACGGCAGGAAGAAAACCCCCGAAAAGATGAGAAAATATGACGATAAACGAAAATCAGATTCAAGGTCTATTCAATTGCAGCTTTCCACGGCGGCCACGACTGCAATTGCCATTTGCGTTGGGAGACTAGACCAAAACAAGGGACGGTGAACTAAGCTATACTCTACTTGAGAAAAGAACAAAAACTTACAATGCGAAAACTGTGAATCAAAATGTGGTAAAGTTAGCATCAAATCAGTTCAAGATGGAAGGTAACGTAATTTCAGATTCATGCATGTAACTCTAAATACAAATAAATTGCATACATTATAGAGCGATATCGGGCTAGGAGCACTTACAGATTCAAACTTACATTGTGTATATAAAAGATCAAAATCATTTCTTAACCAAGTTTCCCCATATTACAATACATTGGTTTTTCCTTTTGTATCTACTACACGAATTACAAATTATGTCAAATTAAATGAAAGCTGAAGGTAAGCCCCATTTATATATCCCATTATATATACGCATATAATAATGCATTAAACTGATTGCAGCTAACGCAGAGCTCTGCTCTGCGTTAATCGTCGAACCAAGGTTGCTTAGCGCTCTGTAGTATACTAAGCACCGAAAAGTCAAGCAACACTTTTTTTTTCCATGGGTCAAATGGACTCTCAGGACCAATCTTACTTCCTTGCCATATAATAACAAGGCTTGTAGCACTAGTGAAGTTCTCAACTAATATATATATATTTCTATATGTTGTTTCTTCCCATAGGTCTCTGCCTTATTTGGAATAATGGCTTTTAGCATTATGAAATCAGAACTACAATCAAAACGCACAACGTCCTGCAGATTGCTCAGTAGATCCTTGAAGTAGTTGAATTCTATCACAAATTTTGCAACCATTCAACAAATGAGTTTCAATACAAGATGGAGAGAAACATTCAAGGAAATTGTACGATCTGTGTCGGGAGTGCATCAGTTTCTGTGAAAGTGCAACAGTCGGAAAAGAGAGGAAGCAAGCTCTGAGGAAAGAAAAGAACCCAACTCAACTATACGGATAAATGCAGAAATTCTATTGGATGCAAATAGAGTTCGGGATTACAATTTCAGATTTCAAAACACAATACGAACGGCATGACGTATATATAAATATCAATACTTATATATAGCCATAAGTCTTTCAACGATCATGACGAAGAACCCATTAGCTCGTCCTAAGACAGGAAGCAAAAAAAAAGAAAAAACCTTTTATACCTAACGAAATCTAGAAGTTGGCTTCCTTGACGCATTTCCGATAATTGGAAATGGAAATAAAAGTGTCGACACAAAGAAAACTAATGTAATTATTATCGATTGCTACGCTACGAATACCTACAAAGGCAACCTTGCTAGAGCGAGCAGGAGAAGGGGAGGGTGGGGCCAACAGCTGGGTAGAGCGCGATAGATTGAGATGTAGCATTGCGCCCATATGGAATGCAGCTTTAAGGTTTCTCTCGAATACGCGTGATGGATGACAGAGCACACTGAGTGAGAGACAGAGAGCGAGAGTGAGTGAGTGAGTGAGTGAGCTCGAGTCGACAGCTCTGCAGTTGCCATTAGCAGACAATGTCGAGCTGTCAGACAATCGAAGGCGCATCGCTGGTTGGGTTGAGTGGGTGAAGTGGTTGTAGAGTAGAGTAAGAGGGTTTCGACAGAGCCTGTCCCCGTGCTTGCTCCAGCTTTTGTTTTGTTCATCAAGAGCACATTTTATTGCTTTATGAGTTTAATGAAGTGTTGCCCCAGCACATTCACAGACGGAAACCCCACGCACACACAGCTCGTGTCTCTGTACTGCGTGCTGTGTGCTGTGTATGTCTGTGTGCGTGTGTGCGTGTGTGCGTGTGGGCAACCCTTCGCTTGGGTTCGGTTCGCTTTCACTTTTTTTTTAGAGGCTGGAGCTGCCTTGCAACATATCAAACAAAATTCTGACAGCATCTAACTGACTAACTGACTAACTGACAGACTGCCTGACTGAGTGATTGATTGATTGACTGACTGCATGACTGGAAGTTTGTCAGGCATATCGTGCCATGCTTTCGGTCGCATGTAATGCATAAAGAATGAAGCTTAAATAAAAGTTGGAAGATGAGAAATAGGATTAACTTGTCACACAATTGAATTTAATTTTCCATACACACACACAACACACACACACACACAAAGCATCTTAAAAGCCGCCTGCTCGAGTGCCAGACAGCTACTTCAGTGGCCTGTTTTTGGGGGCTACGGATTGCTGTTGTTGGTCTATTACTTTCACATTGGGGAATTGAGCATTTTCGTTTTCCTCTGTCTCCTAGCCTCTACCTCGCTCATTCACTCTCTGTCAATCCTCTCTCTCTCTCTCTCACTCTTACTCTCACTCTCTTGTGTGGTTATCTTGTGCTATGGTTTTTGCAATGAAATTACAAGTCCCTCAGATTTGTCAAAGCAAATCAATACTTTCATATCGAACTGTTTATGGCTCTTGCTCTTGCCGGGATATTCAGCTCGAGTTTCCTCCTCTGCGCTCCTCCTCGACCTTTACTCTACGTTCATTGTCCTGTCAAAAATTTGTTGCAGGAAGTTAACCTTGCTCTTTCTCATTCTGGCAGTCTGATTGATCTGCTTGCCCTGCTCTAATATTTTCATGTGCTGCAATCAACTCTGAGTAATAGCATTACAAGTTGAACCGCTTAGCAGGGATAGCCCCAAGCCAGGTAAACGACTCGTTCGCTTTCAACTGGGTTTACAAATCAAAGTTGGTTATCAACTTTAAGCGAAAGATGCTTGATTGTTGAAATACGAGAGATGAGGGAACAATTTAAGTTAACATCAATATTTATCGATATATTTATATAATCGACATTGATTGAGAGAGAGCTTGTCTACATTATAGCTTGACTCGCTTTGGATTTTAGCAATCGACTGTTTTACATATAATCCATAACTTAAGAATAATTAAAAAATCGATAACTCAGCAATCAGCATACATAAAGATGAGTTGATAAAGGCATATACAAAGTTCTAGATTAGCCAAAGTGCGCCAACACTTTCCCGATTAGTATCGATTAGTGATAATCGAATGACGTACTCAACTACGCATTGATCCAATATGGTAACCACGTAGTCAACCACTCTAGATGCCATGTCCATGCCCTCTATTGCAGCCAACTGTCGCTGATGATTCAATTAAAGCCGCTTAAATGATGTGAATCATCTATCAATTAAATGACTGCAATCCTTCCCACTCGTGTCGTTCTATGCAGCTGTCCGTCTGCAGCTCCTGCCGTTGCTGTTAGAAGGACATTGGCTATGCGTTGCACATTTCGCTTTCGGATTTTATCCTTTGATTAGCGACAACAAAGAGACGCCAGTCGTTCATTAACTGTCACAGAAATATGACAATCAATGTAGACGGAGAGGGAGAGAGCTGGAGAAGCTGAGTTGGAGAATGGGTTGGGATGTACAGCATATGTTAGGGCTTAGCCATTGCTGTTGCTAGGTAAAGATCAAGCTTAATTAAATAGTTTGGGGTACGTTTGGGTAAGAGCTCCAGTGAAATCGCTTTGTTTTCTTTTTCCCCTTTTCCTTGTTGCTATTGCGTTAGATTTCACATAAAACTGTCTAATCCATTTGCCCGATACTTATGCACGCCTGCACTCGGGGGATTAATAAGCCCAGCCCCAGTCTCTGGGCCCACACAAAGCAGCCTTTGCATTGTGGCAACAGCAACCACCGTCATCATTATCAAGCTGGCTGGAAGCGCACCACCAAAATCAATTTCAACTGTCAACTGTCAATCAGGCAACAATTCAATCACGCAACGCTCTGGGAGTTCGACTGCTTCATCTGCTGCTTCTGTAACTGCTTTGCGGTTCGGCTTTAAGGCATTATAAATTATGAAGAAGCCGAAATGTGGCGGGCGTGAGGCTATAAAGAAAAAGCCAGTAAACAACGGCCCATGAAATCCGAACTGGTTGCGTAGCGTCCTTCATGCCCGAGCATCATTCATGTCGCTAACATTTGCTCAAGAGATTTTTATGAATTACTCGCACAATTGTTACGACAAGCCCCAGTCCAGCTCACCCCACTCGCTATCGCCTTCTTCTGGCCTAAACAGATTTTTATTGGTTATGTATACGAGTACGTATTACCATTTACAACCGGAGCGATACTTGACCCCTACCCAACTTCCCCCCTCCCACAAACACTGAACGTAGGAGGCACGGGATAGGGCTAAGGCTAGGGGTTGCCAGTGCGTAGGGGGTAGCTTGACAAGCTGCTGCTACTGCTGCTGCTGCTGCTTAAATTCGCAGTCAAAACACATGTCACGTAGTTTGCTCGTAATTATGGCAAACGTGAGAAATTTCGTTAAGATTTTCTTGGCACATTTCTATACCCTAACTTTTTCGAGGCTTCTCACTGTACTGAGTCGTATCTGAGAAATGGCATTTCGATTTAGAGTTTGGAGAGCTAATAAGCCTAATCTAGAGCTCTTCTATGGGCTTTATGAACTGCCAAATATTTACGCATATGTTATCGATTGCTTGTTATCGATCGCTTAAGCAACTGCTGCTATATAATTATCGGAAATGCTTTGACTCTTTATAATGCCATATAAATGTACTCCATTAGCAATATGATACGCTTAGATATATGTTTTCTTTGTTTACAACGAGTTCTACTTCTATTCTCTTTATATATTCATTTACAGGGTATCCAAAATTCGTCTAGCTTTATGCAATTTGTTTCAACTTGGTATTTGCTTTAGTGCTCGCCTTAGGTATAATTTTTGGCATTTTCATTTTGCTTAACTCTCAGACCTTCCACACCTTTACAGTCCCTATCCTTAAGCACACGCGACGCCTCTCTCTCTCTCTCTCTCTCCCTCTCCCTCTCTCTCTCTCTCTCTCTCTCTCTCTGTCCCTACAATGCTGCCTGTTAACATGTGTATCCACTTGTAGACGCTTCCAGTTGGGAAATGTCATTTGATAAATGACTGTAAAAGGTTTGTCGTTTGTTGTTGTTGGGCCTTAAAAATGTCCTGACCTTTGACCCATGACACGCAGTCAAAGTCGTAGCATGCTTAAAGCCCCAAATGAAATCGAGCTCGAATAGCAGCATCCATTGAATTGAGTTTTATTATTTGCTCAGCATCTGTATTTGAGATGTTTCTGAGATAGTTTTGCCAAAAATCTAGCTAATGCTGATGCTGCCATCCTGAGCTGCAGTCAGCTGTTGCAAGCTCTTCGTCAAATTGAGTATGAGCCCTTGGACATCATTCATGAAATTTCTGACCAATTGACGGCGTGTTAAGTTTCCTGTTGCTGTTGCTGCTGTTGATGTTTCTTCAACGGTTTGGGCCACGCTGCAAGCTGTCAGCACTAGACGAAAAGAAGAAAAGATCGCATATGCATACAATATTTAGATATTATTCAACACTTACAGCTGCATACCAATAGCAAGTATATCAATTTGTTGAACATTGTTGTTGGGCTGAAGCATAACTAAAGCATTCGGCACTTGGGCCTAGCACTAAATAGTTCCCTAAGCTAGTTAGCTACGTGCTGACTGAGGGCTCGGGTAGCTCACGTAGAGACACGATTAACTTGTTCAGTGTTCCAAAATGCTTGTGTGTTAGCTAAGGCTCAACTCAGTTCGAATGCCATGATACGTAAGACTTGTTCAACTTACATTGAAACTGAAAAGTGATAAAAATGTTTCCAATTGAATCACAATTTGTTCGTGTCTTTGTTTTCAAACGGAAGTTGAATGAGACGATTTAGCTTACATATATCGGCTTATATCATTCTCATAATCTTTATCCATTTTCCTTCACCGATTTCAATTTCGTATTCTAAATATTGAAATACTATTATTTTTAAGAGAGATGTTTTTTCCACAGTCCTTCCTTAATAAACATCAGTTCTTGACTTTCAAAATGAGGTTTTCAGATAAAAATTCTGCTATATGAAATCATATTGTCTTTTCAAAGGACAATCGAGGAACATTTCCCAAGCTAAAAACTTCGAAATTCTTTCGATAAATATGTTCTTATAAACATAATTTATCTTGAAACGAGTTGATGAACGGACAACCAGGCGAAAGGGCAGATTGAAATACATACAGATAGCCTTATTCTGAATACCTAAATTCAATTCTTATATAGAGCATCATTTCCAGTTGTCCAGGAGGCAGGAGATAAGTGAAAGGCTGGAGTATTCCCAGAAGACATTTGGATATAGACGTTGACAGATGAGAACAGACGAAAGTAGAATTTAGAGAATAGAGATGAGAAGATAATGTAAATCTAGAGAGCCAATATGAAGAGGTGAGTTGAAAGAGGGAAAACATAAATGAGATGAGATGAGAGGATACCGAGAAGAAAGTCTAGAGGAATACATGAAGAAAATGAAAAAGTAAGAATGATGAAGATGAATGGGAAAAGAACTACGAGATCAAATAATACATATACTCGTAGTTCAACTATAGAAATTAATTTTACACAATTTTCTTAAAGATTTGCAAATTTTGATTTAATATGTTGGAACACGATTAATTGTTGACATTGAGATTTAGTTTTGGCATTGCTGCATTGGGATTTTTGAAGGCGCTTAATTCCGTATCCGAGATTTTACTTGGATGTGGCTTGATTTCGGTCTCTGTCTGGATCTTCTAGTGGTAGCGCCGATTGTCGAGCCAACAGTTCCGCCCAAGTCGCTGATGGGCAGAGATGCGAGTCTAGGAACTGGAGGCTGAGGCCACTCTTGGCGTGCCCAGATAGCGCCCATATAACAGGCTGAATACGTGTTGAAGTATATCGTGAACTGTATTCATTATGCTGAACTAGTTTGATTCATTTCATTTCACTTACCGATCAGAATGAGGGCGATGACAAAGGTCTTGTTGAACATGTTTGCGTTTGAGTTTCAAGTTTGTACTGATTGCCTTGGTGCTGGCACTCTACGTCTTATATACGGCAAAAAAAAAATAGACAGGGAATTCGAAATGCCTTGATCGGTGCTTCAACTTGGCTTGAAGCACGTACACGTAGTGTGCTTATTCAATATAGTCTTAAATGATACTATATAATATGTCCTTCTATATATATACCCAGGAGAGCCCTTCGTCTTCCACGGCAACAGTTCCATTGTACCATGAACGAGTATTACGTAGTCCAGTGCCTTTTGCTTTATATCTTTTAAATATTTGACTCTCTATAATGTCATATAAATATGCTCTATCAGCAATATGACATGCTTGGCTATATGCATGTTTTCGTTGTTATTTTTTGTCCGAAAACGAGTTCTAATTCTATATTTAATTTTCTCAGATCTTCCACAGCTTTGCATTCCCTATCCTCAAGCAAATGCTACCTCTCTTTCCGTTTCCCTCTCGCTCTCCCTTCATTTCCCTCTCTCTCTCTGCCCCTAGGATGCTGCCTGTTAACCTATGTATGCACTTGAAGACTCTTACAGTTGAGAAATGATATCGATCTCAATGATCTCAATCGATCGAATGAAAGAAGTTCAGCTTTAGAAATTAGTTGTACACAATTTTCTTTAATATATGCAAATTTGTATTTATTATGTTAGAACACGAATAACTGTAGACATTTGAATAGATTAGCGTTTGGCATTGCTGTCGTCATTAGCATTGGGAGAGAGCGTTTGAGAGCGTTTCGTTGGCTTACAGAAGCTTTGGTTGGGAGCCAGAGACCAGAGGCAGTTTCGGAACCAGACTGCCGCCAGCTAGTGCTCCAGTTGCTGCGCCGACCGCCGAGCCAACAGTTCCGCCCAAATTGCTGATGGGCAGAGATTCAAGTCCAGGAACTGGCAGCTGAGGCAACTGTGGGCGTGCCCAGATAGCGCCCATATAGCAGGCTGTATGTGTGTTGAAGGATATCGGTATTCATTATGCTGAACTAGTTTGATTCATTCCAGTTCACTTACCGCACAGGATGAGGGCAACGAAAAAGGTCTTGCTGAACATGTTTGCGTTTGAGTTTCAAGTTTGTACTGCTTGCCTTAGTGCTGGCACTCGACGTCTTATATACAGAAACAAAATAGACAGAGCATGGGAAATGTCTCGATCGGTGTTTCAACTTGACTTGAAGCACGTACTTAGCTGTGCTGCTGATAGCTTGTCATTAACTTGTTCAGCGGCTCTTCGACTAAGCCTATCTCAGCAGAGTCTCGATTGAGTCGTGTTTTCGATATGAACTGATGTGCAGACATATGTTTGTTTATCGATACATATCAAGCCAAATACTCTTCAATGAAGCGAAGAGACGGTATATTGGCTTTCTAGTCTGACAATATGTCACTGTATATGTTAATCTAAGGAGAGCTCTTCATATTTCATGGTCCACGTTCCATTGCTGCACGAGCGAGTATTATGCAGTCGAGTGCATTTCGCATTCTATCGTACAGTTGGCCCATTGCAGCACCCTGTATGCAGTTGTGAAACTTATTTAATTTTTACTTTTTTACTTTTAATTACATGGATATTTATGGCGCTCTCATTTGGCTTTCGGTCACGTTTATTGCAAATAATTAAAATTTCAACTGTCAACACGCAGAAATAAAAATGTCGTGTAAATTGTATTCATGACTATTCATTATATACCCTGTAGCCCAACAGTTAAGAAGGGGTGTGCACGATAGAGCAGAAATATTTTTCGCTTAAAGCATTTATATTTGCTCTATATGTAAATACAATTTGTAAAAAAAAATATCTATTTAAAATGAATTCTGCTTCAGCTCAATCGAATTTCGACTAATCCTCTGGCAGCTTAATCTTGCGCTCTTTAACAGGGTATTTGAGCGTCGTATACTACAGCACGGCATATCACATGATTGTTTATTTAACAATATTAAAGAGAAGCGTCAGCAAAACGGCATTGTAATGCATTGAAAGCGCAATTCGCGCTCCACACGAAAACATGCAAACCCAAAGATTTGCTGCTCTTGCGATTAAAGGAATCTTCGGGCTGCTGCAAAGAGAGATTAAATTAAAGTAAAACATTTGAGTTTCAGCTTGGGCGTATCTAGCAATAGCTAATATCTTTGTTTGCGTTTTCAAATGATTGCAGCCAGCTGCTAACGGCCAGCTGCCAGCTGTTGGCCAAGTTTACGTGCCCGTGCCAATAGTTAAGCCAACAACTGACCCAGATGATAGAATTGCCAGCAGATGAAGACGAGACGAGCCAACACTGACTGAACAATGCGCGTTCAAGATCAAATAGCTATCAAGAAGAAGAACTAGATGAAACCAAAAAGTCATATAGAAGAAGATGGAAGAAGAAGAAGAAGGCACTTATCTATATCTATATCTAACTGATCGAGTAAGTCTAGCTAAAGGTCTAATTAATTGGCCATAAACTGGATATGCCCAACTTAGACATTCTGAGCAAGTATTCAAAAGTGAGCAAGAAGAAGAAGAGAAGAAGAAGAATTGAAAGCAAATTGAAGGCAATTGGTCTGCTTGGCTTCCGGTGGTCAGAGCTGGGTGTGTTGGCTCAACACGTGGTTGCTGTCGTGATGTTTCCGGAACCAAAGAAACCATCGGCAAAAGACGACAGCAATTGTTGCTGCTGCCGCTGCTGTCGATGTTGTCGCTGCCGATGCTGTTGCTGATGGTGTGCGTGTGTGTGATTATTATCTGGTAGACATGATAAGTAAATAAAGAAGCTCACGTAGTGAGCACACGTTTCCGTGCGACGTGTACGTTGCCATCAATATAAAAATGCATCTGATGAGCACTTGGCAAATCAGTTCAATTAACCAAATTTATAGAGCAACAGCGACAACATCAAAGCTCCCCGAGGCTAATTAAGGACTGACTACATAGAATTCGAGCAGCAACAACAGCAACAGCAACAGCAACAACATCAAATTACACTATGTTGCTGCCACATGCGATATCACGTCGCCATTTAATTGCTCTCGTTGTGACAACAATATTAGGTAATTAGTGCGCCATACGGATGGCTGTGGCTTCATCTGTGGCTAGTTGAGTCGAGCTACTAATTGATTTTGCCAAAAAACTGTTTTTACATTTGCAGCCAGCTGCTTTCAGCTGCATGCGGCACAGAACTCGACGTTTGTGGCAACAATTGTCAGTTCGAACAATACGTTGCAGACGCTAAACGAGACGCGGCTCAATGAAACGATAACAATCAATATAAGTGAGATTATTGCAGCTGCTGTTGACGGGCCGACTGATAGCACAACAGCAACGGCTACGACAACAACAGCCGCAACCACAACAACAACATCAACTGAGGTAGCAACATCAACAACAACGCCAGCAACAGATACAACGACGGCAGCGACAACAACATCAACTACTGCTGCAACAGATACAACAACAACAGCAGCAACATCTACTACAGCAGCAACTGATACGACAACAACAACTGCAGCAGCTGACTCAACAAGCAGCACGACAGCAACACCTGACACGAGCAGCACAACTATAGCAGCAACTGATACGACAACAACAACAGCAGCAACAGACACCACAACAACATCAACAACAACAGCAGCAGCAACAGATACCACAACAACATCAACAACATCAACAACAACAACAGCAGCAACAGACACCACAACAACATCAACAACAACAACAGCAGCAACAGATACCTCAACAACAGAGGCAACATCGACAACAACAACAGCAGCAACAACGAGCACAACACCAGCAACAGACACCTCAAGCACAACAGCAACAGCGACAACAGCAACATCTCCTACAACAGACACAACAAGCACAACGCCAACAACGACCACAACAACAACAGCAGCAGCAGAAACTAGCACAGCGCCAACAACACTTGCTGTGAATGCCACAACAGAGTTGCCCACAACGACAACAACAACAACAACGACAGCAACAGCTACAGCTGAAGACACAGCAATAACTCTGGAGCCCTTCCCAATCGCACCATATCCAACAGTTTACGGTCAGCTGGCAAGCCTAGACATGGCCAGGCAGCTGCGCAAGCTCAAGAAGCAGCGTTTGGGCCGTCTAGGCAGAAAACCGGGACGGAAGGGCCGAAAGTTGCGCAGGCGCAGCACAACAACGACGACAACAACGCCAGCAACAACAACGACAACAGCATCTGATGATGACGATGACAATAATGACGATGGCAATGATGATAACGACGAAGATCCCATATTGGTTGAGCCGCTGCCTGAGCTGCCGTTGCGTCTGGGCAACATCGAGAACCAGCGCATCGATCAATAAATCCATTGAGCCAATGCTCAGCTAGTATAATGAATCGTTAAGATAGACTTAAATTTTATGACATAATAAAAGCACTTGCAGCACGACTTATATAAGCACTTATCACTTCTCTTTGGTTTTGTAAATTCTTTCGTATTATCAGCGAAAATTGTTAAAAAAAAAAAAAAAAAACAAAAACAGCTCATTGACAAGCTGCGAACAACAGTGGCTCAAAATCTAACTGGGCATGCACGACTGGCAAATACTCTGTATGCAATTGAAAAGATACTTGAAGATTCTACTCTTGGAAATAAATCAGATAGAAATGAGAGAAGTAAGAGGCATATATTGTATAGCAAAAGATAATAATAATAAAATAAAATACTGTTTATTTATTTTATTTAAAAAGAATGTTGACAAAACTACAAAAAGTGCAATAAAATTATTACAATAGTATCACCAACCCGATGTTAGTTAAAGAACAAGTAAGAAATCTGTAACATTATATTGATTCTCGATATATTCGTTTATCGATAACTCTGTAAATATACTAGGTTTCAAATTTCTGAAACAAACTCGTACTGCGCGTGCAATATACGGACCTAACACAAAAATAATGAACTCTCTAGCTTTTTTATCTTCGGAAATCGACGCGTTCAAGCATACGGACAGACGGACAGACGGACGGACGGACAGACGGACATGACTATATCAACTTTGCTCGTCGTCCTCTAATCAAGAATATGTGTATACACTTTATGGGGTCGGCCACGCCTTCTTCTGCCTGTTACATACATTTAACGAAACCATTATACCCAGATTTCCCATTTTCAATGGGCTCAGGGTATAATAAAGGAGATACCTTACAGATTGAAGATGGCTTGATTAAGATTGAGATGATGATTGATAGGATGCTGACTAAGGGAGTTATTAACGATAAGGACTAAGGATTGAACAATAGTAATTGACTTGCAATGATTGACGAACAGTGATTGATTAGCTGATTGAAGACGAGTTGACTAAGGTTGAATGCCGATTGATTGAAGGACTTAAAGAAGCGGAATTACACTCACAACTCACAGCCCCCGAGCTGTTTGTATGTATAATATCCGAGCAGAGTTCAAAGCTTGATTGAAAGCGAATTCGTATAGAATTCAATTCGAATCAAGTAGGCAGAGCCTCGTCCGAACTGTCAACCACATTCAGACGGAAAAACGGAATAGGTTTGAGGCTCAGTTATTACACAGCTTCGGTTGGAATATATTCTCAAATTTTCATTTTCGGAAAAGTTTATCAAAATTCAAAGTATTTTCGCTGAATTTATTTTATTTATTTGCCTAGTTTATAAGTTCAAAGTGAAGAAGCATTATATAAGTTTTTTTATTTATTTTTCTTTCGGGACACTTTACTGGGCGTAAGTATTTCGGCGAATCGAACAAGTGTTGCACCATTTGACGATGTTATCCTCTTTTTCATAGGGAATCACATGTGAGACACAATTACAAGACGAGCCACACGAAACACACGTTGTGAGCAAGTTCGTTTTCCCTGGCACCATTTGTATTTTGACTAATCGTTTCTCTTCCATAGAACAACTTTTTGGCAGGAACACATACCATCTAATTAATCGAATTCGAAATTCTGGTTTGAGGTGACAATTGGAGAATGTAATTGCTACTGTCGCAATTGCAATCAAAATTATCTGTAATTTCCATTTGGATGCAAAAATAAAAAATAAATAAAAAATTGTTTTGTGTGTTTTCAATCATCTCGAGCAAAAGAGGAAATCTTACGGTTGAGGAGATCTATAGATGTACAGATGTACGGGTTAATGTTGAATGCTGATTGGTTTAGGATTGATTGAAGGAGTTACTGATGCGGAATTGCAGTAATGGTAGACTTGAAGTGATTGATTAGCAGTCATTGACGACCACTGATTGACTAATATTCATTGACTAGTTAATTGAAGGTATGCTGATTAATATTGAAGAAAAGCTATGAGCGAAATGGGATTGAAGAATAGTGAATGATTAACAGTGATTGACTAGTAGAGTGAAGATGAGTTGACTAAGGTTGAATGCCGATTGATTGAGGATTGATTGAAGGAGTTAGTGTAGCGGAATTGCACTCACAACTCACAGCCCCGAGCTCTGTGTATATATAATATCCGAGCAGAGTTCGACGCTTGATTGAAAGCGAATTCATATAGAATTCAATTCGAATCAAGTAGGCCGAGCCTCGTCCGAACTGTCAACCACATTCAGACGGACAATTGGAATAGGTTTAGGGCTCAGTTATTACACAGCTACGGTCGGAATATATTCTCAAATTTTCATTTTCGGAAAAGTTTATCAAAATTCAAAGTATTTTCGCTGAATTTATTTTATTTATTTGCCTAGTTTATAAGTTGAAAGTGAAGAAGCATTATATAAGTTTTTTTATTTATTTTTCTTTCGGGACACTTTACTGGGCGTAAGTATTTCGGCGAATCGAACAAGTGTTGCACCATTTGACGTTGTTATCCTCTTTTTCATAGGGAATCACATTTGAGACACAATTACAAGACGAGTCACACGAAACAAATGTTGTCTGAGCAAGTTCGTTTTCCCTGGCACCATTTGTATTTTGACTAATCGTTTCTCTTCCATAGAACAACTTTTTGGCAGGAACACATACCATCTAATTAATCGAATTCGAAATTCTGGTTTGAGGTGACAATTGGAGAATGTAATTGCTACTGTCGCAATTGCAATCAAAATTATCTGTAATTTCCATTTGGATGCAAAAATAAAAAATAAATAAAAAATTGTTTTGTGTGTTTTCAATCATCTCGAGCAAAAGAGGAAATCTTACGGTTGAGGAGATCTATAGATGTACAGATGTACGGGTTAATGTTGAATGCTGATTGGTTTAGGATTGATTGAAGGAGTTAGTCAAGCGGAATTGCAGTAATGGTAGACTAGAAGTGATTGATTAGCAGTCATTAACGACCACTGATTGACGAATAGTGATTGACTAGTTGATTGAAGGTATGCTGATTAATATTGAAGAAAAGCTATGAGCGAAATGGGATTGAAGAATAGTGAATGATTAACAGTGATTGACTAGTAGAGTGAAGATGAGTTGACTAAGGTTGAATGCCGATTGATTGAGGATTGATTGAAGGAGTTACTGAAGCGGAATTGCACTCACAACTCACAGCCCCGAGCTCTGTGTATGTATAATATCTGAGCAGAGTTCGAAGCTTGATTGAAAGCGAATTCGTATAGAATTCAATTCGAATCAAGTAGGCCGAGCCTGGTCCGAACTGTCAACCACATTCAGACGGAAAAACGGAATAGGTTTGAGGCTCAGTTATTACACAGCTACGGTCGGAATATATTCTCAAATTTTCGTTTTCGGAAAAGTTTATCAAAAATCAAAGTATTTTGTATTTATTTTATTTATTTGCCTAGTTTATAAGTTCAAAGTGAAGAAGCATTATATAAGTTTTTATTTTTTATTTTTCTTTCGGGACACTTTACTGGGCGTAAGTATTTCGGCGAATCGAACAAGTGTTGCAATATTTGACGATGTCATCCTCTTTTTCATAGGGAATCACATGTGAGACACAATTACAAGACGAGTCACACGAAACAAATGTTGTCTGAGCAAGTTCGTTTTCCCTGGCACCATTTGTATTTTGACTAATCGTTTCTCTTCCATAGAACAACTTTTTGGCAGGAACACATACCATCTAATTAATCGAATTCGAAATTCTGGTTTGAGGTGACAATTGGAGAATGTAATTGCTACTATCGCAATTGCAATCAAAATTATCTGTATTTTCCATTCGGATGCAAAAATAATAAAAAAAAATAAAAAATTCTTTTGTGTGTCTTCAATAATCTCGAGAAAAAGAGGAAATCTTATAATTGAGGAGGAGTGTAGATGTATAGAACAATTAAGAAATCTGTAGTCGTGACTGCTCGACTACGAAATCCCTATAGCCCTTCTTCAAACGAATCATATTCCCAGAACCAGAATCCAAAATCTGACAAAAATCGAAATTGTATTATATTAGTATCTATATATATGCAGAAGACTTGGAGACTCTAATTCTAAAGATGAATTAAATATATTTTTATAACTGATTCTCGATATATTCGTTTATCGATATCTCTGAAAATATACAAGTTATCGAATTTCTGAAACAAACTCGTACTGCGCGTGCAATATACGGACACAAAACCAAAAGAATGATTTCTCTAGCTTTTGTATAAGAAATTACCCCAAGTTATGTTCAGGGTTAATCTACGGATGTTAGCTATGATCTAATAAAATTTCAATAGTGCACAGCTACACAGCTTCCTAGCTTTCATAGTTACCTGATTTAATGCACTTCTTGGTGAGGCAATGAATGAAGGTAGGCAGTGCAGCAATTGCTATATAGGATGACTTTAGCTCGCACAACTTCAGTTCTATATTTATTTAGCCTAATGTGATAAGCTTTAGGCAAAAGGCACTAAATTAGCAAGAGTTTATTCACTATTCATGAGTCGAGTAAATATATATAAACTTGTATGATTGGCTATGCGTTCTTACACTCAATTCCATTACGCTTTCAAGTTTTTTCATTCAGGTATAAAATCAATAAACATGAACAAGATTTAGAGCATTCGATTCGAATATTCATTGAATGGCCACAGAGCTACGCAAATCTTCTAGCTGCAGCATATGCATATTCTGAATAGCTCCAAAATGTGTATGAAGCATTTGCAAATATATGTACATAGAGTATATATGCACATATATATAAACTCTTTTGGTTTTAATAGCTTTAAAAATGTCCATGTCATATGCGAACTCTATCAAAAAATGCTCAATTCGCATTATTTGCTATGCACATTCGATATGCAGTGTTATATTTAGACAGAAATAACAAGATCTTATATACACACAATACACACAACAAACACAAACACACAGAGAGAGAGAGAGAGAGAGAGAGAGAGAGAGAGAGAGAGCATTTGGTGTGCAATTAATTTGGCAAATTGTTTGCTCTGCACAAATAGCCATACTAAACAAGCCAACAACAAACATGTATGTATGCATGCACTATATGCCGACCAGCACACAAACAAACACACACACAAACACACACACACACACGCATTCATCTATTTGCTTGAAGTTGGCAAGAGTTGGCAGGCAGGCAGCAGCCGGCACACGTTTGCCACGCCTTCAAATGCCCGGCGCTCACTAAACAAATACAATTTAACTTCCACTTTCAACACCTCAACACACACAACCCACTAGCTAACCTCCTCCTGCTCACTACACACTGAACACTACCCGCGACCCCTGCTAACCTCAAGCTGCTAGCCGCTAGCCGCTAGCCGCTAGCCGGCAAGCCAAGTCAATTAGCCAGCTGCAGCTCCCCTCAAGGCGTGGTCAGCTAACGCATTCAATTAAAGTTTACCCCTAGCTCTAGACCTTAGATCTCTCTCTCTAGCTCTGCCCAAGCAACCCCTACCCGCAGCCCTCGCTGCTTCATTAAAAGTTTTGCTCGCAAAAAATTATTGCTAGATACATGGAAAATACATTTTGATGCCGCAGACTAATCAAACCTGACAGTCAACACACACACACAGACGCAACAGGGTTGCAGTGCAATGAACTAAGCGTGCGTGTGAGTGGGCGTGGCAGGAGTGAGCAGCTGAGCTTAGGTTATCAATAAGCTGAGTGTGGCCACATGGCGCAGTGATTGGACGCGAAGACGCATAAGCAAAATAAATGCACACGTGCTTATCAGCTGCAGTGCAGCACGTGCTTGGCCGCAGCTTTGGTGCAGTTGCTTGTGTTTTGGGCTGGCCTTAAAAGCAGCTGGCTGGCGAGTAAGCGTTAGCAATTTGATCCAAGCAACAACATGGCTAACACACTGAGGCAACAACTGGCGCTGCTCTTGATCGCTGGCATGGGTAGGTGATTATTCAGGTGCTTTTCAGTGGGTTTTTCAGTAGGTCTTTTTCGTTTCAGCAGCTCTGCAGCTGTCGCACGCTTGGCTCTTGAAGCTGCCCAAGCTGGAGGAGCTGAGCGAGAAGCTGGATGATAAGCAGCAAAAGGAGGCGCTGAAAAAACTAGATTTCCTCAATCTGTTCACTGCCAAAGAGGAGAAGAAGGCGGACGAGTGGGAGAAGCTCAAAGAATTTTTCGAAGATAAGAAACTCAAAAAGCTAGATCTCTTCGAGGCCATCAAGGAAAAGGAGCAGGCGAAGAAGGAGAAGATCGTGGAAAAGTTGGAGGAAAAGCTCGAGAAGAAGGTGCATAAGAAGACCAAGAAAATGCCAAGACCAACCACCGAGTGCGACAATCAGTATTACGAATACACCACCAAGCCCAGCTATAAGGCCGAATCCGAGGAGAAGTACCAAGAAGAGGAGCAGCCGGAAGAGGAGGAGGAGGAGGAGGAGGAGGTTGTGGTGGTGAAGAAACCCAAAAAGCCATGTAGCTGTAAGGAGGAGCGAGTGAAGTCCTACAGCTATGTGCCCACAGCATACGATGTGCGCGACGACGACGAAGACGGCATACGTTACTTTTCATAGACAAAGAGAGTGAGAGAGAGAGAGTGTGTGTGAGTGTGTGGGAGAGGGAACTGTATATAGAGTCTCACATGTTGCATAATTACATACATTTTCAATATTTTTTTAATAAATTTTATGAAAATACTTAGATGTATGTGTAGAACTGTGGGTTGCCCACGAGGTGCTTGGCTGTGGTGTGGGCTACTATTTGATATTTGTCTTGTCGCCTGCATAGCATTTGCATATAAATTGAATTCCCAGGTTTCGTTGAACTCCATCCACTCTTTTTTCGGTAGACAGCCAATATTTTACACATTTTATATAAGGGAGCAGCCTCTGAGCATGGCCTGCGCTAGATCCATCACCCCGCAGACCCCAACCTAGAGAATCATCCGCATCGGTTCTGTCAGTCGCGTCGCTTCATCAAAGTTGTCAGCGGCGGCAATGACACATTGTCCCCATTATTTGCATAAAAGTAAGAGAAACTCCCCCCTACCTCCCTACCCGCTCTACCACCCTACCATCCAACCCCCCTGACAGCAAGCCATTTTGCAGTGAGGCAAAGTGGTTTACCCTGTCGTTAGGACAGATAATGACAAAAAGTACTCGCATCACCAGAGCTGCCAAAAGCGAACAGTAAAAAAAAAAAAAGCAAAAGAGCAACTGGCAAAGGGGAAATGGCAAATGAGCAGAGATCCGCGAATGCACTTAATATCATTGTCGGGTGGCAACGCTGCAACTGTCATCGATAGCTCTGATAACTGATTAATCGATTATGATGTGTGTGTGCTATGAATATGAGCTGACTGCTTGAGTGCTCAAACTATGTTTCATTAGTGTAACTGCCTTGGTAAGCTGTGTGAACTGTGGTAAAAGAATATCTATATTTCTATGTAAATATATGTGGACTGGAGCAGAGACATTCGCTTACTCAAGCTGAAGCTATGATGGCGAATCGTGCCTGCGAGTTATCGATAACTGATATCGGTAATAGTTGCTACTCTGCAACATCACAATCTCTATTAAGATACTCAGCATGAGTAAAGCAGAAACAATATTAAAGTTTCTCCCTCCCTCTCTCTCTCTCTCTCTCAAGAAACGTCTTTAAAAACCGCTCAAATATGTATTTCGTATGGACCCCGCCAAGAGCGTCAGGCGAACATTAAAACAATATAAGAGTTTCTATTAATTTAATGCGAGTTATCAAAATGAATTATACTCGAATCTCAGCAATCAATAAAGAGGCACATTTTTATAGCTGAATCGTCGTTAGTGGAGCACAGCTGGAAAATCAATAAAGGCCCATTATATGTTTTTATGACTTACAATTAAAGAGCCCTGCGAGAGCCAAAACTGAGGGCTGTAGCTGAGCAAACACACACACACATATATATGTATGTGTATATGTTTGTGTTTTTATAGGGTATTTCTTTTCGCACATTGTAACTAGATTAGCTGCAGCGGTTGCCCCCAAGGCGGCTGTTTGCAGTCCCCAACATAATCAGAATCTTTCGCCAAACTATGATTATTTTCCAATTGTATTGCCTGCCCGCTGCACGGGGGTGTTGGCATAAAAGTTAGTCATGCGGGGTATGCGGGGCGGTTGGGCTCAGTTCGTCAATCGAAGACAACAAAAGTTTTGGGCAAAGTTCTAGCCCCCAGACACCAACGGCCAAACGGCCCAACGGAAGCCGACAAACAAATGCACAACAGAGTCTATAAGTTGAAGAATACTTGTGTCGAACTACATAGAACTGATAGACTAAAGATTATCCTGTACAAGTTGGGTCGGGATACCTTTTCTCTAAGCTATTTGGTTTCATCTTACACCATTTAAAGGATATTCTGTGTCACAACATTTTCTTAAAGGTTTCTCAGGAAAATGCATATTTCAATGTTACGACACATCCAATGCCCCCTTTTTACAGGGTATTTCGCGAGGGCAGTCCCACCACAGAAGTTGGTCAAAATCTTGTGCAGCTTTTTCATAGCCCAATTTCTTACATTGCTTCTCTTTTTCTTCTTCTCTTTTTTTTTCATCGAAAAGGATGGAAGGGGGTCAATCTTGTTAATTTCGACTTGGTCGGGCAGCGGACTGGGGACGTCTGGAGCTGTCTGCCTAATTTCGTCTATGCTTGACGGGGGGTTTCCAAGCCAATGCCCCAATCCAACTGCCGCAGCTCTATCTTTGCTATCAATCCCAGCTACTCCATCTATTTATCTAACTCTACGATTGTCTGTCTGACTGTTCGTCTGCTTGCTGGGGTAACATACGCATGTGGCGCTTGGGGAGCTTACATTGAGTTCGCTGCTGAGTGAGGAGGGGGGAGGGGGGGGGCAGTGGGTGGTCAGGTTGGTGTCCCGTAATCGCAATTAAGATAATCAAAAAAGTTTTGACTGCGGACTGTCGAAACGCTGTTTTTACTTTCGTCTGCGACCTATACTTTTTTCCCTTGCACACAACTTGCTCTCCATTTCATGGGAGTTGCGACAGAGTTGGGGGCGTGGCATAACGTATGCTACAAGTTTCTGCAAAGCACCCAAAAAAAATAAAAGAGGAAAAAATGCTACAATAAACTGTCGTCGCGAGCCAAGATGAGCTTGTGGCTGAAATTGAGATTTAAGCTTAACCAAAAAAGAAACGAAATGCAAATGTTAAACTGATTGAGTGTTCGACTAAGAGATACTCTGTAAGCAGAAATACTTTCGATAAGTGCCGAATCAGGGGTATTACCATTTCTGATGGATATAAATCTGAGTTTAGGCATAGCTCGCTTAAGTTCTTTCAGAGAACGTTAAGTCCTTGGCAAACCTTTGATAAACTAAGATCAGGCAGGATCTCAGTTCAAGCTTAAATAGCGTTAATACTTTTTCCCCCCTCATACCATCTACCCTCTTTTATAAATTCCATCCCAAGTATTTGAAGATCTTCTATGGATAATGCAAAAGTTCACAGCTTGTTGCGGGGTATACCCTGTAAGTTTTGTAGAACTTGCATGCAAACTTGAAGTTAAAAAAAACTTTTTCTGGTCAAGATGCTTTGGCAAGGGGCGTTAGCGGGAAGGGAGGGTAGCTAAATTTGCAGCCAGAGTTGCCAGGCGACGTTTACTTTGTGCGCAAGTTTATGGGCCACAAAGTTGTTGCTGTTGTTGTTGTTTTGTTAATGCATACTTTGCGGCTATTACGAGCATTTGCGGCTCTCAACTTGAATTTAAAGTTTTATTGCGGGCGCCAAAGAAAAGCGAAAACCACAGAACACAGAAAGAAAACTGAAACTGGAAAAAGAAAAGGAAAATGAAAATGAAAAGCAAAATGAAATTGAAACTAAAAATAAATGAAGTTGCCAATTAGTTGACTGGGCGGTAAGGGAGGCGTGGCAATAACTATGCAGTAAATCTGTCTGAGTTTTTTCCAACTCATGAGCAAAATCAATTCGAATCAAATCAGGCAACGCATAAATCACACGCATACAGGTAAAAGTTGGTCGGTTGAAAGGGAGAAATAGATAGATATTTATAGAGAGATAGAGGGAGAGAGAGGAGGAGGAAAGCAGCGTTTAGCGGCTTCCGAAGCAAACGAAACGAAAAGCCCCAAACGAAAGTTGAACATGAAGACGAAGGCGACCCAGCTCAAACGCAATGCGAATCGACAGGCGACGAGACAGCGCACAGACACAAAATCCCCTTCACTCAACCAAACGGCAACCCCCAGTCCAACAACAACAACAACAACCAACAATAGCTGGCCATAAGGGAATGGGCAAGAGTTAGACAAAGTGGCCAAGGGTTGCGTCTGTCGATTGGCGATAATCAGCAAAAAAGAATCAAAGCAGAAACGTGCCGAAGGTCCAAAGGACCTGCCAGAATGAGTGGGAAGGACGAACGAGCTTGCACGCAGCAGAGTTGCCAAGTGCCGCTGAAGTAATTTATGCAAAGAGCTCCAAATCGTAACTAAGTCGAACTTGTCGTAATTCCATTTGCACTCAACTCCAACAATTTGCCATTTCAATATTGTATTCCTTTCGATATGTTATCGATAATTTTGTTATGTGCAGAAATATTATATTATAATTCAGCAGAGAGCGGTTACTATTCGATGCAGAGGAATTGAGACAAATCACATTTCTCTGAGCATTCCTTATGTATTCTATCATAATCTGAAACCAAGGTAAAGTGTTCAGATAGACATTTATATAGTAATAGAAAGACAAATTCATTGACTTTCTGTTATATCCTTGCAGTGTATAAAAATTCTAGTCCTTCTCTCATATCTACTCTCTTTCTCCCTTGTTATCTCTACCTTTTCACTGGTAATTCCTCCTTCTCAGAGACTTTGAGTCTTACCAACTCTCTACCCCCATTCAATCTCTCTGGCATATCCTTGGCTGATCTCATTAGGTAGAATCTCAATGCTAATATTTTGATACTAGCTTATACCAATATCTATTGGACTAGATACTTAAATCTCAATCATTTCCATTTCTCAAGTAGGTAGGCGAGATGTAACTTAGTATGCCATGAATTGAGTGCCTGTGGATTTTAGATTGTACGTTTACGAGCTCTATGAAAATGCTCAGTACACATCTATAACCCCTGTGAACAACATCTCTCTACACAAAAAATAAAAATTTAGAAAAATTATAAAGTGTACGAAAAAATTGAAAAAAAAAAAAAATCAAAAACCAAAAAAAGAAAAAAAAAATGTAAAAGTGAAAAATGACACGAAAATAATAAATGTTTTGCAAAAAGTGTGAAAATGGCCCAGAAAATAGGTAAGTGCGATTCTATAATTGTATAATACAAGACTAATTATTGATTGCCTAGGCTACAGATTTAATGAAATATGAACCAATATTAAGTGTATTGCAAAAGTGAAGACACATGTGAAAGGTAAGTTGACACAGCACAGTTATTGAAAATCAATTTTCATTTGTCATTTCTTACAGATTAGCTAGGGATTCATAGGAATAATAAACACACATACGAGATGAAGGCGATTATAGCTACTATTACTAGAGGGATGTACATAAAAGAGCTCTACAAAATTTCTAGTATAAATAAATACGAAATGCTGTGAAAAAATCCAAAAACAAAAAACTTTTTATTTAAAGTTTAGCTTGAAATCTTGCCTTGGCCTCCTTCAGCAGCAGCAGCAGCAGCAGCAGCAGCAGCAGCAGCAGCAGCAGCAGCAGCAGCAATTGAGTGATACGCAAATTCCAGACTAGACTAAGTGCTGGGCATTATTTATGTCCCGGCGTATCGTGAAGGAAGGGGTGACGACGTAAATGAAGAAGCGGAAGCAATTAACAAAGAGAGTGCTGAGAGCGTGTGCCAAGCCAAGAGGGAAAAGCAAATGCAAACAAATCCCCGAATCAATTGAGCCACAAAAACCGCTTCGGTCAACAGAAAATTTTGAGCGCTCGCAACGCTTCGGTGGCCGCAACTTTCGCTTTTCCCTCAATTTTCCTCGGGCAAAGGGTCGGGCGCGCGAGTTATCGCCAATTGAAGCAAAGCAAAGTAAACAAATTAAATAATGTTAATAACGAAATCTTGTTTTCAACATAAACAGCAAATATGCAAATGTCTTCATAGCAACGAAACCTGCTGAGCTCGCAGCCAGCGGCGGGCAGGGCGGAGGGCCTAACTGAATCTGATTCGGTTTCGGTTTCGGTTTCGGACACACGCCCAACCAACCCTCTACCCTACCTTGCCCGCCCATTCTACCTCCCGTTCGTAAATACAATGCAGAGAGATGCTAGCTCACAGATATGGCCAGCAGAGCAATTGAACCCGAATATCTTGCATTATTTGTTGTTGTTGTTGTTGTTCCTCACAAACAAAGAAGCTAAGGAATATTATTTCAGTCAGACAATTTGCATTTAGATCTCTAAGGGCAAACAATACAGAAAGGGAGCACGTCCAAATCCACAAAAAATTGAATGCAAATCGTATTAAACTGATTTATTGATTAAATCATATAGATTTATTCGTTTGCAATCATAAATGCTTTCAAATCAATCAAAACAGCATTTAATCATGATTGAAACCCGCAAATATTCGCAAATTAGTGTGGACCAAGCAATGGTAATACTCTAAAAGATATATGCAGTATAAACAATTATCATTTAGCATATAGATTTTCTTTCAGTGTATCCCTAGTCCACTGCAAATCGATTGCATTTTGCTCAGTCAGTGTGAATGAGGAGCGAATCGGCAAACGGGAATTGCATTTTGATATGTTGGAATCAAGTTTATTTATATGAATGAAGACACTCACACACACACACACACACATACACACATACACATGCAATGCCTGCATGCAAGTATTACCTGCTGTAATTCCTGTCAAACAGGATCCAAGAACTTGCAATGGGGGTTGGTTTCATTTTTCCTTCCTGTTTGGGGGGTCGTGGGGAGAGATAGATGGGATCCTGCTTTTGGGCTGGGAGTCGAGTCCGGCTCGCGTCAGTCAGTCAAGTGTAAAATTAAAAAATATCAGCAGAAAATTCCTTTGGCGTTGCTTCAATTTTCTGTGTGAGTTTTACACAATTTTGTGTTGATGCTATTCGAAAATCTGGCTGCTCGCCAGACACAAAGAGTGGGGTATATAGGCTTCGCAAGAAGTGAAAGAGATAGCCGCAGTCTCAGCTACAGTTGAATATTGAATGTGTATGGAATTTGAGTGTAGAGCGCAGATTTCTTAAGCTAAATGGATCAGATTTTTATTATGGAAAGGTTAGATAATATGTTAAATGATGCTTTGGGAAAAAGTGATGCCGACTCGGAATTTCCGTGAATATGCTTAACAAGTAGTCTGACCAGAGCTGGCATTGGAATTTCCTCTGTATTTAGCTTTTCAAGGCTTCAAATGAAAGTGACTTGGGTATTGCAGGGTATTCTGCAGTCAGGCATTGCTGCGACGTTGCTGTTAAGCAGCAACAAAAGCAACAAGGAGTACAACAATTCCATTGTTGTTGTCCGCTCGCAATTAGCAGGCATTGAGCCAGCCTGACGCTGGACCGCAGGCTGTTTGCAGAACTCTACGTCACTGCCTGGCTGGCTAGCTGGCTGGCTGGCTGGCTGGGTTGGCTTAAACGCATTTGGTCATAATGCGAAAAGCACACGGCTCGCTGACCAGGTAAACCATAAAGCCAGAGAGCCTGCACGCCCCTCCTGCCTTAACTCGGCAAAGCAAATCTCGGCAATTTGTCAACTTTCCTCATTTCCAGCATGACAAATCGCAAGGGAGCCTAGCACATAAAGAAGCAGAAGATGAGAGACAGCAGCAGAGAGGGTGCATCCGAACTAATGTCAAAATTCAATTGGAATTGACAATATTTGCTCAAAAGGCAAATCATAACAAATAGAAAATAATATTATGCAAATGCTGAGAGTAAAGAAAAAAGCAGAGTGGACCGAAGATGGAACGACGTACGACATCGCCGAGGAGCTGGGGTATGAAGAATGAGGGTTGAGGGTTGAGCTTTGTGGGCTGTGGGTCTTGGGGGTTGATATTGTCTTTGGACTCTCGCTGGCATTCTTATCACATTACGTAACAGGCCGCAGACTTGAGCTCGAATAACACAAAAACCAAACGAAAGCATAGCTCATGTGTGCCTGTGTATAGAGGGGGTGTATCTGGAGCTGGGGCATGGGGTTTACGAAATTGTGGGTATGCATTTCGCATTTTATTCAAGCCGAGGGGTTGCAAATGCGGAAACACGCATCAACATTCATTTAGTTTTGCAAAGATGCGGCTACCAGATAGCAGCGGCATTTCCATTGTCTTTGCCCCCCACACATCAACCCCCCCTGCTCCATCCCTCGCTATCCTCGTTTTAATGTCCATCTTTAATTTTCAAAATACAAAAACTGATTTTAAAATGCAAATGTTCCCATGTCTCGGGCAGATAATCAATAGAGAGCAGCGTAGACTTCAAGAAACTTTAATTTTATTTGAACCTTGGGCGAGCTGAATAAAGACAAGCGAGAAGCGTACGGGAGGAGACTTGAGGAGAGAAGAGTTGATAGATATTTGGTATTTCTCGCAGTTTCATTAGCAGCTTCTCGCTTCGTTTCTTCCTAGCATATAACTTGTCTTTCAACTCTCTTTTCTCTCTCTGTCTCTCTCTGTCTCTCTGTCTCTCTATCTCTATCTCTATCTCTATCTCTGTCTCTCTCTGTCTCTCTCACTCTCTGTCTCTCTGTCTCTCTGTCTCTCTATCTCTATCTCGCTCCGAGCGCGCTCTACTCTCTCCTCAGCGCTAGCGCTCGAGCGCTGCTCTAACGAGCTCGAGCGCCTAGCCGAGCGCTCGATGCGCTATCCGCGAGCGCGGCGCGAGCGCGAGAGCGAGCGCGAGCGCGAGCGCGAGCGCGGAGCTCGAGCGCGAGGCGAGGCGCGAGCGCGAGAGAGAGCGCGAGCGCGAGCGCGAGCGCGAGCGCGACGCGCTAGCGCTAGCTCGATCGCGCGCGCGACGCTAGCGTCGATCTGCGAGCTCGAGCTAGAGGCTCATCTCTATCTTATCTCTGATCTCGATCTCTATACTGATATCTCTATCTCTATCTCTATCTGCTAGCTCTAGCGTGCGAGCTCGATCGCCTAGGCGAGCGCGAGCGCGATCGCGGCTCTAGCTCGAGCGCGAGCGCGATCTCGAGCGCTATCGACGATCTGCGATCGCGATCGCGAGCGCTATCTCTATCTCTATCCTCGATCTCTACTCTATCTCTATCTCTATCTCTATCTCTATCTCTATCTCTATCTCTATCTCTATCTCTATCTCTATCTCTATCTCTATCTCTATCTCTATCTCTATCTCTATCTCTATCTCTATCTCTATCTCTATCTCTATCTCTATCTTCTATATCATCGCTTCTCTTCTCACCTTGAGCTTCCATGCATTTTCCTGGGCATTCCTCTTCATTGTTTCTAAATTAATCTTCACTTAAGCTCACTCTCTCAAGTCTTTCTTAAGAGCTTCTCATGCTCTGCTGATGATGCCTTCCCTCTTAGTTAAGCCTCTCGCATTGTTTTGTACTCAAAGCTAAGACTCGCTTCTGTTAACGGCATTTACTTGCGTGTCTCGCTTTGTCTAATCTTTCAACTCTTTATGTGCCTCGCTTAATACTAGCAAACGGTTCTCGCTTGCTTCACGCCTTCGCTGGGCTATTAACCCCTGGAGTGAAGTTGAGCCCCCTCTTGTGCATTACATTTCTAATCCAGTGTTGACCATAAAACATAAATGAATTTCCCGAGCGGGCGTCGACGGCGGCGTCATAATTTTCAATTTGTATGCCCAATATTAATATCGATTGTGGCAGACAACAAACAGCATCAACTGTCGCTCCGCGCCACATCGGAAGGGAGGAAAGACATAACAATAAAATGTTTATGCCGTGGCTAACCCTTTCGCAGCAATGGACTGGGCATGGTAGACGGTAGGTGGGTGGTGGGAGGTGGGAGGTGGTAGGCGAGGGCCGGACCATGATGTAAGGGCAATGCGTTAAAGGCTTACTAAAAACAACAGCAACAGCCCCACTTTTTTTTTGGCCCTTGTCATTTTAGACACAATTTAAGTAAGCGTAAAACTGCAAATTGCTGCTGGGCGCAGCTGCCAGCTCAACCCAGCCCAGCCCCGAGCAGCACGCAGCAGACAAGACCAAATAGTCGAGTCGAGTCGTGTCGAGTTGAGTCGAGTCGAGTCTAGCGGGGGTATCCACAATAAATTCAACTAGCACGCGTCTCGCACTGTAATGCACTTTAGCAGAGACTGTTGACTGGCGACTGGCGACTCCAGAGTGGAAAGTGAAACGAGTAGTAGCACGACGATGACGGAGTTGGGCTGGGCTTGGGTGGTTACATTGTCTCATTGTCGTGCTCTGTTGGCCAGACGCTCTGCATAATGAGATGACAACCCTCGAAGCTTGAAGCTCTTGGCTGGAAGTGAAAGTCAAGTTTCCTTGGACGCGAATCAATTTGTCATCATTTTAAATATATTTATGCGATTTGCAGTGCTTAAAAGTAAGCAAAGAGAAGCTTGAACAAGCGACATCAGCCATTGGCCGAGAGCATAGCAAAAAGTCTGCAAAAATCACAAGGCAAAAAGTGAGCAGAGCAGCTGAGGTAGACAGCAAGAGAGAGAGTGAGAGGGGAGCACACATATGGCATGACACGGAGCAGAGGGAGGAGAGTGGGGTTGGGGTTGGGGTTTGTAATCGCATTAGTTGCACATTTTATTGCCTTGACATGGGGCACCTGGCCCATTGGCCACGTCGACAAGGCACAGATCTGTTGATATGTGCTCGATACCAGAGAGGTAAGTAAGCATCCTGCTTGACATGCTGTAATTGCCACAGCCACCAGCTGCCGCTGCACTGTTCGTGCCACATTAACAGCGATAATAGGCTTAAGCCATGTTCCATACATTGTCAACTCTCATGCAGCTCTGCGAGAAGTAAGTATTTCTCAAGAGGACTCGCAACTTTTGTCCTTCCATTGCACTTCAATCGTTGAACTTAAGTGAATACGTAGGGGTGGCGCTCCAGATTTTGTTGGATTGAGATGCGGGTGGTGTGTGTTCCGAAGAGGTTGTAGTGTGATGTAGTGTGTGTAGTTGATAGTATTAAAAACACGAGGTTTCAATTCTCAGCTTTATTTAATGTAAGTATGGTATGTACAATGTAATTGTTTGGTATGAGTGTAACAAGTGAAAGTGACGAGAAAAAAAGTGATGAGTGCCGGAAACACTTGAAAGTTGGCGGCGCGCGCCCACCGCTCAAGTGGCTCTGTTATTAACAGGACCATGTTAATAACAGATGTGGTGTGTAGGAGGAGGAGCAAAAACGTTAATGTCAGATTTGACATTAACATACTCCCCCCCCTTGCAATGATTGCAATGACGTCCTGCTGTCCTCGGTCGCGCAAGAACCCGACAGAATCCACCCGAGTTCGGTGTTCTGGGCCAATGGGAGGCCGCCTATGCTGGGAACGAAACCCGGAAGCAGGATGTGCGAATACACATCCGCCCCCAGCACTATGAGCACCGAACTGGGAGAATCCCAGCGAGCGTCGGCCAGTGTGATCCCAGGGAACGGGGATCTGCGCTCAATGGCACGGACGGGTGTCCGGCAATTTAATTGAGGATCCAATTGCAGGATCAAATCCAGTTTGAAGTCCGATGTCTTAGAGGCGACGAGAGCCGTGCAGACCTGTCCCGGACCAACGCTAGTGATGGGCAGACCGAAGGTCCGTGCCAGTTCAGCGTTGATCCGGCTGGTGGGACTGCACGGGTCGATTAAGACTCGGACATCAAACTGCTTTGCTGGAGTGTGCAGTGCGATAATGGCGGTGGGCAGGATGCTGACGTCCTTATGTTGCATCAAGATCGACAGGGTGGGAGTGCCGGATGCCGGGGAGCTTGAGGCGCGTTGGCGTGCTCGGCGACGGGTCCTCTTTGTCCCTGGGAGATGAAGCAGCGTGTGGTGGTCTTCCCCACACGTCTTACATCCCTGACGGCTGCGACAAGTTGGCCCGGAGTGCTGGTGCGCCAAGCACTTTGGGCAGTACTTGTTGATAAGTGCTGCCCGCAGACGCTTCTCTACCGGGAGTCCCAGGAAACGCTGGCATTTGCGCAGCGCGTGGACTCCTCGGCAGACGCGGCACCGGAAGGATTGCACAGCAGCGGGTGCTCCTTGCTGAGATAAAGGCGCCATAGCTGGAATAGATGAGGAGATGAAAGTGGATGAGAATAGAGTTGGAGGATGAAAAAACGTACACTTAGTTGGACATCACAGACATGGCCTCGTCCGTTGGTAGCAGAACCAGCTTATGGACGGGCCTACGAATAACGCCTCGAGAGGTGAGGACGTCCACCACTCGAACCATGCCGTCCTTTCCAGGATAGGCACGGTTGACTCGGGCGAGTCGCCATTCGTTGATGGCGACGTTGTCATCTTTGATTATGACCATATCGCCGATATTCAAATCGCGACGAGGGGTGTGCCATTTGTTCCGTTTGTGCAACTCCTTAAGGTACTCTTCCTTCCATCGGAAGCAAAATTGCTGATGGAGAGCCTTAAGTCGTTGCCAGCGGTTTATGATGGACATCGCGTTCTCTTGGATCTTCGGTTCTACGACGGAGAGTAGAGGCCCACCGACCAGAAAGTGCCCTGGCGTAAGAGCGAGAAGGTCGGTAGAGTCTTCTGACATTGGCGTGATCGGCCTGGAGTTGAGGCACGCTTCAATTCTGGCCAAAAGAGTCGAGAGCTCCTCGAAAGTGTATTTCATTGAGGAGGTCGATTTGTAGAAAAGAGCCTTGAAGCTTTTCACTCCCGCCTCCCACAGCCCGCCCATGTGGGGGGCGCTTGGGGGGTTGAAGTGCCAAGAAAGGTGCTGAAGGCTGTGTTTGGCGAGCACTGCGGATTTGAGGGAACTCAGAAGGTCTTTCGACAAGATCTTCGCGGCTCCGACGAACGTCTTGCCATTGTCCGAGTACAGACGTTGAGGACATCCTCGCCGTGACACCAGGCGAGAGAATGCCGCTAAGAATTTCTCTGTTGTTAAATCGGACGTGGGCTCAAGATGGATGGCCTTTGTGCTGAAGCAGACGAACACGCAGACATACCCTTTTGTGATGAGACAGGCGCGCCCTGTGTAATTCTTTACATCAAAGGGGCCTGCAAAGTCAACACCAACGAATGTGAAGGGTCTCGAGAAAGTCGTCCTTTCGGTTGGCAGATCGCCCATCATCTGCGCTTGGAGGCGCTTGCGATGCACTATGCATGATTTGCACGAATTTATTGTAGCCTTGATCAGGACTCGGAGCTTAGGAATCCAAAACTGAGCGCGCAAGAGTCTCATCATCAATTGATTCCCGCCATGCAGGGTTATGTGATGAGTGAACCGGACTAATAGTCTAGTGAATGCGCTCGTGTATGGGATAATGATCGGATGCCGCTCATCGTAGCTCAAAGACGCAGAAGCTTTGATGCGTCCGCATGCCCTCATGACTCCGTTATCATCAAGGAACGGATTGAGGTTGCGAACCGGACTTGAGGTGGGAAGATTCCGTTTCGCGCGCAAGCAGCTCATTTCCTTTGCGTAGGTATGCTCTTGGCACAAGGCGATGCACCGACCTTTGGCGATACTTATTTCTTCGGCCGTGAGGTCGTGCGAATGGGGAAGAGCGGCTCTTCGGCAACGGTTGACAAAACGCAACATCCAAGCCATGACGCGAAGAGCTCGGTTTAGCTCTGAGAATCGGCTTACGAGCTCGGGATAGGAAGCTTGGCTCGCAAGATGACATTTGGGAGGTTTTTGCTCTAATGTAGTCTCTGGAGTGGGCGTTGCTGGGGATGGCCATTGATTCTGAGGGCGAAGAAGCCATTCAGGGCCATGGAACCATAATGGGTTCGAAATGAGTTCTTGTGGAGTGCCCCCCCTGCTTGCCAGGTCTGCTGGATTGCACTCGGACCGTACATGTCCCCAACCACCGATGCTCGTTATTTCGGAGATCTTGCTGACTCGGTTGGCTACGAAAGTTGTCCACTTGCAGGGTGGCTTGCTAAGCCATGCCAGGACAATGGTGGAATCAGTCCAATAAAAGGATTGGAAATTGGAAGCGGGAGCTGCTGAGAGCACTGTCGAGCACAGCTCAGCCAGAAGAACGGCTCCACATAGCTCTAATCGGGGTATTGTGAGCGTCTTGACTGGGGCCACACGTGTCTTGGCAGCAATCAAGTTAGAGAAACATTGACTGCCAATTTCGATTCGGAGGTAAATCGCGGCACCGTAGGCACGCTCGGAGGCGTCGCAGAAGCCATGGTATTGCACATTGACTCCCGGAGCGAAGTGCACCCATCGAGGGATGCGTATTTCTTGAAGGGTCGGATAATCCTTCAGAAACTCTAGCCAATGTTGGAGGAGATTGACCGGTAGAGGCTGATCCCAGTCTAATCCTTGCAGCCAGATTTCCTGCATAAGGATTTTAGCACGGACGACAAAGGGGGCCAGCCAGCCGGCTGGATCGAATAATTTCGAAATTTGCGAGAGGACCTTTCTCTTGGTATAGAGTTCGTCGGCTGGAAATTCGGACGGGACAAAGAAGAATTCGTCAGACCGAGCCTGCCAGCGGATGCCCAAAGTCTTGGCTGTGCTGGAGTCATCAAACTCTAGAAAGTCTTCGCGCAGCCTGTGAGTCTTGGGAATCGCCGTTAGACACCTTTGGGAGTTGGATGTCCACTTTCTTAATGGGAACCCCGCACCATGCAGAGCTTCTTGAAGCTCTGCGATAGTCGCAACAGCCTTTGCGACAGAGTGTGACCCTGCGAGAACGTCGTCGACATACATGCATTCCGATATGACATGGCTTGCCAGTGGCAAGCGGGGTCGTACATCGATGGCCAGCTGTTTAAGCACCCTAAGTGCTAGAAACGGAGCACAGTTAACCCCAAAGGTAACAGTATTTAGCTCGAAATCACCGATGTCGCCATTTGTCTTGCGGAATAAGAGTCGCTGGAATGATGTGTGCTTGGGATCGACCCGAATTTGGCGATACATCTTTTGAATATCGGCATTAAACACGAATCGATAGTATCGCCATTGCAAAATTTGGATCGTAAGATCGGACTGGAGGATTGGGCCTGCATGAAGAGTATCATTCAGGCTCTTCCCATTGGACGAGGGGCATGATGCGTTGAACACCACTCTCACCTTGGTGGTGGTGCTCTCGGGCTTGAAAACTGCGTGATGCGGCAAGTAAAAATTGCCTAGGGCAGGATTGTCACGGGTGGGGACAGGCTTCATGTGACCTAAGTCAAGATACTCCTGCAGAATAGCATCGTATTCAGCCTTGAGTGATGGATTCTTGGTAAGCCTATTCTCATTTTTCAAGAATTGCCCCAGCGCGATGGACCGCGAATGGCCCAAGTCAATATGGTCGGGATCCTTAAATGGAAGAGTCACGACATATGAGCCAGAACTGTCCCTCTTGGTCGTTCGGACAAAGTTGTCCTCACAAGCGGAGTCTGGTCCTCGGGCCACCTTAGGAAGATTCTCCACCTCCCAGAATTTGGAGAGGAGATGATCGAGCTGCTCCTCCTCGGAAAAGTTGACTCGGGTCGTGAATGCAGAGATGTTCTTTCGCAAATTCTGCGTGACTGGACCAGTCAGGATCCAGCCGAAGATTGTCTCTTGGCCCATCAAAGAGCCGCAAAGATTAGGACGGAAACCTCCCTTGACGACCGATGGAAGGATGTCTGCTCCTAGAAGGACATCGATTTTGCCGCTCTTAAAAAATAAGGGATCGGCCAACGGAAGATCAGGAAGCTCATCTAAAAGGTGTTGCGAGAGGGTATAAGATGGCAGATTGCCACACAATTGAGGGAGGACGAGAGCCGATGCGTCGATCCGGAGCGTCGGCTCCAACGGAGAGCCAATATGGAAATTGCAACGCTTCCGCGACTGGGTCGTGACCGACTCTCCTAGGCCCGACACCTGAGTCTGCGTTGCTTGAAATGGAAGCTTCATCAAGCGAAATAGCCTTTCAGAAATGAATGTCGCTTCGGACCCCGAATCAATTAGAGCTCGGGCGGGGAAGGTGGTTCCTCGGTGACTCACGTCGATTACGGCCGTACCGAGTAGCACCCCTTGGTGACTAGTCGTGCAATACGATTGCACAACGGGGTCCCGCGCGGGCGTTTGAGACCTTGCAGAGGCGCTGGGCTGAGCAGTGTTCCCGGCGCGGCCTTCCCGATGGAGGAGTGTGTTGTGCCGAGCCTTGCACTTGGAACAATTGTAGATGCTAGCGCAATCTCGCAATTGATGGCCGTGTGCGAAACAATTCAGACAAAGCTGCTTACGTTTTACGTAAGTGTCTCTAGCCTCGACGGACATTTGCAAGAACTTCGGACACAGACGAATGGGATGGTTCTCTTTTGCACACAAATCACACTTCTTGCTTTTTGGGCGTGTTTGAGTCTCAAAGGAGTTGACTCTTTTTGAGACAGCAGTGGGGCATTTGGAGTCGCTGACTGAAACCTTTGGGGCTGGTTTGTCGCCTTCCATCGCCTCGAGCACGCGAGCGCGTTCGGTGAGGAAGTGGCAGGTCTCAGCCCAGGACGGGATCTCGGATTTGTCGGTTAGCGAGTGCTCCCAAAGTGAGCGTGTGTGGTCCGGCAAGTTCGATGTACACTGGAAGACGAGTATGCAGTCCCAATTCTCCGTGGAGATTTGAGCATGCTCGATGGAAGTGACACATCTTTGGATGGTGTCAATCAGTGCTCTAAGAGCCGAGCCCGACTCTTTATTGACTTTAGACACGTTGAGCAGAATTTTAAGCTGGCTGTTGACTAACTGCCGCTTGTTTTCATACCGCGCACACAAGGAGCCCCAGGCTGATGCAAAGCCGTCGTTCGTGAGAGGACACTTCGCGACTACCTTATTTGCATCACCTGTTGTCTTTGAAAGTAAATGGAACAATTTCTCTACCGGGGTTAAGCGTGAGTTGTTTATATAGACGGCTGTGAAGACGTCTCTGAACGTAGGCCAGCGCAAATAATCGCCGTGAAACACTTCCGTGTCTACGGCCGGAAGGCGACAGCTTCCAGAAGAGGTATTGGGTGTGACGGTAGGAGCTGGCGGGGCACTCGACGCGGAAAAGGCGTCAATCTGAGTGTCTAATCTGGATACGCATCGTTCGTAGACAGTGTAACAATGATCGAACTTAGCTTCCAGAGACTCCACCTCGCCGCTGCCAGCCCCTTGACCCAAAGCTTTGGAACATGCCTTATATTGGCCCTCTACGTCATCCCATAAAGCGTTGACCCGTTTCTTGCGAGTCTCAAGGATACGGATTGGGGGACGTCTCGGTTGAACCAAAGTCCTCAGGTATGCCGATACGGGCCTCAAATTTGATAAGCAGATCAGCGGCGGAAATAAACTCGGAGAGAGACATGTTTGAAATGCTTGCAGGCTTCGGACTGGATCTGGTTACGATCGGACTGCGCTTGAACGCGGTGGAGGGTTGCGATCTCCCCGAGGGAACAGGAGAAGCTGAAGTGCTGCGTTTAACTAAACGCGAAGAGGATACACTCAATTGTGTACGACGTGACCGATCAGACATGAATATTGACTAGCAATTTATTTATTCGAAATAAATACACAGAAAACACCCCACCCACAAAAAATCAAAAATAACGACCAACCTACTAATTAAAATAAAAGTGACACACAATAAAACCAATCAATAATATAAAAAAATAAACAAAAAAACAACAAAACCCCCAGGACTACACAACAAAAACAATCAAACCCCAAAACAACATAAAATTACCCCTCCAACAAAATAAAACAACGAATCAACCAGCAAAAAAAACGGTAAATAACCACACACCCCAAGACAACACAAATCACCCATAAAAAATTAAAAACCCACAATTTATCCTACAGAATAGATCAAATAATTCTAATCGGAGAATAATTTATTTACTCGGAACTAACCAAACACCACGAACCATACAAACTATACCCCAAACCAACCTCCCTCCACACAACCAAATGTTAAATCAGAACCGCCATACAACTCCACACAACCCAACATTAATTGCAGAGAAGAAATTATAATTAGCCTATTAATCAACATAAAGAATTAAGAATTATAGGAAGAGGGGGGGGGTTGCCGACACATCACCCACCGGCGTGATTTATCAATTAAAATAAAGCCGAAGTAAATTCAATATTATACCAAAATACCACGAGACTAAGATGAACTATAAAAGAAGAAAGAAAAATAGATAAAATTATTTCAACAACAAAATAGATTAATAATTAATAAACGAAATACCTCTGGAAACATATAACTCATACACAATTTTTCCAGTAATAAATAAAGTAATATACTCAAAATAAATTCAATCAAAACTCATAAATATTAATTGCATAGAATTACAAAAATCTACCTAATTACAAAACATACAAGATAATAATTTTAATAATTAATAGACGCCAGGTTACTATATAATTTAAACAATCAAATTAAATACGACGAATAAGTAAAATTATTTAAATCATCAGGCACGAGTAGAGTTAAAAGTAGCAGAGAAGTATATTATTTTCAGAATAGATTAAATTAAGCGGGGAATTTATAAAATGAGATAAGGTTAATGCAGGTTGCTAAATGTCATTATAATAGAGCTCGGGGTGAATAGATGGGTTAGGTTTGAGGGTGTTCTAACGGATAACTGTAGGTGACTAGAGGTAAGATAGGGGTTTGACTCAGGATTCGCTTGAAGGGTCTTTAAGTGCAGGAGCCATATTATATAACATAAAATTAAATAAGGAGAATTTAGAAAACTAAATCAAATATACAAGAACACTACACATAGGAATAATTTTGTATCAAAATATCGACATAAATAAACGCAGAGTAAAACTAAAAAAATTTTAAATCAGAGACAAAGACCTAAAATTACAATACCGAACAAGAATATATTATAATTAATTTAATCGAATACTAGGTTAAAAATAATTATAAGAACAGAGCGTAAGTGAGAATTTATTTATTCGAAAGGTAAGAGATAAAGGTCAACGGATAATACGGTGTGTATTTATAAGAAAAGAAAATACATAGCCATAAGACGCTATGTTTCAACAGCTACTCAGCTACTTCCGTGCGATAGTTCAGCAGTGCGAGCACTAATATCCAGATCACGATATTTGTGATGTTCGATAACTTGAAACTATCGGCACGAAATGTGGCGGCTGGCGATGACCTTGTTTTGATTTCAAGTGCCAGCACTAGTTATTAGTGGAATTTAGATGCATAAGATAATTAAGTCGAAATGTGTATTTATTATGTTATGTGAAGTGTATATTATTACAGCAAAATAAAAGAAATAAATGTGCGAAAAAATAAAAAGAATGCTTGTGTTTTATGTATTTACTGTCGTGGATGGGTACATATAGAGAGGTGTGCGAGAGTTATTGAGAGACAGCTGTTGATCGCCAGCCACTCCAATAGCATATATATGTATGTTAATTAAGTGTTTCTTGTTATTATAAGAATATAATGCAATGATCGGAAGAACCGGCGGCTGTTGCCGACGCAATTGTTTATATATTTGTAGGCTGTGTGTACGTAATTTATGTATGTAATTTGCGCAAGTGTAACAGCCGATGATTCGACAGCACTTTCACTTGTTCTTTGGAAGCAGACAAATGTACATACATACGTAAACACGAAAAATAAAAAAATAACAATATATGTAAATGTTGAAATTAGATAAAATATATAAATAATAAAACAACAAGTGATAATTTTATTTTGTTTGCCTTTTATTCATTGGTTCATATTTTTTTATTTATGAGGAGGCTGTAATAAATATGTATATCACTGTAATAAGTATGTATATGAAAAAATATACGTGCACGTTAAACATATGTGTACATATGTATATACGTATATATGTATATGTATGAATGAGTATATAGACTAAAATACACAAGTAGGACGCATGCATGTAAATGATTTATATATATGTAAATATATATGAATGTATGAAGTGAATGTGCGGATAATGCACACGGAGGACAGATGAAGAATATGGCGGCTTTGGAAATGGCACACACCCGAAAAAGAAGATGGAGGAAGGCAAGTTCAATGCCCCTGAGTCGCGCTTCACCTGTGCGGCAGAGGTTATGAACAAATGACTTCTCTTTTTTTCTCACTCGTCACGATATGAGAATAGATCAGCGATAACGGACATAAGCCAATTTCGGCAACGGAAAGCGTACATATAGGAAGTTATATGCAGGCACGGACACTTCACAAGTTGCACTTGCACAGACACAGATATAGGCAAACTCTAATATGAAGGTACCTGATCACGTTGCAAACGGCTTATATGTATATGTATATGTATGAACTTATCTGGTCGCCCTGCGGATCGCTGGGTGTGTGTTATGGGAATTATATCAGATATAAGCTCCGGCTCGAAGGACCAATGAATACGTAGGGGTGGCGCTCCAGATTTTGTTGGATTGAGATGCGGGTGGTGTGTGTTCCGAAGAGGTTGTAGTGTGATGTAGTGTGTGTAGTTGATAGTATTAAAAACACGAGGTTTCAATTCTCAGCTTTATTTAATGTAAGTATGGTATGTACAATGTAATTGTTTGGTATGAGTGTAACAAGTGAAAGTGACGAGAAAAAAAGTGATGAGTGCCGGAAACACTTGAAAGTTGGCGGCGCGCGCCCACCGCTCAAGTGGCTCTGTTATTAACAGGACCATGTTAATAACAGATGTGGTGTGTAGGAGGAGGAGCAAAAACGTTAATGTCAGATTTGACATTAACATTAAGTAAGCATGCTTTAAGAAACTGCATGTGCAATACTAAAGCTACGATTTATATAGAAAGAATATATACCAATATCAAACATACTGAGACTAACAAATATGCAGAAATATAAAAAAGACCCCGATTATTTGACATAAACCTTAACATGCCAAACGTGCGGAATATACCAAAGATTTAAAAATATTGTAAATCATTTGAAACACACCAGTACATTCCAAACTATACCAAAACATACTAAACGTTCCAAAAATATACTAATACATACCAAATATTCCGTAATATTCTAAACATACCAAAACACTTCAATATACCAAACATACCAAAATATACCAGAATGCCAAACATTCCTAAATTATACCAGACACCAAACATTCCAAAACATTCCAAAACATTCCAAAACATACCAAAATATTCGAAAATATACCGGACATACCAAAACATTCCGAAACATAATTTGGTATGTTCCAATTTTCAATTTATACCAAAGATACCAAAACATTCCAAAATATACCAGATATACCAAAACATACCAAATGTTTCATAATATACCAAATATACTAAAACTATTAAAATACACCAAAACATGTTAAATATACCAAAGCAGCAATAATACTTATCCAAAACCGAAATCTATTTAAAATACTAAACATTTATTGATATACATAAATACATATATAAACCTTTCAAATATACCAAATATACCAACTTATCATATCCCCACACACATGGACATCAATTCATTGCAATATCTGCATCGAGTCAAAAGTCTCTGCAATACATTTAGACACATTCAGACAATGCCCCAAGCATCTGAGGAGAGTTCCATAAACTTGCGTGTTTTGGAGCTTTAATCTATGTATGTATATCTCTGGCTGGAATCTTTGACACTTGCCGCAAGTTGCAAATGCTTCAACGGTATTTTTGTACTTATTATGCTTTCTTTGCTTATTTATAGCTGTAAATAAAAGTTTAGCCGTCATTGTCTATGGGGAAAGGCGTCCCGACGGGGGGCAGCTGTCTGTCTGTCTGTCTGTGTGTGTGTCTCTCTGTGTGTGTGTGTGTGTGTGTGTGATGAGGTGGGTGTGGCTCAACAAATGGCGTTACTCAACTCTTCTTCTAGCTGGCGCTTTATTTTTGTTGCTTTTTTTCGGTTGGATTTTACATTTCGCACTCATTAATCTTGAATACAAAGCGGTCGAAAGCGCAGAACATGAAAAATAGAAAAGAAAAACAAAAATGCAATAAAAAATACAGAGGGGAATACAAAAATAACGAAAAGGAATAAAAATGAGAAGCAAACAAAGAGGCGAACAGAAAAACGTGAAATAAATTTAAATCTTGCCCTTTGCAGGCAAAATCTAATAAAAATCCATTTCATTTGATAACAAACAGCGCCAACTGCAGCAGGAGCAGCAGCAGCGGCAGCAGCGGCGGCAGCGGCAGCGTCAGCTTACTGCAGCAAGCAGCTGATGCGCCTGCCTGCAAAATGGATTACAGCAATTTGCTTTGTTGCACAAACAGACAACGAGAGCAGCCAAGCAGGCCAAGCTGAAGCCAAAGCACATCCAGCCAGGCCAAGGCAAGTCGAGCCACCCCCACCTCTAGGCTGCTGCTGCTGCTGCTGATATTCCTTTGGACATCATATGAAACAGGGTATGCCTAGCAACTATTAATAGAGTTTGCCACGCTGCGCCTGAAATTTACATAATCAACAAATAATTATGCGGCAGCTGCCGCCAGTTGATGCCTCGTTTGCTGGCGAATGCAACAACAGCTTCCAGCTGCCTTTGTTGTTAGGGTAAAAGTTGCCAGGCCAACAGGCGCCACATGCGTCTCCTCACACACACACACACACACACACACACGCACAGGCGAGCCCACACACACTTGTATACTAATGGACAATTGACCCTCATCAGGCGGCGGGCAGCATGCGGTTACATTTGATGTTGTCCTTGCTCCACCCGCCCCAAATTGTGATTGTGGCTTTACTTGGTTGCCTAGAAGCCTACACACACACACACACACACACACACACATGGCCAAACACCCACAAATGATGCCATTGTACATGACAATATGTGGTTGAAATAACCCACACACACACACGCACACACACACGCACAATGGGAGAGGCTGAGGGAGCAGCGAGCTCCAGCCACATGCCAAACAGCAGCTTGTGTCTGTGCCGTAGCTTTGCAGGGGGAGTGGAGTGGAGTGGCGTGGAGTGGAGTGGGAGGCGTCGACGCAGTTGCTTTCAAAGTAATTGCGCATATAAAACGCTGTGAGTGTGTGGCGAGCGCCCTCTAACGGCCAGCAGTAGTACTACTAGTAGACAGTGCTTAAACAACATCAAAAAAAAAAATAAGTGCAACAGCAGCCGCTGCTCAAGTGTAGGAGCAGCCATAAACATGCAAACTCAATTAAAACGATTTCTCATTAAGGCCATTCAGCGGCATAGACTCGCCACTCATCGAACGCGCTAAGGCCATGTCCCAAACCATCCAACCACCCACACACACACACACACACCACAGTCCACAGTTTGACTAGGACTCTGTCTAGGCGCATACGCCGGGGGGCGTTTGTTGGCTGTACACACTGTCAGATTTCATTAATTATCGTTTGTAAAAGTCACCACCAGGCTGAAGTACATTGAACACCGCATCAAGTCAAGCCACGCCCCCCCCGGTGACCACTGCCCACACCCAGGCGCTGTCAGCCGCAGCTACGCACTGTGTGCGTGTGTGTGCGCCTCTTGATGGGCCGCCAGTTGATAAATGCAAATGAGGCGCATGATTTACTTGCGTCCAACGAACCGAGCGAGCTACCGAGCGAGCGACCTACCGAGACCGGCTTGTCACTTACCAACTCCCTGTCAGCATTTGACAGCAGAAGTAAAACAGCAATGGAGCATGGCTAAAGCAAAATTCGATATCCGGCAAAGCTTAAGAGATTAATAAGAACTTATAGCCTAAGAAGAACTTATATATACTTTACATCAGTGCATTGGGTCTAGGTACAGCTCCATGTCAACATCCCATTGTCTAGCACACATCTCGATAGCTCTGGCTTGGGAGGACTTTCACTAGTTTCCTGATCAGAGGTCAAACACATGCTAAGCTTAAGATCTAGCTAGCTAGCTCTACTTATCCATCATTGCAAATTTAATCCATACTTGCAATTCTAATAACTTCTCAATTGATCAGCTAACATAACTACAATTGGACTTATTGGTTGCATTTTGTGCGCTTCGCTTATAATTGACAGTTGCAGCTGGAGTTGTTCGAGCATTTGATATGCGGATATTGTTAGCGAATCCAAGGATAATGTACACAATTTCAACGTTAAACAAACTTATTTCCGCTGCTTGCGTGTTCTTCTTGTTCAGCTACCCTGTATACGGATTGCCAATGGGTGCAAAGGGTATGATGAGCTATGGATTCCCTCTATTTCAGCTCGACTTGGGTTCTTAGCATTCAACTCCTGCATTTTATGATTTTTTGCTGGCAATGTTATTAATCTTCTTCTACTTCTTCCGGTTAACAGCAATTTGACAGTCACTTGACATGAGCTTAACATCAGCCAACAACTCTAGCCCTCACGATTCAAAGTAGAAATCTTTTAAACAGTGTATGTAATTGTTCTTTTTATTAAACCTAAGATCAACTTGACATGCACTTGACATGCACTTGACATTAGCTTGACATGAACAACTTGTGCATGTGCTACAACATGAATGTCATTATAAACTTGATATACTTTTTCTTGAGCTACAGAGTAACAGCAATTTGACAGCAGGCTGACATGAGCTTGACAACCAGTTAACGCTTGCAGCGTTTGCTGGCAAAGCCTGCTATTTAGTAATTGTTTTGATTTCTTTATATTTTACAGGGTAACAGCTAGTTGATCATACTCAGCTGCTTGATATTTGGTTTCGGCTTTGGCTTTGGCTGCAACTTGGCAATTTTATGCTTCAATTTCCGTTTCCTGTAAAGCGAGCAGCACTCGCAACCATCACGCGGCGTGTCATTGCCAATTGAGTTGCCTTTACCCGCGACACAGACAGACAGACAGACAGACAGACATTCCGTGAGTGGGAGGGATGTCGATGGGGATGGAGAGAGGGAGCAAAAGAGAGAGAGAGAGAGTGGGAGGGAGTTATATGTACCATATAAAATTGTATTTCTTGTTTTCTTGCTGCCATTTCCTTACTTTACTTTTCTTTTTTTTGTTTTATGGCCCACACAGCGTGTGTGTGTGTGTGTGTGTGTGTGCCTGCACCACTGGCAGTTACCTGTGCGTATGTGTATTTGTGCCGCACTCAACCGCAGCATAAAAACCAAACCGAAACAACCCAGGCGCGCTCTCTTCCTCTTTTCTGTTTAGTTTTTACAACTGGCAGGCAGCGCAGCGTCTTCTGCAGTGACATTTGACATTTGATATGGCTTAATCAACTATAAAAGCATATATACTAGACAAAGGCAGGTCGTCTATTGGGTGCTTTGGTGGCTCGGTGGCTCGGTGGCTCGGTGGCTCGGTGGTTGCAACAGCAACATGTGGCCATCAAATTGACGGCAAACTTCGCTAAATAAATAATGCATACAAAGGCTCTGAATTTAGTTAGTTCTTTTACAGTTGTTGCCGAATGCTCGCTGAACTTCGATTTGGGGCTCAGCGCAGCTCAGTCGAGCGCCATGTTCAGCCGTCCATTAGGGGTGGACAACGAGCGCTCGAGTGTTGCACTCTCTGCGGCGGGGCTAGCCTAGGGGGGGGTGGAGGGCTGGTTGATTGTCCAGTTAAGCGGCAATCATCATTCGCTGCGACATGTTCCATCCATTTACGCTGCTCGGGCAATCAACTGTGTATTTAACTATCAGTTAGTCGCACTAGATGAGCTTTAAGCTGAACTAACATGAAGCAGACTAAAATCTCGCTTTCTACACATTTAATTCGAATTCAAGTGGAGCAAATAACTTCGAATAGCTGAAAAGTATGCAACACTTTTTGCAATTTGTAGTCTACTTTGAGGCGGCATTAACAGTAGATGTTAAATTGACAATGCTTACATCAATATATGTGAATATAGATATTTACAATTCCAGTGTATATAAATGCATGATATGCTACGCTTCTAGTTGTAGAAATGATTTGTATTTATATGAAGCGAAATTGGTTTGGAGAGGGGCGAGGCCTAGCTAATATGCTCTCTTTACACTTGATAAACGAAATTGCTGTATAATAAATCGGTCTGCATAGATAACTCAAGCTGCCTACGGCCCAAGAAGAGATTAATAGACACACATGCAGATATTCAGAGAGATTGCTACGACATCGAAGCCCACTCGCAAGAGGTCTAATCCCTGCCAGACCCCTAAGAGGTCGAGGCTTTGCCAAAACAATGGGTATATAGTAAGTGCTCATAATGTGATGTTAAAGTACTAAATATGATTATGATATATATGAAATGATACCAATATAAGCAATTCAATGCGTTGTCAAATGAAATTTTCATTTAATTTTTACTATCTACGCTTTGGGTAACTTTGATTAGCAATTTGTTGATATTTTAAGCATTTACTTTTTCGATAATTATCAATGGAAATGCAATTTGAATTTGTAAACAGATTTAAGACCTGTACAAAAAAATTACGTTTTATATAGGAGAGAAATATGTGATATGTGGCAGAAAAAAAACGCTTAGTTAAATGCTGAAGGGAAATGGCAAAAGGCAAATATAAAATTAAATAAAAGTTGCGCTGCGCAGCTAGCTGAAAATTTTAATTATATTTGCAATTGCAATGCCATAAATTTTCGGTACAAAAACACGCACGCATCGAAGGAGCGGCGCGAAGGAGCAAACTGAGACTGCGGATGGGGCTGCGGATGGGGCTGAGACTGGAGCTGTGGCTCTGGCTGTGGCTGTGGCTGTGGCTGAGTTGGCGCGAACCGAGCTCCACACCTACATACAGCACACGCTGAGGGGCCACAGAGTCGCGGCAACCAAAAAATATGTGCCAAGATATTTTAATATGACCAAAACGCTCGCTGGGGAGGCTAAGATTGGGGGCTGAAGCTGGAGCTGGCAACACTTAAACGGCGGCACAGCGAGTTGTCGCTGTGGAAGGTTTTTGGCAAAAAGTAAACCTTAAATTAAATTGCAATTTGTGGCTTAATTTATTTTTATCGCACACAGCGACCGAGACAGATAGAAAGCCGAAAACCGAAAGACACACAAAAGTTAAAGCATACTTAGTGGCTGCACACACACACACACACACACACACACACTTGCTCACCTGCGGCTGGCATTTGGCTGTAATGCTATTATTGGAATTTTAATTTCCTATTTTAAAGCTGTCGAGAGGCGCCGCAGCACAGCTAGGAATGAGTGTGCGTGTGTGTGTGTGTGTGGCATGAGTGCTTGCTTCCGTTTTAGCCAGGCTTTGTTTTGGCTTTTACAAGTAGCTGTTGCCTTTACAACCTGCTCGCTTCCTGCTGCCACCACTTTTGGATTTTCTGGTGTGCAATTTCACGCGAAGTTACGACGCATCAATCAAAGCGTCTGTCTCACTGTCTCTCTCTCTCTACTCCTTCTCTCTCTCTCTCTCTCTCTCTCTCTGTCTGTGTGTGCGTTTGCGGTGGCAACAATTTGAAGTCTAGCTAGGCTATAAAGTCAGCAACGGCGCCAACAAACCAATCCAATCAGACAAATCAGACTAAACCAAATGTCAGCTCTATTTCCCAATTTGCCAGCGCTTTAAGAGCGTTTTTCAAAAATAAATATCAAAATATCTCTATACCATGTATTTAAAGTGATTTTCTGTTAACTTGTCCATATTTTATGCTAGCATATTTCAAATTGCCAAACAGTGTTTTTCCTGTCATTGTGGGTCTAAGAATTTGCTTAAGACAGATCTATGTTTGTATAGATCTAACAGTTACAGCTCATAGGCAGCTAACTAGCTTGTAATGGCAAGTTTCACTACAAACTTACACACTTTCATGTTATCGATAACTTAAGCAGCCATTAAATATAGCTATCGATAATCATCACTTGGTAAGCCAAAAACTTTGCCTCTAATGACAGCTGATAGAATGTTGGAATACGTTTGGATTAGGGACTGCTCTCTCTCACCGTCGTCTCTCCATATCTCTTGCTCTCTCTCGTGCCTTTCCCCCCCCCTCTCTCCGTCCCTCCCCCTCCTCTCCTCTCCTCTCGCTCTCCATCTTCACTCTTCTTCCAATCTCCCCTCTCCCTCTCCCCTCCTCTCTGCATCTTCACAGTCCAGTCTCTCCTCTCACATCCTCCGATATCTCTCGTCTCTCCTCTCTCTCTTTCCCTCGCATCCTCTCATTCTCTCTCCCTCTCCCACTTCTCTCACTTCTCTGCGCCTCTCTGTCGTCTGCCCATCTCCTTCTCTCTCTCCTCCTCTCTCCGCTCTCCTCTCTCCTCTCCTCAGCCCTCTCTCGGTCTCACATCTCCCATCTTCTCCCTCCTCTCCACTCACCTCTCTCTCAGCTCTCTCCTCTCTCTCCTACCCACCTCTCTCTCCTCTCACTTCATCCCACGCGTCCGCTCACTCCCATTCTCCATCCCGACTCTCACTCTCACTCCTCTCCCCCGGGTCTCTCATCTTCATCTCAATCTCCTCCCTCTCTGCCGTCCTCGCTCATCCGTGCCTCTCGTCCCAACGCTCTCCACGGTCCTCGCGTCTCTCATCTCCCGCTCGATAGGCCCATGAAACTCTCACCCCATCTACTCTATACACTAATCCTCTACTCCTACTACCAGTCGCTCTCTCCTTACTAGTAAGTCTGCTCTTCTCTCTTCTCGTCATTCTCTCTATCTCTCCTCTCTCTCTCTCTCTCTCTTTCTTTGGGCTAAACTTTAAATAAAAACAAATAAGTTAAGTCCTGAACGGGCTGATATCTCAATGTCAAGCAGGCAAGACCAAAGGCGCCTTTCCATGCGTGCGGGAATACCAAAAAAAAAAAAAAAGTACAACAAAATAAGGAACTTTTGGCGTCAAAAGAGGAAGCATGCCATACACACACACACACACACACACATATATACACACACACAGTCACACACTTCGAGTAGCTGAGGTTGTGGCTGCCATGTGGACAATGCCGTTGACTGTGACACCTTTGTGGCATATCAAACGGAACTATGCGGAACGAACACGTGAAAACACGCGCCCAACAACAACAACAACAACAATAAGGACAACGAGAACAGTCAGAGCAACAACAAAACATGCCAGGGACAATAACTTCATCTAGCGAACGATGAGGCACAGCGCACAGACACAATGCACAGCAGTTGGAGTAGAACGAGGATTTTGTAATTTGATGCCAGGACGAAGTGTGGAGCTGGCTGAAGGACGCAGCAGACGGCAGACGGCAGGCTGAAGGTGGCAAGAACACAGGGCATAATAGGCGTAAACCGGAAGTTAAGTGTAAAAATAATAATAAAGGTGTGCGTGTGTATGTGTGTATTGGTGTTTGTCTATGCCTTGCTGCTGCTGCTGCTGCTGCTGCTGCTGCTGCAATTGCCGTGCGCCCTTCTATGTATTGTATTGTGTGTGTTTGGCACCCGCCTCACCTTCAGCTCGCTGCTCGCACTTTTGACTTTTGCTTTTCGCCGCTTGCTATTGAAATTTATATACATGAACTTGTCTCTCTCTCTTGGGCTCTCTCTCTCTCTCTGTGTGTGTGTGTGTGCGCCTTCGTTTAGGGTAAATGTCTCCCCAAGGATAATTCGGGCATGAAATTACAATCGAAGTGATGCAAAAGTGTTGGCGCCTTTTGTCTACCATTGTTGCGACCCGCAGCAGCACCAACAACAACAATGCCCATTAAGTTGAGCAACAACAATACAACATACTAAAAAGAAGAAAAGAAAATTTTATACAATAAAAAAGTGAAATACATTTGTTCAGGTTGAAGATTCAATACCCTAAGCAAGCCAAGGCAAGTAGAGTATAGCGAGATATCGCTGGGAATCGAGTTAGATCTATGTTCTGTAGTGAGGTGAGATCATTACTTTGTATAGAGGTAAGATCCATAACTTGAATACAGCCAAGATATAGATAAGAGCTGAACGAGAACATAGTTTGGGCACAGATCTTTGACTAAGATATAATCATTTAGCCAAACCATATATTGGATATCTTAGTCTTGGTCTCAGCAATATGTTTCCTGCTGGCTTTTTCATTACAAATTAGATCGCCAGAGCGTGTTGCCCTCGCAAAGAGCATAGAAAGGAAAAGAAAACGTAAAAATGGGAACAATGGAATCGTTGCCTTTTTTTTTTTACTCCATGCTAAGGGAAGCAAAAGTCCTCGTATCAATGGGGTGGGGCAGGCATGGGGTGGGGTAGCCTGTCACGCAGCTTCCAGCTTCTAGTCTCTCAGCCGTAAATACCATTTGCTACAGTCGAATTTCACTAAGGCTTGCCCGATATTTTGTCTACCCTGCACACAGCTATGGGACATCACATCGACTCCATGCATTAGGATTTTTTTTAGTTTCTGACTTTCTTTTTAATTTTTGCTTTATTGTGCGTAAGTTGTGAGAGCTCGAACCAGGTGATCCATGCAGCATTAACAACAACAATCATCCCTCCATGTCGCACACATCTACCCCAACTGCCAGCGCATCTAGCTGTTGCCCTCGCCCTCGACCCGCAAACCCAATTCAATTTCTCCCACACATCGAATTTCCTTGGCTCGTTTTGCCACAGCCACCGTTGCGTATGCTTTATGCTTGTTTTTGTTCTCGTTGTTGTTGTTGTTGTTGTTGCTTTTTAATACATTTATACGGTCATATTTCTTGGTTTTCATTTATTTAAGCATTGCCCTCGTACATCTATTTTGCGCACGTTGCGCACCATTAAAACAGCTCTACCCAAACATGTGGGGGGCCATAGCAAGATATGAATAGGACTACTACTAAGATACTAGTAGAAAGTGAAGAGAGAGAGAGAGGAAGAAAGAGAGAGTGAGAGAGATGAGAAGAGAGAGGAAATAAAATTAGTGAGGAGTATAAATATATAAAAGATAGGGATCCATAGAAAATAAGAGATCAATTTGGGAATTAAAGAGAAGGAACAGATGCAGAAAGAAGAAGTAGAGCGATAGAGAGATAGATATAGAGAGAGAAAGAGAGGGAGAGGTAACAAGACAGATACATTGAGAGTAAGAGAGAGATCAACAAAGAGACAGTTTGAATAAGAGAGAAATGCATATGGTGAGAGTAATAATGAGAGAAAGAGATAGAGAGAGGAGGAGAATATGACAAGAAAATGTAGATAGATGGAGGGCGAGAAAACCGAGTAAATGAATGAATGAGAGAGAGAGAGAGAGGGAGGAGCAACGAAATCATAAAGCCATAGATCGGAGGAGAGAGAAATTCGCAGGACCGACCAGAAGGTCGGGACGGGAGATATACGAAAGCAAACACTTAGCAGAAAAGAGATAAACAGCTTTAGAGAGAGAGAGAGAGAGTGAGAGTGATAGAAAGTCTATGAAAGAGAGTGAGGTTTCAAATGAGATAGAAACATATAAGCAGACATCGAGAGTGCGGGAGAGAGAGGGATGGCCTTATGCAACTCGCTTACCTTTGTCTGAGCTCTTTCAAATAAATCTGTGTTTAATCTAATTAAATAAAGTTTTATTTGTACTGTTGCATTCAGTTTAATTGAGTTGCAGTTGGCATTAAGCCAAATGTGATTAATGCATATAAATACGGATATGTTTTTGTGAGCGAAGAGTAGAAAACATTTCGCTTCATGTTGTTCAACAGTCTCATATATCATTCATTCAGTGGAATTCGGCTTTCGTTTATAAATGAACTGTGTTATCAATTACATACCGTTCGCTTGTTTTTTCTCTGGCTTTGCTACCATATCAGACATTTTGCGCAACGCATTCACGTTTTTAATATTTTTACAAATTCAAAGCGGCCCTCCCCCTGCCCCCACTCCCGCCATGGGCGTAGGCCATTCCAGTGACTCATCAATGGCACATGTGACCCACTGAGAGTTGAGAGAATATATATAAAAATCACGAGAAACGCTCTCATAGACACACATGGAAAGCAAATTAACGACCTATTTTTCGGTTTTTGAGGGGGAGCCCCCCTCTGCGGTAGAGAGCCCAAACACTTCTTTAATACATAGGCATATGTATCTACTATATGCACATATAGAATGTCAGACGCCCTGGCTAGCGATTCCCCTCAGCTTAGCAGCTTGCCTTCTGAGCTGACTACCCTCCACATTCACACACACACACTCACACACACACACGCACACACACACAGACGTACACACTCGCATGCGGAACGAAAGTCTATAAAAATCCACAAATAAAATGTCATTTGCCTGAGACGTGACTGGCATCTACTTAGAAACTAAATTAAGGATAACATTTGAAAAATTTGCACAAAATAAAATCAAGCAGGGGCGGGACAGGCGGAAGGGGTTGGGGTAGTATGTTTCGTTGTAGCAGAGATCTACGTTCGCCTTAGCCCAGCCTCTCTGTAAGACGCCCTGTCCAAGAGCTTAGGGCACGAAGATGCATCACAAGCAGAACACGAACCGCGACACGATGTCCTGAATGCTTAAGTTTCAAAAATAATCAAATAAGTGAATTGAGCTATGCACGACCAAGGAGATACCCTGTAATCTAAAGAGTATAATGGGGACATATTTGATTGATATACCAATTGAAGTAGAAGCAAGTAAACTACCCCTAGTGTATACCCTATAGATATCCTGAAAACAATATCCATATGTTACAAAGGCTGTATAGTATACCTAATTATACCGAGTATACATACCTATATATGTGTATCCATTTATATCCCACAAGAATATACCCTTTCCTATCAACCGTCATCTAGTCCATCTCATTGGACTTGCATTTTTACAGGGTATTCTGAGCAAAATATAGAAATAGAAATAAAGTATATACAATAATTTAAATTGCTTTACAATGAAACCCTAAAATGTCAATAGAGGCGTTTCGCTATTTGCTTTTTCTATTTATTCTATACAAGCAAAACCCCCGCTCCGCCCACTTTCTCATACCCAAGCTCCACGCCCTCGATTTTTGTAGCTGTTGCCACCCTCTTAGTATGCAAAGTGCCGCCTTTGCATTTCTTTGACTCTGTTGTTGGCCACTGTTTTTGGGCTTTTTCCCTCTTATTTTCTCTCTTTTTCAGTTAGTGGTGGACACATTGAAAAGAAGTGGATAATAAAGTCTGGAGTCTTACCAGGCTGGACATCAGTCTGCGCCGTTTGCCATGCAAATGGACTCTAAGGCGCCAGCGTGTGAGTAATGAGGCCCGCCATGTCCGAGTCTATGGCCCATCATTCGGCATTCCATCACACTAATAGCAGCAAGCCAGCAAGTCGACAACAGAGCTTTCAGTTAGCTCGGTAAGTAGCGAGAGACGAGTAGTGAGTGGCGAGTGACGAGTGAGGAATAACGAGTTAGCTAAGTATCCGTATGGCTGCAAACGCTTTCTGTAATGATATAGTTGCTATTGCTATTCAATGAGCCTCAGCCATTACTCGCTGCTCGCTGTATATTTAGAAGTAAGTGTAACGAGTTGGAGTGAAGAATAAAGCTTAATGTGTAAGAAGTAACAGATAACTTCTGAAGCGTTACACTTAGCGAGTAACGAGTAGTGCATGACGAACAACATGTAGCGAGTAAAATGTAACGAATGAGGCGTAACAAGTAATGAGAAACAAATATCTAAGAACAAGTGTGGAAGTAACGACTAATGAGCGATGATTACCAAGAATGAAAAATGATTAATGATTAGTCAGTTGATAGTAACGAGTAACGAGTAACGTATAACGAGTAGGGATATCGCAATTTAAGTCTTAGTTTATGCTAACCAAACTATAGATATAACTCAATAGTAAACAATCTTACTCGTTATTTTAAACTTCTAACAGTTTATCATTCGCTCGAATTTTGACTGTTCATCAGCATTCATGATATTCTTTCTACTCGCTACATTCTTTCTACTACTACTTACTCTTTAGTTTTGTATATTGTTTCAGATTTGTTATTTTAGGCAATTGATATTTTTCTATATTCGTTTCTAATCACTCGTTAGTTTCTAGCGCCTCTCCATATTCTCTTAACGAGTCTCCACTCTATTAAATTGAAATTCATACTAAGCCAATGCCAATTCCTAATAGACTTTCCCGTTATGGAGTTGCCTCATACAATCAAACTCGTTATATATCCCACTCGCCACTTTTCACTCGCTACTCTCGTCGTTTTAAATGCTCATTTAGTTGTCTGACTGGACACAATTGACCAAATTTTGTTAAGCAAATACGTGTCATGCCCTGAAGGGGGTTGATGATGTGCTTGTTTATGTGCTGACTCTTGCTACTGGCTGTTGGCTAATGCAGACGAGCAGGCGTTGCCAGACATGAACAAATTATAATGTATATATACATATGTGTGTGTGCGTGTGGAATAGTTGATACAATTGATGATTTGTACATAGGACTACAGATGGCTGCAGTTGAGCAAGCACAAAGGGTCATGAACTCAAGCAGCTAGAGAGCTAGACAATGAGAGAGATGAGAGTAAGGAACTTGAGCTTATCTTAAGACTTGTAAATGTTCGATTTTGAAACTGCTGAGTCATTGCATATGTGAGCTGTAGCCAAGACTAGGTGACAGTGGTGCCCAACTGGGACAGCCTTAACTCATCCACAACAACAACAACCACAGGGATGTTAGCACGTACGTCCTGTGCTAAATATTTTCAACAGGATTTGCAAAAAATAAAAGTGAGAAGTGGGAAGTGAGAAGTGAGAAGTGAGAAGGGAGCAGCGGGCATCGTACTACTTAGTAGACAGAGGCGAGACACGAGCAACGAGCAGAATAAGCATTAGCACTGCATTTAAAAAACATTTGTGGTTTTTATGCTTAATCATCATCAAGCTGATGATGATGCTGATGATCATTGTTGGGATTCCCAGCACGCTTGTATATATTAATAAAAATGCATTAGTTCACATTTATTTTGGACATAAAACGTGTTGGAGCAAGCAACAAGCACGACCGACCCCACCGCTCGCCTCCCGTGGGGCAGTTTGACTTTGGCGAGCAAAACAAAAAAACAAAAAAATGCTGCAGATTTGTAGCATAGCAGCACCACCGCAACCACCAAGCCGTAAGCCGTCGACGTCGCACAGTGGGGCCTCTGCCGGCGTCGCGGCCCAAAAATCAGAAAAGTGATGAAAAGCGATTTTCAAAAAGTTGATCTCATATGATTGGAAATTGTCCAAAGGGACAGTATCCAAAAGATTTTTGAAATTCGACCAATTTTAAAGGTAGTTATGGCCCTTCAAAGTTGGGTAAACTTGCAAAGTTTTGCACAACACCGCATTTTTGTGAAAAATGCTCAACTTGTGAATCGAGTTGCAAGACAAATACAGCACCGATTGCTTACATGTTGGTTGCGATTTAAAGATTAATTAATTTCTAATAATATAAAAAAAATTATGTTGCTCCGATTTGTCATTAAAAAGCCAAGTTAAATTTAGTGAACCTCTTAATTTTACACTATTTTTCGTCTTTGATGGACTGCATCTTCTGAGTCCCGCCGAGTCCCACCCACGTGTTAAGGAAGATGTCCTCTTTCATATTAATAAAACTTTGCCTGCCCCTACCCGCCCCTCCGGGTTTCTATGCCAAAAACTACAAAAAAACAGGCAAAAAACGCACGAAATGCGCAAAAAAGGGTGTTGTTGCGTATCGCCGCATGCTGTAGGTAGAATTGCCGACGGCAAAACGGTTTGGGATGGGTTTGGGTTTTTTGTAAATTGGTCGTTGCAATTTGCATTTTTTATTTGTTTTGTCTACCTAATGCTGCATTTTGTAAGCAAATATTTTTTTGAATGGAAGAAAACAGGTACCTTATTAATTAATAATTATTGTTCAGAAACTTTAAGCTTATTAGATATTGCCACGCCTTCTACGAATGACAACTTTAAGGAAAACTAAATATAAAAAAAAAAAAATTAACAAAATGTTTTTAAAATTTTTAAAATTTATTTATTGAAACATACTCTCTGAAAATAATACAAATAATTTATTGAAATAAAAAAAAAAAATTTTTTTTCTCTTTGAAAACCCAGTCAATTTTGACGAAGTTCACATTTCTCATGTTTGGCCTTAAACTGTGAAGCACCCTGTTGTCGCATCACCCTGTTTGTAGATTCATTTTAAAGCTAGAAGAATTCTCTGTCGAATTTCGAAAATATCTTACTTGGTTCGAAAGTTATGATTTTTGAGACGCAAAATGAGCAAAGGCCCCACTGTGCGTCGTCGCTCCACTCATTTAAAGCTTTGAGACTTTTACTTTTACAGCGAACGTTTGAAAGCAAAATAATGTACATGACAACAGACGCGGACGACATCCCTTAGCCCTCTCAGCGGGGACAGTGTAACTAGTGTCATGTGGGCAGGCCAACCCACAGTGCGCCCCCAACCACCCAGCCACCCAACCACCGATGCGACGACCTGAGCACTTTCGCTCTCGCTCGCTCGTAAATTTTAGATATTCGTAGCACGTGCAAATTATGTACAATAATAAAAAAAATAAAAATAGAAATAGAAATAAAAGCAGACAGAGACAGCGAGCAGTAAAACAAATGCGGAGCGAAAGTGAAAGCCAACCTGAGACTACTAGCTGGATAGATGGCCAGATAGATGGCTAGATAGATGTAGTACAACCTGAGCCCCAGATGCGGGCGATACAAATCCAAAAAAAAAAAAAAAAAAAGAAAGAGAAAAGCAAAAAAAACAGGGTCAGGCAGACAGACAGCCGTGGCGGGGCAGGAGTTTAGTTGCGGAACTCGTCTGGCTGTCTGACAAGTACATAAACATGTCTGCGCCTAAAAGTCTGTTGCATTTTATATGCCTAGCCCCACCCCGAAGGCCCAGCGACCAACTGAAACAAGCAAAAATATTGATTTATTCAGCAAACATTTTTCAACTAAACGAATATTTTGCTCTTCATAAATTTGCCGAATTACTTTTTATGGATAGTTCTTTAACATTCGAAATTTTGCCACTCTCTCTCGCTCTCTCGCTCTCCCTCTAATGCTAATTATAATAGAAATAGTTTTAATGATTATTGTAATGGGTCTAATAATGGCATAGGCAATGACAATAATAATTCTCGCTGGCTACCTTTGCTGAAGTCGCGACGTGTGCATCACATATAGATCACGATGCGAATATGACGCTGCTGACGGCATCCAGGACTATTTGTCAAACTTAGCGGACTGGGCAAGGCGCTGGAACATCGCAATCAACAATGGAAAATCGTGGAATACCTGCTACACTTTAAAGTGAAAAGGGAAATCCAGTACCGCAAGCTAACGATGCCAAGTATCTTGGAGTGCTACTGGATCGCAGACTCACCTGAGACACAGACTGCTGAGACACAGAAATCGGCTAGCAAATATGCTTAACACACACCGAACTGCTATGAAGTGCAGACTTGCCAAATTAAATCTTAAAAGTATTGCAAAATCTGTAACTTTGACAGATAACCAGCTGTACCTGGTACGTAGGCCGTTCCACACTCCATAACGAACTCAAGCAAGCTGATAGATTGTTAGCAGGAGCACTATTCCCTATCCGACCTTTAAGGAGGCTAAAGATCTTTAGATAATAGTTAGAATATATCAATGTAAAATGCTCATGCTTAAATTAATTACTTATCCTGCTACCGTTAAGGTACTAAACATAATATTCAGGCTAAACACTTAATAAATAAGTAAAGAGAATAAAAAATAAATGACAATTTTATAATAATGCGTATAACTAATATCGCTTGATATTATGAATGTCAGTTAATTCATGTGCTTACAAACTTTGCAGCTGAAGCATATTTAAATTTGCATCTTTAAGCAAAGGACTGACAATTTCTTCAACTTTTCCTAAGACTCCTCCTAAGCTAGCAGGTATTCATTAGGAGTTTACCCACATACCAAGTGGAACGAATTGTGTCCCGGAGGTGTCGCATAATATTTAACACTCAGTGAAGTTCACGCTTATCGCTTATCATTAGCAGCTTGGCAACATTCAGCAGCATCATCCTGGGCAACCGGGACACTACACTCAGAAGGAGCAAGAAAGAGAGAGAGATAGAGAGAGATGGGGAGGGAGAGAGTGAGAGCAGTTCCATAAGCTGTTGGTCTAAAATTTATAATTGCGCTTCATATTTTGTATTTCCGTATTTATGTTACGTATTTCCGCCCCGTGTTTGTTTCACGTTTCATAACCATAACAAATTATCTCAGGTCATCAATTATGGGTGCGACACGGGCAACTCAAGAATCTGCTCCGTATTGTACTGTTTTGCTCTGTACATTTTTCAGTACTTTGTTTTTTTTTGTTGTTTTCTTGTTTTCTTGTGTTTGCTTCGGGTTTTTTTTTTTTTTTTTTTTTTTTTTTTTGGTTGCTCGGGCAACTTTGCTGATATTTTTATTGCTTTCATTATGATTTCATGTGGCGTGAGCACGTTCTACATTCCAATTCGTGTAGGCGGGCAGTCGTTGGGCGGTGGGCGGTGGGCGGGGCTCCCACCAACTTTTCCGTATTGAGTCAGCGCTGACGCCCATTTGTCTAACCGAGTACTCGAGGCGCTTCACTTGGCTCTTGGGTGTTAATAATGTTATCTTTTATTTATGCCGAGTTGCTTGTTGGCCCACACCCTCCATTTGTTTGGCCACGCTGTTTAAACTTTTTCGTTTTGAATGTAATTGCATTTTGTTTACCTTTATACCATTCTACCCAGTACTTTTTGCCAGCTAGGAAAATAGGCAAACCCATTTTACCAATGACTGGAGAGAGTGGCCCAGAGCTTGTGTCGTGAATTGGATTTACAGGATATCTGCAAGTCCATCACAGTTTGAAGCTGGTTCATTTTGTTGTGACTTCATTGGTAGAATTTATAAATATGTTTCTTAATTTTGAAAGTGTCTCGCGCCCTGACGAGACCCAACACGGCTGCCATATGTCCCTCCATCCCAGTTGAGAAACTTTTCATTTTGTAATAAATAATTCATTTGTCTTTTAATACATCAAACACATTAAATAAGTTCACTTAGAAAGTAGGCAAAATAAATAAATAGGTGCATGCTATGCGATATAAATAGGAGGGGTGCATGGATGCCTCGCTCAATGGCAGCTTGGCCCATTTTCGAAACAGTTCACGTAAGGCTCGGAGTGAATCCTTTGGGCTGTCTTAGGGCCTGTGAACGTATGAGCCGCCGCAGTTTTTGTAGCACAAGTAACTGGGGCGATAGCGCCATCTGCGACAGTAGCGGCGATAGCAGTTGTTGGGGTTGGGGGTAGGTGGATTGGGGGTAGGTGGATTGGGGGTAGGTGGATTGGGGGTAGGTGGATTGGGGGTAGGAGGTTGGGGTGTGGGTGGGAATGGTGTTGGGGGATAAGGTGTAGGAGGCTGCGGAGTTGGTGGCGATGGCGTTGGTGGCTCCGGAGTTGGTGGCTCAGGAGTTGGTGGCGATGGCGTGGGTGGCTCCGGAGTTGGTGGCTCAGGGGTCACAGGACAATCGTTGCCCACACTACCAATAACGCTATTCAAGGCTTGCAAATTGACCAAAGCATCCAAGTTCAGATTCAACAAGGTGACAAACGTATTCCGATTGCCTTCAACGATGTTCTCCGGTCCGCCTGCAAGTAAATATCAAAGTGAATTTATCGATCCGTCCATAATCTTCAGTTTGGGCACTCACTGTTCAACTCATTGTCGAGCTTGTTGCCAATGCCATTGCAGGCAGCGCTGCTGCCCCTGATGGAGTTCAACAGATCAATCTTAGCCAATGCCGATACATCCAAGTTCACCAGCTTCAAGATCGTCGTATCGTTAGCCATCACAATTTGCTTGGGACCCCCTGAAAAAGGCGCTAAGAGCTTAGCCACAGTTTTGCTAGAGATGCAACCTCATTCACTTACTGTTGACGGTGTTGGAAAAGTCATTGCCCACACTACTGGCGCCTCCACCACCGGATGCAGTCACTCCATCCTTATCCCATATGTTCATGAGTACATTGCCCTGTCGATCGACCACCTGAACAATGTCGTCACGCGGAACATTGCCGCCTGTCACAGTTCCCACAACAGTGTTGAGCACATTGGCGCCGATTCCAGCAACCACATCAAGATCAACTCCCTTTATGAACGTATTGCCGCTGCCAGTAACCACATTCTTAGCACCCGCTGTTAAATACGAATTGGGGCGTTACAAGTGAGCAGCTTCAATGCTGATCAAATGCACTTACTTGTGATGGTATTGCCGCCCTTGTTTGCAATGTTTCGACCGGAACCGCCACCCAAAAGGCCACCGACAACCCCTCCAACACCACCAGCACCGCCAGCACTACCGCCTGAACCGCCTGTGACTGTGCCCACAACAGAGTTGAGCAAATTGGCACCAACTCCAGCAGCAATATCACCATCAACGCCAGTTATAAATGTATTGCCATCTCCTCTAACCACGTTCTTAGGACCCTCTGTGAACGATATAAGAAGGAGATTAGATGGGGAATACTTCCTATTTTCGCGGAGTTAACTTACTTGTGATGGTATTTCCGCCTTGGTTGGCAATGTTACGGCCCCCAGAGGCGCTAGGGGTTCCACCTAGTAGACCACCGGCAACACCACCACCACCAGCACCACCACCTAAAAGACCTCCGGTAGCACCACCCACTAGACCGCCAACCGCGCCACCACCCAAAAGGCCTTTAGTAACACCTCCCAAAAGTCCGCCAGTGACACCCCCAAGAACACCGGTAACACCGCCCACTAGACCGCCGACACCACCAGCGGCTGGAGCACCAGACCCAGCAGAGCCTCCAGAGCCTCCGCCTGTCACCGTGCCCGCAACACTGTTCAGCACATTGGCATCAACTCCCGCAAGGACATCAGCATCAACTGCTTTGATGAACGTATTGCCGCTTCCGGTAACCACGTTCTTAGGACCCGCTGATAAATGCGAATAAAAGAAAGCACGACAGTTAGAAGACAAAACCTAAGCATAAAAGATATCAACACTCACTTGTTATAGTGTTTCCACCCTTATTGGCAATATTTTGAGTGCGAGCAGAGCTGGGACGAGCTCCAGTGACACTACCTAAAAGGCCACCAACACCACCAGCTGCACCACCTGCACCTCCAGAGCCACCAGTCACTGTGCCCACAACAGAGTTCAGCAAATTGACACCAACTCCAGCAGCAATATCACCATCGACTCCAGTGATGAAAGTGTTGCCATCTCCCCTGACCACATTCTTGGGACCCTCTGTTGATGGAATAAAATGGAAAATTAGATCCGAAACCCCTCACATTTGTGTGGTATACACTTACTTGTAATGGTGTTACCACCTTTGTTGGCAGTGTTGCCAGACCTCAATAGAGATGCCGATGAGAGTGGAGATGTGGCAGCGCTGCCGCCGGTAAGGGCTTGGTTACCTGTGACTGTTCCAACCTTGTTGAACAGCACGTTGGCATCCACGGCCGCAGGCACATCAAGACCCACAAGTTGGCCAAAGAAATTGTTATTTCCAGTGAGGACATTTTTGGGACCGGCTGAAAATATAAATTATATTGGAGCAGCTTTCCATGGCAAATTCTTTGGGCACCTACAAGTGATCGTGTTGCCACCCAGGTTAGCAATATTCCGAGAGATAGAGCTTCCGGAGGAAAGTACAGATGAGACAGGATTGCCACCGGCACCAGAGCCAGACACAGTGCCGAGTGTATTGGTCAAAACGTTGGCACCCACAGCCACAGGGATATTTGCATCGACAAGTTGTCCGAAGAAATTGTTACTTCCGGAGACAATATTCTTGGGACCAGCTGGAAACAGGAAATGATTAAATCGAAAAGTAGATGCCTAGAAATATGCATACTTGATATCGCGTTCCCTCCTTGGTTGGCAATATTGAGCGGCAGTGAACGTCCTGCAGCAAGTACAGAGCTAACTGGACTGGCAGCACCTCCAGCACCCGAGCCTGTCACCGTACCCACGGTGTTGGTCAAGATATTGGCATCCACGGCGGCAGGTATATTGGCATCGACAAGTTGTCCGAAGAAATTGTTACTTCCGGAGACAATATTCTTGGGACCAGCTGGAAACAGGAAATGATTAAATCGAAAAGTAGATGCCTAGAAATATGCATACTTGATATCGCGTTCCCTCCTTGGTTGGCAATATTGAGCGGCAGTGAACGTCCTGCAGCAAGTACAGAGCTAACTGGACTGGCAGCACCTCCAGCACCCGAGCCTGTCACCGTACCCACGGTGTTGGTCAAGATATTGGCATCCACGGCGGCAGGTATATTGGCATCGACAAGTTGTCCAAAGAAATTGTTATTTCCGGTGACAATATTCTTGGCACCAGCTGAAAGGTGTAGACGAAGTTGAAAATAGAACTGCCGAGATGAATTTTCAAGCCTCTTACTTGTAATCGAGTTGCCTCCTTGGTTGGCAATGCCACCCAACAGGCCACCAACAACAGGAAGAGAGCCACTGGAGCGCTTGGACGTGGGCGACTCCTTGCCAAGCGGTACATTGGGAGTTACCAGGTTTGCCGATTGCTCTGTAATTATAAAATAAATGAGTACAACAACAAATCAGTTTGCAACTGATCTTAACTTACGTATCAGCGAGTTGGACAATGTGGGCAGCGAGCGATCAAGGGCTGTCATTAGACCCATGATAATGACCTTAGCCACGCCCATATCCAATAGACGAACAATCCAGCTGTCTGGCGTAGCCGCGCAGAAGCCGCTCTTGTTGCCATTCGCAATAGACGTTAAGCTGTCCGTCAGAGATATAATGAGCGTGCTAAATCCATTGATCTGCAGGACATTGACGCCCGATTTGCTGTCGTCCTTGGGGCCCACTGAAAATGAGAATGACAAAATGGAAGGTTAGCTAAGAAAATCCATTGCAATATTTGCTTATCCCTTCTTTGTCTTCACTAGCTAAACTGCTTCTCATTTGATTCGTTACTTACTGTCAATCAGATTCTGTACGATGCGCTGAGTCTCGGCACTGGATGCGCCGCACACTTGGAGCAGCGTGCTCAGTATGGCACTCAGCTCGGATACGCTTCGCGATTGCAGGAAATTGACAATGGACTCGCGATCGCCTTTGATGTTGGCCGTTTTGTCCGTCTGCTGGAGGGCTGTGCGAGTGCTGCGACTGCCCAGCATGGGTAGATCGGAAGCCTTGACTGATGTGGTGCTCTTGATGATTTGCACGACTTGCTTCTGCGAGCACTCGATGCTGTTGAAGGAGCACAAGGCCAGGAAGGATTTCAGACTGAGCGTCAGGCTATTTTTATCGGTTGACCTCTTGATGTCCTTGATGACGCCGTCACAGCTGCCATTCGCACTGCTGCCGATCAGCACATCAATGATCACATCCATGCCCACCTGCAGGAGTATAGCGCCGCCCTGCAGCTCCGTCGACTCCATGTCTCGCAGGGACTTGACCGTCGATTGTTGTGAGTCCGTTAGATTGATGCCACGCGCCTGCATGCTAGCCATAAGCAGATCAGCCAGATCCTTAGCCGCCAGTCGTCCAATATTTCCAGCTTTTCGAGCCGCTGCCGACGACGCTATTGTTGGAGCCGGGGTTGAGGTCGTGGTTGGCTTCGCCTCGAACGGTATGAGGAAGCCAGTGGATAGAATGAGAAAGAGCTGAAGGCGCCACATGTTGTTGTCTTTGTCCACCTTTCACTTTGTCTGCGCAGTTTTCCCAGAAGTGTAACCAGATGATCGCAACCTGAGCGATTGATATTGATGGGCACTGGGCGATGCGCTTTTATGGCTATGCCGGCCTCTTTGTGCTGATTTTTATCAGCCGTGGCATGAGTAAATGTGGCTACTTGTCGCAGTTGCTGATAACGACCCATCGGCCAGAAGACCCAAAGATAATCGTGTCGTATGCGCTGTTGGCATGCAGCAAACGTGACCACAAATCGCCAAACACCATCGGCGTTGATGTTGACAACAGCGACTTGATTTCGCTTCGCTTGTCACATTCGCATTCTTCTCGCATAATTTGTCATCTACGGTTTATCTAGTATCTGTCTGGTCCACAAGATATCCAAGCTCCAAATCGTTGATGCTTAAGACTCTAGCTAAAAAGGCTGCCCAGAAACTGGTCGAAGGTAAGACATAGTGCATAGAACTGATGTAGATTTCGTAGTTCTTTTGAGTTGTGTCTATGTATACATAGTTATGATATATGTATAATTGGTAAGCTTTACAAGGCTTGGCGGAAGAATGTAATCATTTTTGCTCATGGTTTTCTATATCATGATCATATGCGTGATCTTTATAATCTTGTTTTTCTTTTTTTTATTTCAGATATTTATGGAGCTTTTCCCCATAGAAGTAAATTATACATAATAAACTACTTTTCAGTATCTACTAAGATTTTCATGACTTTCCTGAGTTTTGCTTTTGTTTAACTATTTTGAAGATCCTTTCAATTGATATTTAAAGGCATCTAGGTCATTTACTTATTAAGTAATCATGTCCTTACTCAAACTTAGCTCAAGCTCAAGACAAAGAGAGAGAGAGAGTGAGAGAGAGAGCATATTTACATATTTCCATATCGTAAACAGAAACTCACTCAAGCTGTAGCTCAACAGCTATGAAATTAGAAGCTGACCCAGATACTGAAGCAGAGCCATTGTTAACAATTAATCTGTTACTGCTGGTCATGCACGTGCCACAGCCGCTCTGTAGCGTGGACAGAGTTTGGATGCTCCGATTTCCGCATAGAGATATCGAGTGGCAGTGCTTGGTATAAAATGCTCAAATCGCAAACAGTTGGCAGCCAGTTAGAAATTTGACTAACAACCCAACAGCCCAATAATCATAGCTGAAAACCCCCCACAGATACCAAATGTCCGCCCTGAGCAATGATCAACGTTTCGTGATGGTGCTGCTGGTTGCCATGGCCAGCGGTGCTTGGCTCATCGTTGGCACCACAGCGCAGACCTTTACCTCTGAGGATCGCAATGCCATACAGAAATTTATGGATGTCTTGCTGAATTTCCTCGATGCCGAAACGGATCAATCGAATGCCACCAGCACGGAGAGCCCAAATAATGCCACCACAACGGATCCGCTGGAGAGCACCACCTTAGCTACCAATTCGACAACAACGGACGATGGCACCGTCACAGAGTCAACGACAGCGAGCAATTCGACGAGTGAGAGCACAACTCCAGCGACGAACGCAACGAGCGAATCAACAACAGCTTCCACAACCACCGCCATCAGCAGCAGCACCCAAGTCAGTGTGGCACCACGTCGCATGTGCTTCAAGCGTGTCTGCTACAAGTTTGTGGGCGACAGAGGATACATTGTTTAGCATAATTTATTAAATGCAACGAATAAACTAGTTACTCGTTACTTTTATGAGCCACTCTCGTTGTTGTCACTGAGCTAAACTCTAATAATTCGGCTGAGAACTTAGCATAACTCGGTGGTTCGACTAAGACACGTACCTTAACTCGTTAGACAGAAACTCGCTGCTTGTGCTGAGCCTCGTTAGCTACTCGTCGTTCAAGAACTCTATACTCTCACTGTCAGTGCTTAGACTAAGACACATTAGCTAGGTCAAATCTCTTCACACTCGTGACTTTGGTCAGTTCTAGTTAGCTAAACTTAATGAAATTATGTTTAGCTCTTATTAGCACTACAAATAACTCGTTTCTTTGTTCGCTTATTAACTCGTTACTTCTACTAACTCTCGTTAGTCTTACTCGCCTTAAAATAGAATCCTCGATTTCACTTTCAACTTTCGAAACATTGATACACAAATATTGTTTTCTATACGTGTTTAGAAGTGAAAAACAGTTTGGCAGAGCGCAGTTCACAGCGACTCGTTACTTTCACTCAATCCCTTATGCTTGGCCCTGTTATTTGTTTCATTACTGTCAAACTGTCAAAACTTTCAAGACTCTGAAACAACATTTATTAGCTATATTTAAAGCTACTTATTCTATCAATAGCCCGCACAAAGAGAACTAGTGAGAGTGTGGGAGAGGGGGCAAAAGGGACTCGTTACTGTATAGCTATCTCGTTACAAGAGCTGCGCATTGAATAGCTTATGCACTTGCCAGCGACTATAAATGATTGAAGGCTTTTAAAGACAGAGCCAATTTGCAAAACGCCATTGAAACATGATTCAGCAATAAATGGAAAACAAAGCGCAAAGTTTGCTGTCAGAACTTTGTTGCTGTTGCCAATCCCAAAACGAATTATTTCAATTAAAAGTTTTGGATGCACAGTTCTTAATACTGTCAGCTTGGTCGTTTATATGCCCAAGTCTTAATTGTCCCAGCAATGCGAACCATAATTCTCTGTAAACAGAGCAAGAGAGCGAGGGAGTGACAGAGTGACAATGTGAGAGGGCGAGAGTGCCAGCGTGTGAGCGTGCGAGAGTGAGACGCACGCTCATGTTGACCAACAAAGTGACAAATAAAGCCCATGGGCAAAAGCTTTGTGGCTTTTCAATGAGTTGTAAACAAATGAAATTTTATTCGTTAAAAGATTTTCTGAATATATTGTGAAAATAGTTGACGCCAACGTTGATGCGGCGCCTGTCAAAGAGAATTCTATAAATTCTCTCCGCCCCTCGCCGAGCCAGACCTAAACGTAATGTGAAATGGCTCTGTCTGTCTGTCGAGATACATATATGTATGTGTGCATGTGTGTGTGTATGTAGTTGCCAACATAAGTAATTGCGAGCCACACATTTTAAAGCAATGTGAAATGGTTCTTTAATGAACGAGTAAGCCAGCAGCGAGTTGGCTTAATTAGAGTGCAAAGTAAAGAGTAGCTTTAGGTAAGAAATCTTGGATAGCATAATGAAAAGAGAATCTTATTTAATGCAAAATTAATAAACTAGACAGGATTCCTTATTTTCGCATGCATATAAATTGCCAGACAAAAGGTAAAAGAAAGATTTGATAACAACGAGTAGTCAGAGTATTACAACTGCTAAAATGGAATTACTTGAACACCAGCAAATTCTTATTAGAATAAGAATAAAATATGAATATACATATATAAAATATAAATTAGTGTTTGTTCGTCAATAACATGTAGAGCGTAAAGACTAAGCAGTGAATAGTTATAGCAAGTAACGAGTAGCACTTGTTACTCGTAAATGTAACGAGTAGAGCTAAAATTAGGGAGCAAACAGTAATGAATACTTAACGAAGTAGGTTCAATCAAATTGAGGCAGGAATAACGAAAAAGTAGTTGAATGAAGTTATCTCTCAGCAAGTATCAACCTAGCGAGAAGTAAGAGTAACGAGTAAAGGGTACAAGATTAAGCCAAGACTTATATATATATATATGCTATCATAGCCATCACTCCATACATATATATATACATTTCCATACAGAATGCTTATCGCAATTGCTAATTGGATCCATCAATTGTAACGAATGTGACATTTCTAACGAATAGTTATGACACCCAATGCAGGGGCATGTGAAAGTTAGTTATCTCAGCTCTGATGAGCCCAAATGTCAACTTATTAAGGGACCATTTTTGACTCATGTCCTTTGGCAGGGCACGTGGCTGGGCTATTTAATTACTATCGGCTTATTGTTATTACTGTCCCATATGCGTCAACGACAACTTAACGAAGTTATCATACACTGCTGAAGCGAGTGCGTCGGATTAGCCGTTGCGTCGCGTGAAGTACTTTAAATTAGTTTCGTTGCATCAACAATGCAGCAAGAGACAAAGGACAACCCCCTCGCTGCGGCTACACAATCAGAAACCAAATCAACCCCGCCCTACAAGCGCGGGCCACGTGTCAGCCCGTCCAGGGGTTGGGGCCGTGGGTGTTGGGCTGGGAATTTGTTGGGGCACATTAGATGCGGCGACGCCGTCGTTTGTTTGTGGTCGCAGGAAGCGCGCTCAAAAATATCCAATTACAATTTAATTAAGTTGCTTTTAATGTGACGACGCTAGTTCACAATTTCCAATATACATTTTGTGAGTTATTCAATTTTGTGTTGCATACTTTTTGGCAGATCGATTGAAAGCGCTTCTGTTGCATACTCTGGGACGGTGCCGGTAATGACGAAGCAATACAATTTATTTATTTGAATTATGGAATATGATGGAATATTATGAACTGAACTTTAAAAGTGAAGAAGCCACGAGTTATATATGCATGTATACGTTTCCATCGCCCATCCCTCAATCTACAATGTGTAAAGAATTGCAATTTGAAATATATAAAGTTGATATAGGGAATCTGTGCGGGCTGACATACATACATGCAGTAAATAGACAACAATTACAGGATATCTCATTGGCTATACATATATATAGACAAAAACTCACCATGCAAGAGTAACCCATTAGAGCAACTCTCACTGGGTATATGACACGAAACTTTATGTAATCTCTGCAGATGCTTACGATATATACATATATATTATTTTAACAGTTGAGTGTACAAGTATATGCTGAAGGGAGCTCTGTCTCCGGCTGCCAATTGAGCACTTTGGATGGCTATCTGATATTTACGATTTCACACACACACACACACGCGAACATACATTAAGTGAGACTCACACACACACACTCACACGCACACACGCAGTTTCGCATCCTTTCGCTGGGCGCTGCAAATTTAATCATTTTCGGTGTGGCTGCTGCGTTTTATGAGGGCACGCGCTGCCATCGTTCTGATGCGCTATAAATATTGAGCACGTATCAAGCGGGTATATTGATGGCATGTAGATAATGAATTTTATTCATATATAGATATGTGAAGCAAACAGCATAACAAAGTTGCATTTAGAATTGAGAGAAATTATACAGAAGAAACTTTTATGAAAGCAAAATCCAAATGCTTCGCACAGGGTATGTGCTAGTCGTATACATTTGACTACAGCTCATTTTATGCTCGTCCATATAGTGTAAAGCGAGTATATGGCTTTTGAGCTACGTTACTCTGCCTATGTGGCATACAAAGCTAAAGACTGTAATGCTAGAGCCTAGACTCGGGCAGAGCTACGCCTGCTGGAGGCGTGTCAGATCTGCTTGCTGGGAGCTGAGCAAGCTCAGAAATGTTTCTTGGAGTATATAGCCCACGAAACTTACATACACAAGTATATATATAAGTACTATAAGTAGAATTCACAATATTTGCAGTTGGCTCAGAGTTGAGCTGCTCTACAGAAACCCCTATAAATGCTTTTTTGTGACAACTGAGCGAGCATTATGCAGTCAGTAGCGCCCCCTATATGAGTATATATTACAAAAGAAGACATCATTTTGGCCAACAAATGAGCCGCATCATTATCGGCAACAGCATCGATGACAGTGTGTTGTCCGCCTCTGTTTTTGTTGTTGACCAACACTTTTTGCGAGTATTGGACAGGGCTTACATATATTTTTACTGCGCAACGTTTAAGTTTTATGAGCTGCTCAGCGTGTAGAGCCGAAACTTAACGACAGCAACAGCTGCTGCCATCTATGTCTCTCTCCCACCCTCTCTCTCTCTCGCTCTGTGCGTGTGTTGCTTGTGGCCAACTGTACTTGAAATTTTTGTTTAATTTGCATGGCTGAAGGCGCTTTCGAGTTGCACTTGAGACAGACGCAGCTTGTTTTTTGGTCTATGGCACAGTCAAGTGCCACTCCACACAGAAAGAGAAAGAGAGAGAGAGAGAGAGAGAGAGAGAGAGAGAAAGAGAGAGAGGGGGACATACAGAGACTTACCCGAAACGAAAGACTCAAGCCAAAAACTTGCGCTCGTTGGGAATTTACTCAAACATCGGGTCAAACTAATTGTCGAATGCGATTTTCGTGTTATGTGTGAACAGGAACTCTTGAGTTTTCGTTACAAGGATTACAAGCTGCAAATCCACTTGGCACATGACGCGCGCCCCGCTTCTCGCACCACCTGCGTCGCATTGTTATATCACTCATCCTTCTCCTCCTCCTCCTCCTCCTCCTCCTTCTTCTTCTTCGTCTTCATCCTCTATTACTTTGTCTTTTTTATTCATTGTTGTCAGTGGTTGAATTTGGCGCTTCCCTTTTTTTTTTCCTTTATATAGCTCGTCCTGCATTGTCCTTTACACGCTGCTGTAACCTAATCCGCTTACCTCGGCCTCTCTCTCTGTCTCTCACTCTCTCTATTCTCCCTTTGAACACTTGTCAGCAGTTGCCCCTGGAGCGTCATACACATTAACAAATATCACACACACACACAAGTGTTTGATGAGTTCACATCCGAAATTGATTGATCGATCGATCGTCACAGCTGACAATGGATAAGTTAGAGAGCAGCCCAATGAATAGAATTTCAAGGTATGCTTCCAAATTATATATAAAAGTAAAGTAATTGAGATATCAAGACTTCTATATAGATATAAATATGTATGTCTTGGTAACTTCACACTCACCTGAAGCTACTCGCTACTAATTGGCGTAATAACTCGTTTCTTTTGGCTTTACCATTCGATTAATCTGTTAAAGCTTTGTTTTTGCAGACACTCGCTACTTAGCATTCATTTACTCGTTTATCAGTTACTCATTATTTATATATTACTCGTTACTTATATGTTGATTAATTGATATTTCAGACTTACTCGCGTGCTGTTTGACACTCGTCACACTCGCTACTAATTAGTCGAAACTACTCGCTACTTTTCAACTTTTTTGATCTTCCCAAATCTCTTTTTTCGCTAATCTCTAAATATTTATTGATTAATCATTGCAGTGAGTTTGGTTTTTGATTCTTCGTAATAGGAAGACTCAACTACTCGTTACTTTTAGACTTTATTGATCACTCGCTGTGCGTGCACTTGTGACTAGTCGTTCTCGTTACAAAACAATTTCTTATCTTGATCCACTCAAATTCCTAATCGAGTTCAGCTATCTCCTCTCTTTGTCTTATCAATAACTAAATTACTTTTTACTTAAACTCTACTCGCTATACATCTAATATTTGTTCTCTAATGGAGTGAATTTCATTTCCATTAGTCAAAAGTTTAGCAGACTTTATCCAGGTACTTGGAACAGCATCTGCATTCAGTCAATTTACATGTATTTGAATATTTCTGTTTGGCACTCGCCGTTCGACGCTCAGCGCTCGTCTCTCCCACGGTCAACAGTTTTACCATATCCGATTATCGGAAACGGATGAGCACAAACTGTGAACCGACGGGAACTGGCGAATAAACAAACAAAGGCGGGCAGCGACCATGCCAAACCAAATAGGAACTGATACCGATGAAGCGATTGCAACTGCGTCTTAACTGCGAGCCACGAGCATTACATAATCAACAGCAAAACAACTGTTCCTTTCGCTCTCTCTCTCTCACACTCTCTTCTCTCTTTTTGGTTTTTATGGCCATGACAAAGGAAAAGCCGCAACGACCCTTGAGGTAATAGAGAATAAAACAAAGCCATACCGCCGAGAAATTCGCTAGAAATGCCACGCGGTAATCACAAATATTGACATTTCCTTAGCATTCTCTCCTCTCTCTCTCTCTCTCTCTCTCACTCTCTCTCTCTCTCCCTCTCTCTGTCTGTCGTTAGGTAGGTAACCTTATACCCACTTTTGGGCTTCATTCACAATAGCCACGCATTGTGTCTATCAATAAATAGCACAAAGCACTTTTTGTACTCAACAATTCCCAATTCTCGATTCGCTGCTTTATGAGTTCATTGGGTTTCCAAATTGGGCCGGTTAGAGAACTTAGATAAAAACTATCGGATTACTTGAGCCTGCATTTCACACGCTCATCTAAAGTTCTTCGCATTATTATCTTATTTTCCAAATTGGCCTGGTCATCTAATCCGACATTGGTCTTCAATTAAGGATGAGTCTAGAAAATCTGCTTGAGTATAAACTAATTATTTTCAATAAAAAATCAATTTTGTTTCAGCTAAAATTTTTAAAATTATTTAAGTTCTTTTAATTTTCAAGTATCATATTTTTTTTACATTTTAAATTTATTTTATTTTTTTTTTTCAGAATTGAGCATCACGAGGATTTTCTAGAATAAAATAAATAAAAGATAATGTAGTGCTTAAATTTATTTAAGACAAAACCCATAAAAGGCTTTAACCACGAAACGAATCAATTTCAGATTTGAGAAAACTACCTGAATTACCCTCGTAAAGGTAGCGTCATAAAATATCTTAACAATTGAGCTATGTTTTTACCTGTGAATGAGGAACGACGCCAAGCAATTAAATAGATCTAAGGAAACATAAGAAATTATAATGAGAGTGATGCCAGTAAGAGAGACTCAGAAAGATATGGAGTAAGGAAGAGATATTGCAATAAAGGAAATATATATATATAGAGAGATAGACTTAGTATGAGGGAAAGGAAGATAGTTAGAGAAATAGAGAAGACAAGAAAGATAAGAGATAAAGAGAGTCAGAGAGAGAAAGAGAGAGAGAAAGAGAGAGAAAGAGAGAGAGAGAGGGAGAGAGAGAGGAATGAGAGAGTGAGAGGAAAGATGAAAATAAGGAAGCATTCAGAGCAAGATAGAGAGAGAGAGAGAGAGAGAGAGAGAATAAAGAGATAGGCAGGCCAAGCAGAGAGAGTGACCGAGATTAAATGAAGAGATATACAGAGCAAGAGTCTTCCTCTTATATGACAATATAATCATCACTAATGAGATATATAGAAATAGAAAAAGAGAGATAGAGAAATAGAGAGTGAGAGAAATGAAAGATCATGAGAGAGAGAAACTCTAAAGTTTCTTACTAGTCAGAGATTTCGCTCAATCTAAGTTTTAGAATGCTCTTCATGCATTCTATATATTGATTAATTCTCTTAATATTTATGTTTGGCAGCTATTCGCGTATTTTGCTGGATGTGAAATGTGAACTATCAAATGACAGCGAAATGGTTTACAGTGCAACAAAATGAAGAGCTTCATCGTCCACATGTCGACCACAACAAAGGGACCTGCTGTCACTGTCGCTGCTGCTGCTGCTGCTGCTCTTGCTGCTTGGGGAGTTGCGTGTAATCTAGACCTGGCCAACGGCGCAGCTATTCAAAAGCTAATAATTATAACAGAAGTGCTCGAGCAGCGCGCCGCCTGTTGTGGTATCCAATGCTCGCCCTGCCACCTCGCCCTCCCTGTTCGGGCTAACCTTATAATGTGTTTAATGGCGCCGCATTATCCACACATTGCCTGGCCGGCTGGCCACGGCAGAAGCCTTAAATTTGCACAGTTCGTCCTTTGGGCCAGCAGAAATTGCTTTGTTTAATTTTTGTTGTTTTTCTCCTCTCTTTTCTTATGAGCATGTGTGTGTGTCTGTGTGTTTGTTTTTGCTTCAAAGCAACATTGTTAAGCCGCACCGCATGCAGACATACTTTGTGTTTGACCACATGGCATAATGAGTCTGTGTGTCCTGCACAGGACATGCGACTAAAACCAGCTCAGGTGTGCGTAGGCGTATGTGTGGGTGTGTGTGTGTAGGTAGGTGTCTGCCTGGGTCGCTGGACACCGGGATACTTGCGGTTGTGCAACAAAAATAACCCATTCGTTTGTTCGACTGACTGCAAAATTTGAATGCCCTTGAATGTCCTTTGTGTAGCATTAACACTCGATTGGTTTATTGATTGACGACCAATAATACAATTGTCACTTGAAATGTCTATGCCTTACAATGCATGAATAGATCTACGGACATTTGGAAATTAGCCACTCAATCAGTTAAGACTTGTCCCTCAATCAATCAATCTTCAAACAGTCCATCTATCTTTAGTCACTGTTTAACTAGTAATTCAGACTATTGATCAGTCAGCAATCAGCCAAACACTCTGTCGTTGATTGTCAAGCTTTCAGCAATCAATCGCGTAGTCTACAATTTCCATCCTCAATCAACCCCAATTGTCTCAATCAGTAGGACAATCATCTCTGTCAATCGTCACTTCGATCCTATTCCACTAATCTCCTTCATTCAACCTTCAATCGTCATTCAAATTTAATCAACTCATCTTCAATCAACTAGTCAATCACTATTAGTCAATCAGTGGTCGTTAATGACTGCTAATCAATCACTTCTAGTCTACCATTGCTGCAATTCCGCTTGACTAACTCCTTCAATCAATCCTCAATCAATCAGCAATAAACCTTAGCCCGCCTTCAATCAGCTCGTTCAGTCAGCATCCAGCCAATCGTCATTAGATCTAAACCATTTTACAGGTTTAAGATCCTGTGCATCTGTACATCTATAGATCTCCTCAATCATAAGATTTCCTCCTTTTCTCGAGATGATTGAAGACACAAAAAATCATTTTTTTTTTATTTCTTTATTTTTTATTTTGCATCCAAATGGAAATTACAGATAATTTTGATTGCAATTGCGACAGTAGCAATTACATTCTCCAATTGTCACCTCAAACCAGAATTTCGAATTCGATTAATTAGATGGTATGTGTTCCTGCCAAAAAGTTGTTCTATGGAAGAGAAACGATTAGTCAAAATACAAATGGTGCCAGGGAAAACGAACTTGCTCAGACAACGTGTGTTTCGTGTGGCTCGTCTTGTAATTGTGTCTCACATGTGATTCCCTATGAAAAAGAGGATAACATTGTCAAATATTGCAATACTTGTTCGATTCGCCGAAATACTTACGCCCAGTAAAGTGTCCCGAAAGAAAAATAAAAAATAAAAACTTATATAATGCTTCTTCACTTTGAACTTATAAACTAGGCAAATAAATAAAATAAATTCAACGAAAATACTTTGAATTTTGATAAACTTTTCCGAAAATGAAAATTTGAGAATATATTCCGACCGTAGCTGTGTAATAACTGAGCCCTAAACCTATTCCAATTGTCCGTCTGAATGTGGTTGACGATGCTCGGCCTACTTGATTCGAATTGAATTCTATACGAATTCGCTTTCAATCAAGCGTCGAACTCTGCTCGGATATTATACATACAAACAGCTCGGGGGCTGTGAGTTGTGAGTGCAATTCCGCTACACTAACTCCTTCAATCAATCCTCAATCAATCGGCATTCAACCTTAGTCAACTCATCTTCACTCTACTAGTCAATCACTGTTAATCATTCACTATTCTTCAATCCCATTTCGCTCATAGCTTTTCTTCAATATTAATCAGCATACCTTCAATTAACTAGTCAATGAATATTAGTCAATCAGTGGTCGTCAATGACTGCTAATCAATCACTTCAAGTCTACCATTACTGCAATTCCGCATCAGTAACTCCTTCAATCAATCCTAAGCCAATCAGCATTCAACCTTAACCCGTACATCTGTATATCTATAGATCTCCTCAACCGTAAGATTTCCTCTTTTGCTCGAGATGATTGAAAACACACAAAACAATTTTTTATTTATTTTTTATTTTTGCATCCGAATGGAAATTACAGATAATTTTGATTGCAATTGCGATAGTAGCAATTACATTCTCCAATTGTCACCTCAAACCAGAATTTCGAATTCGATTAATTAGATGGTATGTGTTCCTGCCAAAAAGTTGTTCTATGGAAGAGAAACGATTAGTCAAAATACAAATGGTGCCAGGGAAAACGAACTTGCTCAGACAACATTTGTTTCGTGTGACTCGTCTTGTAATTGTGTCTCACATGTGATTCCCTATGAAAAAGAGGATAACATCGTCAAATGGTGCAACACTTGTTCGATTCGCCGAAATACTTACGCCCAGTAAAGTGTCCCGAAAGAAAAATAAAAAATAAAAACTTATATAATGCTTCTTCACTTTGAACTTATAAACTAGGCAAATAAATAAAATAAATACAAAATACTTTGAATTTTGATAAACTTTTCCGAAAATGAAAATTTGAGAATATATTCCGACCGTAGCTGTGTAATAACTGAGCCTCAAACCTATTCCGTTTTTCCGTCTGAATGTGGTTGACAGTTCGGACGAGGCTCGGCCTACTTGATTCGAATTGAATTCTATATGAATTCGCTTTCAATCAAGCTTCGAACTCTGCTCGGATATTATACATACAAACAGCTCGGGGGCTGTGAGTTGTGAGTGCAATTCCGCTACACTAACTCCTTCAATCAATCCTCAACCTTAGTCAACCCGTTTTCAATCAGCTAATCAATCACTGTTCGTCAATCACCGCAAGCAAATTACTATTATTCAATCCCAAATCCGTTTCGTTAATAACTCCTTCAGTCAGCATCCTATCAATCGTCATCTCAATCTTAATCAAGCCATCTTCAATCTGCAAGGCATCTCAATCATTATACCCTGACACCATTGGGAAATCAGGGTATAATGGTTTCGTTGAGCCGAATGGGAAATTAGGGTATAATGGTTTCGTTAAATGTAACAGGCAGAAGGAGGTGTGGCAGACCCCTTAAAATATATATATTCTTGATTAGGGTGACGAGAAAAGTTGATATAGCCATGTCCGTCTGTCCGTCTATCTGTCTGTGCGTATGTTTGAACGCGTCGACTTCCGAAGATATAGGAGCTAAAGAGTTAATTATTTTTGTGTTAGGTCCGTATATTGCACGCGCAGTACGAGTTTGTTTCAGAAATTCGATACCTAATATATTTACAGAGGTATCGATAAACGAATATATCGAGAATCAGTTATAAAATTATATTTAATTCATCTTTAGAGTTAGAGCCTTCAAATCTTCTGCATATATATAGATGCTAATTTATTAAAATTTCGGTTTTTGTCAGATTTTGGATTTCGGTACCAGATTCCCCCCCAAACCCGCAAATGTGTAAAAAAGGTACTTCAAGCACTAGAGACCTACAGTTTGGTTTGGCAATAGATATGAATGTCAGGATCATAATCTGAAAGTTTGATTACGATTGTATATCTAGAAACAGAAGTATTAATCAAATAAGTTATCGCAGCAAAACTCTCGTGGCAGAGCAAGCGAGACAGCAAGCCGCCTGGAATGCTTACACATATATATATAGGCGTACAAGCCCAGATCAGCCTGTGTGTGTGTGCTCGTGTTTTTGTATGTATTACGCGTGGAGAATTGAAAAGAGGCATTCTTGGAATATGATTAGTTCGAAGAAGGGCCCAGGGGATTTCGTTGTCGAGTAGTCCCGACTACAGATTTCTTACGTGTTCTATACATCTACAGACCTCCTCAATCATAAGATTTCCTCTTTTTTTCTCGAGATGATTGAAGACACACAAAATCATTTTTTTTTTTTTTTTATTTCTTTATTTTTTATTTTGCATCCGGATGGAAAATACAGATAATTTTGATTGCAATTGCGATAGTTGCAATTACATTCTCCAATTGTCACCTCAAACCAGAATTTCGAATTCGATTAATTAGATGGTATGTGTTCCCGCCAAAAAGTTGTTCTATGGAAGAGAAACGATTAGTCAAAATACAAATGGTGCCAGGGAAAACGAACTTGCTCAGACAACGTGTGTTTCGTGTGATTCGTCTTGTAATTGTGTCTCACATGTGATTCCCTATGAAAAAGAGGATGACATCGTCAAATATTGCAATACTTGTTCGATTCGCCGAAATACTTACGCCCAGTAAAGTGTTCCGAAAGAAAAATAAAAAAAACTTATATAATGCTTCTTCACTTTGAACTTATAAACTAGGCAAATAAATAAAATAAATTCAGCGAAAATACTTTGAATTTTGATAAACTTTTCCGAAAATGAAAATTTGAGAATATATTCCGACCGTAGCTGTGTAATAACTGAGCCTCAAACCTATTCCATTTTTCTGTCTGAATGTGGTTGACAGTTCGGACGAGGCTCGGCCTACTTGATTCGAATTGAATTCTATATGAATTCGCTTTCAATCAAGCGTCGAACTCTGCTCGGATATTATACATACACAGAGCTCGGGGGCTGTGAGTTGTGAGTGCAATTCCGCTACACTAACTCCTTCAATCAATCCTCAATCAATCGGCATTCAGCCCTAGTCAACTCATCTTCACTCTACTAGTCAATCACTGTTAATCAATCACTATTCTTCAATCCCATTTCGCTCATAATCAACATACCTTCAATCAACTAGTCAATCACTATTCGTCAATCAGTGGTCGTCAATCAGTGGTCGTCAATGACTGATAATCACTTCTAGTCTACCATTACTGCAATTCCGCATCAGTAACTCCTTCAATCAATTCTAAACCAATCAGCATTCAACCTTAGCCCGCCTTCAATCAGCTCGTTTAGTCAGCATCCAACCAATCTTCATTTAATCTTAATCAACCATTTTACAGGTTTAAGATCCTGTACATCTGTACATATATAGATCTCCTCAACCGTAAGATTTCCTCTTTTGCTCGAGATGATTGAAGACACACAAAATATTTTTTTTTTTTTATTTTTTTTTTTTATTTTTGCATCCAAATGGAAATTACAGATAATTTTGATTGCAATTGCGACAGTAGCAATTACATTCTCCAATTGTCACCTCAAACCAGAATTTCGAATTCGATTAATTAGATGGTATGTGTTCCTGCCAAAAAGTTGTTCTATGGAAGAGAAACGATTAGTCAAAATACAAATGGTGCCAGGGAAAACGAACTTGCTCAGACAACGTGTGTTTCGTGTGGCTCGTCTTGTAATTGTGTCTCACATGTGATTCCCTATGAAAAAGAGGATAACATTGTCAAATATTGCAATACTTGTTCGATTCGCCGAAATACTTACGCCCAGTAAAGTGTCCCGAAAGAAAAATAAAAAATAAAAACTTATATAATGCTTCTTCACTTTGAACTTATAAACTAGGCAAATAAATAAAATAAATTCAACGAAAATACTTTGAATTTTGATCAACTTTTCCGAAAATGAAAATTTGAAAATATATTCCGACCGTAGCTGTGTAAGAACTGAGCCCTAAACCTATTCCAATTTTCCGTCTGAATGTGGTTGACAGTTCGGACGAGGCTCGGCCTACTTGATTCGAATTGAATTCTATACGCATTCGCTTTCACTGTGCCTGGACTCCGGAAAAGCCTCGAACTCCGCTCAGATGTTTGTTTTTGTTATAAATACAAACAGCTCGGGGGCTGTGAGTTGTGAGTGAGGCAGGCGGAGGTGGGTTGGTCTTGGGACTCGTCTCGCCCGGTCTCGTCGCCAGTCTGGTTTGGTTTCTGTTCGCATTTTGTTAGTGTGTGTTTGTGTTTGTGTTTTTAGCCTGGTCTCAAATTGCACAAGAACAAGCAAACAGGCACAAGGACAATAAGAATGGAAACCAAACCAAGCCGGATTAGTGGTATGACGTCCCTTTTCTTTTTTCTCGGTTTTTGGACCAGCGCTCGAGCCACATTATTTGTGTGCCTGAAAAAGTTAATTAAGGGTTTCACAGTTTATGGAAAATGTCAACCGAAATATATGTGAAATAAGGCGCAGACCAATTGCTGTCAAGGCAACCAGTCAACAGATCTACCCGCCCCGCCCCATCCCATCCCACCCCATCCCATCCCGCCACAGCCACCGTCCACTCACACAGCCTCCCCCAGTCGTCTCGCCATGAAACACCTAACGGACATCACCCGCAGCGTTATTGTGGCCATAATTAGCTGCGGCCAAACTCTAATTGTGCTCTACCTAGACACAGCTGTGACTCCATCCATCCATCCATCCAATCATAGCTCCTCCCCTCCCTCTCTCCCAATTTGAACTCCGTTTCGAATTCGGTTCTCGGCTTACAGCATTTGGAACTATTTGCTGTAGCGCGTATCGCATTGCAGACACCCGCAGTGTAACTGGTACATTCGGCCAAGTCAATGGAGTGTCTGACTGTACTTGATTCTCCGTGGGTTCGTCTATCACATCACAGTCACGCTTCAATTATGCTTTTGTCTCTATTTTTCTATTTTCAATCATTTGTAATTATTTATTAATTTCATTTTTCAATACTTTTATGTGTTGAACTGAAGAGCCTCAAATTCTTCTTCTTCATTAACTAGAAATCTTTCAGCCTTTCGCTGCTCACACCTCGCACTGTCTCTTTCAGTCACACTCTCTCCTTCTCTCTCCCTTTCAAATTAGTACTCCTCCTTAATAGTGCTTTTCCTCTTTATCTTTTATCCATTACTATCTTCCTTTTTTCTCTCTCATAACTTTTATTAGTCTCTATGTCTATTCATACTGTGTCTCCCTCTGTCTGTCTCTCTCTCCATTTCGGCCTCTCACTCTCTTTCATTAGACTCTGTCTTTCACTTTCATAATTTCTCTCTCTAGTCTCACTCTTCTTCTCACTCTCTACATTCCTACCTCTCCTGTATCCTCTATCTGGCTACTTTCGTTCTCTCACTCTCCCTATCAGCTTTAATCCAATTCTGATATTATACTAAATGCTTGCATGTGTGTTCCACAAAAAGGGGTTTTTCCCTTTAATTAGTTTAGCGGCAATTTCAATTGTTGCCCACATTACGCAAAACCGCAGCAACAACACATCCGCATCCGCATCCGCATCCACATTGGCATTGGCATGCATTCTGTTGTCCTTCTGTTTGGGCTTCCGCTTGCTAGCCGCAAAATTAAAAAAATATATATTTGATTTGTTGCCAATTGTCAACTGCAACTGCAACTGCAACTGGACATCGACATCGGCATGGAAGTGCTACGCGGTGAACTGTGACCCCGTTGACCTTTTGTCTGGCGCGTGACAGTTTCCCATTTGAATTCTCTGCATAGCGCCGGGTGGTCCATTTGCCATGCAATGCGCACGCGACCCCTCAACCCAAGCCCAATTCCTCGATCCTTCGCTCTGTCTCTCTCTCTCTCTCTCTCTCTCTCTCCCACACTCACTCGTTGCCCTCATTATCGGCCTAGGTTATATTCCATTTTCAACCTCCTCCTTTCGGCTTCCACTTTGGTTATTAGTATTAGTATTGATTAGATTGCTAGTATTAGTATTAGTATTAGTATTAGTATTAGTATTAGTATTAGTATTAGTATTAGTAGTAGGTATAATTAGTATTAGATGTATTAGTAGTATAGTATTAGTTATTAGTATTAGTATTAGTATTAGTATTAGTATTAGTATTAGTATTAGTATTAGTATTAGTATTAGTATTAGTATTAGTATTAGTATTAGTATTAGTATTAGTATTAGTATTAGTATTAGTATTAGTATTAGTATTAGTATTAGTATTAGTATTAGTATTAGTATTAGTATTAGTATTAGTATTAGTATTAGTATTAGTATTAATATTAATATTAGTACTAGTATTAGTATTAGTATCAGCTCATGCATTAGACTTGGCATTGTCATCATCATCAATATCAGTATCAGCTCATAGCATTAGTATTAGTATTAGTATTAGTATTAATATTAGTACTAGTATTAGTATTAGTATCAGCTCATGCATTAGACTTGCCATTGTCATCATCATCAATATCAGTATCAGCTCATACATTAGACTTAGCATTGTCATCACCATCAGTATATATCTCCCTCACACTGTCATTCTCTACCCCTGCCCCTCCCACATCCTCACCCCACCCAAACCTCAGTCTGTTCCTATGCTCACCCTTCAGCCTTTGTCCCATTTGCTTTGTTTCCAAATATTTGCAGCATAATGCGTAAATGTTTCTAGTCCAAACATTGTCCACTATCATCAACCATTCGCATTCGCACTCGCATTTCGCAACCAGTTTTAAATTAAATTCGTTGTGGGCGTTGTCAATCGATTTAAAAGGGATGAAATCCCCAGGTCACTTAGGTTACTCAAAATAGATCGTTTGCCTTTTTGGGGGCAGCAGGCAGAACAATTGTTGTCCATTAATATAAAGATAAATGCAGTTCGAATATAAAAATCTCCGTTAGAAACTTTAATTATGTTTTCCTGCTCTACGAGTTCATTATTTACTGGTGCTTTACATCAAATGATGAAATTGTTGCAGTATGCTAGAACTTCATTATGGAGCACTATAGGGTATAGATATACTATATATATATGTAAAGAAAGGGATTGATTGATTGAGCAATCAATCAGGCAATCGCTCAGTTAGGGACTCTGACTAGATAGTTATACTGACGGATTGATAAACATTTTTTTTTCAATCCCAATCACAAGCAATCAGTCAGTCACTTATTTAGTTCGTAGAGCGATATGCACAAATCTTTCAGTCTGGTAGTCAGTCAATCGTACATATACTTAGCTCTAGTCAATCTAAGATGCTTGTCCAACTTCTGATATGCCCGTTCACGAAAGCAAGAGAGAGCATATTGGCTTTATACATTGTGCGTATATCAATCCTTCTATCTTTATACCAATTTGAGTTTTGGGTGGTCCCCATCGGCCATTTGATAGCCCGAAGCTGTATCGTAATTAAGTTAAAGGAAGTCAGAACTTGATAATCTCCTGAGCATTTGACCTGCAAGTTCGAAGGCTTAATAACTCTATAAGCAATTAGAGGGCAACACTCACTCACTCTCCCTCTCTCTCTCTATCTGTCTGTCTCTCCGTCACTCCTTCATTATCCACACAATTTTTCGCCTACCTATGACAGACAGGTTCGTTGAGCAACAGATCCAGATACATATATCTATATCTGAGCGCTGACTAATGATGCCAGCGAGCACAAAGTAGAAGATGAGGCGACAGCTTACTCCATTCAAGCGCAAAATGATGAATTATTGTTTTCAAATATCCACAAGAGAAACACAAAGGAAAGAAAAAACTAAAAAAAAAACTAAGAAAAGAATAGGGGAAACAATATAAATTGATATTTAAGTATTCGCTTTATAAGTTGATTCCTTTCAATGGGCCACAGATCCTTTGACTGCTCCACGCATCAAAGCCATGGGAAAACTGTTTCCAATTGATTATTGCAACTGTTGAAATCATTTTGTAGTTGTCTTAGAGTTAGTCTTAGATCATCATATGAGAGTTGCTCTAAGGTCAAAGACTGGTGCTCTACCATCTTACGAGTAATATATAACATATATGATATACTAGAAATACTGACTCTAATCCTTAAATTCTCCAAGTTCGGATTGATAGATTGATTAACTGGTTGATTGAGTTATGAACTGAGTGAGAGATGGATTGACTGACAGAATGATTGACAGACTGATAGATAGATGGATTATCATTTAGCTAAAAAAATGATTGATTGATGTACTGATATGATTGATTGACTGATAGATCTATGCATTGACAGAACGTTTGATTGATTCATTTTATGTTTGACTGATGAAGTGACTGAAATTGATTAACTGAGAGATCGGCTGATTGATTGTTTGATTGACTGACTGATCGACTAGTTTACCGAGTGTTGAACTTATTAACTTATTGGCTAACTCATAAATTGACTGATTGATGGATTGTTTAACTGATTGAAGGCCTCTCCAATTTATTGATAGCTGGATAAACTGATGATTGTTAATTAGTTGATTGAACGCTTAAGAGTTATCTGATTGATTGACTGTTGACTGAGTATATCGAGAGATTCAAACAACAACTTAAAGCCGACACCAAAGATAATTTAATTCCATTCAGTTAAGCCAAAGTAGATTAGACAAAAAATATGAAAATTGAGAATCTGAAATGGCAAAGCGTGTGGAAAATCGATGAACTTGAGCAGGGCAATGGTAATGGAAGGGAAGTTTGTGTTTTTTTGAAAAATGGAAATAAAATTAACACACTTCAAATGGTTGGGCGCAATAAATAAAATGCGTTTTGCAGCAAGTGCGACATCAACGACAAAATAACAATGCAATAAATCACTTATTGGCAACAGGGTGGGGGTGGCAAGCGGTGGACGGCGGATGAGCAGTAGCAGGAGTCATGGCAAGGGTAGGGGTAGGGGTAGGGGTAGGTAGTGTTGCCAATTGACAGGGCTGTGCAGCAGGGCAGGGCAGGGCAGGGCAGGGCCGGGCAGGGGGTTCTGCTTTCTGGTCTACGCTGATAAATTGCCAGGCAATGCCGAAGGCAACAACAGCAAGGAGCAGGAGAAGGCGCTGCAGCAAGCTAAATGCAGACTATGTAATTCGTATCTGTGAATCGCATTCGCATCTGTCAGTTACGCAGTTGCATTTAGCAAATTGCCAAAAGTCGCGCAAGCAGCGCATCCAATTCTATGAACCAAATGTGGTTTGTGCATTTCTGTATATCATTCGAATATTCAGGGCAATATAGCTGGCAACAGTAGTCAAAAGCCTAACAAGAAATACAAATACATATATACGCTTTAATTTATTAAAAATTTATTTTTATTATTTTTTATTCGCAAAATTTTCTCCCATTTTTATAGATATTTTCAACTTAACTCTTCAACCACTGTGCACGCGATCTGCTCTTATGTTGCTAACGTATGCAGTAAAAGCAATGATACTTACTGTACAGCGCGCACAGCAACATGTTGATTGGCTTGCTGTGCAACATTTAGGAGTGGGCAACAAGTGGCTGTTCACAAATGTTGACAAGCGAAAAAAATTACTAAACAATTGCAAAAAGAACAATAAATGAAAAAATAACTAAACAAATTATTTAACTTGTTTATATTCTATTGACTGATAGGTTTATTTAAATTAATAATACTTATACAACACTTTGTCAGCTTATTAATCAAATAAACATTATTAATACAGTATATTTTTAAAAAATTCGACAATATTTCTTAAGTTTTTATAAATTTCGGTACATTTTTCATTACGTTTTGTACACTGTGCGCTGCAATTTGTTAACGACAATTAACACAAATGTTGCTGCTAAATGTTGAATGTTGCTAAGCGCGCATTCACTCTCTCTCTAACTGGCGCTCTCTTGCAACACATTGCTAACGAAACGAGCAACGTATTGCTGCAGCATGTTGCCAGCCAGCCTGGCCGTTATTATCCAACGTTGAACGTTCTGCTATGCCGCCGCCGCCGCCGTCAAGCGTGTGAGAGAGAGAATCGCCGCGCGATTTCAATTCATTCTCATTTTGTTTGCCGTGGCGAGTGGACGTTGTCTGCTCTCTCTTTAACTGTCGCCGTTAACGTTGCCGTTGCCGTTACCGTTGCCGCCGTCGTGTGCGTGTTCTTCGTAATTTTTAGTTAACTGTGGTAACACGTTCCGCGACGTTCTTAACGTTTATCGCATCGGTCACTCTCCCAACAACAACACACATATATATATGTGTGTCTGTGTGTGTGCGTGTATTTGTGCCAGTTAGACAATGAAATATTGGTAATACTCATTTCTGTTTCTGTTTCCGTTTTTTTTCCTGTTATTTTTTGTCTGCGTTTTTTCATCTTTTTTCCAACAAAAATAACTCTGTGACATTTTTAAGTTGTTTTTTGCCGGAAGAATTTAAAAATAAACAAGAACTGGGAAAAATGTGCTTGAAACGAATTGTTTTCTTTTTTTTTATCACGTGCTTAAAATTGTTAATAATGCAACAATTTCTTGTTGAAAGAAAAACAAATTATTATTTTTTTTTTTTTACGATAACGAAAAAACAACGTAAAGAAAATGAAAACAGGTTTTTGTTGCCAATGAAGCGAATGACGCCCTGCTTTTGTTGTTGTTTTTACAGCTACAGTGAGCGTTGAAAAACTATGGCCAGAAGCGTGAAAATTTTAAGTTAAAATACGAGTTCAATTACAGCCAAATTTGAGTGTTTTATATCATTTTTGTTTGAAATTCAAACTCGGTCAGTTTTAGCCAAGTTAATAGTTGGTAGTTGTTCAAGGCCATTTCAATATTGATTAAATGTAAATTATAACAAAATTGCCTGAGAGTGGCGCCATCTGTCGCACGAACCTGTTGCAGTTCAAGGACATTTGCATAGAAACCTGCAATTTAGCTAAGCTTTAAGTGCATCTGCTCTCCCACTCACACACGCAGTGTGTGTGTGTGTGTGTGTGTGTTTGAGTGAGTCAGTTGAAGTGCTTATCTTGCGGCCGTTACGAAATGCCTAAACAACAAAATTGCAACAACAGAGACAAACAAAAACTGAACGCGCGCTTTTGACGCGCTCTCGCACGCTCTTACTCTCGCTCTCGTTCTCCCTCTTTATTTCACGTTCACTGATGTTCACTAAGAGAGCGCCCACCCACACACACACACACAAGCACACGTATGAAGAGCGGCTACCTGCACGATAAGCATAAAAATTATTGGAAAAATCAAGCAGCAGATAAATTTATTAAAAAAATTGTTCTTTGTAGTTCTTTTTTTGCTATTTAAGTATGCGTTATGCATCGCCCTCCTCTGCTGCTGCTGCGACGTGTTTCGACTGCAGACAGCGCCGCAATTTCCGTTACAAAAAACTGGCCAAGCAGCGACGCTTTACACATATACATATGTGCGTCGCTGTCGCTGTCGCCGTCGCCGTCGCCAGCAGGCTTACTGCGTCCAACTTTAGAATGCAAAGGCAAAGAGGAAAAAGACAAAGCCAAAGCGCAAATGTTACTACACACGCACACACACACATAGACGCATGCACACACACATGTGTATCTTTGTATGCGCTCACTCATAATCGCCTCGCACTTGCGACTCATTCAGAGACAAGTTTTTCGCCGTCACCGTCGCCCTCGCCGTTGCCTTTGCCCTCGCCGTTGCCGTTGCCGGTTCCAGTCGCCGCTGCTGCTACAAAAATCGCTCGTGTGTGACGCAGCAGCGACGGCAAGAGCGATGCGTTTTTCGACGTTCTTTGTTGTTGAGTCAGTTGCCTGGCCAAGAAGTAAAGGCCAACATTTGGCATTTTAACGAGCTGCGGCTTAGCGCTAAATCCAATTGTCAAACATTCAGACATTTCGCTGCTTCTCGCACTCGCCGCTAACTAAAGTTCAGCAGCAAACTCAATTGCCTCTCTGTCTCTCGCTCCTTCTCTCTGCTTGTCACTTGATAAAGTTGGTAAACTCATTCGCTAGTTTGTCACTCGTTACTCGTCTGAGTTTTGGCCCGACTCTGACTGAGTTTGCGAGTTTGAGCTTGAACTTTGGGCAACATAAACTGAGTTTAGTTTGAGTTCCATAAAGTGCCGACTGCACGTCTCTCACGTTTGTAAAGTTCATTTACTCGTTACTCACTGAAAGTTACTCGTTAGAGTATAACAACTATATAAAAGTTCTTTGATTCTATAGTTTTTACTCGTTACTCGCATGAATTTTGAATGAGCTTGACTTTAATTTTTAAATATATTGCTAGGCTCATTCGCTACTCGCTACTTGCTTGCTGCCAATTACTAATCATAGCTCATACATTTTTGCTTCATTTCAGATATCACACACAACGCATTATTAACTTCAGATACAATCAGCGAGTCGTGCTCGCTCTCGCTCTTGCTAATTGCCAACGAGTGTCTGTGACCAAAAAGTGCGCAAATTATAAATAAAAGAATTTAATTCAAATCACATTAAAGCAACTGCAAATTTTTTATACATTTTTTTTACTGTGTGCAAACAACAACGCAACAAAGAGAATAAAACAAAGAAACAAAGAAGAAGAAGAAACTGCATTAAGAAAATAGTGAAAAGCAACAACAGCAAACGAAAGAAGCAACGACAAAATGGGCCAACTGCACACGCAGCGAGTGGCTCGACTCGCCACACTACTCTACGTAATGCTCTGCAGCTGTTTGACTATAGGTGAGTGCTATAATTTTATAATTAGACACGAGCGAACGTTGCTAAATGAAGTTGTAAAGCGTAAATTGCATTTTCAATAAAAAAAAAAAAGAAAATAAAAAAAAAAAAATAGCTATATACCGTTTAGCCGAATGGCCTCTTTAAGAAATTGAGAAAAGCATGAGGAGAAATAAAAATGATCGAAACTAATCATAAAAATGTTTTGCTACATCAGGAAAATGTAGACTAGAGCAGGGAAGATTGATTTCCGCATGAAAACGTATCTTGGAACATACATATATAGCTAATCTTTTTAAATCGAGTTCGTATAAGTCTGCGAAAAGTTATCAAAACTATATTCTTCTATAATGGAACTATTGATCTCTTCATATATGCATCTATTACAATTTCTATGAATGCGTTAAGCATTCCTGAGCTATAGACACGTGATTCTACATATATGACCTATGCAGTGAAAGATGATCATTTTCTTAAGACTCGTTCGCATAGGAACAAGTTTATACATGGAATTTATTCAATATCCGCCTTGATCCGTTCATACTAACTGAAAGTTTCCATGATCTTCCCACTCTATTTCTTCCCATATATCATCTCAACTCTTATACGATAAAACAAAATTAGAATAGCAACTCTCTGCCACTGCAGGGTAATTTCTAGTCCATGCACAGCTAACGTTACCTGATTTTGTATTCTTTTCACAAATTTCCACATATCATATATATTGTTCGCCCTATCTCTTTTTCTCTCTCTCTGTGACTACTCAAACTAACGCTAAGCAAATACATCCCAAAAGAAAAAAACACACAATTTCGTAGAAACACAATTGAAATCCCTAGGACTAGGCCTAGGCCAGAAACTCTTATCGCTCGACGTCAATATTTATACAACGAGTGGCCCTTATCGCACACACACACGCTCATGTACAGACGTAATCGAGATGAGCTCTAATGCAAATATAATAAAAGATTCGAGGCCGCTGGATCTGCTTGTATTACAATTGTCGCAATTGTCGTTCCAAAGTCTTGTTTTTGGCTAAATGAAATTGAATTTACAGCCAATCCAACTTCTGGGTCGTCATAAACGTTTCGTGCGCAAATATTTGACCAGCGAATGTCAACGAGATGATATTACGAAAAGTATATTCTCGCTATCTTATGGAATAAACCAGAACGTTTATGTGTGGTATATATAGTATATATATGCCTAAGTACAGGTGTTGATTAGGCTGTGTGCGACCTTTAAGAAGGATTGTAAATGTATATAACACCATTTTAAAGATGTTACATATCCATCCATTATATATCGTACATCATATATAGAAAATTATATATTAAATTAGCTTATACTCGACATTGCTTCCACGTTCATTTGCTCTGCCATAAAAGTAGTTAAAATTTTAAGATAATTTTTGACTTTTGTATTTATTAATCATAATTTATCAGAGATATTCTCTTATAGACAATTTGAGCCTTGCACTTATACATTTATATATATTTAAAAAAAAAATAGATGAAACGGAATTTTCAATATGTTGAGGGTGAGTTTTAGGTAGAGTCCAGTTAGATAATACTAAGGGAGCGATGGCACTCTGCTGTTGTCCCCGTTCCCTTTCCAAATTTGAAAGCTAAAATATTTGACACTCTATATAAACATATAGATTCTTACGCAACTCGTTGCCAAACGAATTGCGTCCAGCTGAACTGAAAGATCTGTTCAGGCTGGGTTACATTCGGGTCCTGGAAGAGAACAGAAGAAAACATTGATTCACTCTAGGCAGAGTTGATCTATCTATCTATCTATATCTTGGGTACTTACCCAAATTTTCTCTGTAGACAAGCACATTTAGCTTAGCCCAGTATGAGTCCCAAGCCGAAGCGAAAACGACTGCTGAGATGGTTCATCTTGCCGCTAAGTTGCAACATAATGGGCAATGGGTCGAGTCGCTTCTCGCAGACGGCGCTGATGACGCCGCGTGTGTCGATGCCACCGCGAAAGCTGAAGCCGACGCTTGGTATATGGCAATGGTAGCATAGCCTCGAGATGGCTTGGCGCTTGAGGATGTTCGCCTGCAGCTGAACGCTGGCGCTCAGACTCTGGCCATAGATCTGCGTGTAGCAGAGCTCCAGAGCGTGCATGCTGAGCATGGCGGACCATTGTCGATTCTCCTGTTGGTAGCGCGCCACGCCCGAGACCAGCGCCGCCTGGCCGCCCGGCACAATATCCTCGCGCTGGTAGATGACATCCACGCCCAGGGCCAGTTGAGGCGTCACCTGCTGTAGATAGGATGCAACAAAGACGCCCATGCGCTGCATCACATCGATGTTGCTCAGCACACAGGTGCAGCTGTAGTCTTCGCCGAAGTAGTCAATGAATAGACGCGAGTTGTGCATCACCGTGTCCAAGATGGTCGCCGTTAGCTTGGCACGCCAGCGCGGCGCTATGAAGTGCATTAGGTTGGCGGTGATATTGCCACGCGCGTCCATTTCCCCGATCAGCATCGGGTAGGGCTCGCCGCTCAGCTCGTGCAGCTGATCGCCCTGATAGCTGCAATTGAACTGACAGTCGATCGACTGCGGTTTGTTGCCCGCATGCAGGGTATGACCGACGGTCAGACAGTTGCCCAGCGAATGGTTCACGCTCAAGCGGAATCCGTCGAACGTCTGCGGCATCATGTCGTAGCAGCGACGATGTAGCTCGGCCACAGTGCCCGGATTGCCGAGCCGCTCAACAAAGCTCAGCCCGCCCAGGCAAGATACGGGCATGCAGTCAATGGGCCGACTCGCTGTCACAGACGTTGAGCTGTCAAACTCATCCAGATTCTCTAGCTGCTCCTGCTCCAGCTCTATCTCGAATCCTCGCTGCCCGGCTAGATTGTAGTCATCGCCCTCGTTAGCCATGCGTATGCCAAAGAAACGATAGAACTTTTCCTTGTCCATTTTCTTTTGCAGCTGCTCCACCAGCTCTGATCGTTGTGTGTGTATATTACCCATTGCCTCTTGTTCTTGCTCTGTCAAAGATCTGCGGATTTGGGATAGTTTTTAGACATCAGAATCGGTAAGCTATCCAGCAAAGTACCCCTCCCCATCCCGCCAACCCAGTTGACCACTAACTAAGAAAAAAAAAACTGCGACCAATTACCACATCCGCTTCATTTGTCCAACCACTTTTTTTTTTCGCTCTCCTCTACTCCACTCTACTTTACTCTACTCTACTCTCTTCTCTTTCGCTTACTTTTGTAGCGTCATCAGCTTATGTGTACTCTGTGGCTTTTTGTCTAACCTTTCTCTAAGCGGTCAGGGAGCTCTTTCTAAGGGGAGGGCCTCTGCGTTGCCAAAGACCCATACCGGTATTTGCTGCCGGAACTGACTAGACACAGTTCTAATGACAACAACAACAACAACAACAGCATCGTCAATAAAAGAGCAAAGATGTGTAAGCTGTGCTTAACGAATTTGAAATATACTTGCAGGTGGCTTTACTTGCGGGTATCTATCAAGTTAATTTGTAACGAAAGACAACAACGAAATTGGGGGGAAACTGAACAATGGGCAGCATGAGGAGAAAACTAGGCACAGAGAGAGAGAGAGAAAGAGAGAGAAAGCTTTAGAAATAATTAGAGTTAAAACATTTTTTAGTTTTTTTCTGATATAGTGCTATACCCATTTAATATTTATTTAAGAGTTGCTACTACTATACTATGTACCTTTTAGGATGTGGTGATTTTATTAGATATATGAGCTACCATTATATAAACTATATTTGTATGATATACTACTATTTATGCTACTTAAGTACTACTTAACGAACTACTCCTTAACAGTATACTACTAAATTTACTACTTCTGTGTAATATATGTACTATTGTACTATTCTACTACATGAATCATACATATATACTGCTATATTTTTGATAAAGTTGTATTATATACTACGTTACGAACTACTACTACATGGTATGTTTATGTTGGTACTACTATGATATACTACTATTGAGTATTCTATCATGTGATCAAAATACTATTTGATATGCTAGCGTATCATACCTAATCATACAGCTATTTCATATACTACTGTAATGATAATACTACGTGATATACTTGATATATGTTTAGCTTACCATATGAAATACTACTATTTGGTACACTATGATGATATACTACACTAACATATTCTACTACTTTATCTTCTACTCCCATTTCAATCACTTTTCACAAATGCTATATATGTATACATTCTCTATCTATAACGTCTGCACTCATTAGTTTCAGTAGCTCTAGAGACTAGCTGCAGCCAACTTCAGATCAAAACTCATCTACCCTATGGGCGATGCCTTACACATGTCATGCGTAACTCGCGATGCCCCCTGCAAAGAGTATACAAGCATACAAAAAAAAAAATAAAGAAAATTATAATGAAATTAATTAACGCAAGTTTTTTTGTGAGCGAACATGTCCAACATTTTCTTTTCTTTTTTCTTTTTTTTTCGTGCTGCTCTTTAACTGTTGCTCTGGGCAACTTCTGCGCTTGAATTTCAGCTTTTTTTTTCTTCTTTTGAGGCGACATGAAAAGAAGTCGTCATTGTGCCGCATGCCGCATGCCGCATGTGCCTCAATTGATGTTGCAAGCGCATTAACCTACGCTCGTTGCATTAAACGGTTCTTGTTTCATATTTATTTTATGGCTGCCCATCAAGAGTCCGGCCGGATGACAAAACAAAGTAGGACCAAGTCTTGGAACTTCCCGAACACACGTTCCAATTAGCCCAGAGCCCAAGAACTTGGGAACTAACCCACTTAATTGCCCGCCCAGCTTTCACTGAAGCCTGAGAAAACCAAAAGAACCAAAAAGACGCGAACCCACTGACAGCTGCGTGATGAACAGCGAAATCAGACAAAGTGACTTAAACTGAGAAATTAGCAAACAGGGCGAAAGATCAAAATACCCTGTGAAAAGTAGTTCTCATGGGACTAGAAGAAACAGTAAGAACGAGACTGAGAGAGAAAAGAGTGTGCTTCATTTAAAATATCTAGTTTAGACCAACTGACAGATATTTATCGATCACATTGATCGATATGTTTTAGCTTGCTCAAGTTTGAAATTCGTGTATTTTAAATTGCTTCTTCATGGATTTTTTGGCGTCTTCAGTAAACATGAAAAGGGAAAACTCTAAAGTTATCGATAACATATCGATATATTAAAAAGTCAAAGAAAAGTACTCTAAATAATATTTGATGCAATATATTTGCCATATGCCTAAGTAAATTATGAGAGAGCTAAAGCATAGGGCGACATTCATGTTAACCCTTGAACTCAACGAAGCATGAGATGCACATAGACAAAAGACGATGAAGCTGTAGAACGGGAAGACAGACAGTTGCAGTTGCTCAGTAAGTTGCTTTCTCTCTCAATCTATCAAAATTCACAATTTGAATTTCTTGGGAAGCTCTCGACGACGACGACGACTGTGCAGTCTTGATGAACTCCTGTTGTCGTTGCTCTTGTTGTTGTTGTTGTTGTTGTTGTTGTTGTTGTTGTTGTTGTTGTTGTTGTTGTTGTTGTTGTTGTTATTGTTGGTCAGCAGTAGTGGCAGCCGCTCTTGAGCCTGGCCTTTTGTGGCACTTGAGCGCACCGAGAGTGAGGCAGGAAAAAGGAAATTCCAATTATGTTGCAAGTCTGGCCGTGCGTAGAAAAAGAATTGTTGCCACGTCTTTTATGTGCAGCGCTCCTCGTCCCGTGCTACTCCCGCCGGCCCCCTGCTCCCCCAACTCCTGTCCCCTTTTCCTTATTCAGTTGCTGTTTGTGTTGCCTGCAGCAGCAGTTTCTATGCCGCCATTTGCTGTCGCCCACTACTAAATATCTCTCTCTCTCTCTCTCTCTCTCTCTCTCTCTCTCTCTCTCTCTCTTTATTCCTTGTTTTAATTTTAATCCAGTAAAGGGCATTTTTATACAGCCACGCCTCCTAGTGAGTTGCCCACTTTTACTAGAATCGTCTTTTGTTAGTGTTTTTCTTTTCTTCTCTTCTTTCTCTCTCTCCCGTTCTCTTAGCCCGCTTTTGTTTTCGCTTGGGTTTTAAACCGCGCATTTGCTTTTATGAAACTCAACAAGAAATTTAGAAACAACAACAACAATGTGGCTTAAAGTATTATTAGCCAAAAGTACTGCAATAAAAGCCAAAAGAATTTCCCAATGCATGTGAATTGTACAGCTTGTTGCACAATAGTTTGAATAGGAGTAAAATAACTCACTACGTAAGTTCCCTTTTGTGCATTAATCTTAAAGAGAGTTGACTAAGATCAGGAACTATGCTGTTGATTGTACTATTTAGCTTCCTAGAATTGTTCCCTTATGAGAGAAGAGGTATATTTGTGAAGAAGAAGCTTAGATCTAGTAATTTAAGAGATTGATCTCAATGAACCAACATATATATAAAACTGACGATACGTATACGTAGGATATTGCTATATAACACACGATTACATTACTATTATACTATATACATATGTCTAGTCTTTAACTTCTGATAAGTATACGCCATATTAACAGCTCTTAAGATGAGGCGAGTATTTCTAGTTTTAAATCAAATCAAATATGACAAGTTTAGTACAAATTTAGCAGCTTGTATTTCCTTTTCTAATGTGAAAGAGTCCAAGTAATATAATATAGATTACTCAAAGTTATCTTCTCCTATAATGTGTTAAGCTTCATGGCTAGACTTCTTTAAAGTTTCTCTCGTCTTTTTGTTACTTTCGCAACCGCAGCTCTCTTTAAAGTATTTAGTTAGCTTCTAGATTTCAGAAAAGTGCCCCATTGTTGTCAAGCTATAAAACGAAATTCACATCTCTATCTTTTATCTACATTATGAGCTTAAGCAACAGCTTTAAGCTAATCACACTAATCAAAAGCTTTACACTTCAAATGCAACTAATTTGGAAGAAAACAATGCAAAAAGTCTCGAAACTCTTGCCAAAAGTAAAAGCTAGATTTGAGTGATGAACATAAAGATTTAGCTTTATTTTCACTTGGAATTCATTTTGAGGCAGCGCAGCGCAGCGTTTACATCCTGCGAAAATCACGTCATAAAACACGAAAGTGAATATAAACAGCTTCACTTTAAAGAGTTTTACTTGGACTTACACACTGGGAGCTCATGATTAACTTAGATGTGATTCTCACAATCTAATCATGATTATAATGAGCTGCATAATGTGCGCAATCTGCAATGCATACAGCTAACCGGGATGGGAAGTCTTCTAGACTATGAGTATTATATTAGCATAACTTTGGCTTTTTACCCCACTCACAGCGCTCGACGCTAGACTTGACTTGGGGGCTTCATTCTCTGCCTTCTGCCTTTTGCCTTCTGCCTTTTGCCTTTTGCCTTCGCTACGTTATTTTTCGACAGACAATTAGTTGAAGTTGATCCAAAAACTTGCGCATAATTAGCAACCATTGTTGCCCCGCATCCCCCCCGCATGCCTCACTCTGCCAGCTGCCAAGCCATAAATTAACTGCAAATGAGCAAAAGGCCAAACCGCGCTCCAACTCCTCTCTTTGTATAGGATGCCCAAAATAAAGAAAAAACACTGGAACACCCATTGACTTGCTTCGGGTTTCTGTATGTGTGTGTGGGAGGACTTTTGGATAATTACGACTAAGTAGCTGCATGGACTAGATAAGTTTATAGATAAACAATGAACTGCGTGGCAAAACAACAATTCTCAGCTTGGCCCTGTTGCTTTCGATGAATAAGAAAGAGTTGCACAGCTCGTTTGTTCCCTTTAACAGTTTTCAAGCTCAAGTGCAATGCAAATTGCATATACATACATATATCAACAACATATCCATCCCACCCGATGCCATGTGGCATAATTACAAGTGCATCGGAATCTGTATCAAAATGATGAGAAACTCGACGCGAGGCGGCCAAATGAAAAGTGCAGCAAACAAAAGAAGTGAATTAAGTGAAAAACAAAAGCAGAAGATAACTCAAGTAAAAGTGCTCACAACGGGTAGACACGACTGAGCAATACCGTGTAGTCAAAGAGGCAGAGAACATTATCTGAATAGTGAAACATTTGTTATTTGAAAGAAAAGAATATGATGATCCTGTAACTAAAGATTGATATCGATTGCATGGTAGAAACTCGATGGCATGACAGACTATAGGTTAATCAGGCAGATGGACTTCCATTCAGAGAGACTTTGTACATCTATTCGCGTTTTCCCTTGGCTACAAAATATCATACTCTGCTCAAGCAATGTCTCATTGTGTGCTGAGCATAATTATGCCAATGTTTGTGTCAGTTTCAAGTGTCTTCGCTGCAACGACAGACGCAAAGCCCAAACTCTGGCTGCGCTGCGAGCTTCTTGGGATGCCATTAAACAACTTTTTCTCAGTTGCAATGCGGTTGAGTGAGAGCGAGAGGGGCGGGGAGGGGAGGGCAGTGGCGGGGGGTTTGGAATGCAGCGTGGTAAATGAATACCCGCATAATGCCAGAGGAATTACGAAAATATAAAAAACAACAAGCAAACACAAACAATAAGTAGCTAAACCCAAAAACCAGCTCAACAACAACAACAACAACAATTACTGTGCACTGAAAATACAAATGAAGGATTGTTTGGCTCCGGCATTGTGGGGCCCCACAGCTCGGCTGTCTATCCGTCCGTCCGTCCTTGTTTCTCTTTTCATTTTTCTTCTTTAAGTATGATGAATGAATTTTAAATAATAAAACAAGAAAGAGAGGCATTCGCCTGGTAAAAATAATTATCATAAATGATATAGCACACATGCATAAACGATCTTGAGTCGACTGTAAAACACATAGCACATCGTAAATGTCATGTGCTATATGTTATACGAGATATTATAAACCTATATGAATGATATCTCTCATATATCCATTATCACTCGCCAGTTATTACATTTTGTTTTGTTTTGCTTTGTTTTGTTTTTTGTCTTGTCATCAACCAGATTTAAGAAGTTATCACATGGAAAGTTTAACCAAGTGAGAATTCCTTTGTTAATATTAAGCCTTAACCAAGAGCAGAAGCTGAAAAAGATCTATTCGGAGCTGTCTTAATGATCTTTACATCATCATATCATAAAGTGTTATGCTATCTATTGAAGATAGAAGACGGAAGATGCGAGATGACAAATTGCAGATTAAAGATGTTTAGATAACAAACAATAAAAAACGGAGCAAAGCTTCCTTGATATACATCATGTAAATGTTTTTCAGCCATCCCATAATCCACTCAATAGAATCTTCTGCAATGTACGTGATGCATACTAGACTTACCCAAAATATTCTGTTTTAAAATTGACCAAATATCGTAATATCACAAAATGAATGAAATTTGTATAGATTTTGGTGTTACCAAGTGTTTTTTGTTCATCTAGTTTTTATATCTCTGGTTCCATTGGTTAGTACAATTGAATAGGTCGAAAAAAGCGAAAAATAATATTTTGTTCTAGACTTTGTTGTATTTACAATTTCCAATCTGACAACTAAACAATACGTTTTGACTGTTAACACCTAGAATGTTCTATAATACCCTCTCTGTCTCTGTATACCCTGTGATTGTATTAAGGAATCCTATGTTCCATGTAGCCATCATATTTTGTATAGAATTCGTTGATTATTTGATTGGTAGAACGGTTGACTAGTCCAGGCTGATGGCAACAGGAAATGCTGGCAGACGTGCTGCATGCCTTACAAGTGCGCCCCTGGCATACTAAATTGAGTTATTTAGTCGGCATTGGCATGCGTAATGCATTAGCCAGTGTCTAAAACCTAAGACCTGAGAAAAGGGCCGCTACCTGTGCGCTGTGTGTGGATTGAGCCAGCCTATCTATTGAACCATCTAAAGAGGGTCTAAAGCGCTCAGGTAACGACGACTGGCATACACAACTAATTGCTAATTGGATTATGTCTTACTTGCACACACACATTGAAAGCGAGGAGTGAGAGAGAGAGAGAGAGAGAGAGAGAGAGAGAGTGAGTAAGTGCAGGCAATGGCGTGTGCCAAAAGGTCAATGATACGAGCGACGCCTTTGGCCGTAATCCAGGCGTTTAGACTGGACTACACTGCAGCCCCAACAACCACTGGCTGCATTTTTAATTGACTCCACAGCCTTGTCACCCCCTTTCTCCCTTTCTTCCTCTCCCACCCTCTCTCTATGGCTATGTTGCAATTGCATAACAATGAAACGGGGCGTTACCTAGTTCGATTTCATTTTCAAGTTACCTTTTACCCATGCCCATTTCCCTGATTGCGACCTCAATTGTCGTGGTCGTTGACGTTCCGCATTTGCTGCCAATGGTCTTAGTTACCATTTGCATGGCATAGGTCCCCTGGTTCCGTAGCCTGTGGCCAGGGACTCTGCTTGTAATTGGTAATGCAAAGTGCATGGAGCAGAGGTCAATTGTTGATGCCCATAGCTGCTAGAATCATGTCTCCTGCCTGCTGCGTCCTCTCTCCTTACCGCCCACATTCTTTGTTGCTTTTTACTCTTCCTTGCCATATTTTTTTTTTCGGAATTGTAGTCGTTTAATCAATTCGTTTCTATTTCACATTTTTGAATTCCGTATGCCGTCTGGGCAATTGTTGAGTGGCCAGCCAGAGCAGGCAGCAAGAGAGTCTATTGTTTTCATTGGGTTTCCCATTTGGAACGAATATGTCGAGTTCTCAAACAGTATTACAGCCCAGCAGTCTGGCAATCTTTCAATCTCTGTCTCCAATTGTTCACATTTCCCTTGCAGCTGTAGTCGGGCTTAATTGTATTCAACTTTGCATAACCTTAATCCTCTTGCAGTCTCTTCAGCTTGCTTTGTTTATCTATTTGTGTTCTGTATCCATTTAAATGGGTTTTCAAAGAATGTCTATCAAAATGGCCAACAGATTGGTCTAGCTGTATATTGTGGTCAACTGTTACAGGGTATTTCTTTTTAATTAAGCCTAAACGCCTATCAAATTTAAGCACTCTTGACTATGTTGATAATTTTGTTCAATTGTTGATCAACCTAGTCAGATCATAAGAACTTTAGCTTATCTAAATATCTAAAAAACGTTTGCTACTCAATTTAAACTATTGCAGGGCATCTGCTAGTCGATCAATCGATGCTTATTTGCTTTACGGCTTTCACTTGCTTCCACTTGCCTGGCATTTAGTATCTGGTAGTGTTCCCACTCATTACATTTCCCACACTCCAATTGCTTAGCTCCCACGCCCACCTCACGCCCCGAATGCTGCTGCTGCTGCTGCTGCTTCTTCTTCATCTGATTCCTGTTTCAAGCTCTTCTTCTACTACTCGCTTTTTTTTTCTGTGCACTTTTCCCACCATTAAGCTGCAAACTATCAGCTGCAGCTCATCAACTCTGACAAGGGGCCAACCAACAACCAACAAGCAACAAAATAAAACCAAAAAAAAAAGGAAGAAGAAGAAAAATGCATCCACAGATTTACTTTGGTTTCCCCATTTACCTGTTTCAGTTGTTTCCCCCCGCTCTCCCCGTTGGGGCCATAGCCTTTTGCGTTTTGCCAATTTTCAGCATTTAACCAAATAAACCGACTCGCTGCCTCATGCCTCATGCCTCATGCCTTTGACTGGCCTGCTACGGCCGTAAGCCAACTCCCCTTGCAGCTGCCCCTGCTTAGATTCCTTTTTCATCTGGATTCTCCTCTGCCCTAGCTGCATTGCTTTCCGTCATATTCACATGCTCTTGGCAGCGTCGAGCGTTGGTGTCATTATCACGCTTATTTGCCTACGCCTCTGTAGAGATGCGCTTGGCCGGCCGCCCCTCACCCCACCTCTGACCACACTTAGGCTCAATTTGGTTACATTGTCGTTTATTTTGCATTGCTTCAGCTGCGTGCTGGGAGTTACCTTGACTGCGATTCGCAGCCAGAGGCCAGAGGCCAGAGGCTTAATCCTTTTTTATATTTTTACCTACGCCTTTGCCTACATGGTCAGCACATCAACGCCTGCCCCTGGCAGCTACGCTCCTGCCTTACGTCGGCATTGTTTGGCTTGAATTTTCATAATTTTATGCCAATTTCTCGCCAAACGCCAACGTTCGCCTCGCATCACATTGAAATCCTGCTAAATGAGAAAACTCTGCCCCCCTGCGTCCGCCCATGGTAAGAGCTCTTTGTTTGCATTTTAGTCATGAACTTTTAAGCATTTGTCATGCATAATTTGAGCAGCAAATGTATTGGAAAGAATTTCAAATTGATTGTTATTGTTGTTCGGACTTTTGGTAAACTTCTTTTTGGTCGCTCTAAGGGCGGGCAGCATGGACAGCAGTGGGGGCGTGTCAGTCAGACATCAGTATTGTCAATAATTAGCTTAACCCATTAATAATCCAACCAAGCAGACGCCTCTACAAAAGCTGACTCAACAGACGTATCGAACTTGAGCTTTGGTCTGGGTCCTGTTGTGGAGCTGGGGGCTTTTGCGCATCGTCTGCTCCGATGCTGGCTGCTGGCTACAAGATTAATGATGCAGCTTACATATTACCTGCAGCCAAATGTGATGCATCTTCAAAATCCCAGAACCGACACCGACCCGAACGCCCCCCCTCCCTGGCCTATATACATACATGTGTCTGGCCAAAGTAAATGTTCGTTCACATTCAATGGCTGAGCTGTCACAGAGCGAGACAGAGATAGAGAGAGAGAGAGACAGAGATAGAGAGAGACAGACAGACTATATGTTATGCTGCTTAACTTATGGTTTTATCTCTTGGTTTCAGCTTACGCAGAGTTTGAGTGGCGCAAAACTTTTTTGATATACCTTCCTCTTTCTCTTGCTCTTCCTGTTTTTATTGCGTGGGCTTCCAGCGAATCGAGTTGACAATTCGCCAGCTCAACTGTCCGAATCTCTCGGTTTCCTTTGTCGTTTATGTGATTTCTGGATTTTCACTTCACTCTCTCTCTCTCTCTCTCTCACTCAGTTTTTTAATATTTTCTGATGATTAAATTTTAGTGATTCAGTTGCTGTCTGTCTGTGAATATCTTTGTGAATTCCATTTATGGCTGGTTTACTCTGTCGGGTCAAAGGCGCCTTTGACTCGACAAATTTGCTGCTCAACACAATTTGAAACAAAACCCAATTCACGGAGTCCAGCCAAAAGGACCAAAAGTCCTTGAGCTAAAAACAAAGCGACGCCAAAACTTGCAAATTCACGGAATCCATAGAATTGAGTTTTATGTTGACTTGCGTTTGAGTTTGAGTTTGAGCTCGAGTTCAGTCCGTAGTCAGTTCATATTTTTCGTCTCTTAATGGGCTTCCCGGACAGCAATTAGAATTTTTTTTTTATATACAAAAAAATGGCTTTATGGATTACTGCAAATGCGAGAAAAAAGTCTATATAGAAGAGCAGAGAAGCCTATAAAAAGTAAAATTACTCTAGGCAGAAGTGTCCGGGTAGAAGATGCCTGCGCAGAGCTGCCATATAGAATGATTCCTATTAAAGAGTCCTTGAGTCATAATACCCTGAATTCGCATTTACATTGAGCTGCCGTGTCACGGAAGTAAGGCTAGCTATAAGAAAGCTTATTGATTCCCAGATGAAGTTTACAAGAGTCCAAGCCGAACTTCCATTAGCTTTGAGTTGTTTACAAATTTATTTTGCGAAGAAAAGTTCAATATTTCTGAAATATATTCGACTGGTTAAATCGTTTCGCAAGTCATAAAAAAAAGTACAATCTAGGCAGTTGAGAGATTAAAACTCAACTGCACAGTTAAGCCAAGTCGAGGCCTGTCATAAACGTCCAGCAATTCGATCTACACAATGAGAGTAAAGAGCAATTTGGCACAACAGCTAATAAAATGGCTGAACAATGTTGTTGTGCCAAACAGCAATTAGAGGGCCAGACCCAGAGGCAGAGGGCGAGGGCGAGGGTCTTTTAATAAATTCGCAAAAGTATGCAACGCACAAAGGGACAACGAACCCTAGCTCTGGACTGACCATGTCTATCTCTCTCTCTCTCTCTCTCTCTCTCTCTCTCTCTCTCTGACTTACTCTGTTTTTGTCTTTGGTTGACATTTGATTTGTGACGCGTGCCGCTTTAACGGCCTACGGCTTACCATCTAATAGCGAGACAGAGACAGCGACAGAGAGAGAGAGAGAGAGAGAGTGTGTGTGTGTGTGAGGGTAGCATCCGAGTCTGTTGTTGGCTTTGGGCATTGGGACAAAGGCGCAGACGTAACCCCGTGCCTAGGCCAAGTATAGCCACATGGCATTGCGAGTTATTTTTATTTTTATGATTGTTTTAATTTTGTTTGTTGCAAACAAATAGGCGGAAAATTTGATGACGTTGTCGCGTGGCCGCGTGTGTGTTGGCTGGAAAATGCGTGTTGCAAATGCCGACGATGCGACGATACGACGTCGTTGCGCGTGTTGCGGCCTCATTAATTTTTTGATTTATTAATTATTCATTTTTGGCTAAAACTATGCAGGAGCGTGTACCGGCCACCACGCGACCCATCTCCATCGGCCAAAAATTAGTAAGTGCCGGCAGCAGCAAAGTAGAGCTAACACGGCAGGGACATGCCTTATAAATTATGCCAGCTATTTGGCCCCGGCTTCAGTCTTGCATATACCAAAAAAGAATTCCTGCTAAGGCATCGTTAAGTCCTGCCTCGATAACACCCTTGGGACAGACGTCGGCTGTCGTGTTTGGCTCTTGTTTTCTTTTTTTCTCCCCCTGCTCTCTCAATTCGAGGTCGATTGTTATTCAATTATGTTTTAAATTGGCCAAGCTGCAGCTCAAGTCTCCACTGCTTTCTCACCAAAGATCATTATCGACGGACCCCTAATGGACTCTCCGGTTAGCTCTGTTAGCTTTTGCGCAATTAACAACTTTAATTAGCTAGAATTTCTATGGAAACATTTATCACAATCATTTAATGGTTTCTTCCGCTTTAAGCAAAAACTCAACTTGGCCTAACTTCCTATCAAACTATCTATTCACTTGAGACTTCCTTTCTGCCATGGAGACACATTTTTTAGACAACTTCCTCTGTTTGTTTCCTCTCTGATATCAATTTTTTTTGTAAGCTTTTTTTTTAGCTCTCAAGCTTCTCTCCTAAGAGATCTATTCTATGAGCTTTAGCTCTGTGTGGAGCTTGGCTTTCAAGTTTCTCTCTTTTTTTTACAGTAGCTCTGCTCTCTCTCTCTCTCTATAGTTCCGCTCATTGATGCCCCTAGCCTAATGATGCTGAAACGACTTCCTTTGAGTTTGCTGTGCGTTTTTCTTACATGTTTGAAGCCAGCTGGCAATTTGTCAACACCGGCGCAAAAAGCAGCTACTAAAATAATAATATAATAAATAAAGAAAAATCCTAAAAAAAAACAAAAAGAAGATACAAAAAAACAGATATTTTGACCCTGCGGAAGTTGTACGACTGCTGACGACATTTTGCACTCAATGAATCATAAATGTAGTTCTCTTTTTTTTTTATGTTGTCTTTTTTGCAGTTTTTTTTTTTTTTTAATTCAATTTTGTCGCTTAATGGAGCTAACGAAGCGGCACATGTAGGGGGGCTACCTTCCTTCCGAGCCTCTATCATGAAACCCCTGTATTGAACCGCATTTGAACCCTCGATAGCAACAGGTGTTTGGCTCCAACCCGGAGCCTCTGCTCGTCCAGCGAAGCGTACAAATTTCTGTGTGTGCGTGAGTTTGTTCGTTCATCAAGAGAAACCTGACGCAGTTGGCTAATGACTAAATAGGCTCAAGTTCAATGCGATGTATGGCTCTCAGATACCCTAGATACCATCTTGATAGAGAAATGGACTCAAACACGCTTGGCAGCAGATAGAACACTAATTATTTAGTATTTCCAAATATATATATCTCTCTTCATTTCATCCGTCTCTCTTGTGCAAGCAATCAACTCATTCCTGCATAATTACAGGGTATTCAGTGCACCTCAAAGCCCATTGAAGCGAAAAGTTACGCACAGGAAGTTCAAGTTGATTATCATTGACAACTGTTTAAATATTTTATTATTCATATATACATCGAATATTTCAAGGGAAAACAGAGAACAAGTGTACAAGGTTCACGGCCCAAAAGGGTTGAACAGACAGATGGGAATTGACTTTTAAAAAGTTTCCAAGAATGTTCCATAATAAATGCAAATGAGTTGAATTCTGAGTCAGCTAAAAAGTAGGCAGACGAACGTAGGTCAGGGCTCGAGTCTTGTGTATATAAAAATTCATTTTATTTACTCTTAGAATGTGTCATACTGTTATACAGCAAGACAGCAATACTGTTCTACAACTAATCTGATCTACTCTCGTACAGTTATACTGTTCTACTTTTCTTCTGATCCTGTGTAATGTTGTTATACAGTTATACTACTATACTGATATACTGTTATATATACACAGCTTTTATAGTGTTATACTGTAATACTTTTAGAATAGTGCACTACTTTAACAATGTTATACTGTTATATGAATATGCATTACATTTCTACTACTACAATGTTATACTGTTCTATCATGCAATTGCTAAAGTCTTTTTCTGTTATACACTTTGCATGTCATAAATTGTCCTAGTACTTTTCTAGTGCTTTATTCTTCAATTAAAAGAAGTTAACACGATAGCACTTTGGGGGACTTAAACCGGTTTCCATTCTATGTTTGAAGTTGTAAAGTCTTCATATTAAATTCCATTGAGATGAATCTTTGTCATGCTTCGAGCCAGCCTCGACTCCAGACTCCAGTGCCAGATGGCAGTCAAGAGTCTTTCTTTATTTCTTTTAGCTAAATCATGAAGCTGTCTAAGCCAGAGTTCTGTGCATGGTTTCTTGTGACTTATTATAAGCCCATTCATTCCCATATCTCTCTCGCTCTTTTATGTTTAACTAATTAAAATAATTTCCCACAGTCGGAACTGGGAACTCGCTTTTTGATATATTGTGGCAAATGTTTTGGGATGCTGCATGCAGCTCGGTGGCAAAGCACTTAAGTCAAGTCAAGTCTTGCTCTTGCATTTTCGAGTCGTTTATGCAGCCAGCCCGAGGGTCGACTTCTATTTAGACAGAGAGAGAGACAGAGCGAGGGAGAGATACAGATATATATATATTTAATTCCCATATAGAAATAGAAACACGAAATAGCGAACGGTTGCACGAGTGCTCCCCAGACGGCGTTTAGTAGACAATGCGCATCAACAAATAATGAGGCAATCCAATAGAGACACACGCATACACACACAATGTATCTCACACACACACACACACACACACAACCACATACACACGCACATGGCATGCGACAATTACAAACACTCACTTGGAAAATCTTGAAGATGCTTAAAAATAGCTTTGCCATTGCCATGGCCACTGAATAGTGAAAGGTGTCAACTAGCAGTTACCCCTCGCATGTCATATCATCTCATACCATCTCATATTGAATTGTGGCTATTTTAAGCAGCTCATTTCATCTTGTGCCAACGCTGATCCGATGGGGGCGTTCCAGCTGACTGAGAGAACTTCAAAACGATTTCAGCTTATTTGAGTTTGCGTCTTTAAAAATCGATTTGCTTCGCTTAGGAAATCAACCAGATCAAAGGCATGATTTTGAAGAGAATTTGTCGATTAAATGTACTCTTATTGAAAATAGTTAGCATAGTATGAACACACGTTTCGATGGCTATAGCATCGAGGTATCGGAATGGCCTCAGGCCATTTAGCATAAATATAATTTCCAAGTGAACAAAGAAACTATGAAAAAATGATATGCATGCTCAAGCTTATCCCTAACCATAACTCAAAACTCCAATTTTAAGAGATTTTTGGAATTCATTTGAATTTAAAAGTTTGATTTCTCGTACTTGGACCATAACCAAATGCGATCTATCAGAAATGAACAAACCAGATGCCAGCTGCATGTTATCAGCAGCTTTTGATCCGGCAAACAAATTAAGAAGGAAATTTTCCAATTCATAGAAGTAAAACAAAAATGAAACTTAATTAGTCGCAAGGGAGGCGTGCGGCATGCAGTGGAGAAATTCCAAACATATTTGTGTGTGGCATGAAATTTTGATCAATATCGAAAAGAAGAAAATGAAACCCAAATGGAATATATAACTAGTTGGGCAACATATTTTTCCAATTAGAACTGTCAGAGGGCTGTCAGACAGAGAGACAGAGAGAGAGAGAGAGAGAGCGAGAGAGAGAGCAATGAAAGCGAAAGCGAATCCTTGCAGAGCAGCAGGCCGTGCCCAAGCACTTTAGCTTAACGGCTGTGTCAATACAGCTGTACGCTTTCCCGTATGTCTCCACCCTGCTCCCTGGCTGAGGACATCTCACGGTGAATGAAATGTCAACTATCCTGTTTACATAATATGTCAATTAAAGCGAGTGAAACGTTTTCGCTAAATGGAGGGTGTTGCCACAAATCCGGAGACGGGGGATATCAGCTCTATTGGGGGGCTACGCCCAACTCTAACCCCCAATGTCAACTCGATTCGTTGCAAAGTCAAAAGCATAAAGCAAATTTATAGCCAGCAAGAAAAAATAAGCATTGCCAACAGCACCCGCTGTGTAACGTTTCGGTTACTGATTCTCAATTCCGATTCTCGTTTGGGTTCAGGGTACTGGTAGCGGGGGGTTCTCTTGGCATAGTTTTAATGTCGCTACGCCTAGGCGAAAGTCGAAACAATATTATCGCTGCAAGACAACTATAAAGGGTGAGGGTGAAGATGAGTGTAAAAACAAAATCGAAGAATGTACGTGACTAACCAAATACCCTGTAGTTAGCTTAAAGATATTGTGTGACGTAGCTCGAGTAGATCGCTCGTCTGTATCATATAAATTGACCAGCATTTGGGTTCAATTAATGGAACTCCAGTGTCGTAGACTGTAGCTCGTAAAATATCAGAGAGCCTTGAGTACCAAACTGATATACCCATCAAATTAGGTTAGTAATCTTTGGAGTTTTTCTTAAAAGTCGTATATACTAAGTATATAAAAACATATTCAAGGAATTTTTATTGAAATTAATCATCATTTGATTCAGATCTTCTGAGATACTTACAAAACTCATACAGTTCAAGAGCTGCTATAGATCGTTCACCCTCTACAACATTATATATAAAGCTGATGAAGTTGTATACTAGTTTGGTTTCCCAGCATTATTATCTGTTATAGTTACAGGCTCAGATTCTTACATCCTCAAGTATTACAGGGTATTTGCGCAGTAAATAAGAAAAACTAAAATAATAATTTGATTTCTGCAGCGGCATAAATCAGTTTTCGGCTGACAAGTTAAGAAAGTCGAGGGTTGGCCGCTCAGCTCGTATTTTATAACTGCGACTGCTTCTGTCTCCGCCTTGGGGTTACTCAATGTATCTTAAATGTTGTCATTGTATCGTTTATTCTTTTTTTTTTTTTTCGTTCTTGTCGTTTTTGGCATGCACTTTGCCAAATTGCAAATGTGATTTATGTAAGACCATTTGGCTGGCAACCTCTTAACACTTCATTTAAGCTCAAGTATGCCCGGAACAAAAAAGACAACGCAACTCAATTTGAGACCAAAAAAGACACAGGCTAGGCCTCATGCATTTCAATTAGCATTAATCTCTAAAACCATTTCTAGGGGTTGTACGTAAGTGTGTGTGTGAGCGTATCTTGGTGGTTGATTTGCTTTCCCAACGGAAATCCTACAACTAATGCGCTCCTGAGTCCATTAAGCACATTTGTTGTACATTTTCGTCATCAGTTGGATTTGAAGTTCCTTAATTGTTGTTTACAATTCAATTTTTGGGCTGGCTTAAGAAGTCGGCGTTGCTGTTGTGGCCTAGCCAAGATTAAAAGATAGATTTGTATCTGAGTGTAAATAGATTATGACAACTCAATTGATGCAATGGCACGTGCCTTGGGTATAGGTCTCTGGTCGATGCTCTAAATAGAATTGTGTGCATATCTAATAAGGATCCTAGCACGTAATACACATACATTTTCTATTATTACCAAATGGCCATAGCATGGGCAGCTCAAGATACAATTTGTATTGAGTATGTCGATTTTGAACAAGTTTCTAGCTATACTTAAAGCAACTTTGAATTTTGATACATTTGACAGATAGACATTGTGCTTAGATGCATGACAATATTTAGAGTTTCTTATTGGTATGGGAAAAGTTCTTGCAAGAGATCTGATATACAAAGAAGCTAAATTTTAAACTTAAGATTCCTTTAATAGACTAGAAGATACATGTGTATCTTACGGATACAAAATGTAATCAATTTGCATTTTAGCTATAGATCAAATAGAGATTCATAGAGATCTTCTGAATAATAGGTTACAGATAAGATATATGTAGCCTCTGCTTTCCAGCTTCCTTAGCTTTACCTTTGTATTAGCATTAATTGTAATTCTAAGCATAATTTTTCATAACTTTTGCTGCATTTGATTGTATCCTAATAATTTTCAATTAACTGTAGCACAAATTTCATATAAATCTAATAATAACACAGCCAACTAATGTTCTCTCTCTCTCTCTCTCCTCCTCCTTTCTTGTCATTTTAGGTAAGTGTCGCATGTTAATGGGCCCCATCAACAGGGCTGCACAACACACAAATCACTCGTCGGGAACGTTGGGCATGCAAGAACTTCTTCAATGTCGATAGCAAATCATAAATTGTGAAATCGACACGTGAAATATTTTTGTTTGGTAGTCGAGCGAGCATTTTAATGGCCTGTTTATGCTCTGTCATATGCCGCCAAGTCATTAGAGGTGACAATACAATGTGACACACACACACATACACGCACACACACACATACACCCACACACATATATATATGCACACACTAATTGCATGTCATAAATTGTAAGCCAGACAGTTGAGACAGGCACTTGAAAACACTTCCCGCAACGGGCAAAAACTAAAACACGCATAAATTTCCATATAGAGGAAAAACAACTTGGGCAAAGCGACTGCCAGGGCTGAGCACAGGCACAGGACTGCCTATAAGTTGTAGCAGGAGGGGGCAGAGCAGGGAGCAGGAGGCGGAACAGAGTGTGAGCTACGGAAGCATTTACTTCTATTTTTTTTTTTTTTGGCATCAACTTGTCAAATTATTTGTCAAAAAATGTGCGCTCAAGTTGCTGTTGTTGTTAGGTGTGAACAACCAAAACTGCAGCAACATATCTTGACACGTGAGTGAGTGTAAAGTGTGCGTGTGTGTGTAGAGTGTGTGTGTGTGTCTGGGCTCAGTAGCAGTTGTAGCTATTTCTGTTTTATGCGCAACAGTTGCTATTGTGTTTGCTGTTGTTAATGTTGTTGATAGGCCTGTTGCTGTCATAAGAAACAGCTGCATTGACATTGAATGCAGCTGAATGTGAAACACTCGAAACACTCGAAACACTCATAATACTCATGTCTCAATCAGTTCAAAGGGCAATTGAAGCTAGGCGCAGCCGTAAACAATAACAGATTTGATTACGAAACGATCAATTTGACAAAGCGAAACATGAAATTTGAGACTAGAGTGGGTGTTGGTTATGCCACGTCCCTAATAATGATCAAATCGATAAGTGTTATCGATAAATTAACTATTTAACTAGGTAGACAGATGCATAGAATGGGAATGAGAATGAGAGAATGAGGTATGCGTACATGTAAATAAATAAGAAAAGTGAGATAATTAATATATAAGATAAGAAAATAAATGGATAATTAAATAATCGATATATCGATAGGCATAGATATGTTGATAATGAATAATTGAAAAGATATATAGATAGATAGATTAGTCGATGGGTAAAGAGATGCAGAGATAGACACGATAGATCTATATACAGAAAGAGACATCAATAGACATAGTTAGATATCGAAAGTATATTAATATCGAAAGAGATATCTAGTTAGATTCAGTAAGTTGGACTATAAATATTAAGATAAATATACAATAGGCAGATAATGAAGCATGTAGCTAGATATGGTATGTGTTGGATCGATTACGAATAGCATAGGTAAACAGTTAGCTATCTAGGCATAGATTAATATATATTTTGATTGATTGATTGACTGATAGATAATTGCAGCAGACTTGCCATTATTATAAACATGTCTTGCATCGATTTGAAAGCATTCACGATTTCAGAAAAAGAGAACAGCAAATTGCTTAGCTATTCTTTGTTTATCGACAGCAAACGAAATTCAATTAGCCTAAAACTAAAACTAAAACTAAAACCGAAGCCAAAGCTAGAGCTGAAATTTGGGGCCACCCCAACCGACCGAACGGCACAGTGGGTAGCTATAAATAAAAATGAATCTAACGCACAGCCACAGGCATTTCTCGAATGAATGGGGGAAAGGGGAGACGAGAGGCAGTTTGGGGAGAACATGCCACAAAGGGCTAAACGTGAACGGGAGGCAGCCCCTACATAATTCTGTGGCGCCTGCTGCAGCAGCAACAGCAACAGCAGCAGCAGCAACAGCATCAGCAGCAGCAGCAGCAACAGCAACAACAATAATAATATTTTTTATAGCTTTGTTTATGAAGACCAAACATGATTTGCTCGGCAGAGGGGCTGGCAACTCGTTTCGATTTTTGTTTTTGGCCAACTCGCCCACTTCAAAGTGCGCATTGGGATCTTCGGTCTGGAATTGATTTTTCATAAACCAACAATTTTCATATCGGCAAAAGCGAAACTCTATAAATAAATCCCTGACGAAATATGTCGCCAAAACAACGCACACACACGCATTGAGTAGCCCAAAAGTATCTAAGCAGATGCTATATATACATATACTATATATATACATATTTGATATAGTATATGTATAACATAAATTATGCCTGAACGAAGAATGGCTGGTAAATGCTTTTGGCTTCGGGCAGCTGCACAGATTTCTGGGTCAATCTGTTGTTGTTTTGGCTCTTTATTTATTGGCTTGTTTATGCCATGGCTAATGCACAAGTGGTTCGCCGTTGAACCGTTCCGGAGCCAACAACCTCTTCGTAAATCATCTTCCCCAATCTATTGCATAGAGCTATATACACATACATAGGTGCTTATGTTAATAGAATTATGTTTTTGTTAGCCGACGCAACCTGTTTAAATGAAGCGACGACAAGAGCTCTTTTTGTCCTCATTAATTGACTGTCTGATTGATGATTGATTGATGATGATAGAAGGAATTTGAGCAGTGTTAATATGAAATTTAAGATATTTACCCAAGCGCTTTAGCTAAATGATATGATTGACGGAACAACTGTATTGCAGAGTGTCCTTTGATTGACTGATTGAATAGCCTTTCCATTGATTGACCAACATATGATTGACTGATCGAAAGCTAGTATCATATCAATTGATTGATTGACTGACTGAAATACTGAATTATTAATAGATTAGATGATTGATTGAATAGACTTACCACATATGATTGACTGATTGAAAACTAGTTGTATATCATTCGATTGATTGACTGACTGAAATACTGAATTAATAGATTGTTAGCTTGAAGCATACCACATAGACTAAATCTTGTATCAACTACGAGCTGATAGGGTATTCGTAAAGTCTCTTAGCATTTCATATATTAAATAAAGAGTCATATTTATTGGACATTCAATCAATGTAGTTTCGATTTAAGTGAATTAAATCTCAAACCCAAAACAAAATTCATATCAAATGGAAATGTGCTTTCATTACTTTTAAAGATTTGTTATGGCTGCCTGTTCAGGCATTGAGTCTAAGTAACTGCAGCGTTTTACTAACAGCACAACTGCAACATACACACACACACACACTTGTGCACACACAAACATAGACCATAATTCATTTTTGTTGGCGAAATGTCCGAGAGCGAGCAACGAAGCGATATCTGTGCACCCAGGAGGCAAGCGTCTAGCTAGAGCTACATTTTAACTGAAACATTATTCTTGATACTCTGCTCTGATGCTCGCTCACAATGACCAGACAGAGTATATTAGTTGAAAGCAAGTGAGTATGCATTTCAGTCATCAGATATCTAATATATTGTGTATAATAGCTTCTGGTAGGCCTCAGAACTTGTTTGAGTTAGAGCCAGTTAGATAGAGAAGTAAGCTGCAACTGTTGACAAGTATTAGGCAATCAGTTCTAGCCGTTCTAGCTTGATTTTTGTTTGTTTATTTTTATTCTTTCATAGCCAGTAGAAAAATCGCCAATTCATGTGAAAACGCAAGAGACAACAGCCAAAAAAAAAACCGAAGTTAGGTGTTGCTTTATTTTTTATTGTTATCCAAAAACTTGGGCGGTCTAGTTGTTAATAGAGCAGGGGCGTGTTTTTAGGGGCGTGGTAACAACTCAACGAATTTAGCAAAAAAATAGAAAAACAAAAAACAAAAATTTGCACAACAAACTATGCGGTAGTGCGAGATCTACATAGGAGTTAAGGCCAAAGCGTTCACAAGCTGAAGGGGCGTCGAAGAGGGCGTGGCAAATGGATTTCAGTGCGTGTGTGTGTGTGAGTTTTTTGTGTGAGTTGTTTTTATAATTGCCAGCAAAAACGAATCGAAAGCATATAAAACAAATGCAAAGGCCCAAAGTAAAAAATGCAAAAGAAAGGGCAATAGGCGAAGCATAAATGCCCTTTGCTTGACATAAATAATAATTGAATATATATATATATATATATATATATAAATAGGCTAGAGTCTATAGATTCATATATTGTGAACAACTTTCAGCTCTTCATTTCATTTTTTATAATATGTAGAGCATCTAGCCGTCGGCTTTGCTCTGCGCTCACTTTTAGCCGTACTTAGCTTTGTCATAAACTAAACCAATTTACATATTTGAGAGCTGTTAGATTTTGTTTCAGTCCGCAGCTAAATTTGTGGCAAAAATCATGCATATGCTGAGTAAAACTAAAGAGTGTGCACGACTGTGAGAGACCCTGGAGAGAAACATGTGAGAATTCATAGTTTATTCTTTTATGAATGCATTTCAATTCAATTTAATTCAAAAGAAATGTTAAAAGAAAAGTATTAAATATTTATTAATTAAATATTACAAAATTCATGAATTAATGCAATTAAGTTGTATTTATTAATTGTATATTTGTTGATTAAATTTTATTATTGATTTGCAACGTTTTTAGCTCAACATTTTTGCTTTACGTCAATTTGTTTGTTTATTGACTGTGGCAAGCAGATAGTGAGTGGCATGTACTGAGAGAGAGAGAGAGGGAGAGGAGTACGGAGTGAGCGAGCGAGACAAGTAGATGGTTCAGGCGTTGAGCAGGATGTGAGTGTTGGCTGCTTAACTGACTGCAACAAAGTGCAAAACCAATCAATCACATTAGCCAAATTGATTTATAAACACACACACACACTCACACACACAGACGCTCGTGCGCTCGTGCACACTCGCTAAGTAAATTTCATTATGCGAACTCAGCAACAAAAGAAACGAAAACAAACTCAAACTCAAATTCAAATTCAAAATCAAAATCAAATCAAAACAAAGCACAAAACCAAAAGTAAACAAATTGAAATAACAAAACAGATCCACGCGGCATGCAAAAGGATTGCAAAAAAGCAAACAAACAAAACAAACGGAAAAACGCAGTGGGACAACAGCAAATAATAGCCGAAAACAACTGGGGGAAGAAAAAAAAAAAAAAAGAAATTGGAATCGAAATCGAAATCAATTGCAAAAACTTGGTCCAGCAACAGATATGGCCACGCCCCCACTTCCGTCGTCGGCCTGGCCAAACGGAACGCCTTAGCATGGGAAAAAGTTATTAAAACTGACGATGAAAACGTTTTGCGAGTTTGATTGCACATGCGATTGACTGGGGCGTAGTCCAGTCCATGGGGGGGAGGGGGTCGAGCGGTATTCCACTTTATTGTCCGAGTGGAGTTTTCCCAGTATTATTGCTTGGCTGCATTCTATTTCAAAATGCACACTCGAGTGCACCATTAAGACAAACTTGTCAAAAGGTAACAAATAAAACTTGCTTTGTTCTACTTTTGTCCCACGGTGCCATGCACGCTTGCCTCCCTCTGCTCCTCCTGCTCCTCCTGCTCCTCCTGCTCCTGCTCTCTATCGATATATTTTCTTTTACGAATTTTGATTTAAGCTACAGAACAAAGCTGAAGTAATCCCAGTTGTAAATTGACTCGCATTGCTGACAGAACGTAATCGGATTACATGATGAAGTTTGGTTCTTATTGCTTACAGAAAATTAATGTTTTTGTATATCGTTTATCGATATGAAGAAACGTTTAAATTTGCCAAGTACTTAAGACGCTTTGCACTTTTGTTCATGTTGTACATGAAAAACTAAAGACAGAACATAAATGGTAAAAATCGTTGCTGATATGACTATCGATTAAAGTTATCGATTAATTAGTCTATTAATTTATTGCTCATATATTATGAAATTATATATTATTGCCAGCCAGGTTGATAAATGTTAAATAATACATTAATAGCTATCGATAACAATAACGATAAGTTAAAGATAACGATAAGTTAACTTTATTTCATTTCCTGTACTAACTATTGCTAACAGTTCGACTTATATATATATATATATAATTCATGTACAACCAGAGAGAGAAAAAAAACATAAATAACTATCGATAACTTCAATCGATTAATCAAAGCTCACTCCATTTACTACCTCTGCATGATATTCACAATTTGAGCTTAGTTCCAGCTACGTTGCTATACAGAACTGAAGCTAGCTTCATATATCATCCAAAATCTCTTTTTTTTCCAATCTCCCCACCCACCCAACCGCCATTGACATTAACACACTTGGGCCTCATCTCATCTCTGGAATGCGCTCAAATGAAACATTTGCCACATCGATCAACAAGCTGCCAGCCAAAAGCTGAAGTTCTGCCACGTCTTGCGCTCTTTTTGCTCAAATTAACAATATTTATATGCAATAATATATCAAGAGTGAAGAAGAGAGAGAGAGAGTGGGCAACGGCAGACAGACAGACGAGACAAAATTATGACAAAGGCAGGACTTGGTGTCTTTCATAATAATGTAGACCCCCCTCCGATCCAGTTGTATTCGTTGTGCTGGTTTTGTTTATGCATATTAAATGTTATAAAGACACAAATGCCAGCAGCAATAGTCACAACAGCAACATGCACGTCAGCAACATTCGTATCAGCAACTGCTGCTGCTGCTGCGGCTGCTGCTGCTGTTTGTATCATTGTTTCTGGCTCTGTTGGTTCAGTAAAAATGTGTGTGAAATCAATTTGTCGAAATTGAGCACAGACGGAGCTGCCTCAGCGAGGGGCGCATGGGGGGGCAGCTGGTCTGTAGTTATGTGGCAACATGTCAGCAACGTTTCATATTTCATAAGGCGACAGTTAGCCAGAGCAGAGACCCCAAAAAGGCAGAGGCTGACAGATAGACAGACAGATATGGGCAAAGCGGCAAATCCAAATGTTCGCCAGGGACGATGGCGCGCGGGTAGTGGAGGAGTAGGATGAGGAGGCGGAGCAGCATAACTGCGGGGCATTGACTGTGTGGCAACATCTTCATTTATGGAAGACGCCTGTCTGGCATTTTCATGGGAAAACTAGTGAAATATCGACGAGTGAACCAAATGATGTTGCCCAAAACACAAACTGCTGGCAAGCAGACAGACAGACAGACAGACAGGCAGACAGACAGACAGGCATCCAGGCAGGTGCCGTTGCACATTGAGTTATTAAGCGTTAGACCCGCTTTTGCCCTTAGCTAGCCACGCCCTCGATTGTTGGCTTAACTCTATTTTGCTTCAGTTGATGTTTTTCCTCACTTACTTTCGCTCTAATTGCATTTTAATTGCAACAAGAGCCATCAGATGCACACAGTTGGAGACCGAGACGGAGATGTGAGCATCTTTGTATCGTTTGCTCTATGCAATTACAATTTCCTATCTATCTATCTATCTTAAATGCTGCATCTCTCTATCTACCTCCCTCCCTTCATCCCTTTCTAGCTGTGTGCATTTGCTTGTCTTTCATTTTTGTATCCTGATTGCACTCGATTTGGTCATTAGTCCAATTTCCAATTTCCACTGAGGCAACAACAATTAAGACAACAACAAAAAAAAAAAAAAAAGAAGGGGTTTGATACGTTCACTAATCGGGTTATTTAAGAGCACTCGATTTGGTCTTTGGGCATGCTTGAAGGAAATCGATTTCAATTTGGTAGCCAAAAGGTAACTTGATCAGCCTTGCCCAATTTCTAATATCTGGCTATCAAATGTTTAGGCAATGAAATCTGTATACTCTATGGTCTTTCCTCTCTTTTGAAAGATTGTTAATGGGCTTTGCCTACACACTCTCTCTCTCTCTCTCTCTCTCTCTCTCTCTCTCTCTCTCTCTCTCTCTTTATCTCGAGTACATCTATATCTAGAGTCCTTTTCTTTCTCGCTCTCTCTCTCTCTCTCTCTCTCTCTATCTACCTCTCTCTCTCTCTCTATCTCGCTCTCTCTCTCACTCTTTCTCTATCTCTAGTCCATGTATCTCTAGAGACTTTTGCTTTCTCTCTCTCTCTCTCTCTCTCTCTCTCTATCTCGCTCTCTCTCTCTCTCTCTATCTCGCTCTCTCTCCCTCTCTCTCTCTCTCTTTCTCTCTCTCGCTTTACATATCTCTTTAGTCTATCTCTTCCTCTATACATATATCTCTCCAGTCTATCTATCTATCTCTTGATTCTTGCTCTCCCTCTCACTCTCGCTTTCGCTCTCTCTCTCTCTCTCTCTCTCTCTCTCTCTCTCTCTCTCTCTCTCTCTCTCTCTCTCTCTTGATTCTTGCTCTCCCTCTCACTCTCGCTTTCGCTCTCTCTCTCTCTCTCGCTTTCGCTCTCTTTCTCTCTCTCTCTCTCTCTCGCTTTCGCTCTCTTTCTCTCTCTCTCTCTCGCTTTCGCTCTCTCTCTCTCTCTCTCTCTCTCTCTCTCTCTCTCTCTCTCTCTCTCTCTCTCTCTCTCTCTATATATATATATATCATTCTCTCTCTCTCTCTCTATATATATCTTTCTCCCTCTCTGTTGATCTCCCGTCGACATCTGCAACTAAACATATCAAGGAACTGGACATATCAACGTTTTAAGTCCCACTGCCGACACGGTCTACCGCTCTCTTCACCTTCTCCCTTGCTCTGGCTGTTCTCTCAGCTTAAGACCAAGGTACGTGCTGCATTTGCATCACCATCAACATCAGCATCCGCATTTGGGGCTTGCTGCGAGTTGCCAGTTTCTAGTTGCAAGTTGACAGCGACTTGGCAGTGCCTTTTTCATGCAATTTTTGCCCTTTGGCCGCTCGTCTCTGTCTCTGTCTCTGTCGCTTGTCGGTGCAATATGCAGGCTTGGCCGCAGCCACGCGCTGCAAAAATGTCAAGCGTGCAAAGAGAAGAAGCAGAAGAGTATCGTATGTAGCTGAGCCCGAGTCAGAATGTCAGAGACAGCTTCAACACGGTGACATCTTCGTTGGCTCCTCCATGTAGATTTCAATCGCTGAAAAGGAACCAGTCCCAGCTCCAGCTTCAGAAGAGCAGGTCTTCTGGTCTTGGGGGTCTCTTAAGTTTCTGTTTTTTTTTTTTATTTTTTTATTATTATTTCTTTTTCGTCTGCCTCTGCGGCTTTTGTTTGTTTGTTTACTCCGACTGGGCGAATGTCACAACGTTCCACAAATTGAAGTTTGTCTACGATGCGCTCTTGTGCCTCGTGATGACAATGCACTGTCAACGCGACTAGGCGCTCCTTAACCCCTTTACCCACTCAAAGCTACCGCCTCTGCCTATCTCTCACTCCCACACGCTCTGTCTCTCTCTCTCTCTCCTTCTCTCGCTTTCTCTATTAAAGTTCTGCTGAGCTGCACTCGACCAGAGAACTGGCACGAGGTCAATTTCTGGTGGCGCTTAATAATTGTGCAGAAAAAAAATGCTTAAAAAATTAAAATGGACAAAATGAAAAAATACATCAGACGGACGAGCTAAACCGACTGCACACTACTCGCTAGCTGAATCACAGCTGAAAAACTCGTATTGAAATATATGAATTTAAAAAGAATTTATAGATCTAGGCTTATAGACCCACTTGAGTATCAGCTCACATTCAATCAGATTAGTTTGCCTATAGATATACCAAAATTGTCAAGCCAATATGCTCAGCTCGAGAGCTGATGAGCGTGCATGGGACTATACATATATAGAGACGACAATTGCTGGTCATTGTTCTGCCGCGCATACAACTGCCAGCCTAATGGGTATATTCAGTGTGCTCATCAATTATGAATACCACATTCAATTTTTAATCGCGCATCATGAAAGAGAATTGGCAAGCTGCAAAAAATATTCGCTTTGCATAACACAATTGAAACATTTGAATGCCCAAAGGCTTAGCAAAACTTTAAAGCCATTTCAAACCAGCCGAAAATGCTTTGGAAATTGTTTTCTGACTGAAACTAAATTGATTTTTTGAATGCTAAGGCAAATCAATTTTCTGATTTAAAGCGAGCTTTAAGAATTATTATTGACTTTGTTTTCTTTGTATATAGTTTATGACTAAGAGACTAAGGCATCGAAATATGTTTTCGTTCGCTGTGATTGAAAATGAACTAGTTAATGAACTGTGCAAGTCATGAAGCAATTACTGAGGAATATTCCCATTACTAAACCCCTTCTATATGTGGGAACTATATTATTTACTATTTTAAAACGAAGCTAGTTCAAAAACTGCATCCTTTTCTGAACCAGTTCCATTGTAGTGTGAGGAGCAATATAGGTATGCACGTATGCAGTGTATATAAACACATGTATTTGCTGTGTGTTTATATGCACATACGTGCATGCATATATTGCTCCACACAGCGACGCGAACACTATAAGAGCAACCCTCGCGACTGGAAGGGTCAGAGAGCGGACGATAGTCCGTCTCTCTCGCTCCTATAGTGTCAGCAATTGGCTCGCGTCGCACGACCGCAGGTCATAGGGCACCGTTAGCCGAGGTACCGCTCCAAGTGACGGACGCTGTCTTTTTGCATAGCAACAGCGGTATTTCGGCCAACGCGAAGCTGCCGCGACTTTTGGCGGCCTGCTGGCGTCACCCAGATCACGCCATTGTGCCGTTAGATGGGCACGAGCGGCAGGCAGGCCCCGCTCCAGAGCCGAACAGGGCCTGCGGCGGCCCTATAAAAGGGCACCGGCGGTGTCATAGAGGGAATCAATCAGAAAGTACGCAAGAATCAAGAGTGAGATCGAGAGTGAAGATCAAGAGTGAGATTCAAGTGAAGTTCAATACAAGTCAACGCGAGTGAAGACATCGAAGGACTACGATATCGACGCAGGACACCGATATCCAGGACTCGGAACAGAAAGGACATCGTGGGAGCATCCAAAGTATCCTGGAAGGATACTTCAGACGCCTACAAGGACCCAGGCATACAGAAGCAGTAGTGGCCATCAACTAGCGAGTTGATACAAGGCAGCTGCAGATTGTATTCTGGCCAGAAGTCTCGTGATAAAACTTGTGTAGGTTCACGTAGCCGTGCGAATAGGTAGAAATTGTGCGCATAAGAACCTAGGTGTGCCAAGAGCGAGTCCAGTGGTAGGAGTAGCCTGTACAGCCGAGCGAACCGCCGGAGTGGACAGTGCAAATCCTGGCGTGAGCTGGAGCGCTTGGGCGAATCCTGGTGCTACTGAGCCATAATTGTCTGCCCAGCCGGAGTGCGTGAACAGACATAACGCACGACGACTATACAAGTGTGTTGTATCGCTAAATAATAATCATAATTTATAACGAGAATATACAAAGTACAAAATCCAAATCCACAAAGTGTTATTATTCAATATCGCAAGGGCTTCAACAAATAAATTTGTTGAAACGAACGCACAGTCGGCTGAAACTGGCCCGGCTTAGACTCGGGTATAACCGAAGGTTCGTTACAACTGGCGCCCAACGTGGGGCCCTGCGATAAAAGAATAAGCAATACTTGTGAACAATGGTGCGAGCTTGGGTATATAATCTCAAAAAGGACGATGTGCTCCGATACGGCGACGAATTCGGAGTCACGCTGTCGGGCACATTGGACGTGATGCGGAGACAGTTCGGTGAGTGGGTGGAGACGAATGAGGGGAGAATCCCATATTCTCTCAGGCTCGCCGAGCTGGCGCGACTGCATGGACGCCGCCCTTCGAACAGCGAGGACGTGCCAACGGTCATCGTGGGAAATGACCAGTACGAGGAAGAGGCGAATGTTGCGCGACTATCTCTGCCATCCACCAGTGCCGCTGCACGGCTGCAGCAGACAGAGCCAGGAGCGTGGAGAGCCACGTCTACACCACAGCCAGAGATAAGGACGCGAGGGCCCAGCAGCTCAGAGCAGGAGTACCCAAAGGTGGCCAAACAGGTGAGGGAGTGGAACTTCCGCTTCGATGGCACCTCAAAGCCGTTGGAATTCCTGGAGCAGGTGGAGTGGTCAGCAGACACCTATGGCCTGGATCTGGATTTGATCCCGAGAGCGATGCCAGAGCTGCTGAAAGGCATGGCTCTAAAGTGGTACGTGGCCAACAATAGGCATTGGAAGGCGTGGGGAACCTTCGTGAGAAGCTTCCAGGAGTTCTTCCTGCCGAGGGACTACCTGGAGGATCTCAAGGACGAGGTCAAGCGTCGGAAGCAGATGGTGGACGAGCCATTCAAGACCTACATGGTGGAGATGCAGACTCTCATGCGGCCGCTGCGTTATGGGCCAGATCATGAGATGAAGTTGATATACAACAACAGCATCCCTGATCTGCGCGCCTACGCTCGGCCGTATCAGTTCCAGAGTCTGATGGAGCTGATGAGGCTGGCCGACGAGTTCGAGGAGTTGGAGCGAGACCGCGAGAGATTGCGTCGGCTGCAGCGGCCAACACAGACGCGTTTGATGGTCATGGCGGATGACGATGGCCACAAAGAGGAGTGTCTGTGTCCTCGTCCAGCGCCAAGGACTGGTGCCCCAGGACAAAGGACACACATTCCCAATCCTGCCAGGGCATGCCGGATGTGCGGCCAGGAAGGGCACCGGGCACTGGAGTGCCGTAACAAGGCACTGGAGTTCTGCTGGCAGTGTGGACGTATAGGCGTGCGCACGATTACCTGTTGCCAGTCAAGAAATGACCAGCGACACCCGCCATCCAGGGGCAAGCGGGAGCAGCGTCAAGGAGCCCCCCAGGCGTTAGTAGGCAGCCTACATGACGAAGGCCACCAACTGACGGCGATCGTGGTCATTGGAGCCAGCCAGCAGAAAGCCACGATCGACACAGGAGCCTCCAGCAGCTTTATTAGCGAAAAGCTCGCTGAAAGGCTCCAAGGAGTGGGCGTGGTGCGTGCCACAAGGCGACGCATACGTCTGGCGAACGGCAGTTGCAGTGAAGTGGACTCGCAACTGGAGACGGAGGTCAGCCTGGGGAGTCAGCAAGTGCACATTGCATTGCTAATTCTGCCAGGAGTGATCGACGATCTGGTGCTGGGCTGGGATTTCTTGGCCGGCATTGGCACCACATTGGAATGTGGCGGCTTGGCGCTGAGGCTTGAGCCAAGAAATCCACAGTGGGATGGACAGCGGGAAGCAAAGCTGGCAGTTGCTGTGGCCAGTGAGGAAGTGGGTCGCGAGACGCCGTTAAAGGCGGCCCGGAAGGATGCAGGCCGCTTGGCCAAGAGCAAGGAGACGCCAGCTGGGACAGAATGTCGCTGGCTTCGAAAGCTGCGCCAGGGCTTGCACCGAGCTCCGCACAAGTTTCCAGACTACAAAGAAGAGTCTGGAAACTTATATCGACACGTCCCGCACCAAGCCGGCCAAGTTGATATAGCTGCGTGGAGGCTGTGTGTGCCGACAGAGCGGCGCAAGCAAGTGCTAGAGGTGAGCCACGACGCAGCCACCGCTGGCCACCTTGGGAGCAGAAAAACAATTGCTCGGGTGGCAGCGAGGTACTACTGGCCAGGGATGTACCGGGAAGTGCGCAACTACGTGCAGCGGTGCGAGCTGTGCCAGCGCTACCAGGCAGCCGCCCACAGGCCTGAGAAGCTCTTGGAAAAGTTGGAAAGACCAATTCAAGAACAGGCGCGGCATTTCAACTTGCGGCGGCGGCAATGGAAGCCGGCTATTGGGGACAAGGTGTGGGCGAAAGAACGCCACTTGTCCAATGCCGCGGACGGATTCGCAGCGAAGCTGGCACCGCGTTACGGAGGGCCATATACGGTGGTCAAGTTCGTGTCGCCTGTCATCTGCCGCATCAACTCGGACACCGAAAAACGGATCCGTACCGCGCATGTAGCTGACCTGAAGCCGTGGAGAGGCGAGACGGGTGAGTCGCATAGCGTGGCAGAGCAAGCTGCATAAGTAAAAATTTCAAAAAAAAAAAAAACAAGTAAGAAGGCTCTAGTCGAGACGGCTCGACTACGAGATCCCCTGAACCCTGCAAAAAAGTGATACTCTTCTTCTTTACTTATGAGCGCGCGCTCTGCTAACCTCGCAGTTGCCGCCGTGGCTTGGGGGTGGGTTGGGCTGAACTTTGGACGCTCATAACTCCATTTCTAGATGAACTATCTTTATGAAATTTTCAAAGTAGATTAAGAGTATCTAAATCTATGTATATGCCAAATTGCAAGTCTCCAGTATTTGAAATGCGTTTTTTTCAAATTGGGGGCGAAGGGGGCGTGGCATCCAAAATCTGTAAATTACATAATCTGCGTATCCATAATATCTATCTAAATAAAGAAATTTGAAGTCTCTAGCTGAAATAATGTAGAAGTTATGTCCAAAAAACCTAAAAAATGGAAACGAATTTTCGATTTTTTATCGATAATTTGGAAATGGGATGAGTTATCGAAAAAACAAAATAAACTCGTACTGCGTAGCTAACATACGCATGTTCATGTGAAATTTCAGCTCTCTAGCTTTTGTAGTTTCCGAAATCTCGACGTTCATACGGACGGACGGACGGACGGACGGACGGACGGACGGACGGACGGACGGACGGACGGACGGACAGACGGACAGGGCTCAATCAACTTATTTTTTTATGCTGATCAAGAATATATATACTTTATGGGGTCTGCGACTTCTCCTTCTGCCTGTTACATACATTTTCACAAAACCATTATACCCTGAATTCCCATTTTCAATGGGTTCAGGGTATAAAAAAAAGGGGAGTGAATACACATCGCGATGTGTATTGCTCCTAAAAACGCCTGAAAACACCTAAAAGGAAGAAAAAAATTGAAATTTAAACTGTTAACTAAGTGACGCGCAACAACAAAATTTTAAATTGCGCGCGCACTGTTACGTATGTAACAACAACACACACGTAGCAGTGCACAACAACACACACAACAAACCAGCGTACGAAACAACAACACGCTCAGCTGACGAGAGTTGGACGCGCACGCATAAACATAAACAACAACAAGATATGCTCTCAGCAAGCGCACGCGACAACAAAAACACACACAGCTGACTACGGACAAGCGAGAGCAACGCAGGAGGAAAAGGTCAAGGGCCTCGCTAGAGACGAGCGAGCCCAGCGATCAGCCGTTAGCTCGCGAGAGGCGAGCGAACGCCCAGCAAACGCTGTTAGCTCGGGAGAGGCGAGCGAGAGCGAAATGCATACGACATGCAAAACAGCCAACAACAAAAGGCACGCAGCATACAAAACGGGCAACAACAACATGCGTAGGGCGCGTAACCCAGTGAACAATTTGCAGAACGCATCTAACACAGGCAACAACTATGCAAGGCAAGAGAGAGCTTGCAAAGGCATAGACTGCGTTTGCCTCAGGAGGGCAAATAAGGATGCGGGGCAAGGGGATGCATTGCAGCGGTATCTGAGCGATACCGTAACCTGGAATTCAGCAACCAGGAAGGGTATGCTAGAGTAGGCCGAAATGCATCCCGTTAGATGCTGATGCCCGCGTCGTCGGCAGAGCGGCGGCGTGGGCTATATAAGAGCATGCAGGCAGAAGGCTGGGTTTGGCTTTTAGAAGTGGAAACGGTGGACGTGTGCCACGCGGCTGGGTGCACACCGGTGGGTCGTTCTGAGGCGTCGGAAGAGCTATCGGCCGATCCTCGCGCTTTGGCCAGCGATTCCGCTGGAGCTATGCGCGTATGAGGAGTGCTCCGATACGCACAACCGACGCCAAATCTTCGAGCACCGGCCCCAGTCGCGAACGACGTCCACTTCGAAATTTCAAAAGGCAAATCAACACAAACTGGAGAGTGGCAACAGCGAATCGGCACGCACAAACTGGTGAGTGGCTGCTGTTGGACGACGGGGAGTGTGGGCGCCTGCCACGCGGTCGGTCGCGGCAACTGGCGTGACGGGTGGAGAAAGGGGCTCTGGCAAATCCTCGTGCATTGGCCAGCGATTCCGCTGGAGCTATGCGAAGACGAGGAGAGTGTTGCCATTGCCATTTCTCAACGTCACGGCGCCGTTGACCGGTTTGCGAACGACGCTGATACTAACTGAAGTCCAACAGCACCACGAGAAATTGAAGTCGTGATGCCATCCGAGAGTCCTGGAGGGCACCAAGAGCCCATCCATAGGTGGAAACGACGCTTCCAGCGCCAAGGGACGAGGTGTGCCAATTGGGAGAATTGGCCATCTGACCTGCGCACCTGCGCCGCAGCCACCGGGGCCTGCAATCACGAAGAGGAGTGTTTGCAGCGGCGCCCGGCGTGGGCAGAGGCGGCGGCAGGTCCATCGGGTCCAGGGGCATCATGGAGGCATCAACTCGGGCTGGAGGAGTGGAGTTTTAATTTAAAAATACGTAAGAGAAAATTTAAAAACATCTAACTTACTCACCAGCAACGCACAGAGTTGCCAGCAGCGAGCGGGGAACAGCTGATGAGCAGCACGGCGCTGTTAACAGAGCGTTAACAGCGATGATCGACGCGCTGTGGAGCAGCGGGTCATCGAACAACGTAAGGTGGAGCAGCAAGAGAAAAGAGGCGCGGAATTTAAAAACACGAAGGTCGTGTTTTCCGAAGGAAGAGGGGAGTGTGAGGAGCAATATAGGTATGCACGTATGCAGTGTATATAAACACATGTATTTGCTGTGTGTTTATATGCACATACGTGCATGCATATATTGCTCCACACAGCGACGCGAACACTATAAGAGCAACCCTCGCGACTGGAAGGGTCAGAGAGCGGACGATAGTCCGTCTCTCTCGCTCCTATAGTGTCAGCAATTGGCTCGCGTCGCACGACCGCAGGTCATAGGGCACCGTTAGCCGAGGTACCGCTCCAAGTGACGGACGCTGTCTTTTTGCATAGCAACAGCGGTATTTCGGCCAACGCGAAGCTGCCGCGACTTTTGGCGGCCTGCTGGCGTCACCCAGATCACGCCATTGTGCCGTTAGATGGGCACGAGCGGCAGGCAGGCCCCGCTCCAGAGCCGAACAGGGCCTGCGGCGGCCCTATAAAAGGGCACCGGCGGTGTCATAGAGGGAATCAATCAGAAAGTACGCAAGAATCAAGAGTGAGATCGAGAGTGAAGATCAAGAGTGAGATTCAAGTGAAGTTCAATACAAGTCAACGCGAGTGAAGACATCGAAGGACTACGATATCGACGCAGGACACCGATATCCAGGACTCGGAACAGAAAGGACATCGTGGGAGCATCCAAAGTATCCTGGAAGGATACTTCAGACGCCTACAAGGACCCAGGCATACAGAAGCAGTAGTGGCCATCAACTAGCGAGTTGATACAAGGCAGCTGCAGATTGTATTCTGGCCAGAAGTCTCGTGATAAAACTTGTGTAGGTTCACGTAGCCGTGCGAATAGGTAGAAATTGTGCGCATAAGAACCTAGGTGTGCCAAGAGCGAGTCCAGTGGTAGGAGTAGCCTGTACAGCCGAGCGAACCGCCGGAGTGGACAGTGCAAATCCTGGCGTGAGCTGGAGCGCTTGGGCGAATCCTGGTGCTACTGAGCCATAATTGTCTGCCCAGCCGGAGTGCGTGAACAGACATAACGCACGACGACTATACAAGTGTGTTGTATCGCTAAATAATAATCATAATTTATAACGAGAATATACAAAGTACAAAATCCAAATCCACAAAGTGTTATTATTCAATATCGCAAGGGCTTCAACAAATAAATTTGTTGAAACGAACGCACAGTCGGCTGAAACTGGCCCGGCTTAGACTCGGGTATAACCGAAGGTTCGTTACAGTAGTCTATTAAACATGTTTATTAACTTGTACAACGGAACTAGTAGTTCATGAATTGACTTATTTGTTAAGGCTATTACTGAATAGCAATCAAATATATTCAAACTTGACTATTACTAAGATCCCTCAACTACACTAGAATAACGGAACAAATACATAACTTTTTGAACCAGTTCCAGCTTCTGGCAACGTTTTTTCAAAATTATGGAGTATATCATAGTCGAACCTTTCCCTTTTTGCTCTTATATTCATTGCTGTTGCCGTTGCTGCGTTTGCAAAACGCAAAGTCAAGCCCCACGCTCAATTTGCGGCCCTCGCAAAAACTCTGCTCAGTGACGTTGCAGAAAGTCACGCACATTAAATAAAGCAACAGCAACAACGAACAAAACTACAGACAACAACAAACAACAAGCAACAACAAATGTATTTCTCCTAATTATTAATATTGCCCATCGTCGCGGCATTCGCGTTTGGATTTTGTGCCTGGTAATCCAGCTAAGTGGTTCTCATGCCCATTGCCATATAGAGAATGTTTATTTTTATATTTTCGCGATTCAGCTAATATGCGAATCGAATGAAATACAAACAAACATTTGGCGTTCGATACCAAAAACTTGTTCAGTTCAGCATCTTTGTTTCCGCTATGTGAAATAAATAATGGCAAACCAGGGTAAACAAATAAATAACAATTGGTGAAGAAAGGATGCATGGCAAAATGTTTGTATAAAAGAGGCAAAAGGAGAGAAAGAGAGGAGCAAATGGAAAATGAGAGAATAAAGGAGCGAGCCAGAGAGAGAGAGAGAGAAGAATTGATAGAAGACAAGAAAGAAATGCTCAGCAGAGAAGAAATTACATATAAATGATGAGTTAACAGTTACTTAACAGCTGTTAATGGGAAAAGTTAGAAGGAAAGCATATGTATCTGACAGAAATAGCATCCTAATAGGCACAAGTCTGTGTATTATATATGATATATAACACTGAAGCATGAAGCAACTGCAACTGTTAACAAAATGTAGCTGGCTCTGTTAACAAACTGTTAAAGAATTGCCAGCTGCATGCAGTCGGAGTCAACTGTGCCACATCTCATTGCGAAGAGATTTCTACAGTGGGCACAATTAGAGTCGCCTTCTCTCTCATCCCCCCTCTCTCTCTCTCTCTCTCTCTCTTTCTCTTATAAGTAGCCAATTGAAAGGCACTTTTGCAGCTACTGAGACCAGACGCTGTGGGGCATTTATAATTCACTTAGAGCTCGAAAACTAAGAACTACTGCAAAAATGGAACGAAAAGTGCTAATTAAAATGCTTACGAACAAAGTGCGGCCTGTGGTCGCTTTTGCAACACTAACACGCTGGGAACTGAAACTTTTGGCACAACTATAAATGCGTAAATGCGTTGTCAAAGCGACAGCCAGATTGGGGAATGGGAGATGTGGGTTTGTTGGGGCCTTGGGTTGGATTTGATAATGTATAATAATCGTGACATTTGGAATTGCTCAACTTGGAAACAGGAACTCGGAAATGTCCGACATTCTGGCAGTTCGGTTGAGTCCAGTTCAGTTCACATCACTCACATTTGCAACGTGTTTCAGGAGGAGTAACAACAGCAACAACAACGACAACAAAAACGTAACCTGACCTGCCGCCACTCTAAAGACCTCATTCCAGATGAACTCGTCTACCCCCATTATGATTTTTGCATAACGAACATTTGAGTGAGCCCCAATGTCCAGTTCGGTGTATTAGTTAGTTCAACAAAGTGTTTGACTATATTTCATGCGCTACTGGATATTAAAGTGACACATAGAAAGAGCCAGATAGAATTGGAGAGAGTGAAGTAGACAGAGCGAGAGAGAGAGAGGTGGAAAAGTTAGTTTGACGCTCAAAAACTGTCGACTGTCAGCCGAGCAGCAGTCAGAAGTCAGCAGTCGACAGTTGGCAGTTGGCATTCAGTTGAGCGAAAGCGGAAACCGGATACTGCCAGAGTTGCCAGCCGCTTACCGTTTCCCGTTATAAGGGTCTCTCTCTCTCTCTCTCTCTGTGTGTGTGTGTGTGTGTGTGTTGCAGGGCGTTGCCAGACCCCATTGATAATGGCAGCCAAAAAGTTTTTAATGTTGTTTATGGCCCGCTTACAAAGTCAGTGATTAAATTATTTATGACAGCTTTAAAATGCAGAGAGTTGCTCCACTTTTAGTGTGGCCATAAAATGACCCAGCCAACTACCCCGCGTCCTCCGCCTAGCCCCACACGCTGCCAGTGTTGCCAAATGCGGTTGACACACACACACAGAGCAGCTGCAAAAACAACAACAAATGTTATAGCAATAAACATTTACGCTGCAAGCGAAATTAAGAAAATGAGTTTGCAAAAAAAACAGAAAAAGGCTAAAGAAATGTATAATGGGGCCAACGGAGGCGGAGGCGCCTCGGCTCAGCTGAGGGCTGAGGTTCAGGGCTATTCGCCAATGCGCTTGACAACACTGTTTCTGTTACAGTTTCAGTTTCTGTTGGGCCGACCAACTGCAACATTGTTGTCCGCTATTGTTTGGCATTATTATTGTTTTGTGGTCGCACTCAGTTCCTTATCCTCCACGTTCTGCCTGCCACGCCCCCCCACTATGGTTGTTGTCATTGTGCTCGCGTGCAGCGTGCACTTGACGCCTGCCTTCAGGCAAAGCTGCATGGCCTTGGCAACGCTGGCAACTGACATTGTACAACACTAATTGCCCATTCTGATGGCGGTCTTAAAAGGAAATTACGTTACGTTACACATGCACTGCACAACACTGTAAAAGCGAAACGAACGCCATTCTCGCCTGGCACCTGTCTTAATGTGTCCGAACTTGTGGCAATTAAGATTTGACTCTCGACTAGAGCTGAACATTTTAGTCATTAGCTTTTAGCTGCACTTAACGCTCAACAGCAATGGCCTGCTTTAGCAGCACCTGTTAGCCTTTTAGCAAAAAATATGCTTTAGTTTTGTTTTTTCGCTAAAAAAAATGAAAATTTAACTTGAAAACCTGTTTACCAACACTGTTACTACTGCTTAACTGTTGATGCTCAGCAACACTGGCGCCAAATTTGAAACCAATTAACAATCAAAAGACTGCCAACACTGTAAACTATGAAACTTACATAACAAGTCAATTGAGCAACTGCAGCTGGCAACTTTTTAAATGCTTGAAAAAACTTTTCAATACACACACACACACATTGTAAAAGGCAATCGACTGTTATGCGCACTGCTTCACACAGACATTTGCCAACACTGCTGCACTTTTTTTTTTTGTTTTTTCTTTTGTCATTCGCCTCTGAGACCTTTGCTTGGCTTTGCCTAATTAAACATCAGCTGCAGCAGCAACAGTTGCCACAAAGTTGGCGGCATTTTTGAAAGGGTCTCTCTCTCTCTCAGGTCTATTATTACCATTCAGAATATGTCGCGCCGTTCTCAATCATCAATTGGCTTCAATTTCTGATGCAGCTACAACTTGTGTTGCACTTCGTCAACTTCAATTCAATTTCTAGAGTTTCTCATTTCGTTTGTTTTCCACGACTCCTGCTCTCTCCCTCCTCCCTATGCCGCTTTTTCCTCTCTGCTTTTTTTTTTTTTAATCAACACGCGTTGACAGCATCTTTGATGATGATGACATGTATGTATGTGTGTGTGTGTGTGTGTGTGTGTGTGTGTGTGTGCGTGCGTGCTTTTGGGGTAGAAATTGTGAAACTTTGGCTTCCAGTACACAACTCATTAAGCAGCCAAAATCAAGCAGTTGACAACTCAAATGAAAGAAAAGAGCTTTTAGTTTATTTTATAACCAATTAAAAAACATATTTCTGTGGGCTGTCAAAATATAGAAAAGAAAATCATTTAAATTAACTCGCTGTCGATCAATGTTGCAAAGAGTTCCGCTTCTTTAGTTCAATTCTCATTTTGCTCTGCCACATTCTGAGCATATCCCAACATTATCGACTTTCTTTTCTTCAAGACCTGAACTCATATGCGAAAGTTTTCCAATCTCCGATCAGAGTTGCTGATGCCAATTCCTAATTTCATTCAGTTCACTTCTCCACTATGATACCCTCAACATTATCGTTTCCTAACATCCATTTCCCCATTTCATATGGCATTCAGCGCTCGAATTAGTCTGTCTGCCAAATGTCTAAGCGTAGCTTCTGCATTATCTATCGCTCTTTCATCGCTTTCGTATCTTCCGCCACACTTGTCTGCCAATTGAGCGCATTCACTTCAGCTGAAGTTGTCTCTGGTCTATTACGCTGATTACACGCCTGATTAGACAGTTCGCATAATTAAAAAACTTGAGTTCAACTCAGTTTGTCTGCAAGTTAACCCAATTGCAAATGGTTTATGATAGCATCGCTGCTGCAATAGAGCCAGCAGCAGCAGCAGCAGCAGCAGCAGCAGCAGCAGCAACGCTTGACGTGAGCTGTAGACATGATGCAGTTATAATGGCAGCCTGCCGCGCTTGCCTCACCTGCTCGGTCATGCAGCTGCACCTGTGTCTGTGTCGCTGTCGCTGTCTGTGTGTTGATTGCCAGCAAAATGCTGAGACAACATGCAAAGTCAGCGCAAAAAAAAAAAAAAGAAGGGAAAAAAAAACTTGGAGAACGTGAAAGAAAAAGCTGTTGTTGGCCTCAAAGTGAAAGGAGAAGAAGAGAAGATGCTAAGAAGCTAACCTCAGTCGGTGACAATTGACAGTAGTTGACCCATTTGCTAACAGCCCCCCTCTTCCACCTCCTGCCACGACCCTCTCAAGGAGCTGTAGCTACTCTAGAAGACGTTAGCCAAAGTCAGTTCAACGCTTCGAGCTATTCCACATGATTTTCCGACAGTGTCGAAGGGCCATGGAACAGGGTAACGGCCATAAGTAGCTGAAGTGTTCGGAATGGTAATGGGCAATTCGATGCATTCACTGCAGCGGCAAATGGAATGCAACTTGATTTCCTTTATTTGCCCAAGATGCACACAAAATGAAATGAAGTGCCAACGTCTCAAATGGCCTCACTCTCCACTTGCCTATCTCAAGCAGCTCAGTTGAGATTTCTCACATAAGCATTTTTTCGTAATTGCCAATTTGGCATATAAAAATAGTTGTTCGCCACGAAATGAGCATGGGCAGCAAAACAGGCTTCAAAAATGCATGATATGAGCAGCGAGAAGCGACATGTGCTAGAAACTGGTTAGCAGGAGCTAAACCAAAGAGAGCAGAGTGATAAGCTAAGGCAAGAATGAAGCAAATCAAGTTATCAATGCAAGTAGCGCAATAAAAAGTAAGTTATAGTAAATATAGATAAGGAAGAAGCCAAAACTAAGAAGTGAAAACTATCCGAAGGCTAAACTAATTCTCATATATAGAAACAGAATATAGACTAAACGAAAAAGCGAGCAGCCATGCAAATAAGTTAAGAACAGCAACAATTCCTGAATCAATAACAATAAATCAAAGGCGAGAAGCGACTGTGAAGTTTATAAGCTTTGCATGTGCTCGACTTGCCGCGCAATTTATTCGCCTGCGATTGCTCAAATCGTGTTGAGCGATACGTGTTTCAAATATATACATATATAGACAACATGTATATATAATTTGATATATGTATAAAAAGTTCTTGCTAGAACTTTCAAGTGGCTGCAACAACAAGCTGTCAAGTGATTGCAAACTATGCGAGAACTGCGCCAGCATCATATTGAACTTGTTCCTTTGGTGTCTATCATTAGGCCATGAAGTGAAGTTGTGATTTTGCCGACTAGCTGATACCCTAAGCTCACTAGCAACGGGTGAAGGTCACAGAAAACTTGCTAATTGTAACTATAATGATTTTCAAAAATATCGATATTTATCGATTACAAGTTAAATGTTAAGCTATTGCAGCCTCGACAATGGAAAGATATTCCGAGATCCATTAGATACACTGAGCGATGAGCACTGTCGCCATCTGAGCCTTTTTGACTGGATACTCGAGATGTAGATGAAGTTGTGAGTGAGCGACTGGCTAGGCGACGCTGTCAAAACAAGTGCTTTGGCCAGCAAAGATTTTCAATTTTCATAACCAGAAGCACTTGGGGCTGAGAGTGTGAGAAGTCGTGCTATATGTCTTCATTGTTTTTTTCTTCGGTGGCTGGGGCAAGTTTTTATCTTGGCGCTGCATCTGAATCACGAATGTCAATTACTTTTGCTCAGCGCTCAGCCTCCTAAAAAGCAACAACAACAACAACAAAAGCATCTGCATACATTAAGGCGCCTGTCTCTCTATCCTTCTCTCTCTCTCTCTCTTTCTGTGAGTGTGTTTAAAGTAAAAGCGAAAGTTTGTCCTTATTGTTGGGATGACATCATCGCAAGCCATTGACTGTGCGAATGTTAAATAAATAAACGAAATGCTGCCAGCCTCCAATGGAGAATGCTATCGCAGCGCCATCTATCGATAAGTATGCCAACTGACAGAGTCAGCCATGCACACTTGGCAACTTTTTAATTAATTATATCTTTGAATATATTGTTGTTAGACAATAAACAAGAAATGTGCGAAGACTGTTGAGTAAGCAAAGTCATTTGCACATTCATTGCCACTGAGAGCTTTTGTTAAGCTTTTGATAAATGCTATGAAGGCGGGAGAGCAGGAAGGAGGCAACGAAACAAAGTTTTTCTTCAATGTACCAAGTTCATTAATATATCGCTTATAAGTTTTCTAATTATATAAAATGCTTGAATTATCGATTAATATGAAAACTTGTAGTTATTCCTTGAAGAGCTGTTGATTCCGATATCATCAAGCCACAATAGTCGACTATCGATCAGTATAATTTATCGATAAAACAAAATAATATACTAAATTATGCTAGAACTCATAAGTTGTCTATATATAAATTAATTCAATTCAAATTTCGACTTTTAACACTCATTCTCCCTCTCTCTCTTTCTATATTTGCAGGTACGTGCTTAAGTTGTGATTTTTACCAGATGAAAGTCGCCATCGTCTAGCTCGGACTTGGCTAAGTAGAAAAAAAATATATTTTACATATGTAGACTCTCATAATTGATTGCATATTTCGTTTAATAGCTTTTTCATATGCACTGCGCAAAACACTATGCGAATTGACTCGAGGGCGCAATAACGCTCTGTTAGGCCACATCCATATAGACACTTCACATAAAATATGATTTTAATAACAAATCGTTTGATTTAATTTCAACAGAAATGTGAAAAACTAAAAACTCGCCAATGAAATATTCAAATATTAATTGCATATTGACCACATTTTCCACATAAATAGATTTTGTTTTCAGTTTCAATATTTGATTTGAGTTCTTTTCCTCTCACAGTTGATATTGGGTAAAAAGCGATTTGCCCATAAAAAATATTTATATATATATATATATACAGCGGCGCTGAAATCAAATGAAATGAAAATTGCAAACCTCAAAACAATATTTTTTATTGTCGTCTATTTGTAGCACTTTTTACATGCTCGTTCAGCAGGTAGATAGTTGGGAGTATATTTGGTCAGGACTTGAAAGCTGATATACTATAAGCCTACTTGGGTATATCAATCTGGGAGCATATATAGATCTGTTCTTACTCTCTTCCTGATCTCTTCTATACTTGCATCTCTGTCTATATTCTCATGTAAAATCATGAAAAATCTCTCATATATAAATTGACTCCATGCCTTCTGCTGCAAGTATTTCATAGTCAGTTATGCCCCATGGCAATGTCCTGTCTTGTTTCTCCGCAACAAGCATGGTCCAGCTCTGCTCAGCTCTTTCCATTTCGCATGTATCCTAAAAATACACAATCATCAACTGAAAATTGCAGGCGCCACACCCTCAACCCAAGCCCCCGCCCCCGCACCCTCTAACGAGCAGCTATGGCCGTGTTGGAATTGCAACGTAAATAGACTTTTTCAATGCACTTGACACATGCTATTAAATGGCAGCCAGCGATAGCACTTCACTGAGGGAACGAGAGGGAGACGGACGGTAGTGGTAGTGGTAGAGGTAGAGGAGCACGGGAGGCAGTGCGACAGATGCATTTGCTATCTATCTATACACATATATTTGTATACATATTGGTATCTGTGTCTGTATGTATATATATATATATATATATCTCTTACGTATATCCAATATTTATATGCTATAACTGCAGCACAAGGGTGCACTTGAATACTAGCGGCAATGCAGTGCAGCAAACATTGCGCTACAGTTGAAATAAAAGAATTAAATCCTGTACACAACAGCAAAAAGCTTTCACACGCACAGAGCACACGTATAGAAGAGGCTAGCTCGCATGCTAGCTGTTATTGTAGGTGGTCACTAATACTAGTGCATGAGGCAGGGTGTGAATGATCGAAGGGAAGTTGAGAGAGAAGTGAGAAAAAGTATCCAAGTATTTGTGAAATGAATGAAGAAGATGATAAAAGTACAAGTGAAAGCTTAAGAGAGAGAGAGAGAAGCCAGGAAGAGAAGCAAAGACTAAATCTACTCGAAGAAGGTGAAGAAAATAATATAATACAGGGAAAATGTACTAAACGCTTATGGAGCGAGAAGCAAAGTGAAAAGTGCGAGCTATCAATCATATAAAGCGAGAATCATTGTTAGACGGACAACTAAAAAGCTAAGCAAAGCAGTGAAGCTGATAGAGTGCTATAAAATCCGCCAAAGTATAAAGAGTGAGAAGCATTACGAGAAGTACTACAAATAGCTGACTGAAGCAAGCAGCACAATGAGAATTGCAAATAACTGGGTATGAAGGGAGAAGCATATTGAGAAGTGCAATAAGTAGCTCAGTTAAATATGCAGCATGAAAGAGCGATAAGAGAACTTAAGAACCAAGGCAAGTTTCACCTTTGTTGGGACACTGAAAGCTCGCCAAGTTGTGCGAAAGCAGCGCAATGCGCGCACATAATATATAAACATATATATATACATATACAGGGGACACAATTTGAGCGCTGGCATGCAGTATGCATGAAATATAAAAAATAAGTATAAAAATTATATAGACTAGGGAGTGTAGAGAACGGACCCCACGTCCCCCGTAGTGCTGGCGCACCCCAGTGACCGGCTCACCCCTAACGGGTTGTTTTTCGCATATATCGGCAGACGTCGACGGCATGTGGCAACCTTTTTAGTGACATGAAAAATGTGCAACAGCATAAACTGAAAAAAAAAACCGTAAAAATGAAAATTCCGCTCTCTTTCACTGTCTGTGTGAAAATGGGAAAAAATGATGCAAGAGCAAAACTCTAAATAATAAAATCAAAATGAAATGAATCGTTGGGGAAGCCTGCAAAAGCTATTGAAAAAATATTGTCAGCTTCATTGGGCAAACAGTGCGGCAGTGGGCGTGGCGCAAGGTATGAACCATTCAGGCTTATCCAGCACAAAATTTAAAAAAAAAGCAAGGAAAAAAAACGAAGAGAGAAACCCCAAAAATAGAATAAGAGAAATCATTTAACCACAACGAGATGGGCATAAAAGAGGAAAACAAAAATTGCTTCGCATTGACTATGGCGTTACGGCCGTGTTTGGGGCCAAATGGTTTATCAATGCGCAAATAGAGAAAGAAAGCGAATAGCTGGAGCTGGAGAGAGAGAGAGAGAGAGAGAGAGAGAGAGAGAGGGATCAGGGATCAGGGATCAGGGATCAGGAATGTAGGGGTTGCTCTGTAGGTGACATACGTGGTTATGAATTGAATACGCGCACATTAAACAACTGTCAAAGTGTTGAGTTTTTTGCTGCTGTTGTCGCCAGTTGTCGGCCTGGTTAGCAGCACTTACCGGAATGTCCGCCGGGTCCGGGTAAAAGTGGAATTTGATTTGATTGGATTGCAAAGTGAATGCATTTGCGGCATGTTACGATTTTTGATACGGCTCCAGCGAGGTGAAGGGCATGGCAGCACTTAATTGCCAATGTCTATCCAATTAGTTCGTATGCATATAGCTTTAATGACTAAATGAAATTTTATTAGCGATATGCTATCAACAACCATAGTTGAAAGAAATCTCTTAGCTGTTTGGGATATACGTAATTCCATACGTTGTTTCTCAAAAACAATCGATAATAATAAATAATCGGCAATTCAGGATACAGTGCTTACATGCTTATGCGTTTTATCGAATTGTAATCGATTAATATTTGATCTTTTAATACCAAGAAAGAGTAATATGTCTAACAAAGTTATATCTCAACGATACAAATTTGTATATTATAGAAAGTCAACAATGTGAGTAATCGATATGTTATCGAAATACATAAAATTGAAATAATGATTCAATGTTTATTCAGCATACTTAAGCTCAGCTTTTCAGCTGCTTGAATGTGTTATCGATAATTTTCTTATAGAAACAATTGAGTAATATCTCACATTTAAAGAGCTCCATTTGATTTCAGTTCGAGCAACTGACAAATCGATATATTATCGATAATGATATAATTATCAAGCGCAGAAAAAGAGAAAACAATTTCTTAAGTTTAATATCCGCTCGGCGTACACACTGAATTGTGTGTGTGCGGGGCTTAATAATCGATATTTTATCGATGTCGATGTAATTGTAATAAATCAAAAGCCAATCTCCCATAAAAGCAGCTTACACAAACACACACACACAGCCATACATATATATTTATATACACAGAGCTTGCCATAAAGGAGTAGAGACAGTCGTCAACGTGATGCGAAATGTAATCAAGAATTACCAAATTGTTGTAGGCGCCGCGCCGCATCGCGCAGCCTCGCACCATGGGGGTCATTTGGCCGGCCAATCAGCAGACGCTGTGCGGCTGTGTGTCGCTGTCATCGGCAGCATTATCCAATATTATACAGTTAAATGGTATTCAAGCAAAAGTTGCTTCATAAATGGGCAAAGAGCCAGCCCAGGCCAGAAGGACTCTTTCGCCAGGCAATGCGGATCAGAGCAGCAGCAGCAGCAGCAGCAGCAGCCAGCAGTCAGTCGCCGGGCAATGAAATTGAAGTTTATCGACATCGTTAAAATTATCTTAACGGGACATCTTGGGCAACATGGACCAGAGCTGAGGACGTGTAGAGCTGTATGGCTGGACCCAAGCAGAAGGCTGCAAAGTCAACGTCATCGACTGCGTTTGCTACATTTTATTACTTATGCCGCGTCGAGTCGTTCATATAAATTCACATTTTCCACTTCATTGGGTAAGAGCAGCAGCAGCGGCAGCAACAACAACGATAACAACAACGATAACGATGACGATGACGACGATGACGACAATCTCCTTTCATCCTCTGCAGCCACTTTGCATAAGTGAGCGCGAGGGCATGCTACAAAATTACGACGGAGTGGGCGAGGGGCCGTAGAATGGGGGGGTTGGGGCGGTAGCTGGTAGCTGGTCTACCCCGAGAAAATTGACACACTGCATAAATCTAACGGGCGAAAGGTACTGAGGGGCAGCATAATTCGCACGTAAGCGAGAAAAAAGGAATAATGAAAAAAGTCAAAAACGAATCACACACACACACACACTCGCACACGCACACGCACACACACACAATATGCTGAGCATACACAGACACACATGGATGGATTGTAAATGCCATGCATATGAATTATCGATTGTGCGTGAACTTATCTTGAGGTGAGCATCCGAGGGGTCCGACTGCCACGTTGGCATTACATACGAAATTAAGTGGCATCCCGAATGTCATTCATAAATAATTCATTTCCTTTCACAAACAAATCCCACTCTCGCATCTTTCCATTCCTCTGCCTTCTGCTCGCTCATTTGTTTTGTGTTCGGATGCAAATCCGTATTGTTTTGCATGCGGAAATGGTCATTTGTTTTGGGCTTGCAGTCATATCGATAACGATACGTATCTGCATCGTTTGGTTAATCGAATTTAAATTTATGTCTTTGTCTGCCTGATGCCAGTTTGTCATGTTTTTAAATGGGTCTCGCGATGACAATGTCAAAAGTAAGCCTCTATGTAAAGTAAGGGAAGTTGACATACTTTATATATCTATCAGAGATCCGATAATCACATATTCAGGAGATGCTGTAAATCAAGCTTAGCTCGCCAACAAAAGCATTCCGTTTTTATTTCCTCAAATTTTATTTTTATTTATTGTTATCGATAACATATATCAATATATTTCATTAATATTTGCAAACAATTGATTCCATATTTTTATTAATTATCTCATTTATGCCATGAATTAATTCCATGTCATTATTTAGCAGCGTTAAGTGTTATCGATAAATTGCAAAAGTCTTAATACTTGTTTTATACTATGCCTTAGCTTAGATTCCTAATCATCTACTAACATATAGTACAGTTCGTCACTTTCCTTTTGACAAAAGGCAAGTCATCTTTATAGCAACCCCTTCTGCATTGGACCTAAGCCTGCACGTCACTTTAGATTGCCATGACAGGCATTATGTAATTATCGATAACACGCAACGATAACATTTGACACAAATTTGAGAGCACTGGGCACAGACAACCCTCTGTGCACTCCATGCACATCTCCGGCAACATCATCTTTACGCTGATTATCATCAATCCTCAAAGTAACCTAAATTTTCTATTGAATACGCCCTACCCTTTACCCAACCGCCGCGCCCCCCTGCCCCGCATGCCCTCCCATTGAAATGCAGAGAGAGAAAAGATATAGCCACTTGTACACGTCATGTCATTGTGGCCATTGTACGTCTAGCACAAGCAGCCAGGCAAGCAACCCTAATCAGCGGACATGGGCCAGAGCGGAGCGCCAGACCCTGTCTTCTGTCTTCCCCTATCATTCTATTTCCAGGGCCCGCCCGCTCCCCCTACCTCGCTGCCTACCGCAGTTGCTGCTCCCAATTCACAATGACACTTCAGCTCGCTTACACTTGAATACGCATGCCACGTCCAGAGGAGCGCAGCAGCGGCAGTGGCAGCGGCAGTGGCAGCGGCAGCGGCAGCGCACTCAGCTGCACATGAATGCAAAATGGGCGTCCATACTTATGCACTGGCCACGCCCACACCGGCACCTGCAGTCACCTCCATCCGCTGGTGGTCCTGTGGGAGTGCCAGCATTTAAATCGAATAGCTTCATCAGCAACAGGAGCATCGACGTCAAACGGAAGTCTTAACTTCCGTTTTCCCGCTCTCCCCACCAGAGTTCCCCTTTACCTGCGTAATAGGCGTGCCACGCCCCCATCACCATCGCAGCAGCCCAAGCCCAAGCTTACCCTCCACATTGATAATGACAAAAGTGTTAATAGCGCCCCACATGCTGCATGGCGCATGGGTCTGTGCGCAAAATTATGCAGGCACTGTTGATGAAATACAACAACACTCGGCAGCAAAAATTTATACAAAAAAAAAAAAGAGTTATATGACACGGCTTAAATACCCTACACTACAGTTCAGGTTGACCCAGTAGCAATTATAGGAATAGAAGTTCCCTTTGGTTTCATTTGAGAGAGTTACATCGATGCTATTAACAGATTGCCGATTCATGATTCATGTTCAATAAAGGTTTCAACATCAACATGTTATCGATAACTCGATAACTCAAGTGGCTGCTGAAAGGCAGCAATCGGAAATAGTATCACATGTGTGTAGTTAGCCCATAGATCTCTCGCCAATGCGTTACATAGCGCCTAACAAATTGAAGGAGCAGCTATAAACGGGGCGACCTGTATAGCAAAAACACAAGTATAGGCACACACACACACTCACACACACACACGCACACTCACACACTTGCCGGGTGTTTAACGAACATATGCAAAGCGCTGAAGCGAATGCGAAGTAGAAGTAGCTGCAGTCGCCGGCGCACAGGAAACACTCATATAGTGAATGCAGGCGTGACGATTACGTTGAGCTATGACAACCCTGGCAGCAGAGCGACTACCCTACATACACACTCACACAGTGATGGCAGCACTTTGTATCCACACTTCACTTTTCATGCACCATGTGCCATGCACACGCCTCTCTGGACGCCGCCGACACGTCGAAGTCGGATTTCATCTTTGGCTCTGGCTGTTGTTGCTGTTGATGCTGCTGGCAGCATCTACATCAACGTCTTAAATCCTTTCATTGAATGACAGCCATGTTATCTATGTATCTCCCTCTCTCGCTCTCTCTCGCATCTCTGACTATTGCAATAGCTACATTGACAGCTCGCTCTGTCGGTTGGCGCTACGCCTTCTGCACACCTTGCAGCAGCAGCAGCAGCAGCAGCTTCTTAAGTAGCACTCCGCTGACTGCTTATGCTATTAAAGGCACTGCTATTGCCGTGCCCTGCCTCATATCGCATTCAACTGCTTTTCTTTTGTATTAAGCGTCGTTTTCATACGTGTCAACCCCCCCATACACTAGCTGATCCCCAAGCAATTCAACTGATAACTGCTACCCAGCTACTGCTACTTCATCCTCTGCTCCAATTAATATGCTCAAGATTTAGCTGGCGATAAGGCGACAGCTTTGTCAGTCGCACTCACATCTGCTTTCTATGGCTGTGCCATGCAATTGCAGTTTCAATATTGCCTTCAATTGATCTGAACCCAACACTTTCATAGTAGCACTCTAAGCTCTTTCTTGAGCTCTCTCTCGATTGTCACGAACTCTTAAGCTTAAGCCAATATACCTATTGCTAGTTAGCCACTGACTCTGTCAATAGAACTTTATTCGATTGAATACGTTTATTCGCTTACATTATAGTAGTTAACAGTTTTATTAATCTTGCTCCTGCTTTCAATTATTGTGACTCTAGTATTTCCAAATACTTTCAATCAATCAACGCATTCAATCATGCATCAAATTGCATCCCCTCACAGCTCTTGTCTTTCACTTCACACAGCTTCAATCATTCCATTTCAATCAGGCTTGCATCCTGCATGCTTCTTCATTTGTTTTACTGCTTGAAGTTGTTTTGTGTCTGCAGACGTTGTGGCTGGCAGCTAACTGACAGCAGACACTGTTGCTAAGCAGTTGAGCGGCTAGCTTAAAGCCAGGCCCAAAAGAAAAACTCTCGTGTGTGTGTGTGTGTGTGTGGCACAAATTGAATGCAATTAAAGCTGTGTATTTCCCAGGCACATTTAAATGATGCATGCTCAGTCGGTCGGTTGGTCGAGCGGCTTCGTCGTCGTCGTCGTCGTCGACATGCTTCAGCGCCAACAACAGTGGCTGCAGAAATTAGCAAACGAGTAGCTGCCTCTTTTCACGCTTGACGCAATGGATGCCTCCCGCCTCTTGGCAGGACTTCTACAGCCTGCAGCAGGCTGCAGTTGGGAGTCTTGGGGTCTTGGGAACTGCCACGCCCAGTCGACGCACGCCTCTGGCACATTTTGCCAAGTGATTTATGAGCCGCGCGGCAGCATTTAAACATGCAAATATTTTTCGTATATGAATGGCAACCCTGGCAGCAGCATCAGCATCAGCAGCAGCAGCACCAGCATCAGCATCAGCAGACGCAATGCCCCAACCAACGTCTCCTTCCTCCCTTGCTCCGCCTCCTGCTCTTTTTTGCAGCTGACACATGTCTGTTGGGGCTGGCTGTCAGCCTCGTCGGCTGCATCTTTAGATATTTTGCAATAAAAGTATAAGCAGCATGCAAATATTTCTGCATGCACTGTCCAACTGTTGCCCCCCCCCCCCCCCCCTTAAAAAAAAAAAAAAAGCCAGCAAACAATGAGTACATAAATTTTTGCTATAAATTTTCTTTGGTTGTCAGTGGCAATTCGCAAGTGTTGGCCCCCAGCATAAGCAGAGGGCGTAGCCCCTGGCTAACTCGAAGACCCCAACTAACCCCCACTTATGCTGTCTCTCTCTCTCTCTCTTTCTTTGTCCGTTTGTCTCTCTCTCTCTCATTTAACTCATTTCAATGGCAACCGCAAAAAGCATTTTCATTCTGCTGTTACTTTCTTGGCTTTAGCTTGGGCAGCTGTTACACTGTTGCCTTTTGCCTGGCCACTTCAAATTGAGGTTTTTGTGTAAATTTAATTAAATATTTAACGGGTTGAGCCATAGTCTCGTCCCCTCCCATGCAAGCTCAGGTCATGTTTGTTTGTGTCCTGCAAAACTTTAAAGTTGTTGCCATTTCTCTTCACTTTTCAGCAACATTTCTCACTATCATTGACAACTAACTAAGCCTGCTAAGACTCTCAAACTCAAGTCTACTGGTGGCTGGACTTCAATCGACTTGCATCAATCTCACATTCAATCAAGCCAAATCATTCCACATTTAATCAATTCATTTGTGTATTTTAAAAACTTCTGCTCTGTAATTTATATTTACTTTTTGCTTTGTGAGTTTATCGAATTCATATTGAATTTCGCGTTTTATTCCATTTGCTACAATCAAAATAGTTCAGTAACAAGCAGAATTTTCATTCAATTTACCCTTTTCACAGCATATCTAGGATGAGCATATTGTTGTAGCAAAGCTATATAGAATATATAGAATGTAGCAGTGGCTTATCAGAGTTTATCATATATATCAAATATTAAAGCCTGAAATTCCCTCTCTGCTTGCTGGCATGCTTAAGAAAACTTTACAAATTCAATTCGTAATGAAATTCATTGAAAACATTCCTTTTAGGGTATTAACTGTTTCGTCCTTGTACACTTTGCTGTTTGTTTTTAATTAATTTCAATGTCCTTCACCTTTTTTTTTGCGCCACTTGAGCGCTGATTACCAAAGAGTTTTCAACAAAATTTCAACAATTTCTATCGACAGTTTCGGATCAACTGACAGATGCAACAAAAAAGTGGAGCAAACCGCATGAAATTGTTAATTATAATGGCAATTGAATATGAACACCAAAAAAATATATATTAAGTGCTTTATGTAATTGTATGGGACATGGAGAAGCAGGCGTGAACCATGCCGAGTCGTAATCAGATACTAAAAGCTGATATGATACAAATTATAGCTACACGATAAATATATGGGGTTTCTTATGAAATCAAAATCTATGATAGATGTAGAGCTCGTATTAAAGTGCCTGGTAACTTTAGCAGGTAGATGTTAAGCTACAAGAAATTTCACATACAAGCCAAAGTGTCTGTTAAATCTTATAAATGTGTCTGTTAACTTTAACAGGTACCTGGTAGGATGTGACATGCATGTCAATCTGCATGTTAAGTGAAATATTCATTCCTATCAACATACTATAATATACATTTGGATTGATTAATTGCCAATTACGACTTTGCTAAGATAATGTCACTCGATAAACAAATTTCCCAAACATATAGATTCCATTCCATTTGAGCTAGCCTCGCAGTTACTCATGCAGCTAGAATGACTCGGATATGTGCATGTGTGGATTGTATGTTATGTATGGAATTATATTTTAATTGAAGTCAATTAGTTTGTGTGATGGTGTTAATTTAGCTTTTCAGCTGCTAGAAGAGCATGGGAAGCGCAAGAGAGAAAGACATAGTGAGTGAGAGTGAGAGGGAGAGTGTGCAATTGCACAATATATATTGAATACTCAGTACTTTGTCTTGTTGTCGAACCATTTAAATAGTCGCCAGGCAATAACGAATTGTTTTTATTACACTCTCTCTTTCTCTCGAGTCACTTAACCTTCCTGAGGCCCAGTTTAACTACGACAACAATTTGTTCCACTCAATGAATGCCTCAATGCGTATGTGTGTGTGTGTGGAATGTATCTTGAAGATACAGCTAAAGTCTAACATTGTCTGGTTACAGATATTCCAACCAGCTGACGAGAACTGATGGAAAATTGTTGTCTTTGTCAATGGCTTAATTGAAAGGCGTTTACTCAAACAACAAATAGTTGAGAATACAGCATGTAGTGCATTCTAACATTAACCCAGGGCAGGAGGTGGAGGAGTTGGAGCAGGAGGCGAGTGAGAACTCTGATTGCATAGGCAAATATTTCTATCTCTATTTCAATTGCAATTGAATGCTAAGGAAATGGCTTAACAATTTTACCGTTCACATGGTTTTTTCATAATTTATTGCCAGATTCATTGCAATGATTGCTTTGATTTTGCAGCAAATGTTTGCTTGAATATGAAAAATAATTGCAGTTGAAAAGCAAATCTTGAAAATCTTTATGATTGCATAGCAAAGCAAATTCAAGAGTTTCAGCAAAGGAATAACCTTAGCTAATCGAATCATTAAAGATAACTTTTTGTTAACAGAAACTGAAATTGAAGCAGAAACTGAAACTGAAACTGAAACTGATTCAATAAAAAATTGAAATATATATTGCTATAGAAGCACTTGAGACTCTCATTATACAAATTGAATTTGAAATTGCAATTTTTTGTTCATTTCAAAAATATTTCAAATATGACATTGAAATGTGACAAAGAAAAGAAAAAAAAAAACCCTGACAGGCAATGAATTGTCAATGGCAAATGTCGAATGAGCGAATTGTCACGGCTCAGTCCATAGGGAATATGCCAAACACTTTTCCAACTCAGCTGTCATAAGGCAGAGAAAACACACAGAGAGAGAGAGACAAAGAGAGAGACCGAGCATCTGGCCAAATTAGAGAAAAGTCGAAATTGTTGCATATGACGAAAATTCCAGCTTGGCATAGGAAATATGCGAGGTGTAGAGGGGCTGTCAGTCTCCCAGCCAGCCAGCCAGCTAGCCAGCCATCCATCATGCCACGCTGCCAGCCAGATGACAGCTCAATTGAGCCACGAAAAGAGAGAGAGAGAGAGACAGGAAAGAATGCGAAAGGAAATCGCTTAAAATGCAAACACGGCAAAGGCAAAGGCCAAGAATTAAAAACTTGCGACAAAAAGGCACAAAATCAAAGACCAAAATTCAAACTAAAATTTGGTCTTTTTGCTTTGATCGATGAGCTGCTGTGGAATATTGTAGGCGTGGCAGTCAACAGCCCGTCTAGACGAGACAAATGTTGTCCGGACATAAATCGATCAGTGGCCGCAAGGATTTGCGGGGTTTGGCTTGGGGTTGAAATTTGATTGATGGCTTGATTGATGACTGAGCTGCCGTCGCCATCGAGTCGCCAAAAACCGCTAAACCTCTCAGAGCTGTGAGTCCAGCTTATGTGTCAAGTTGCGAGTAAGAATAGCTAATTGATACGTATCCTACCTCCCTCTGGTTGCCTAGCTACCCTCATCCCCTTTGTCACGAGGCGCATGATTGAGCGCACCATCTGGCAACGCTGCTGCTGCTGCTGCAGTTCATTTTAGTTAGCGACTCCGTAAATGAATCAATCGAACAGCCTACCCCCACAGCCAACCCTTGTGCCACCCACGCACGCTGTGGGCTGGCGCGTTGAATTATTGCATTTGCTTGCCGCTGCGATGATTAATTAAATGGCATTTTAATGAGTTCACTCGCCCAGCCCAGCCCAGGCCAGCCCAACCCAACCCAGTCCAGTCCAGTCCACATCGCTCATAAGCTGCTGCTTCGTTTGCCTCTTATTTCATCCGCAAATTGTCATTTGAATGCATCAGCAGCAGCCGCAGCAGCAGCAGCAATGGTCAGCTGGCAACGCTGGTCAGCAAGTTGTAAGGGGGACTGTTGGGGGCTCATTGGGTCAATGGCGTTGCCATCAGAAATCATCTATGCGGAATTTTGTGTGCGCAAATGCTTGTTGTTAATTTATGCAATTGAACTTTAGTGCCCAGCCGGAACCGTGGGCTGCGAACGGACGGAAGGGTTAGGCCCGTGAACCGCTCATTTCCGAACAAAAAAGCAGACAAACAAACAGAAAAGAGGCTCAAGTTCAAGCAGCCAAAGGTTGCCACCTAACTCAATGTGACATGACGAAAGATATGAATTGAAAATATATATATAAGAGAAATAGGAGAAGTTACTTACATGGAAATCGAAACGAAAATGCTTTAGGCTTGGCAAGTTACAGTTGCCATTTGGTTAAAAGAAAACTGAGTTGTAAATTAGGTTTGATTTATGCACGAGAAAATATCAACTATTCGACCTTAGATACCAAGAGTTGCCACAGCGTTGCAAATGTCGAAAATACTTTAATTACTATAAGCAGCGACGTTGCCACCTAGTTAAATTACTTTTTTTGTGTTGTTGCCAGACATAGCTGAAATGCTGGATCGTCGAATCGAATGGGAACATACTACAACAAGCCGGAGCTGCCAACTTGTTGAACTATCTCTTGCAAGAGTTGCTCATCCATCTCATTTGCATTTGCATTTGCCACAGCAAAACTCGTTCAAATCCCTTAAAGCTCAACTAAAATGATTTGGTTTTGCGAAAAGTTTTCACTTAGCCCGCAAAGTCCATAGATTCGATATGCAAATGCAACCAATTTTCAGTTTATTACCAAACCAAATGTATCCAATTTTCAGTTATTTCTGTCGCTCAGCACCCAAAAAGTTGCAACTTTCCAATGTGTATTTTGAGGGGGGGTCACCAGCTGCAGGGGGAGAAGTGCAGGGGGGGGGGGGGTAGTAGGGTGCATAATGGAACCGTAAACTCGCAGCCAGATAGCGTAAATATCCAGATACCGAGATGTGGCAGCTTCTTAGGCTTACTTATGTCACACATGCCGCAAACAACTTGGACTTGGACTTTGCAGCAGGTTTTTGATGGCTGCAATGGATGGAGAGAGAGAAAGAGAGAGGGAGAGTGGGAGTGCGAGTGACTTTTGGAGCTTGCTTAAAGTTGAAAAACCCAAAAAGGCAGCGCAAAATAAATAAAAGCCAACACAAAACTTTTGGGCACACTGCAACAACAACAGCAAAAGGAGTCCAAGAAAAACAGTAGGAGAAAAAATACCAAAAAAAAATACCAACAAAAAATGCAAAGCAAAAAGCCAACGCTCGTTGCAACTTTTTGGCTGGCAGCAAAAACTTACGAAAGCAGCCAAAAAGGGCAGCAGCTCAAGCTACGCGTGGGTTACAGGGAAATGGGGGCTGCATATCTTGGACGACAAGCCCCTGTTTTGGGGGAGCATTGAGGGTAGTTTGTGGAGGCTGTTGCAGCCATAGACAACATGCACCAAAAAACTAACTGCTTACTTAACAAGACATATTCAAGCACTTAAAAGCAAAATAAAACAGTCAGTGGTGTGGAAGGGGGGGTGTTAGAAGGGGTTGGGATGGGATGGGATGGCTGCTACAAGTTCCTACAACTTGGCAGCAATTTTTCGTCTTCTTCTTACGGCGAGTTGCCATAAGCCATGTGGCGCAATCCGTTCGTCAGGCGAACAAGCCAGGCAAACACACCGACACACACACACACACACAGCAATACAAACACACACACACACACATACACACCAATGCAGCCCTAAAGGCAGCTTGGCCATTGCGCATTCACACGCCATTTTGTAGACAACGCACATGAAGCGCGGTCTTTAAAGCGCAAGAGAACGCGAGCGAGCGAGAGCAAGAGGAAGAGGAAGATGGCGAGGCAGTGTGTGAGTGTGAGTGAGATAGAGAACCCGCGAGAACTTTATCAGTCAAGTTTACTTAATACGCAAAGTAACTTAAAAAAAAAAAAAAAAATGAAGAAGCGGCAGGCAGTGGCTAAAAAGTTATGCGCGCATAATAAGCTCAAGTTGTTGCTGCTGGAATACCCTGTAAATTGTGCCAAGTCAAAGGGGGCTTGATAAATGCGATTGGTAGTCGACAAAGTTGTAAAACCAATCAAAAAGTTATGAAGTGAGTGCAGCTGTGGTTACTCTGTAAATTACTGAGCAACGGGCATGCTCAACGTGTGAGAAAGCTTGTGGCAGGCAAGAGGAAATTGCCTGAATAGATGTGTAGATCCATTAAAATGCTGAGCCTTATAATAAGTTGTAGACTTGGCTATCGATAACATTGGCATTGGAGTAATCGATAACAACTTTTTATTGATTCAAAATGTCTGCCATATAGTACAATTTGTACTGTCCACCTATATCGAATGTTTCTTTATCAAATGTAGACTCTTCTACATGCGAGGGCAGTTCAAAGAGTCTGGCCTGGCGTTGCTGCAGATCAAAAATCAACATCAAAGCTTATTAATAATTGTCTTTATTTTATAACAGAGATTTTCATGCTGTAGGGCATTTAATAGCACATCATAATTTTCCACTTCGACAGGCTTAATTCCTGCTTTCTTATTTTTGGTATTTTCTGCTGAAAACTTTCAGTTTCGAGCGCTAAAATTTTTTTGGCTTTTTATGTATTTTTCGTACATTTTTTTGGCTTAAAACTACGTTTTAATATCCAGCAATGTCCTGGCTAAGTCCAAGATGCTTACCAACCGCGCTTACTCTGTGTATCCCTCTCTCTCTCTCACTATCGCTGTCTCTCTGTGTCTCTCTCTATCTTGCTCTCTCTATCTCAGTCTCAGGCAGCAATGTGATTGAAAAACTTTTGTGGCTGCAACATTTTCGCGCCATTTTGCTTGCGCATCTTTTGATCTCTGAACTTTTTGGCAACCTTTTTTACAGTTTTCCCGCATTTACTCATATTTTTCCCCCTTTTCTATATCCAATTTGTGTTTGTTTGCACTTTGTCTAGCCAGGGAGAGAGTGAGACGCCTTGCAAGTGTCTTTGGCAACTGTTTGCCTTAACGCTTATCTAATATTTGTAGAGCATATTTTTCAATTTCTCGCCAGCACAGCGCCACAGATCATTTACACTAGCAGAGGGGAATTGGAAGTTGAAGTCGAGTATAAATCTATGCAGGTGTAAACAAAAAAAAGTACAGGCATTGCAGAGCCAGCCAGTTGACAACACAAATCAACACACACTCTAAAGATTTGCAGGGATTTACATATGTCTGCAGATTTGTTTAGCTAAAAACGTAGTGAAAAACAACTTGAAGAGATGAACTTGATATTATCTGGGTTTTAGGGTCTAGGAACTTGTCAACGCAACTATCAGATATTAGATAAAGTTTAATTGAGCATAGTTATACTTGTTCATGAAGCGCAAAGCGAGTATATAGGTTTTCTGCAATAATCGTCTTACGTACCTTTTCTCTGTTGCTCTGCCTGGCAATTCAAGCTAGAAAAGTCTCTTAAACATAACTAGTTAGATTCAGTTACGTCATATATATATATATATATATACTTAAATATAATTAATTTCTCTTCTTCTCAGCTTACGGAGATGTCATTCAAGCACTTCTTTTGCTTCACTGCTAATATTAAAGCAATTAGCAGTTGCTTCTGAACCGCATTCACACGCTTTACTGGCACTTGCCCTCCTGCTCGCACTCGCTCCCTCTCACATTTTCCCTTTTTAGCACTTGTTCAATGGCCATCAAGTTTTCATTAGCCATTTTATAGTGTTGGCCAAACGAAAATGAGAAGGAATACAAAAAAAAAAAAAGCCAAAAACGAAAAAAAAAGCGAAACGAACGAACTAAACGAGCAAACACAAAGAGATAAAAACTTGAACTACTTTGTCGTCACTTGGCTTGGCCATTACGCGGAAATAATAGGAGGGTCGATTTGTAGGTGGCTTACCACCCCCTCCAACACCCACCCACCCACTCGCTCGCTCGCTCGCTCTCTCCCGCACTCTCCCTTTCGCTGTGGCTCTTATCTTCGCTCATAATGACCTCATTTGTATTAGCATTGGTTCGCAATTGAAACACTTGACGTTGCCATTTTTACACTTTCTGTCTTTCTGGGTCGCCGGACACGCCCACGGACGGCAGTTGCAGCAGCTGACAATAGCCAGTGTCAAGTGCAGATATTTTGTGTGTCAATTATACTTTGGACACATTACAAATTGACCTTGAAGCGGCTGCATTGAAGGTCGTTTACCAAACACTAGCCAAAGTCAATTTTCCAAACGACAATTAACTTGTTCGACTCCGAAATCATTGAGCCAAGCAAAGTTTTTTCTTTTATTATAGAGCCTTACAAATTGCCTGTCAGCTGGGCTAGAAAAGAAGGTGATGCTTATCTTGTGCAAGTTGTGCATGAGTTTGCGAATACCCTGTAAAAGCAAAGCTTAATTAATATTAAAAAAAAACGTTTGTTCAAGTAGTTTATAAAGCTAAAGAACTTTAAGTTGAGAAATCCTGTGCGCAAGTGAAATTTCATCAGTGAATCTTCAATTCCAATCAAATCACATATGACATTTCAGAACACGTAAAGTTCTTCAAAGAAAAACTGAGGGAGAGAGCGTGAGCGAGATGGGGGGGGAGGAGTAAAAGCAAGAGCAATTACGCTTGTTGCAAAAAGCCATTCACAGTCAAATGGACGCCGACTATAAACCCTATATGCCCTCCGTCTGCCCAATACCCTCTCAAATCAAGAGCAACAGCAGCAGCAGCCTCCCGTGGCCCATTACTGGGCCAGGCCCAGGAGACAAGCTCATGAAATTTTCAAGTTAAATTACATAAAAAGAAAATAAAGCAATTGCCTGGGGGCAGTGCTAGACTAAGACATACCCTATACCTTGGGTAAAGAAAGCGATAGAGCAATTGCGAATAGCATTACATATTACTATGATGATATAAGATTCTTGAAGCATTCTGAGTGCCTGTAGCAAAAGAAGCTGCGAGATCTATCGAGCCAATCTCGCTGACTTTTGCAGGGTATGCAAAACTGTCAATGGCAAATGTCGCTGTAAGGCGCCATCACAGCCAGCGTGTGTGTGTGAGTGTGTGTGTGTGTAGTTGTGCATGTGGCATATTTGTAAATTCAAAGGGCATGCGGCAGACAGACAAATGGCTGAAAAACGCGACGTGGGCGACGATGACGACAACGACGAAGGATGACGATGGCGACGAGGACGAGGGCGACCACTTGAGCCGGCTGCGTTCCAGATTTCTCGCCACATGAGCATGTGGCATAGGAGGGTGACAGAGATGGGGGGTGGGCCACGTGTGAGGCGTTCCATGTGGCATTGCCGTGAAGCATGCAACATGTTTGAATACAAAAAGCGAAATGTGCGACTTTCATGTCTAACGAGTGCAAATAAAACTTGAACAATTTTTGAGCAGATTGCGCTGCACATGTGACTGGCAAATAAACAACGACAGCTGACTGTCTGCATCTCTATAAATGTATGTGTGTATGTGTGTCTGTGTGTGTGGCACGCATGCATGCATGCCTAAAAGTATGCCATCAAATATGCCAAACATGTTTGTAGCAATATACTTGACGACGCCACAAATGTTTATTGCGAATATTAAGAGGAAGAATAGAAAGAGAGAGAGAGAGATGGTAAGAGATGCAGGGAGAGAAAACAAGGGAGAGAGAGAGAGAGAGAGAGAGAGAGAGAGAGAGAGAGAGAGAGAGAGAAGTGAGATTAGAAGAAGAGAGAAAGATGACGAAAGAAAGATTCAGAAAGAGATAGTGAAATTTACATATAGAGAGAGGGATAGAGAGAGAAAGGGATAGACAGAGAGACAGAGGCTGAAAGACACAAAGGATAGAGATAAAATGTGAAAAAGATAGATAGAGAGAATACAAATTGTATCGACTGAAATTGTAGGAGTTGGAAAGAAAGGAGTTGGAAAGATATGAAGAAAAAAGAGAGAGGCAAAGAGAAAAGATCGATCGCCAAAAAAAAAAAGAGAGAGAGAGAAAGGAAGAGAGATTGTGATGAAGAGAGAGAGAGATAGAGAGAGAAAGGAAGAGAACGATTGAGATGTATAGAGAGAAAAGAGAGAGACACAAGCAGACAGAAGAGAACACACAGGGAGAGAGAGAGACAAGCGGATAGAAGAGAAGACAGAGAGAGAGAGAGAGAGAGAGACAAGCTGATAGAAGTGAAGACAGAGAGTAAGAGAGACACAAGCAGAGAGAGGGAGAGAAAGAGAGAAACAGAGACTAGGCAAAGAAGACAAGACAGAGAGAGAGACAGATAGAGAGAGAGAGAGAGAGAGAGGAGAGAGAGAGAGAGAGAGAGATAGAGAGAGAAACAGAAACCTTCACCTAAATCAGTCATTAAAATAAAATGGAAACTTTTGGTGTAAATAGTTTACCCTTGTGACAATCTGGCAACGCCATTTGATCTAGCAGGACGCACTCATGCGACCATGCGATTCACACCCGCAAGTGCTTCAGACTGGGCCTACAAATTTCAACAGCCTCTCACACACATGCAGCCACTTGAGCACGTCTTGGCCCCCACCCCCAAAAAAAAACATCAAATAGTTCGCATTGGGCTTGGGGTGGTGCGAGTGGTGCAGAGGCTGAGTTCGGTGGTGCATGCCAGGCACAATGTGGCTGCGCTTTCTTCTTCTTCTTTCACTTCCGTTTTTCTTTTTTTTTTTGGTTAACATTTTTCTGCCATAATTCAAAACTAACTTTTTTTTTCTTCCTCTCGGCAGCCTGACAGAGTAGGCGTGGCAGTTAGTTGTGGGCGGTGCGCGGTGGGGTGGGTTGAATAACATAAATCAACATTTTTCGTTGGCAAACTTTTCGGCGCAAACAAAAATATTAATTTGAACTTTTTCACGAATAGAAAAATTATGGGCAAAAAGAATTTAGTTTAAATTTCACTTAAAGCTTGAAGACATCAAGTGGATGGGGGCGTGGGTGGTGGCGTGGTTGGTTGAGCATAATTGGACCCCATATGAAATATATATATTTAATTTTAATATTTTCCCCTTTTTCATATCATTTTTAATGCGCAATTGTTAATTGTTTTTCAACAATCATTTTTGTGCCTGGGCGCATTTAATGGCAACAAAAAAAAGGACGTCAAGGAAGTGCCATATGGTGCCCATGTCTCTCTCTCTCTCACTCGCTCTCTCTCGCTCGTCTCTCTCTTTGTTCAGTGTCAGGCATATCGCCTGCGTCTGCATGCGATAATTCTTAACCGCTTGTTTATTTATGCGGCGCCGGAAAGCCGCCCACAATGCACCCACACACACACACACACACACACATGGACACACACACACTTTATCTTTGGGGCGCCTCTTTATTTATGCTGCATGCATTTACAAAAAAATAAAATGAAATAAATAAAATAAAATAAATATAAATTAAGCATACGCCCGGTGCAACAGCCGTCGTCGAGTGCTTTCTAGCATCGCGACTTTTGCCACTCCAACACAGTCGAGCATATTAGCTAAGTGCCAGAGCTGAAGTGACCTACACTACACACACTACACTGCACTACACAGCACAGTCATCCACTTGGGCCAAGCATCGTTAAGCGCGTTAACCATTTCGTTTAGCCGAAACACTCAGTGTGAGACGAATCTTTGAAATTAGTTGAGAATTAGCTGATTGCCAAAGGAGAAGGCAGACAATGGAAGAAGAGAGAAAGACAAAAGAAGAGAGACACAGACTATAGCAAGAGAGAGAGTGAGAGAGGGAGGGCAAATCAATTGAGATTTTTCTCTGTTAGGATTGCTCCTAGATACATACATCTATATATATATATATTACATCTACTAAACCTTTTCTTCTTCTTTTTGCTACTTTACTCTGCTTTCACGCATTCTATTCTAACTTGTTTCATATTTCTCTTCAGCTATCTATTGCTCTCTCTCTCTCAACTTGAGTGCAGGCAACTCTCTGCCTCCCTCTCACTCTTCCTCTCTCTCTCTCTCTCGTTTCTTTCTTTGCCGCTCTTAATTTCCTTTCGCTTCTGCTGTCAACCTCAAGAATTTCTCAAAGAGTCAAATGAATTCAATCTCTCTCAATTCTTCCATCTCAACTTGATTACAGAGTATTCAAGTGCTTTGCTTATTATTCTTCCTCTTCTTTGCCTTCACATTGTTGTTGCCATTGCAGTGCTACCATTTTGCAGCGCTGCAGCACATTAATTGGAATGGAAAGTAGATGCAGCGTTGCATATAAATTTCTCATATTTAATTTTGCGAGCCACTTGACGCTGCTTTTTGGCATTCAGCGCTCAGTTTAATGCCAAGACCACAATTTATTCGTGCTGCCCCAAACAAGCCATAAAAAAGAGCAGAGGAAAAACAAAAGCAAACAAATAATAATACAAAAATTAAAAACCAACGGCAAAAGAACATATTAAAACTATACAAAAAAAAAAAGAGAAATAAATATCAGTGCAACAAGAATAAAGAAGAAGAGCGCACAATTGTGACTGATTGAATACCCTGGAAAATCAATTAGCTATGGAAAGTGCAGAGATATCAAGAAGAGAAGAGAGAGAGAGACAACTAAAGATAATATAGACTGAACACATAGAGCAATAGGTCAAGAAATTGCTATGGAACAGATATGAAGTTGCTATGCCAGATGTAATAGTCGAGCATTCGCAATGGCTACAAGTGTAAAGCTCAATTTGCAATGATTTATTTTGCTAATACTCTAAAGTCTTCGCCTAAGCCCGAAGTTCACTTTAAGTTTTCTGTCCACAGACTTTTTCTGCTCAAATGGCACATCTCTTGGGCTATTTCAACAGCTATATGTTATCGATAACTTAAACAGCTGCCGCAACACAGTTATCGGTTAGAGTATCACTCTTGTTGAGTCCAAGTGAAGTTGACTTTATGCCGTTTGTCATTCAGATTTCGGCGACTGTGATGAATAACAACAAGTTTGTTTCGTATGCAAAGGGTATTCCAAAAAAAAAAAAAAAAAAAGAAACAAGAAGCAGAAACAACAGTCAAATGAGTGTAAGCATACATGTGTGTGTGTGTGTGTGTGTGTGTGAATGTTGTGCACTCATTTACATTAAATGAATAATGCACTCGAGTGTGCACTGAGAATCTGTTCCGTGTTTTTCTTTTTGTTAGCTGTCTCTCTCTCTCTCTCTCTCTCCCTCTCTCTCTCTTGGTTGGTGGGGAGGGGGTTGGCTTAGCTATAAAGTTGTAAGATAAATGCTTGCTGGGCGCCAGGCAAGCGTGTGCCACACAATTGTGCCCCATCAACTGCGCTGCGCTGCGCTTAGCCGCCAGATGGGCAAAGCGCTCCCCCACTCCTCCTGCTCCTCCTGCTCCTCCTGCTCACAGAGATCTGGCTGCGCGCCTCTCTACCACCCGCCCTCGCTTCGCACCCTTTGTTGCCACTGACCATTGCACATAAATTTCACTCTTAAGTGCCGCACATTAACCGCAGGCTGTACCTCAAAGAACCAAAACCCCTCCACAGCTACGGCTCTGGCACGGGCAACAGGGGCAGCTTCTTGGCTAGCGCTTAATAAGATGACTTTGGTCTCGGCCAGGCGGGCGTTGCTCCAATAAAGTGTCAAACAAATAGCCAAGGCATTTAATTGTAATGCTCATGAAAATGAAAATGACAACAACAACAACAAGCAGCAGCAACAATAAGCAGCAGCAGCAGCAGCAGCTGCAAAAAGTTGTCGCTTTAAAGTTTTGTGAACTTCAACTTCAACTTGAACTTTTGCTGTGATCCCAAGCACGAAGCGTTTAATTGACCGCAATTAGCGCAAAGCCAAAGAACAATATGCAACTTTTTCAGCTTCTTGCATTTTTTTTTTTGTTGTTGTTAGCTGTTGCAAACAGTTGTTGCATGTCACACAGAGGAAAATGCAAAAAGTGAAATGCTCGACTATGGCTAGATTGTGGCGTGACTTAGAATTGCAGCAAAAAGTCTAACTCGAGTCGAGAGAATTGCACAAGTGTTTAGAGGTAGAGTTGTGCAAAAAGCGAAGCAGGAATTCCTAGCAATGTCCCAGGAGTATCAGCATATAGACATATATCAAATTGTGCAGAAGCAGGAATTGCTGGGAATGTCGCAGGAGTGTCAGCATATACATATTTATATATGTATTTCAAATTGTGCAAGGAATTCAAATGTGTTATCGATTTTAATCGATTTCCTGATCAAATTATCGATTAATTAAAGCAAACTCAAGATTTTGCAAATACGCAGATGGATAGATAGATAGAGAGAGAGAGGGAGAGGGAGAGAGACGAACGGGTAGAGCGATAGATGGATAGCTAGAACGAATAGATAGAGAGACAGAGCATAGGTATAGCTAGGAGTGAGGGAGCCAGAAGAATATAGTATATAGTTATATCATATACCCAATATACCCAACTCACTGAATGCAGCAAATTGAAATTCATAAATATTACAAAAATATAAAACCTTTCAAGCTTTGATTAATTATGTTCATTGCTAAAATTGTTATTTTACTCCCGCTCTCTATCAAAATACACAAATTTTTGCAATAAATTTGCATAAAATATCAAAAAATAAACAAACGAGAATAACAACAACAACAAAAAAGGGGAGGAGGAAGAAAATGAGAGAGCATTACATTTAATTCGAGTAGCGCTGCGTACTTTAATTAATAATTTACCTCTGCGCGCTGTAATTGTCTGTTTTGCGAATGGGGCCACGCCCACTGCACTGACCCCCCCCCCCCCCTCCCACGCGCACACAGTGGCAATTAAAATTAATTTAAATTTGAATTACTCTCACAGAGAGACGCACACGTGCGTGTGTGTGTGTGTGAAAAGAGAAATGAATTAAAAAAGCTTATTAAATATTTAAAAGTTAAATATTTTTAATGCAAGCTTGAAACAAAGAGCTTTTAGACATATGCAAATTACTCTTTTTTTTTTATTTTTTTTTTGCAAGTCTATTCTCTCGTTGACAACGAGTCTGTGATATGTGGCATGAATGACAGCTTGGCGTTAGCAATCAATTGTCATTAAAATATAACAGCCAGCAAGGCCCTTTCCATTCGCTGATAAATAAGATGAATCCTGCTTAATATCTTTAGTGGCTCAGCCCATCCGTCTATCTGTCATGCTTTCATCTTACCTTGAGGGAGTCTCTTTCTCTTATCTACCTTCTATCCATTGCTGTGTTTTACATCTTGAAAAATATAAGAACAAGAGCCGGAATCTAGAGTCTAGAAAGATCGAGTCTCATGAGTATCTCTTTCTGTTCAGATAGCTTTGCGATAGTGATCGAAATTCAGTGACATTCGATCTATAGATCTTAATCTGAATCTTATGCTCGATATTCTCATCCTTATCCATCCAGACTCATCTTAGTGTGCCAACTCGAATTCCTAGACATCTGAAGATTTTTGCACAAACTAATTCGACTTTCTTCTCTATATTCTTATTCACAGAGCTATGCAGCGCTCAGCAGGAGCCGCGACTGCAAATCTATCCAACACAGGAGGTGCAACGTAAACCCGTTGGCAAGCCACTAATATTGACCTGTCGCCCGAACGTGCCGGATCAGGCCTTGGTTACCGATCTGCAATGGAAGGACAATATGAACAATACGATTTTGCCCAAGCCGTAAGTTTCAGAGACTTCATCTCTCCCTCCCTCTCTCTCTCTCTCTCTCGCTCTCTCTCCATGTATATACATTGTATTTGTATTTGTGTGCGTGTATATATATATAAATGACACAGTCACCTATTTGTTCTTCCTGTAGGAGCAATTATGATCCACTCTATGATTCCAAGGGCAATAAAAAGAATGTGTAAGTGCCGACAGCAACAGCTAAAGCAAAAGCAAAAGCAAGCGCAATAGCAAAAGTTCGAATAACAGCAACAATTACTCGCATATTCTTAATGAGCAACAAAACGTATAAAATTCCCAATTTGTTGATATAACGAGCACGTGCCCGCTCCTCTTCCCCCCTCTCTCTCTCTGTCTCGCTCTGTTGTTTTGTTTGACGGCATGTTTTGTTTCCAAAGTATTTGCAAATGTTTATTTTGTTGTTAACTATATATTTGTGTTCTATATATTTGGCCCTACGCCTAGGCCCTAACGTAGCATTCACAAACCAAAAACCAAAATCCATTTCATATGATATCATGCAATGTGAACTAATAGCTGCTATCATGTCACATTTAAACCTAGTCGTTGTCTACTAACCAACAAAAAAGCAACTCCATCAAAATGCATATGCTTAGTACGAGTTCGAGTAGCTGAATTGAAAGCTCTGTCATTATCTGAATGTTAGTAATACGCATGAAAATGAAACGAACGCCGCGTGACAATGATTATTTACTTAACTCGAATGTAAGGTGGAGCGCAGTCAACTTAATGTGCTTCAGCTGCAGCCAACTTAACCCACTTGAGATTTTGTCAAGCGCAGCCAACTTAATGTGCGATAAAAAAACATGCGGAAATGCAGCGAACGCAGCTGGTGCTCAGGTGCTGCAAGCACCGTTAAGCGGCGAACGTAACAAGCTCAACGGAAATAAACCAAATGTGCTCATGGCCCCCACAAAGCCAACTGCTATGCAGAACAGGAAATAGTCAAGCGCAGCCAACTTAAGGCAGCAGCAAAAGGAGCTTGACAAGCGCTCAAGTGCGGCCAACTTCACATCGCTCTTGTTACAGCGCAGCCAACTTAACTCGGTCGGGTCGGGTCGAGTCTTTGTGTGCGCTGCCCGATCGCTGGCGCTTAAAGTTGCCCAAGCAATTTCAACTGCAATCGCTGCAAAAAAATAATAAAATACTATTTGAATGGCTGAAATGTACGCCCCAAAATTGCTGAAATTAAATTTTAGACAATTTTTGCGGGCCGCTGCCAGAACTTGGCCGGGCACAAAACGAAAAACGTATTAATTAATTTGCCTAGGGGCAGCTGTGCGAGCAGCAACAGGGCCAGGGGCCAGGGGCCAGGGGCCAGGTAGGAGCTATAAAAAAACGCTGCCTGAATGCGTGCCTGAAGGCATTTGAAAGGCTGCTCTGAGTGAATCGGCTCATAGATTCAACTATCTCTCTGTCTCTCTCACTCACTCTCACTCTCACTCTCGCTGCCTTTCACTTCTGCCTGGCAATTAAACTGAATTTTCACATGTAACTGAAATCTGCAAGTTTCAATTAAATTTCCATGTTGGCCAGTCAAGAGACTGAAATAAATATGAATATTAAATGGATATTACGAGTCTTACGGCTCAAATTGTGTCTTGACCTATATCAGAGACATTCGAGTTTTGCTTTTAAGAATTCTCTTTAATATCGTATTTACTTTGCTTAAGCCTTTTGAATAATTTCCAGTCTAAATATGAGCTAAAATTGTAATTAATTTAGATTAAGTAGATTTCTAAACATGAACTAAAAGTTTAGTTCATTTACTTAGGAGGAGATCGAAGGCTCGAAGCATCGATGCTCAAACATGGGCTAAAAGTTGACTTTATTGTTAAAAAAATGACCAGATTTTGTTAAAGCGAAACCCAATATGCCCCATACCTAGACCAAAACCACATTTCGCTCAACATAGGAAACTGTTGAAGCTGAGCCGCATACGAAGGGAAACAAGTGGCGACCTGTGTTCGACCGAGAAATAAACATATATATATAATCGACACACACACACACACAGACACCGACGTGAACAAACACATTTAGGGAATTGTTATTGAGCTTGGCCACTTTTCAATTTTTGTGCCGTTGAATTGGCGCATTCTAGGCGCACGCACTGCGCCGCTTGGCTGCTGGGCCTGGGCCGAAAATCTGTAATGAAACAAACCGAAACCGAAAACTCTGGCAACGCTGGCCGTTAAATAAAGTACGCCTTGTGCCACCCACACACACACACACAGTTCAGTCAGAGCTGCGCTTTGTGTTCACTGTGGCGGGAGTTAGGTGGTATGGGAGGTGGGCGTGGCACATGTCACGCCCACACAATACGCAATTGCTGTGGATGCAGCTCGGCGCTGATTCCAAATGAAGTTTTCGACAGGCAACGCGCTGCATACTTGCAGGCGTAAAATGTAATTAAGCTACCAAAACTGGACACAAGCCACCCGCCAAAGATAAAAGAAGGGCGGGGGAGGGGGGATGGAGCAAAAACCAAACCACGTCCCCCCCCCCATGCGCCTTTATGCCCATTGGCCCACTGGCGCATTCCGTCTGCGCTTGCCAAGTTCGAGTTAGTTGTTTTGCAGCCCTGACCATGGCTGTTGGCCCCGTTTGACGGACATTTGTCGGACGTTAGGCTGCAGCTACAGTTAATTAAAGCGATTAAGTTGCCCATCGAGCTTTTTGGCTGGCAACAGGCGCGTCTCGTGGCTTTTTGATTTTTGAGCCTCATTTCTGCTACATTTTGGGAATCTCTAGTGTCAGACATTGTGCGTGGCATTTGAATAGTGAGTGAGTGAGTGAGTGTAGCGCATAGTCCATAAGCTAGTCAATCTATCGAGCTGACTAGACGACAGACTTATCATTGTCATCTGCAGTTCAAAGTTCAAGCTCAACTAAATCGTTTACTAGAGAGTGCTATGGATCTAGCTAGTTGTACCTCTTGTACCTCTTTATCTATCTCTATCTTGAGGCAGATCTGGTTCCATCTTTATACTGTGCATATTTCATATGCAATTGCAACGCAATTCCATGAAAACTTCTCTCGACAAATTTCATTGCTCAACTCTTTTATACAGTCATTCTCGCCTCCTCCCTCTCTCTCTCTCTCTCTCTCTCTCTCTCTCTCTCTGTCTCTGTCCTTTTGCCGAGTCAATCGCTTTGGTATGGCTTAATTGTGCCTTATTTGCCATATCTTTTGTTCGCTGAAGCGTTTGTCCTTTGACCAAACTGCAGCGCTTGACTTGCAGCAAGACTTAAAGCTTCCCTGGCACATGCCCACTCCAAAGTAGGAACAACAAATGAAGCGGGTTGAAAGGCAAGCCAGAACAATAACATCTTTATTCGCGTCTTAGCCAAAAGAAATGCAATAAAAAATGTCGTAGCCTGCCGCAAGGCGCCAACATGGCGACAGCAACTACCCCTAACAAACTTCTCTCCCTCTCCCTCTCGCTCTCTCGCTCGCCCTCGATTCCCCTAGAGACAATCAAAAATTTGATTTTTACGTATGCGTAACTGTTTTTCGCTCTTGTTTGTTTGCCTTGACTTCGGTTGCCTCAATCGCCCCTTGGCTGCCTAACTCCTACTCTGCCGCACCCCCCTCCCCTGCGCCCCGTTTGTCCACCCTTTGCTCCAGTTTTCTCTCTGTGTGCGCGTCGTTTGGCGCAATATTAAAAATCCAACGCAAATATGCAGCAAAATTTATCCCGCAATGTCTTCCGCTGTGCGTTGCGGTTGCCATTTTTTTCCCAATTTTCTTTCGATTTGTCTTTGCTTTCCCGAAGAAAATAAAACAAACGAAAAAGTCAAAAATAAAAAAAATAAAAAAATATATGTATTTTTTTGCATTGTCGCTGAAGACTTTTTGTTAGCATAATTTTCAGCACTGCAAACATGTTTTCTCTGTGTGCGTGTGTTGAGAGACTGTGTATGTGTGTATTTGTGTTTTCGTGTATCTGTGTGTGTGTGTGTGTGTGTGTGTGTGTGTGTGTGTGATTTTGACAGGCAAACATATAACGCGTCGTTCTTTGCATTTTTTGGCAACAATTGCGAATTGCAAATCGAACACAGCCTGTGCTCAATCTCACGAATCCCATAACACGCACACACACACACACACAGATACACACACACACACACACATACACTAACACAGAGACACGCTGTCAAAGGCAAATACAATAGTTGAAGTTAAGCTGCAGTCAAGTTGAAGTAAAAAGTTGAATATCGCTTTTATTTAACTTGCTTTAAATTCGATTTGAGTCAAAGATTTTTTTTCTTAGGCATTCGTGCTTCTAGGCAGAGCCATTCGACTTGCATACAATGGCGTTTAAAGTGAAAGTTTCCCTTGCAATTTGCTACTAGAGTGAAGAGCAGCTAGTTTTCACCAGCTACTCGTTAGTGTGAACTTCTCTTTGATAGCTTAATAACTACAGCTAACTATATACACAGTCTCTACTCAAGTACTTGAAGTCAACTTACTACTCGTTACATTATTCGCCTTAATTCTTTCTGTAAAGCAAATGCTTTGGAAATTTATTGCTGTGTACTCTGAATGTAAAAAGATGAATCTAAAGCATTGTCATCCCATGCTACTTGCTACTCGTTACTCGCCACTCGTTAGTCTTTATTAAATTTTTGTTGTAGTAAATAACAATTATGTATTATGTAGCAAATATGTTTATGTAGTACGTACTCGGTATTAATTTTATATAGCCCTAGTTTCTATTCGCTACTTATCACTCGTCGCCTATCATATCTCTTTGGCTGATAAAAGCCCCAACTTATATATAGACAAAACATGTTGAAGCATAGAAAAACTTGCTACTCGGTGGAGTCTAGGTACCGTTACACTCTACTCGTTACTAGCAGCTCACGATTCGCTACTCGCTGCTTTCGACTAGTTGTTCTTTATGCCCCTATGGCCTCTGTCAATAATATACTTAAGTAGAGAATGTAAGTAAGGGACAGCTACTCATTAGTTTGTACCCACTACTCGCTACTCGCTACTCACTATTCGTTTCTCGCTGCTTTGAGCTATTTAGTCTTTATGCATTTCTGGTTCAGTTTGGGAAAACTTTTGCCATAGCCAAAAATTGTTCATCTACGTTTGGCTCGAAAGTTGTTCAGTCTGTTTTATGTTTCAGATGGAGTTTTTTTGTGTTTGGGAAGGGAGACGAGTGGGCAGGGCTTACTGGCTAGGCTTACAAAGTGAAGCCATAATAATAACCGCTATGCATATTTAGTTTTGCGCAACAAAAGTTTTTTAATTAATTAGTACGTGCCTTGTACAGCCCGCCTCCTGCCACTCCTCCTGCTGCTCGACATTCGGCACTTGGTATCAGGCAATGGTTATGTATGAGTATTTTCCTAGTTTTCTTTTTTCTTTTTTTTTGTAATTTTTATCCAAAGAGAATTGAGGCGGAGGTGAGGAGGCAGAGTAGTAGGAAAAGGAGTTGCTGTGGAAAACATAGCGAATGGCGCAGGAGATGGCGAAAAGTTTTTAATGCGCAACGCCTGCGCGTATGGCAAATTATTTTGTCGCACATGCACATTTGGCCAGGGCTGCCAGGGTAATTGCAAAATTTGTGCAAATTATTTCATACGAAATGCGCAAAGTTCTCGAATTTCGACATCGAACTAACAAATGAATGCAAATAGTTTATGCTCTTAACTGCAATCGACTTTTCGAGTGCGAAATTGTCATTAACTGCAAAAATTCATGGCTCGACCTAGCAACCATGCAAACAAAGCTGACTGCTTAAAGCTTAGATGGCAAATATTGAAGGTATAGAAAGAACTTGAAAAATAGGGTGACCAAATTAGAGTCATATCAAATGAAAATGCAATAAAACCAAAACTGTCTGAGATATGAAGCTGTTTGTGGTGCTATGCCATTTCAGAAAAAAAAAGTATCTATTGCTGTCTGAACTTCAGGTCTAAACTTCAACTTGCCATTCAGTGTAATCCAGCTGAAATTTTCTGTGACTTCAAGGCGAGGCTCAGATTCAATGTTTTGAATTCTTTCCACAATTTCTACAGCATTGTAGACATTTCCTACTCAAATGGCAAAAATCGATAAATTGCTTTGTTATCGATAACTATAACAGCTGCAGCAGCACAGTTATCGATAAAGGCAACACTTCTGTTGTTGTTTAACTGAGTTTTAAATCGAATTTCATTTTGAAGACTTTTAGAAAATGTGCAAATATGCTTAAAGCCCGCAACTACATAAAAAAAGCTGCAACTTTTTAGAGAACTTGTGCAAATATTAAGATTCCGACCCGAAAAAAAAGATACTTTTGATGCTGCCTTCAGGGCAGGCAAAAAAAAAATTAAACTGTTGCTTAAGCCAGAATGGAAAAAAGAAGGTATAAAGGATATATATGATGCCACGCCCCGAAACGCAATTTTCTTTTAATTTTCTGTAATTGTTATGACCAAAAGGAAAAGCAAAGTGAGCAATGGAATGCGTGGCATGCAAATGAGAAAAGATGCAAAGGATGAAAACCCAACAGCAACAGCAGCAACAGCAGCAGAAGCAACAAAACGCAATCTACTAACAACGACAATGCTCATAACAATTATTATAATCATAAGCATCAACATTATATACAACAACAACAACAACAACAACTTTCATATTATGCTCTACTAATAATACGAAACAATTTCTTTTATCTCCCTCTCTCTCTCTCTCTTTGCTCGCTCCCTCCCACAGCACGGGTCGCAACCATCCGCCGATGTACACGGAGACGCTGCCCGGCGAAAGTTTGGGCCTGATGATTACCGCGCTCACCAGCGAAATGGGCGGCAAATATTATTGCACGGCTTCATATGCTAATACCGAAATACTCCAAACAAGCGTCACGATTAAAACTTACGGTAAGCAGAGCAATACTTTTATCACCTGGCCACATGGCCAACCACCTCTTGTATGTTAATAGCGCCATCAGCCTAATTGTTCCATGCATGTATTTGAGTTCCAATTGAACCAATCAAGTCAGATAGGAAGTAGGCCAGACATTAGAGAAGACCCTCAAACAGACTCTCTTTATCTGTCTCTCTTTATCTCTCTTTCTATCTCTCCCCCTCTCTTGCTCTATTTCTTTCTCTATCTCTCTCCAAAGATATTTTTTCTGTCTTTGAACACCTTTCTTCCTTCAATAGTAATAAGGATCTATGTCTCCCTCTCTCTCTCTCTCTGTCTCTCAACCCTCGACTCCTTCCTTCCTTTCTAGCTCACTTTCACTCTCCCTTTTCCCACGTCCAAATCCTCATCTGACTTTCGTATAAATATCACTTCCCCTCCCTCTCTTTTTTCCTGTCCTCTTTCAGTCTTTCTTTTTCTAGCAATATCAATCGCCTCTTACCCGAATATGTATCTCAACTGTCCTCTCTTCCAATAGTATACTCATTCTCCATCTCTATTTGCACATTTCCATTTCTCTCGCTCAGATTGAAACTCCAAGAGTTTCTAGCTCATTGCATACATGCCACTCCTCTACAATAATCAAAATATTTCTGTTTGTGAACTGAGAAAGAAGAAGGAGAAGAGGCTGAATCAAACACACATTTAGCCAACCATGTCAGAAAAAGAAACGAACATTCTGAACATTTCCCAAATGACATAAATGACAACAGACAATGGAGCAAAGCCCTTTGATCAAATCAAGTATTTGCTAGTAAATATTAGAATTTAATATACATACAAAAAATAGTCAAAGCAAACAGCTTTCTGTCATCTGCGATGCTCAAGTACAGTTGTGCACAGCGATGCTCTGGCTAAGTATAAGAAGAAGAAGAAGAAAGAAAACACGTTGATTTTAGTTTGATTTCGTTTTTATTGATGCATTGTGAGCGAACACAAAAGAGCTACAACAACTCAAATGGATGGGAGTCCAAACAAAGACGTTACCAATAAACAGCAACAACAGCAACAATGCTCAAGCACAACAAGTGCCACACACACACACTCACACACACACTCACACACACACTCACACACACACACACACACACACACACACACAGTTTGCTGGCTCGTTAACTTTGCTGTGCGAAGCTTTAGAAAAGTGCGCATAAGTGGCATTGGCGTCGCTAGCAGCTCTTGGCTGAAAAACTTTGACGAAATTGATTTTTCTAAGCAATTTAAAGTGCACACGAACCAGTTCAACTTATCCCCCCACAACTAAACGTAAGCCTGCACCCCTATAGGTACCCGCCCCTCGCTTCCTCGCTCCCTCGCTACCAACGCTAGCTCTGGCTCAATCCCCCAGCCACAACTTTTAACGCTTCGACAGGAACCGACATCGATTGTTCAAACAAAACGCCAACAGCTCTCCTCCGTCTCTCTCTCTCTCTCTCTCTCTCTCTCTCTCTCTGCCTCTCTCGGTATGTCCCTCTCTTGAACATGTGAGGAATTTACTAGCTAGAGCTCCCAGTATCCTGAGCGTTACGTTTCGACCAGTAGCTAGTTCATTCGTACTATATGCAATGCGTTTGAAATGAAATCAAATATTTTGATACGCAAGAATTTGAGGCAGGCCAGCCATCCAGCCAGCCAGCCAGCCAGCCAGCCCAGTCAGCCCAGTCAGCCGAGTCAAGGCAAGGCCAAGCAAGGCAAGCGAAGCCAGTGTTGTTAAACGTTGTTTTCACACAAACAGAAAACGGCTACGATTTGACCCAACTGGATAGCCATGGCAGTGTTTTGTTTGTTTTGCCTGTTGTTTGTACATGATGCCCGGGTCGAAGCGCCGAGCATCGAGGTGGAGTCAAAACAAGAGAATACACAGTGTTGAACAACGCCAAACAGTTAAGGCTAAGTAAACGGCAACTAAGACGTCGAAAATTGTAATCCAATGCACCTTAAAGCTTTACAGCATTTAGCTTAAAGTGCAAAAGTGTTGAAAAACGTTAGTTAGCAATGCTAAACAGTGTTGCCAAATGCTTATGAGTTGTTGGCAGTGTTGGCTAATGGCCCTGAAATTGCCTTGGGCTGCAATTTAATTTGTTTAAGCTATCGAAATACTGAGCATGTTACGATTCGCCATTAAGATATATTCCTGTACAACTTGGACAGTGTTGTTAAATAAGCAATTATATGTGGAAAACTCAGCTCGATAACGAGCTGTGGCTGTCTGGCTTGTGTGTGTGTGTGTGTGTGTGTGTGTTGGGCTGTTGGGTGGGCATTGAGTAGGTTTTCTGCTGTCTTTGTATGTTGACAGCTCAAAAGTTGCATTTAGCTAAGCAAATATGCCAGAGCGGGAGTCGCTGAACGAGAGACGTAGAGAGAAAGAGAGAGAGAGAGAGGGAAGTGCAAATTGCGAATATGTGTTGAAGTTGCTGTAGTTCTATTCTACTTCTACTTCTTCTTCTTCTTGTCAAGTAGTTGCAACTAGCAGCTGTAGGTGCCATCCGACTATTTACACATATGGAGACTGCCTCTGCTTCTGCTGTTGCTTCTGCTGCTCCTGCTGTTGTTGTATTTGCTTGTGGCACTCATAGCTTAATATTTCAATATTTATGCTTTTAATAAATGCATATGCTGCAAGCAAACTTCCGTTGCAATGGCAACTTCCGATGTTGCCAAAAGTGTGCTCGCTCAACTTTCGCACTGGACCTGGACGCAGCACAAATCCAACCCAGCCCAACATCTGCATCTCTCTCTCTCTGTATCATTCTATCTGCCTCTCTTTTAAAGCTCTCAAATCGCAATTAAATGCTGTAAAATGTGACAAAAATCTGAGGTCTTTATGAAACCAGTTCGTAATGAAACCAATTTCAACCTGAACTCAATTCATAAATATTTGAAATTTTCTTTTCATTCAGTAAGAATTTAAGCCGATTTCCATTGGCCCGGTCGCAACTGTCAAGTTAACCAATTGAAAAACCATTAAAGCCGAGTGAAATATAAGCTTTTTATTACAATTTCAAAATGCAACAACCTTTGGGAACAAAGCAAGATCTCAGATTAAATATAAAGATTTTATAGCAAACTCAACTCAAATTTTTCATAGAAAATCAACAAAATTTGCATTTAAATAAATAAACTTGAATGATCTTTCAAAATATTAATATACTAAAACAATATAGATATATATATCTTATAAATCTTTAACTGTCGATTGATAAATGCTTAAAAAGAATTTTAAAAATATTTTAAATTAAATTTATTGAATTATTTTGCAAAGAAACTCTGAAAAATGAATTAAGTTTAGTTTGCGTAGCTGAGCTCTTTAACAAGCTTTTCGGCACCATTTCCATGGCCTCTGCTGCTGCTAAGTGCAACAAATAAGAAAAATGTATAAAAAACATATATAACTAGAGGTAGTTTAAGTAGCTGCGGAGGTGCAGCAGGGGAAGGCTGCAACGTCGTGTTGCTGATGGAGAGGAATGTTGCAGAAGTTTCGCTTTATTTCCTGAGCGGAAATTGTGCAGGTCACTTTGCGGCCACAGAGCAGAGCGCAACAAGAGCAGAAAGAGGATGATGTAGGGAGTGCAAACTGTAGCTGCCTGTGTATGGAGCTCAAATATTTACAGTTTATTTATAAATCAGTGTAATAACAAGCCATCTGTCTATCTAACTCAGCTGTCTGTTGACTGTCAAACAATGCACACAGCAAACATACACATACAGAGAGAGAGAGAGAGAGAAAGAGAGAGAGAGAGAGAGAGAGAGTGCAAGGAAGCAGCAAGTGCAGTGAGTGCAAAAGGTCTTTTTGGAAGCCAAATCCTGCTGTCCGGCCTTTTTTTTTTTATTTTATATTTTATAGCCAAAGCCAAACGGGAAGTTGTGTTAAAAAACATTTTTCCATTTCCCAATTTTATTGGCATGTCCTTTGTATGTGTGTGTGTGTGTGTGTGTGTGTGTGTGTAACACAAAAAATAAATAAAAGCTGCTGTCTGAAAATGTTCCTTAGCCGGACTCAGAGCTCAAGCCAAAGGCAAACAAACTGCAGCTGCTTTCGCCTTCGTGTTGTTGTCAGCATTGTCGCTGCGTGTGAGATTTTGTTGTGCAAACACTTTTCGCTGACGTCTGACAAACAATAGCAACAACAACAACGAAGCACAGAGCAAAGGAAAATAAGCAAAAAGATGAACTAGTTTACGATTTCATTATTAGTTTGAACAACGACAAGGACAGCGCCCCGACAGGCCAAAGGACACGAACCAAACACCGGCATCGACTCGCAACTTATTGAAAAACTTGCTCCACACAAACATATATCTATATAGATATATATATATGTAGGCTATATAAAAAATTGAAACTGCAGCAAGTTATTAAAAATCAGACAGCAGCAATTGGATTTCTGTTGGGGTCTCGGTAACCACAGACATTGTTGGGCTGGCCCCAAAAACTGGCTGCGCCTGCAGTAAACAGCTAAATAAAAACAATCAGCCAAACTGTGACAACAGTCAACGAGTTGGAAATTGATATAGCGAAGAAGACAGGGAGAGAGAGAGAGAGAGTGAGAGGAAGAGACAGAGAGAGAAACAAAAGCAAAGTAACAGAGGCAAGCATTGCTTTAAGCTGCGCCAAGTACGTGACTTGGAACAGAAATATTAAATACATTTAACTGAAATCTGTGAGGATTTGAGAGCAGGATTACTTCAGTTCTATGTGATTGATTAGACTCTAGTCGCTTGCTTTTCACTGCAGTTGCAGAGGCGATTATTCAGTTGGGTAAAATAGACTTTCACTTATTTAATCTAAAAAAAAGAACTTATTTAATTTCCTTCTGATTTGCAGTTTCTTGACTAATCTCGTTTTCTAACTAACTTACCTTCTCCTGTAGTCTCATTTCCTTATACACTGCTTCCCTTTCATTCATTATTGAACTGCTTAGGCCAGAATCATTGAATTGCACTGCTTGCAAGAGCTCGAATCAAGTACAGTTGAATTGAAGCTAACTTTGTTCGACTTATTTTAGTGAAAATTGAACTCATTGCCATAGATATTTAATACTTTAATATATCTCACACGCAGCTGAAAGCTTTTGCGCGAAAATATATCGATACTTGAAGCAAATATTTGAGGATCTCGCTTGAAGGTCTTCACATGACAACTTGAAAATCCTTTACTATTTGCTTCAAAAGCAATTTGTCAATATTTATGGCTGTTTAGGGCAATGCGATTTCTATGGCAAAAACTCGCATTGCTATCATTAAGCCAAATGAATCGCATGAAGTCACTGAACTGTGCCAATAAAACTGCACCTGAAGCCCTGCACGGCTCTTACTTCCTATTTCTCGTCTATTCGTTGGCGCTCAACGTGTCCCGCATGCAAGTGACCCAGCGCAGAGCTACTGTACGGATATTAAACATTTGCTTCTGTAAAAATATTTTACTTTGCGCCTTAACTTTGCTGCCTCAGCTTCGATTTGCTGCCTGGCTAGCTGACTCCCCTGGCTGAATGTCCGAACTCCGAGCTTCGAGCTTCGAGCTTCGAGCTGTGAGCTGTGTGCTGTGAGCTGCGCGCTGCTGTGTTTGTGCTCAAGTATTTGATTTAGGAATTTCAGTTAGCAATTTTTTTCCATTTATTTCGTTTTTTTTCCCCCCCCCCCGATTTCTGCTGTTGCTGCCACAGAGATTTATTGGCATGCCACGACGACAAGCGACGTCCTTCGACATCGTCGCATTCGTCCGGCTCGTTAGTGACCCTTCGAGCGCAAGAGCCGCTGAATTGCGGCAAAAACTTGTTGTTGGTCTGGGTCATGTTTTGGTTTAGTTGAATGCCAGGGCTAACAAATACGTGGACATATCAAAGATTTCAGCTTGGGTTTGGCTTTTTTGGGGTTTCTTTGGCTGTGCCTTCAACAGTTTGTTTGAAATTATATTACGTATACGCCACGCTAGGCACGCTTTTTTGACATGTCAACTTTTCATTGCAGTGGCCATTACCTGGACAAATGCGCCAGAGAACCAATTTCCAATACTTGGCTCCGACTATGTGGTGAAGTGTGAAGTGAAAGCCGATCCCAATCCAACCATTGACTGGCTGCGCAACGGCGATCCGGTAAGTATCTTAAACAACAGTTCGTCCTGTAGCTCAACTCATGGCTCCCACTCTCTCATCTCGCCCTCACAGATACGCACAGATGCTAAGCACGTGGTGCAGACACATGGTTTGTTGATACGCGATGTGGCCGAATCCGATGATGGCATCTACACTTGCCGTGCCGCAGTCATTGAGACAGGCGAACTGCTGGAACGTACCATACGCGTCGAGGTCTACATTGCCCCGGTGATAACCCATCTGCCACCCCAGCTAGAGGCTGTAGAGGGTAAGCCTTTCGCTGCCAATTGTACGGCCATTGGCAAGCCCGTGCCGGAAATAAGCTGGATCAAGCAGTCGGTGCAGTTGAATGTGGCCACGGCAGATCGCTTCAAGGTGAATGCTCAGACGGGTCTGATGACCATCAGTTCGGTTACCCAGGAGGATCACGACACATACACCTGCATTGCCAGGAACGGTGCTGGCGTCGTGGATCAGAAGACCAAATTGAATGTCCTGGTGCGTCCCTCCGTCTACGAGCTGTACAATGTGACGGGAGTTAGTGGCAAGGAGATTGCCATCACCTGCCGCTCCAAGGGACGTCCCGCACCGGCCATCACCTTCCGTCGCTGGGGCACCGAGCAGCAGTACACGCCCGGCATCCAGATGGACGACGAACGCATCACGCTTGAACAATATTTCGATGAGGAGCGTGGCGAGAGTACGGGCACACTGCGCATAGCTCGCGCTCAGCGCACCGACGATGGGCTCTACCAGTGCATTGCGGCCAACAAGGGAGATACGGCCTACAAGACGGGACACATTGCCGTCGAATTCCCGCCCGACTTTTCGCACATGAAGGAGCTGCCGCCTGTCTTCAGCTGGGAGCAACGCCTAGCCAATCTGAGCTGCTTGGCCATGGGCATACCGAACGCCACCATCGAATGGCGCTGGAATGGACGCAACATCAAGGACATGTACGACACCAATCTGAAAATCGAAGGCACCGGCCCACGCAGCGATCTCATTGTACACCCGGTGACGCGTCAATACTATTCGGCATACAAATGCATTGCGACCAACATCCATGGCACCGCCGAGCACGACATGCAACTGAAGGAGGCGCGCGTTCCGGACTTTGTGGCAGCTGCTGTGCCACGTCAGCTGACCGCAACGACCATAACCTTTGACATCCGTGGTCCGGCTACAGAACTTGGCCTGCCCATTCTCGCTTACAGTGTGCAGTATAAGGAGGTTAACAATCCGGACTGGTCGACGGCTCTCAATCGCAGCTGGTCACCCGACTCGCCCTATATTGTTGAAGGACTACGCCCACAGACGATGTACAGCTTCCGCTTTGCGGCACGCAATCAGGTCGGCCTAGGCAACTGGGGCGTCAATCAGCAACAGTCGACGCCGCGTCGCTCGGCACCCGAGGAGCCCAAGCCCTTGCACAGACCCGAACAGAACGATAAGGAAGAGCCGGTTGTTGTGTCGCCCTATTCCGATCACTTTGAGCTACGCTGGGGTGTGCCCGCCGACAACGGTGAACCCATCGATCGCTACCAGATCAAGTACTGTCCGGTAAGTGGAGCGTAAGGTTAAGCGAAACTCGATTATAATTATACGTTTCGATACTCTCGATTTGTAGGGCGTTAAGATGGCTGGCACCTGGCATGAGCTAGAGGATCGCTGCAACACGGTCGAGGTGGTCGAGACCACATCATTCCAGATGACCGATCTGAGTGGCAATACGTATTATCGCATCGAATTGAAGGCGCACAATGCCATTGGCTATTCGTCGCCAGCATCGATTATTATGAAAACGACACGAGGTGAGTCAGATTCAGCTAATAACAATCTGGGCACCTTGCTCTATTCGGCTGGTTTCAATTCTGGCGTCAGTTCGCTACACAAACACCTCACAATCACAACAACAAGAACAGCAACAACATCAACAACAACAGCAACAACAACAACAACAATCATTGCGCTGGCCACAACAATCAGCATTACCTTACTTAGTGTCCTAACCACAATGTTAGCCTAAAGCGAAAACAAATCGAAGCGATCAATATGTATATCGATAAGTTGCTTCGATTTATTTTCGTCTTAAGTTGATCATAAAACCATTTGCATTAAATCCAATTGAAATATCTATCGAGAATAACAGAAACAGAAACAAAATACATCGGCCTGAATTCGATAACTATAGCGTTATCGATCATACGTCATCGATAGCGAGCGCATTTGATAACTATCGAAACAAAACCAACATCAGAGAACTAAAATGAATAGCTCGTTAAATCGATAATGATAACATTATCGATCACGTACTATTATAACCAGTGAATATATATGATAACTATTGAAAAGTCGATAAGAATCAGTGCTATCGATAGCAAATTTCTAATAAAAACAAAATCTATAACGTTATCATTATCGAAGTTGAGAACATTGGATATAAAAACGATTGCTATCTAAAATCGATAATTATCAGCTTCAATATTATTATTATCAATCGAATATAGCCTTAATTTTGCAACGATAGCATTATCGATCACTCGTTATCGATAGCGAGATCCTTTAAGTAAAATGAAAAGAAAACGAAATCAGCAAAAATACTTACACAAATTCTTGAATATACATGCATACTATCTATATATACATATATATACCTAAATTTATATATATATTAATCGAGATATATATATTTAAATCTATTTTTGAGCGTATCCAATATATATGTACATATATATCACGTATATCATATATATTTATACAACATACGTTATACAAATAGCGAGTACAATAACTTTTGCATACAATTTTTTTGTAGTGTATATTTCTTCTACTTTTTTTTTTGTTTTTTTTTGTTTTTTTTGTTTTTAGTTCAGTGTAAAAAAAAAAACAAAATATTTTCTGTGCTCACTCTGCTCTCTCTCTCTCTCTTTTCACTGTTTTTCTCCTATTTTTTTATCGATAATTCTGCAAGAAAGTATCTCAGTTATTTCTTACTGTGTACAGTTGTTTTTCACATATTTTTTTGTGAACCTTTTGCATGCTCTGTTTTTGTGCTAATCTAAAAAAAAAAAAAAACTAAAGCTAATTTCTGTGCCGCGCCCAGCCCCGCCCACTGTTGCTGTTCCCCCGTAAATTCCAGCAAAAAAAAACCAAAAAAATAAAATAGCAGAAATATGAGGTGAACTATGTCCCAGGCACAGGCTCACTGCATACTTTCTACTGGCGCTTTACAACACCGTTTTCAGTTTGATTTCCTCTTTTTTTCTCTCTCCATTCTACACTGAGCTAAGAGTCAAGCAAAGTATGCAAAAGTAAATATTTGCCCAACATTTCTCACAAGTGTTGTCCCGCTCACACACACACACACAAACATATCCCATCGCTCACACACACACACACACACACACACACACACATACACATGAAACATTACAGAATTCCATTTTGTTGAAGTGTCAACATCAAATTGTATTGTGAGCTCTGCGCGCTCCTGCCCCCACTATCCTTCTCTCTCTCTCTCTCTCTCTCTCTCTCTCTCTCTCTCTCTCTCTCTCTCTCGCTCTCGCTCTCCCAACTGCTTTGTATACCGTTATCCGTATATGTATTTTATATTGTAATATTCTGTGTGAACTGAACTTTTTGTGTTTTCAACTACAATTCATAAGCATTTACTTAATTATTAATTTTAAAATAAAAAAAGAAATTTAATATAATTTTTTAATTTTTTTTTTTTTTCATAATTTAGTTGAATTAATTCATTTTTTTATATTTTTGTGTGTGTGCATTAATCACAAAAGTTTTTCAAGTTTCCAATGCATATTTTTGTAATAACTAATTTTTAATAAAAAAAATATATTTAAAAAACAAAATCAAGAATTGTAATAAAACTCGAGAGAGATATATATATATATTAACCGATATATATTTGCATATTTATATCGTTTAACTTGCATAGTTTTGCTTCTTCAATTTTTGATTTTAACTGTTTTTTACGCCCACTTTTTTTATGTATGTAATGCGACAATTTCTTTAGTTAAATTTTTGTATTAAGCAACAAAGATGATAAAAAAAAAAAATAAAAATAAAAACAATATTAATAAATAAATATAGAAAAAATTTGCAACTGTTTCTTTTTTTATATTTTTGTAATAAATCAACATTTGTTAAGCACCTGTGTGTTATGTTTGTCTACCTGTGTCGCTCTCGCTCTCTCTCTCTATCTCTTTCTATATATCTATCTGTTCTTTGTTCTACAACTTGCGCGCGTGTGTGTATGTCTTGCTCTTTAACATCGCTATTAGTATTTATCGTGTTTAGTTAGCAAAACTATCGATTGGTCCATCATATCGAAAGACTAGCATATTTCATTAGTTTATGCTAAACATCGTCTGTACGTGTGTGTGTTTGTGTGTGTGTGTCAATTTGTTATTCAGCTCGCTCGCTCTTTCACTCTCTCACTCTCTCTCTCTTACTTTGTCTCTCGCTCTCGCACTTATTTCATATTGCATTATCATAATCATGCTCCATATATTATATTATATATATTATAATTTAATATAAATAACTTATTTAACCTATACTAACTATAATTTAGTGTCTGCCTTATATACATATATATACAAATATATATACATATATCTATATATGTTCATATATACTATACTAACTACCTTTAATCTACTAAACACTTTGAGCGTAGCTATCAAACTGTAAGCAAAGCAGTGCCCAAACAAACAAATACACCTACTAATCGCAAATACGTAAACAAACACAAACACACACACACACACGCATATATATATTAGACACACACACACACTCACATTATGTTTGAGCGTCTTTTTGATCGTCGTCGTCGTCGTCTTTTGAATTGATTCAATGCAATGAAATGAAAAAAAAAGAACAACCAACCAACAAAATCTTCTTTTGTGTGATTCCTTTTCTTCCTATTTTTCTTCTACTACTTTTCTTTGTTTTTTTCTCTCTTTTACGCTGTGTGATATATGCCAAACAAAAAACAAAAAATCGAATGCTTAACAAAACAAAAAAAATGTACAAAAAATTAAATGAAATGAAATGAACTTCTACAAACCAAAAAAAAAAATAAAAATAAAATAAATATATACAAATGTGCCCGTACCTGAACCGTACCTCCGCCCCTGCCCGTACCTTTTTATCCCGCCAATCGCAAACACACAGACAAACCCTATCCGTACTCATCAAGCAGCGCCACGAATCGACTGCTTGGCCAACAAACTGCTTTACAACGGGCGATGCCAATGCTGCCGCTGGCCCTGCTGCTGCTGCTCTCGATGTCGCTGCGCACTGCCTAAGCAGTGCGGCAAGCAGTGCATGCGCGGATCTGATGTTGCTTTGAAGAAGCCTGCTAAACGTGTTTTTTTTTTCCTAATCTATCGACAATTGTATATAAATAATAAGCAAACATAAAAACCGAAACAGCAACAAACAAAAATACCAAATATGAATTATACATAAATACATAAATACACAAGCAAACCGAGACATATTAAGCTATAGTAGCAAGAGCATATGAGAACTACATACTTATCACTAGAATGTTACGAAAATAACTGCGCTATAGACACTATGATGATTCCATTTAATGTACAAACGAACTGCTAAATGCCAAAAGAACGAGAATACTAAGAAAGCTAATAATAGCACTTAAGAATAGCCAAATGTGGGGTGACCAAAGAAGAACGATACTCTTGCCGATAACTATCATTTAGCTTCTGTTTAACTTATCGATAATAATGAATGAAGGAAGTGCACTAGAAGATTTTCCATTTGATTAGAAAGTGTCATCATAAATTAGTCTTACTAAAGTCTTACCAAGATCGTCCCACTAAGAATCGTCTTTATGCAAATTTTCATAAGTATTTAGGAAAATTTGGACTCTGTCTTCGGTCTTATTTGGTCACCCTCGATATACATGTACTTAGCCAAGTCAAATCGCTTACCAATATCTAAGTTTACTTAGCTCTCCGTCAGATTCAATGCAATTGTTTAGGAAAAATACCATAAAATACCAAATATCATGTGGTTTTAAGCACTGCCAATCAAAAGCAATTATTGTTATCGATTCTTACACTTTTTTTTTTTTTTTTTTTTTTTTTTTGAGAGAGAGTATTAGAAATATAGCTAAATATATGTATATACATATATCAGATATGAAAAAGTCTTCAATTTGTATAATGTTAACGAATCAGGCTTCCTTTCTGTTTTGCTCAAAAAGATGATGAAGAAGTTGATAATGAAGAAGAAGAAGAGACCACACCACCGTGTTACAAGTATTACAAGCCCAAGTTGTTCCAGTTTGTGTTTTGGGTAGTTTCAATTTGAGTTTTCTGTTTTATTCTCTATTGAACGTATACGTTTAGGGGACAATAAGTAACTGAAAAGAAAAAAATATATATAAATGAATAAAAAATAAAAACTAAGAACTTTAGTAATGCCATATTGAGGGCTATTCGGAAGTATTTAAGCCTACATTAAACCCCAAAAAAATATTTAAAAAAGAGAAGAAAAAAATACTAAGAACACATGTTTCCAACTACGAATTTTTTTCACATGGTGTATTTAGCTTAATGTAAATGTTTGTGCTCAATGAAATTTAAGGTTTATAAACCATATACATATACGTATATAGACATATGCATATATATGATCTATAACTATGAAAGAAAAACTAGAAAAAACTAAAAAAGTAAAAACCAGTTCAATTTAGTAAAAATATTCCTTGTATACAATTTTTAGTCAAAAGAAAATCCAAAACTTTTTCTAGCCAAATATTAATATATATATATACATACATATATATATGTCGCGAAACATATTTCCAATTTATAAATTTACCATATACAAAAGTTATATATCTATATATCAGTATATATATAGTATATCTACTATAGTTAGTGAATAATTCAGCCCGCCTAACGTTGCTGAGCAGATCGTATCGTAATCTCTATAAATGGGGGGCATGATTTTTGTTTTGTTTTTTTTTTTTTTAATCTTGTAGCGCAAGCAGTTGATCAAGCAATTAGCTAGCTAATGCCCAACTGTACATAAATGTTTTATAACTTTCAGCTAAATGTCAGGCAGTCAGTCAGTCAAGCAGTTCAATTTTAATGCTACTAAACATGAGTAATCTATGATCAGAGAGACAGTTCCTTAGCTGCTCTCCGACACACACACACACACAATACATACACACACCAAGCAGTAGAAAAAAGTGTCATATAAATGTTGTAAGCAGTCGATACAAAAATAAATAAAATAAAATAAAAAAGAAATATCGAAATTGAAATCGAAATCGAATTAAGCAAAGTTCATTTTGGATAATAAAGACAACTTTAAACAATAAAACTTGAGAGCTCTTATTATCGATAACTCGGCCGTGCAGCCCAGTCCAAATGCCGACAGGTAATATGGTTATGCAACAACTTTAGCTCCTTAAATACATATTAATCATAACTAATACTAGTTTACTCTCTCTCTCTCTCTTATCTCTTCTTTCTCTCTATCTATCTATCTCTTTATATATGCATATATTAATTTATGTATTAAATTAATCGATTTTAAATAACATAATCTAAAACCGCATTCGATTCTAATCTAACAAACAAACAAACAAAAAAAACGACTAGCTAAACCAAAAACCAATGGCATCGGCTCTAAAACGCATTCTAAATAATTTGTTACTAAACAACAACTAAATTTTCTTTGTAGTTTAACCAAGCTAGTTAGGTATACACACACATATATATATATATATATATATATACATATATGCATATATACATATATATATATCTGTATTCAAGTTCTTTTTTTTTAAACTAATATATATTTCAAAATTTTACAAATTTGTTGGATCGCACTAATTTCAATGTTATCGTTATCATTATCGTTCTGTATACCAGCTATATATATATACACACACACGCACACGTCTTATTTGTACAAATTGTAAAAGAATAAAAAATGCTTTGCTTGTATATTTGTTCTTCTTCAGCCTCTTCATACTTTTCCTCTTCTTTTCCTTTTGGCTTATTGGCATTTCCAGTTTTTATGCTTTTTGCTTTGCAGCTTCATCATCATGCGCTTTCTCACACATGCTTTATCTCTTGCTATCTCACTCTAACTGTATCTAACTCTCCCACTCTTTCTCTCTCTGTCTCTCAGTCTCTCTGACTTTCCCCTCTCTCTCTCTCTCTCTCTCTCTATTTCTAACCTGCCTCCCGAAAGCAGCATGTTTAATTTTTTATTTTTTTACACTATATTTTTATTTTCTCATATGTTAATATTTTTAAACAAAATTTTTTTTGATTTTTATTTCATGTATGAAATGTTTTGAATTTGAATTTTAACGGAAAATGCTTAATTTTGTATATTTTTATTTATATACACACACAAAAATGTAAAATATATGTTTGTACAATACTTAAAAAAATCTATTTAAAAAAAAATACTGAAAAAAAAAGAAATTAAAATCAAAATTCTAAATGTAAAACATATTATATATGTACATATGTATATCATTTTTGGTAACTCAATTTGATCAGTTTTTGCTATAAATATAAATACTATAAAGATATATTTATAATATATACACATTTAGTATTTTAATTTACAATAAATTATCGTAAAATACCAAAAGCATATACATATATATACATATATATATATATATTTGTCAAAGTGTTAATTGCTGAAAAAAAAGAAAAACTGAAAATCAAATCATAATCGAGTTAGTTTTTGGCTTCTGACTCGCCGTCCAATTGAGATACCCTGGAATAACACACTCCATATAGTTCACGTATGCTTACTATATATCTATATATATACGATAATCTTTAAGTTTTTAGTATTTAAAATATACCAGCATAATATATATAAATATATATATACCAATATACTACTATATACGATCTATAGAGATCGTCTCTCTTTGCAAGAAATGAATGACAAAAATAATACTAATCCATGCACTCTCTATTCCCACACACACACACACTCGCACACCCTCACACACACACACACACACACATGCGTTTGCAAACTTCGCTCTCTTCCCGTTTCTTTTACATAGGCAACGATGTTATTCAGGTAGCCGAACGTCAGGTGCTCTCATCGGCAGCCATCGTTGGCATCGCTGTGGGCGGCGTTCTCCTGCTGCTGTTCATTGTGGATCTGCTGTGCTGTGTAACGGTGCACATGGGCGTGATGGCAGCAATGTGCCGCAAGGCCAAGCGCTCACCCTCAGAAATCGACGACGAGGCCAAGCTGGGCAGGTGAGTTTTGTCCAACTACTGATACATACTATATAGCACCTAGATACATATATACATGTATACATATATATGTATATCTATCTAGCTGATGCTACGATAATATTGCACCAGAAATGAAATACGAAAAACAAGAAAACAAAAATCGTTCTTCATTTTCCCTATTTCTTGTTTGTTTTCTTTCCCCCTTTATATTTGTTTTTCGCCTACTTTCGCAAAAGCCAAAATTCTCAACGTCCGGATTTCGAATACAATTGGGTCTATGCGCGTCCTAAATCGCTATTGTTCAATCGAAATTCCCTAATATTCGTCTGAACAAACTGCAAGAGAAAAACGAAAATCTAATTGAAAACTAAACAAAATTCAAAATTCAATAAAAAAAACGTTCACATTTCTCATTTAACTACTTCAGTTTAATTTTTCAGTTTTGTTCTCTCATTTCTAGTGCAATATTAATATTATTAAGTTCAAATGAAACAGACAGAGAAAGTACGGGTATATTTGTTCAAACTTCTTTTTACCCACACACGAACTGCTTTATATTTTTTTTTCTATAATATATATAGTTTCCTTTCTTTCCAAAACCATTCTCCTTAGCCTACACTGTTGCGTTATCTGTTCTAAGCGTGTGTGTGTATACGATATATATATCTATATCTATATACATATATTTATATTTAAATTTATTGATTGTTTACTTAGTATTTCATTTTTTCACACATTCCACTGTCAACATGCAAAAGCTGCAAGCTATAAAACTCTTTAGAAATGTATTCAAATTCGCTGCTCGTTCAGTGATGAATCTGAGTATATTAGTAAATCTTGCTCATCAAATTTTCTATAAAATTTATAGCTTGCATGTAGCTATGATTATATATAATAGATACATATACATTTATATCTATAATATATATCGCATTGTGAGCAATGTTGATTTCAGTCGTAAGTCTCATGCAGCCAGACATTTTGCTTCATGTAAAACTTCTTCAACTCGAAGTGCCTTGTCTTCCACGGAGTATATAGCACAAACACACACACACACACACACACACCCACCATTCACATATACTCAATATCTATATGTAGCTCTAGTTAAATATTGCTGGCTGCATTTAGAGACAAAATGTTGATCTTATTTCATATCATATTGTTCAGATTATCTTCTTTATAGACATCATTATTATTTATTTTGTAATCATCTCACATCACACACAGACAGCCATAAAAAAAGAATAATATAAAAAATACTAGAATACATTCACCTACCTTTAACATTGCCACAACTTACCGAACTCTCTCCATACAATCTATACTCTCTCTCTCTTGATTTCATCAACCTCATACGTACTGTTCCAATCATCCAACACAAAACCAAACCAAACGACAAAATAAAAAAAATAAATAAATAAAAAAAATAAAAAATAAAAACAAAACAATTGAAACCAAAAATCATCCAAATTATCAACATCTAACCAAGCAGTCTTTATGGTTGGCGTTTCCCGCTACCTTATTGCAGTGGACAGCTGGTTAAGGAGCCGCCGCCATCACCGTTGCCACTGCCGCCGCCAGTTAAGCTCGGCGGCTCGCCAGTGACATCTCCATTGTACGTACATCAATCGTATTTTGTTTTGCTTTCTGCTTAGCCTCTAGCTGTATGCTCGCTTTTTCTCTCTCTCTCGCACACACACACATCTCTATGTATTTTTGTTTTCCAACACTATTCATCACATGCTTCTATTGTATTTATTCATAAATGCACCGTATATCGCTATATGTACCAAGTAGCTTTTTGTCTTGTAGCCTTAAGTTGTAGCATTTAGCTTTTTGTCAACATTGCGCGAGCCTTGCTTGAGGCAGCTTTGTTGCTCTTGTACTACAATTTTGCCTTGCTCTCTTTAGCTTTAGCTGTAGCATTTAGCTTCTGTCCGCCTGCGACTGCCGGGCATTGCAAGCCTTGCTTGAATTGCTTATAGCAATTAGCTTTTTGCCTGGCTTAACTAGCAAGCCCAGCCTGCTTGAGTGCATAGTGCCAGTCTGGTGCCTTGCTCTCTCTTTCTCTTTCTCTTCTCTCACTCACTTTCTTTCTCTCTTACACTGCCTATTTCCTGAGCTAATCGCGACTTTTTCGCCTTCACAGGGATGAAAAGGAGCCATTGCGCACGCCCACCGGCAGCTTGAAACAGAATTCAACCATTGAATTCGATGGACGTTTCGTGCACTCGCGCAGCGGCGAAATCATTGGCAAAAACTCGGCCGTCTAAGCGCGATGCAACATGGGGAATGGATAGAGCAGAGATGATGTGCACAAAACTTGCAACTGAGAAAAGTATTGAACAAAAATAACAAAAAATTGAGAAGAAGAAGCAGCAACTCAACACATAACTCACCTATATATATATAGACCTATATATATATAAATGTATTTACCTGTCGTCTACCCCACACACACACACGCATAGGAGAACAGAGAAATTTGAAGCCAAAGCTGTGGGAACACCTTTTTATTATTGTATGATTCTACGAGTTGATTGATGTTTAGTTTGCATAAGTTCTATCTTAACTGAATGTCTTAACTATATATATACATATATATACACACATATACATACATATATATACACATATACGATATCTGAATAGTATTTTAAGCTCTGTACACATTGCATGAAACCCATCGCATCATACATGTTGCTTCTACTTAGCATATTCATTCAATCATTCGCTGCAATTAGCTTCAATTCTTTTTCAGACTGGAAAACAATTGAGACAACACACACACACATACATTTTTAGCTTAAGATACTTAAATTAATGCCTTATATAAAATGAAAATGAGACAAACAACAAATCTAACATTAGTTTAACTAACTTAAACATGCCATAAATAAGTTTTAACATTAAGTTCAAGCATATGCATATACCTAGCTACACCGCCCATACCCACACACTGACATCCGAAATTTCGTAGTACTTAAAGCCACTGATGAAAAGACTTTCACTCTCAATCATGACAAATTGCTGCAAAGAAATCATTTCAACATATTATTATTTTAGATTATCTTCTCATTTAGATAGGCACCTGCATGCATCTGCGTTTCCTATTGGTAAATTCATCTACTTAATGATAAAACTGTACGAATTACATAAATATTGATATGTACTACTTTATATGAGTATGTGTTATGTATGTTAGTTATATGAATGAAATGCTCAATGTTTGATAATGTTTGATAATGTTTAATAATGCCAATAGCGCAAGTACAGTTTGCGACAAAAGCTGCAAGCAGTGGCCAAGTACAGTTGGCAGCAAAACTCAAACTGCTTGACGAGTACAGTTGGGCTGGATAGCAGAAGCTGAACTGCTTGTTGATCAGAACAGCCTGTAACTGCTTGACTAGTACAGTTGGCTACAAAAGTTGCATTTGAACACTGCCAACAAAAGAAAAAAAAATCAAAAGCGAACAAACAAAAATGGAAAGTGTTACAAAAAAAGTAGAAAAAACAAAAAATTAAAATTGAATTTAAAGAAAATAAAAATAAAAACTAAAAAAAAAAAAGAAATTGAAATTCGAAAAAAAAAATTGATAAATGGAAAATTGAAATTTGATCAAATTACAAATGAAATTTAAGCTTGAAGAAATTTAAAATGTTGAAAAATATCGAAAATTTAAATTTAACAAAGTTTTAAGTTTTAAAAAAAGAAATTCAAGATTTTAAAAATACAAAATTTTAATTTAAAAAAAATTGATAATTAATTTTCAATTATTAGAGTTGCTCAATTTAATAATCATCAATATTTAATATTTTCAAATTTCAATTTTCCATGGAAACGTTAAAATATGCAGTTCAATGAAATTTAAAAAAAAATAAATAAATATCTATATAAATGTTTAAATGAATGTGTAATAAATATAATAAAAAAACAAAGGAAAAAAAATTTTAATCATTAAATTATGTGTTTAAAAGCAAATTTCAACTACGACAATGCCAAAACAATTTGTATTAATTTTTACTCTCTATTTTGTATGCCTAATCTTATAAGTTTTTTTTTTTGTTTCTGTTTTTTTCATGACATTCGAAGAGAAAGAAATCAAATGCAAATTATGAAATAATATACTCAATTTTCAGTAATTTTATAATTTTATATATATATTTTTTTTTATGTATAAAACAAAAGCGAATGAAAGAAAATGAAAAAACTTGTAAGTAAGAAATTATTAAATATTAAAAAAAAGTATTTAATTTAAAATAATAAATAAATAAAAATTTAAGATGTAAGTAATTTTTTTTTGTACACGAATAAAAACCAAAATGGAAAAGCTTAAAAGAAAAAATCAATTTATATATATATATACTACAAAGTACTACAAAAATCTTTATATATATATACAGATTTATATATATATTAATTTAATAAAAAATACAAAATGATTTTATGTTTAATTTTTTTTATTTGAATTTTTGGTTTCGTCCCGTTTTGTAGCTGTTTTGCCAAAAGCTTTTGTAGCTTCTGTTGCCAGTTAAGCCAAGCGCCTTCTCAGAGCTTTTTTACCTACTATATTTAAAAATAAAAAATAAAAAAACAAAAAAAAAATATGAATATATACAAATATTATACAAACTAAGAAAACTATCTAAAGAGCTACACGAAAACCAAAAAACTGAACTGTAATTTATGTATATGATGTGGAAATTTTTGGGGAACTGCTTCGGACAGAGCCCAGCATATAAAATATGGCGAGCAAATTGACTAAATCAACATGAGATCAATCGAGTGTGTAGCTTTTTTATCAAATATTACAAATGGAAATTCAAAAATACAAAACAAAACTAACCACGAAAGTGAATCGTTGGGAAATAAAGTCGTATTTATCAAAAGTACAAGAAAAATGTGTTTTATTTTCTATTTTGAGTGGAATTTTGACCTCAGCTTCTGCTTGGATAAGAGTTGAGAATCGCAGAGTAGAGCTGTTTTATGCATAGCTTCTGCTTGGATGAGATATGAGAGTCGCAGAGTAGAGCTATGTTTCATGCATAGCTTGAGCTCAGCTTCTGCTTGGATAAGAGTTGACAATCGCAGAGTAGAGCTGTGTTTTAGGCATAGCCTATGCTTAGCTTCTTTTCCCATTTAACACTCGGAAAATACTTCAGAAACCCAAATCTTGTATATACATTTATGTATATTTATTTATAGTATTTGTTCAGTTTTCTACAAGGCATAGTTGACAAAAATATATTTGGCTAAGCTTAATGGTAACTCGAATAAAATTTGAATAGGACAATTGAACAATTTTGTTTCTTATGGTACATTAGCCAAAAAGATATATACATATATCTATATAGTATATATATATATATATATATTATATATAATACACAAAACACTGAGTGAGTAAATTCATTTGTGATGGTGGCAAGAAGGTGGTTAGACCTCGATGCCCTCGTCGGACCGTTTGTTTTGGCGATGCAGCGCCTCCTCGGCACTAAGTTTGGTCTTCTCGGTGCGTGTGTGCCAGACGAGCACTTCGCGACAGTTGTTGGCCAGCGGCTGCAGTTGCTCCCGAGTAGTTAGGTAGCGTAGAATTTCGCTCTCTTGGTAGCCGCGCTGCACCTCGTAGGAGAAGCTGGCCTGCGGATACTTGAAGAACAGATCGAGGCTAATGCCGAAGGCGGCCATGTCGATGGGGAATGGACGCTCTGGTCGCCAGGCGGCATTGAAGCCTATCACCTCGTTGTTATCGTTGAGCAGTGGACGCTCCACCATCAGGCCGCCGACGAGGCCAACGGGCCAGATGCCCACGCGACCGGGCTTGATTTTCGACATCTCAGCAAACAGCTCCACGGAATAGGAGTTGTCGTCATCCATGAAGAAGACAATGGCATGACGTTCGGCATCGACATGGCCGCGCAGCCAGGTCAATGCCAGATTGCGCTGCTCAACGCCACGCGGCTTTATCCAGTTGGGATCCTTGCCCTGCAGCTTGAATTCCGGCGGAGTTTTGATATTCAGCTGCGTAAAGCGATTGCCCAGTCCGGCGCGCTGCAACACATTTCGCACCAGAGTCGTTGTGCTGTTCGAATCTTCCACAATGATCCAATGCAAATTGGGCACCAGCATAAACAAATGCGATAGCCTGGCAAAAGAAGTGAATATATAATTATTATATCTAAGAATAAATAATTAAATGAGAGTTCTGCCAGCATAACTATATTTTCAACAGATATAAAAACTGTATATCGAATTTGTTGTTTTTGAAAAGTGCGCGACATGCCGAAGTTCGATAACGATCTTCAGTGATTTCATAACATCACAAAAGTTATCGATGATTAGCTGACGTGATCTGCGTGTGCAATAACAGGACACATCACGCAAGGCTCTAAGCTCTAGGAGCGAACAGGACAGAAAGACAGAAAAATATATTTCACTTGGACTATAGTTACAGAATCTAAAATACACATTTATAATCATTTATATTTATATATATACATATGCACTACAAGGCATGTGCACATAAACAAACACATTATGCCCACTCTCTACTGGATTTAAAGGGTATTCAAGTATTAGTATATTTATTATGCATATTCCAGCTCACCTAGTTAATTCGGCTTTTTGCGCTGGCCGAGCATACGTCGGCGTTATGGCATAGATTTTGGGCAACGTGTCCGCTTGAGCTTTGCTGTACATGGCCTGCAGGTAAGCGGGCCCCTGGCAGGTGTGTTTACCGTTGCGATGGACCATCAGCAACACGATAATGAACACGATGATCAGCACGAGCACTTGCCGTGGACGAATGCGTACCTCAGACATCTTTGCATTTAAATTGGCATAGGCTACTCTAGGTTACTCAGCGCACGTCCCGTCCCACGCACAATCACTGCGGCAAAACAAACAAAACGGGGAAAACAAACATCAATTCATTGCGCCCAATCTCAGCCAACAGCCAGTTGCTGTAGCTGTTGATTGTTTTTGTTTGCTGTTTCTCTTTACCTTAAGCACTGCACTGCACTGCACTAGTGAGACATGAAGACGCACTCTCAATTATGTACAAATATTTTACAATTATTTTATATAAATTTACAGAAAGAATTTATGACATTTTAACAACTTTGTGCAATTGGTAAATAAAAAAAAATAAATAAATAAATGATAACTAAAACTTGAGTATATCGATATGCGATAGCTGGTGCAGAAACCGCGATGTATATATCGTTATGCGATGTTTCTGCCAATGTGAATGTTATGTGTGTTATGTGTGCGCCATATTCAAAAAGAGTTGATTAACATGATTATTTTAATAGCGCTTACAATAATTAACCATTCTTTATTTGCAACGAAAAAAGTTAATAATCATGCTGCATCTGCTTGTATGTTGTTGTTTACTTACAGGAAATTTAACGCTTAACCGTTTGCTTGCGCAGCCAGCTCTAATGTAACCGTTAAGCAATCCTCGCACCGTTTTGCAGCCGTGCAACACGCAGCCTTAACCGCTTAATAATGCCTGCGCCGTTTGCTTTACCCGTTCAGCCGTTTAACCGTTTTTTCAACAAAAACTTATCGATATTTTGTTTGACACACAAAAGCTAGCTGTTGCGTCAGTTATGTTTGAAAGGCGGGTAATTCAGAATTCAAATCTGTTTCAACTTGGAATGGTTTTCAAATCAAAGCAGACTTTTATCATGAAACAATCTTAGGTCGGCAGTCACAGCAAAAATTCATAGCGTCAACACACCCAGTACTCGAAAAAACAAAACATATTTATATATTTTCTAATTCGTACAAATATAGGACACACAAAACAGTCAGACATGTGCGATACAATTGGTAAATTTGACTTCGTTGATGCATTTTCAACTGTGATCATCCCCTCACGGCCATTCTTTTACTCACTCACTTCCCCACTCTCCCGCAGATGTTGATAAACAGAAGCTTAAATTTTCCGGTTGCTGCAAAATGACGAACAGCGAAATCTCTATATACTACAATCTGGACCAACTCACCGATGCCGAGCTGGCCGCTGTTGGAGTCGAACGCGACTCCCTGATCGACGACTATCGCCATCTACACGAACTGTCCCAGTTGAGAGAGCTGGAGTACCGGCCAAAATTGCCGAAACGATTCGTCTCCAAGCTGATGAAGCCCAGGTTCAAGTCGCCCCGGAAGGCCAGCAAGGTCTACCAGTATAATCTCTTGAACAAGTTCTTTCGCTGCATGCAGTCCGATTCGGTGGCCTTCTGCCGCTTCATGGAACAGGATCTCAATATTATAACCGATTTTCAGCGTGACACCAAAATCCTATTGATGACGCCGCGTGAGCGCGAGTTCGCACGCTATGAATCATATTTCGACTATCTGGACACCCTGTACACGAACGGCGGACAGGATCGCGTCATCTCGATTGTGGCCAAGGTGATGATCAACTTCCATCGCGAGCCCCATCCAGCCAAACTCTTGCCCGGCTTTGGCCGCGGCTATGGTCCCCATTATGCACGCAATCGCACGGTCGTCGTCAAGGAAAGCCCAAAATTGACAAATTTGTAAAATGAAATTCGCGACCCCGTCTTCGATTCGATTCGATCCGATCCACCCGATCCAACCACGTTAACGCTCTGCCCCTCAACCCCTCAACCCCCCAACCTAACCGCGTCCTATCTCTGCATTATCAACTAAATTAATAACTCAAGCAAAAAAAGAAGTTTTGAAATAAAAATTAAATACCCCAAAAAAAGAAAGTTTAATTCGAATTCAGTTATACGCATTTATCTAGAGGGAGATAGGGATATATAGTATCTGTTTGATTATATAGTTGCTTTACTTTCTTTTTGTTTTATTCGATTCATCATTGAAATACACATATTTCATTTAATATTATTTTTGCCTTTTTTAAACACATTTTTTTAAAGTTTATTTTTAGTTTATTTTGTTTTTAAACTACGAATTTTCTGTTTCATTCATTCATTTTTTTAATAATATTTTTTAAGGTCTGAAAATTTGTTGCATTCCAAACGAATTTTAAATTCTAAATGCCCATATTTGTTGTTGCTTTTTTTCTTAATTTTAAAATTGTTTAATATTTTTTTTTTAGTTTTTTTTTTTTCAGTTGGGTTTCCATGTACAAATAGTTTGGTATGTGTATTGTATAAGTTAAGAGATGGGCTAGGCATCTACTCTATAAGTAGTAGTTGGTTGTTGTTGTTGTTGTTGTTTTTCTTCTTCATTTTAAGTATTGTTTAATTATAATTGTAGTTGGTAATTGTTAATTATAATATAATATATATATAGTAGTTGTAGTAGTATATATATAGTATATATATATAGCAATTTAATAGTAAATAGTAGTAGAGTTACATATAGAAGTATACATTTATATAAATTTAGTGTTCACACACACACACACGCACACATACACACCCACACACACACACTCTTATATAATTATAAAACATCAACACTCACTCGTCAAGTGGATTTTGTTTAGGTTCTTTTTAAGGTTTACTTCATTAAATAAAAAAATAATTACCTTTTTAAATTTAAAAAAAATTATTTTGCATAAACTTTGTTTTTCTATAACAACAAAAAATTGAGAAATTTGTTATTTGCCTGTAATACACATATATAAATCGTATAGTATATGTATATACATATATTTATATAGTTAACTCTACTTTGGTCTGTTAGCCAACAGCTGCCAAAAAAAAAAAGAACAAATAGAGAAGCTCGAGTCACATTTCATTGCAAACAAACAATTCAAAAGAGCGCGCCAAAACGGTTCTGCTAACTAGCGAGTGTCGCAGCGCTCAGCTTTTGTGCGCCTGCATAGGGTTTTATTTCGGTTTCTGCATTTTTAGGGAAATTCACACACACACGCACACCAAAGTACTTTACTCTTTTGCATCTGTATATATATACAAAACACATCTAGATTAGCTGATATCGATATATATGCATATATATATGCATATTGTTTAAATTTTATATTATATATTACATAAATACACGCACATAAGAAACATTTAGTTTTATATAGCCTAGCACATAACTCCACTCTCTCCTTCTCTCTCTCCCTTTCTCTGTCTTGCAACTGCTTTGTCTTTCATTTAGTTCAGCTGGCATGCATATGACAGAGACAACGCTATGTTGCTACAGTTTTTTTACTGTTAACCTTTTTCTTCTTGTTCTTTTTTTTTTTTTTTTTTTGTAGCAATTTTCCCCCTTTATCTTTTCTTATTATGATTTGAAATATTTTGAAACATTTTTTCATTATTTTTCTTCTCTTTGTTTGTTAAATATTTAATGTTTTTATGTTTAAGAATTGTTTTGAAATATAATTTTTAGTTGCAAGTTTTTTTTCTTTTTTTTTTTTAATTTCATCTTCATTTGTTGTCGCTTTGCTTACATTTTAACATAGATTTTTAAAACGATTTACGTTTCTTGTTGTTTTTAATATTTTATTTTATATATATGTATATATATTTAGGCATATCGTAAATGTATTTAGTTTTAAATGTATTTATATAAATTTAATGTTATTTTTTTTTTTTGTAAAAAAAAATTACTTTCTTTTTTATATTTCATATATTTATATAGTGCCTATGCTTTGATTTATATTTATCTTATATTGTGAACTATATATATATATATATATATATATATATATGGATATATAATTCCTTTATCGTTTTCCTTTTCTTTTCTTTTTTTTAACTATTTCGAATAGATTTTGTTTGTTAAGCATATTCGAGCATCGCGCGTGGTGTTTAGGCTCATGGCTGTTGTCTATAGTGTTGGCCTGCTTACGATCTAGATATATATATAGATATCTATATTGATATATATCTTTATAGAGTTCTATATATCATTTACATATTGTTTTTGTTATTAAATACACACATAAACGCTGAAAAATTAAAACTCTTTGTATTTACATACATTTCAAAGTTTTCGAATCTTCTGTTTTCTCATTTCTCTCTTCATGTCTTTAAGATAAACAAACTAAAGTTCTATATAGATCTATATATGTATATATATATCCATATATATAGTGCTAACAAATTCTGTTTTTGTTTAATTTTATGTTTATATTCAAATTTAAAGTTACAAAAAAAAAAAAAAAAAAAAAAAAACAGGAAAAAAATTTTTGACAAACCTAGAGGTCTATATTAATAAATAGATTTCCAGAGACTAAAATTATAACAAAAAAAAAAAAAATTTTTAACAAAATATTGTTAATGTTGTTTCTTGTTACATGTATATATATAAGTACATATACATACATATATATATATATATATATGTATATAAAATCAAATCAAATCATATATGAAAAACTAATCTAAGCGCAATTCTTGTTGACTCGACTTGGTGTCCGTTGCTTGTTAAACATTATTTCTGCTTTTTTTGTTTGTTGTTGTTTATTGTTTATTCTGTGAGGCTTCCAATGGTGATCTCAATATCTACATATATATATATATATATATATATATATATGGATACGATATACATATATATATATATATATATATATATATATATATGGATACGATATACATATATATATATATATGCCTATAGTACAACAATAGTTTGGCTTTTACAATTTTACAAATTACAGTTTGCTTAAAAAGCGTTTTTTTATAGCAAATATATAAAATTATATAGATGTGCATGTACATATATATATATATAAACATATATATGTGTGTATTTGTAGTTGATGTAAGTATGTATGTATGTGTGTGTGTGTTTGTGTCAACAATGGCCAGCCCAACAGCACTTCTAACTCTAGTTTTTCTCAACAATTATACATGCAAACATAATACATATATATATGTATATATATATATATATATATATATATAACTTTTGTGTTTTGCTTTTGTTTTCACTTTTTGCTTTGCTTTTCATTTGATTTGTTTTCTTTTCTATTATTTTCCTTTTCCTTATCCTTTTTTCTTTTTTTCTTTCTTTTTTTGTTGTTGTTGTTTCTTGTTTCCTTAAGTTTATAACTGATCCTCTTCATCGTTGTAGAAGACTACGTATTTGCTATTGACAATGGCATTCCATGCTGAAAGGCAAAAAAGAGAAAGAGAAAAACGTTAGCTGATGAATTGTAATGAGCAGCAGAATCAAATCGAAGATATATATATATAGACTTACTACCAATCAATATCTATATCTATATCTATATCTATATCTATATCTATATCTATATCTATATCTATATCTATATCTATATCTATATCTATATCTATATCTATATCTATATCTATATCTATATCTATATCTATATCTATATCTATATCTATATATCTATATCTATATCTACAATATATCTCCCTGCTTACCTATTTATACATATATCTATACGAATTGTATATAAATCTATATTCTGCCGTAATCATACATATGAATAGCAATAATCTAAATCTATAATAGGAATCTAACTATATATCTGTAGAGTGACACTTAACAAAAGATTCATAAACTGATTACTCTTATAGAAATTGATATATCAATCTATTTGGTTGACTTACAGCTGCTGATGTAGTCCACAATGAGCTCAGTGTTGGACATGAGAGATTGACGTGTCGGTGGTGCGGACGCTGATAATGATGATGATGTTGGCGGCGGTGGTGGCGTCGGCCCAAAGTCCGTTTTGAGATCAGACATAAAGCTGAGCTCGTGCAGCGGCTCCTCCTCGTCCTCGTCCTCGTCATCTAGGTTATCAGCGGCAACAACTGCAGCATTGTCAGCAGTAGCTGCAGCAGCTGCTGCTGGATGCTCTCCACTGCCCAGGTCGTAAGTATTATAGAGAGCTGGTCGTGGCTTGGCGTTAGCAACTGTCAGCGGCTGCTCGCGCGAATTGCTGCGACTGCAGCTGCCGCTGCGGGAGGAGGATGCTGCAGCAGCAGCAGCGCGGGCAGCTGCAATAATTGCCGCCTCGATGTCGTTGCATGTCTCCAGCTGTTGCATGGGCAGTGGCTCATCGTTGCAGCTGCTGCAACTGCTGCTGTTGCTGTGGCTATGGTTGTTGCCGCTGGCATTAGCATTAGCATTGGCATTGGCATTGGGATTGACATTGGTGTTGGCATTAGCATTGGCACTGGCCTTGCTTAGGAAATGGTTCACCTGATCCTTGATGGTGGCCGTAGTTGTATTGGATATATTGGCAGCGCCATAGATGCCGCTGTCGTTCGATTGATTGGCCAAATGCAAGGCGGCACTGCCGCCATTACCGTTGCCACTGCCATTGCCATTGCCGTTGCCGTTGCCGGCGCTGGCGCTGGCGCTGCTCAGCGTCGATGAGGAGGCAGAGGTTGAGCATGAGGCCGACGAGGATGGTGTCGATGATGTCGATGAGCTGTTATTGGCGGCTGCCGCATTGGGCGACGACTGTGCCGCCTGCCCTGAGATCAACAGCATATCCATGCAGGTCGAACTATTAACCAAGTCAGAGGCAGCGCCCGAATCATTGAGCAGTTGCAGTTGCAACTGTTGCTGCTGTTGCTCACAGCTGGAATCTGTTGCAGTTGCTGCTGTTGCTGTTGTCGGCGTCGTCTGCTGCTGCTTGTCCACCTGTTGTGGTTTCTCGTCCGACTCCTCCTTGTCGCTGGCATCGTCGAACAGCTTAAGCTCGTCCTCATTGAAGTCACCAAAAATGAACTCGTTGTTGAGCCTGCGCAGCGCCGAGTCCCGATCATCGTTGAGTATAATCACAGCGGGTCTATTGCCCGCCGGCAATGCTGTCTGCACGCCAGCGGCCACAGTGTTGCAGCTGCTGTGCTTCTTGGCCACCTCCGTTTGGGTGGCTGCGGTCGCCTTATTATTGTGGCAACATGTGTTAAAGCTAATGGGCGGCGGCGATGTCATCGTCGACGTTGATTGCTCATCTTGACTAGGCTTCTTCTCCTTCTTGCTGCTTCGGCTGCTGTTGCTGCTGCCGCTGCTGCTGCCACTGCTGCTGCTGCTGCTGCTGCTGCTGCTGCTGCTGCCGGGTGACAGTTCCTTTGGCTTGCTCTTAGCCTTGGCTGAGGTAGTTGCTGTGGCAGCAGCTGCAGCTACTGTTGCTGCTGTTGTCACATCATGGCCGAGTTTCTCTTTCTCCTTCTCCTTCTCCTTTTCCTTTTCTTTCTCCTTTTCCTTTTCTTTCTCCTTTTCCTTTTCCTTCTCCTTTTCCTTTTCCTTCTCCTTTTCCTTCTCCTGCTGTTGCTTGGCAGCCGCAGCAAAGTTGAAACCGCTGATGGCCACTGGCAGCGGGGACACATAGTTGACGCTGTGCCGCTTCACAGTCTTCTCCAACGCCGGATACTGCAAGTCCAGATTGCTGCTATTGAAGCTATAGCTGCTGCTGCTGCTGCTGCTGGCATCATGCTCGACACTCTTTGACTTTTGCAGCGCTGGCGGCGCTGCCGACTGCTGATGTTGATTCGAGGTGGCATTTGTTGTGCTAGATGTTGCTGCCGTGGACGCAACAGTTGCTGAGCTCTGCTGTTGCTGTTGCTCCTCGGCCTCGCTGCTGTTGCTGTGACTGTGGCTGTGGCTGTGGCTAGTCTTATGCGCCGGATACTTGTTCAAACTCTGCGAGTAGCTAACGAGCACAGCGGCTGTGGCAGCTGCAACTGCTGTCACTGCTGCTGTTGCAGCTGTTGCTGCCGTTGCTGCCGCAGCGCCTGCTGGTGTTGCGATTGTTATATTGGCGGCCATGGCCGATGGCAGCTCTGGAAAGTCGGGACGCACTTTGGACTTGGTGGAGCGCAACTTACCGCCGCCGCCGCCACTGCTGCTGCTACTGTTGATGTCCAGCAGCAACTGTGATGATGTTGGCTGGCCATCGTGTCCAGCATCGTTGTCCTCGCTGGCGGCCAACAGTTCGCGCTTGTTGCGCGCAATGTCCGCATACGAGATGGGCGCAGCAGGCCCATGATTATTATGATTCTTATTGGCATTGCTATTATTATTGTTGTTATTATTGGTGTTGTTTTGTTTGGCCTGTGCGGCCGTTAGACGCTTGTTGTTGCTGCTCTTCTTCTTGCCAGTTTGTATGGGCAGCGAGTGCACCGAATCGAGATCACTTGAGTCCGATTTCTCCGATGGCGGCATGGACGATGTGGACTTGCGACGTGAATTATCCTGTGTGCCAGCAGCAACTGTTGTTGTTGTTGCTGCTGCAGCTGTTGCTGATGTTGTGGCATGTTGTTGCTGATGATGTTGTTGTTGTTGTTGCTGCTGCTTGATGCTGTAGCTGCTGTAGCTGTTGTTGCTGCTATTGTAGCTCGCATGCGCTCCATAGTAATTATTATTATAATTATTATTATTATTGTTGTTGTTGTTGTTGTTGTTGCTGGTGTTGTTGTAATAGTCCATGTTGCTGCCGCGCAAGCGCTGCGACATCATATTGGACGATGCAGACTTTGTGATCTGCTGCATGCGCTGCAAGTTGCCGCCAGTTGTGGCAGCTGCAGCAACGGCCGCATCGTCCATGGTGACAGCGCGCTGCTTCTTTGGTTTCTTCTTTTTGGTGACCACATGGAACTCGGCCGTCTCGGTCAGCACCGTATTAAGAGCTTCCATCTCGGACATGCGCGCCAACGAGGGCAGCTCAAGCGCTGGCATTGTGCCGCTCGTCATCGACATTTGTGTCGTTGCTGCAGCTCCTGGAGCTGATGGCTCGTTCCAGTTGTTGCTGTTGCTGCTGTCGTTCAGTGCAGGCTCGCCCAGATACTGCAGCTCCTCGGTGCCCCAGGAGCGACGTTCACCCTTGCGTGCCGCCGCCCCCGTTGCCGGCTGCGGCTGCTGCTGCTGCTGCTGTGACTGTTGCTGCTGTGATGATGATTGCTGCTGTTCCTTGTTGCAGTTCTTGTTGATGTCCGCCACGGATGCGGAATTGTGCTTGCCACCCTTTTTGTTGCGCATCATCTCGGTGGTCGCCGACTGGCGCTTCAGTTCGTCGACCTCCATCTTGGCACAGCTGCGCAGCTCCTCGAGCGAGTTGCATTTCTTGAGCTTGTTCTGCTTCTTGCGCTCCTTTTTCTTCTGCTGCTGTTGCTGGGCGCCGTCGTTCTCAATGTATTTGACCAACTGTTCGACCGGATCCTTGCCGCGATAACCGGCCACGGACTCCACATCCACCGTGGTGGTGTTGCGCTCCTGCTGCGACTTCTTCTTCGCCTTGAGCTTGGTGGGTGGCTGCGACGGGCCGCCAATCATGGGCGTCTGCTGCAACTGGCTATAGGTGGCAGCAACAGCTGCCGCTGCCATTGCCGGCGTCGTCGTGTTGCCGCCAGTGGTCAACAACGTCGAGACGCTATTCGAACGCTGCTGATGATGCTGCAGTTGCGGATGGTGCTGCGCCCCGCTATTGGCTGTAATCAGGGCTGAGAAATTATTGGCGACGGCAGAGCAACTGTTGCTGTTGCTGTTGCTATTACTGCTGTTGCTGTTGCTATTAGTGATGTTGCTGTTGCTGTTGCTGTTGCTACCGACAGCAGCCACTGCTGCTGCTGCTGCTGCAACGGCTGCATAGCCATCTCTCAAAGCGTTGCCATTCTCATCAAACTGGCGCTGCAAAAGACAAATGTTTATGGAAATATTAGAATCAATTCAAGTGACGACGTTTAACTAAGTAGTTAATGCACTTAACATGCCGTTAAACCAAACACCTCAACACTAACCATCAGCCTGAGCTTTACGAATTGAGCTTTGCGCTTGCTATTGCAGCGCTTCAAGAATTTTTCTCTCATTTCCTGTATATGAATGCCTTTTCTTTCATCCAAATTTTCATTCTAAACGTGAAAAGCGGAAAATCAAAAATTTTAAAAAAATATATATAAATCTATATAATTGAGAACGAACTTTAACTTTTGGTGTGCGCTCTGTGTGCGCGCTCTGTGTGCGCGCTCTGTGTTCTGTGTTCGGTGTTCTGGGCTCTGTTCCTATCGAATCATTCGCCCGATTCCAAATGTCTGGCTATAGCGCAATCATTCTGTCATTTGATTCCCTTATTTATTGGGTTCTCTTGTTGTTTGTTTGCTTGTTGCTCGTTGTTCCTTCGTCATTATTTATTCGCTCTTGTTTGTGATTTGTCAAATGGATGTCAAATAACAATTAATTCCACTAATATTACGACTATTAACATTTGTTTTCTTTACCTACATAAGAGCCTACTTATGATATATGATATGTATATATATATATAATCGACAGTTTCTGAGCTATAGCTATAGGAAAAGCTAGATTTATATATCAGAGAGTTGGCTTAGCTCCAGATCTCTGTAGCCTGTTTAATGATTTCCATAATTAAACCTATACCTATACCCTATATCCATAAGCTCCATATAGAGCTGCCAATAGTCTCTCATACATGCATCAAAAAACACACATATATATGCAACTTAGCTGATGAATAACTTTTAATCAGAGAGAGAGAGATCATAATAATGATATTCATATCTTATTATATATATCTAGACATCTCCAGCCTTAGAAATGAAACCTATTAGTAAATGATTTAGATAGAACCAATTAATTGGGTAAGAGAAGTATCGCAATGCCGACACTCTTCAAGAGCTCGTAAATTGTTCTGAATATAGTTCCACACTCATAGTTGACGATGTTTAAAGTGCTCTATTCTTCTGGAAGTTCTAAATTCTAATTATATCAAATATATCTCTCGCCTATGCACAATGCTAAACCGTATATTATTATAGTGGAATATTCTCACACAGAGAGCTCTGAGTTTGGTCTTCAATTGATAAGCCGAAATCTCAGTTGATGTTGGCAAATTTCGCCCTAGCTGAGTACAAAATAAACCTATAGATCTATTCCATATGCAAAATGGTGTAAATGCCTTTCGAGTATTATCGCAATATGCCCAAGCTAACAACTTGAACGAGCTGAACCTTGGGTCGCCAGAGATCTGCAGTCTCTTTTCCCAGTGTTCCTAAGTACAGCTTCTGTGACATATAGAAATTATATATATATATATATATATATATATATATATATATATATATATATATATATATATATATATATATATATCTATATATATATATATATATATATCTATATATATATATATATATATATATATATATATATATATATGTGGTTAAAACTAATCAGTATTTCTGTCTATATCATAAACAATACATATTGTTTAGTTATACCACTAATTACCTATATCATATGTCGAGCAATTAATCTACAATTATTATATTACATTATACCTAATTGCGACGTGTTTTCGAATCTCTGGGAATGTGGCAAGTGGCAAACGGTTTGTGCTATTTGAATACATTTCACACTGCTCTTATCCACTCTTATGTATATACATGTACGTACATATATATAGAGGGTATATATTTACAATGGTATTTACTTCTGTAGCTTCTATCAAGCATTCTCTTGGAACAATACGAATCATTCAAATCTCTTTAAAGCTACATAAACGCACACACAAAGCAACGATGCTAATACATATATTAAGACGGACACGACAGACATAGCTAACAAATATGCCTCATATGCAATATATAGGGTATACAGGGTATTTACTCTCCGGTCATTGGGAACTGGAATCTAGAGTGCAACGAGACAGAGAATCAATGCCTCTGTCAATGACTCAGCGTAGACAGTTCCCAAAGACCATTGCTCAGAGGGGGTAAACAGCATACCCCTCTGGTCCATTAAGTACTGGGCATATTTACAATCTGTTAACACGCTCTTCAAGACATACAGACAAACAAAAAATATATATATCAATGAATGCATTATATGCAATAGGTTAGCAGAATGTTTCTATTCAGCATACCCAGCTTATTCCAATAAGTACAGGGTATATCGACAATGTGATACGCCCGCTTCTTACCGTGGTGGACTTGGCGCCGTGCGAGGCAGCAACAGCTGCTGTGGCCGCCGCGGTCATCATGTGTCCTATTTTGGCCGAACGCAGATCGGGGCCAGGGAATTGATCAGCGGAATTGCCAGACTCGTGGCCGGCGGCGCCCGACGACGTGGAGCTGCCAACACCATAGACCGATGAGCAGGCCGTGTAGCTGTCATTGAGCGAAACATAGCCGGCCTCCACTTTGCGTTTGTGCTCGTCCAGAGTGAGTGTGAATGGGCCACCAGTGCCACTGGCACCTGCAGCATTGGACGCCGTGGCGGCGTATTGTGGATGTTGTTGCTGCCGCTGCATCTGCTTGGCAGACTGCTCCAGCATGGAAAAGTGCAGCGGATCATCGATTAGGAACTCTTTAACAAGGCTCGACTCTCTGGCCTCGTCCAGCTGTTGATGTTGTTGCTTCTGCATCTGCTGATTGAGAATGTCCAGCAGCTGTTCGCACCGGAAGGGCATGACCTTATCCTTGCGCTGCGCATCCGATGGTAGCTCCTTATTATCATCATCATTATTATGTTAATTATATTTTTGTGTGTTTGATTATACGAGAAATAAAGAATTGCACAAAATTTAATATATATATTATTGTTGTTGTTGTTGTTGTGGTTACGCTTGTTTGTTGATTGAATTGTAAATATTGCCCAGTTCTTAAAACGCGTCAACTAGTTTTCTTTTTGACATTCATCCCGATTTCCCACACACACACACACACACACGCACACATACAGAAACCGATTCTAGCGACTACCTTGAATCATGATTGATGTAAATTGTTAGTTGTTAATGATAATTGGTGTTAGAACAAGAGCAGAACAACGCATAGAATAAACAACATTTACGATAATTTTGTGTTGGTTTAGGAAACATTTTGGAAAGTTCTACTAATGAGAGATGAGTGCAAAAGAATTGAAGCTGATTGAAATAGCTCGCTTTAGTCAGCTCTAAAGATAAATGAATCAATAGCCCGCAACTACAGAGACAAATGACGATGATAATGATTATGGCTTTAGCATACATTTTACGCCCTCAACCGATTGACAAATTGAATGATGTTTGTGTTTGCTGTTGCTGCTGTTGTTGTTGTTGTTGAATAAGCTGTTCATATCAAAAATTGTTGCATTCATATTGCAGTCCCACACATATACATATATAGACCTCCCTGCACGTTCCTTACCTCCTGCTCATATATTTGGCCACCAGCGACATCAATGGCCACGCCATCCTGATCGAACTGTATAACCATGTTGCCAGTCTCATTCAGCTGGCTGGGCAGGCTGCTGCTGGTGCTGCTGCTGGTGGTGCTGTTGTTGTTGTTGTTGTTGTTGCCGTTGCGGTTGTTTTTGTTGGCATTGACGCTGCTGAGCACCATCTGCTCGCCGATGGTCAGCTTATTCATGTTGGACGTCTCAAAGTTGACGCTGCTGGGTAAGCTGCCGCCTTCACGCTGCCGCGCTGACACGGACGAATTTGTGTTGTTGTTCTTATATTTCTTGCCGGCTAAGGCGGCGTTTTGGTTGTTGCTATTATTGTTGTTATTATTATTGTTGTTGTTATTATTATTATTATTATTATTGTTGTTGAGCTGTTGGCGTCGATTGCCTCGAGCGTTGCTGCTGCTACTGCTGCTGCTGTTGCCGCCGCCGCCGCTGCTGCTGCTGCTGGCGCCACTAAGCTGATAATCACAGTTAAAACGTTGGGTTGTCGCCGCTGCCGCCGCCGCTGACGTCGTTGCCAGCTCGCTGCGATGCGTCGCCTCCACCAGATCCTGCAAGGAGCCAAATAGCTTATGACACAGCGATGCCGTCCGATGGTTGGTGTGGTGGCCGCTACTGCTGCTATAGTTGTTATTGTTGCTGTTGTGCGTACCGAAGTTGCTGCCGCCGCTGCCTACGCTGCTGCTGTGGCCATAGTAGCCGCTGGACGTTGATGATGATGATGCGGACGTGTTGCGTGTAAAGCAAGTCTTGAAGACACGTAAAGCTTTCTCCTCGTCGTACTCAGCCTTTTTAAGCATTTGCTATACACAACATGCAGAAGAGAGGGAGCATTAATATGCCACTAATAAATCATCAATTCACTTATTCACGTATTCAAAAATTACTTACCAGAAAACGCTCGCTTTTGTTTTTCTTGTCGCCAGGATTGCGATACCAGTAGGCCTCCTCGAGCAGTTTCTTCAATGACGCGTCGTCGAGATCATTTATTTCGCTGTCTTCCCAGGGATCGTACTTTGCCTGCAAATTTGTTGAAACAATTATTAAATCGTGTTTCGTGTTCGTCTTTAACCTCAACAAGCTCAGAGCGAAAGCAACGGTATTTACTGAAAATGTGTTGGTGGCCTTGGGACAGAGGAATGAAGGAATGAAGGAATGTAGAAATGGCTTTTAGTACCTGGAAGAGTAGTGCGCAGCTTTGAATAAAATTTCAATTCAATTTGAGCTCGTCTTGCCGCTGCAACGCTTTGCTTTGGTTAATAATTCTAACACTCGACGCACTTGGGTAACAGTTTTTATAGTTGTGCGTGAACACATACACAGACATCTACATATATGTACATATATGTATGTATGTACATGTATTTATACATACATATATTATGCCTTGTAGATATGTCAGGCTAAAGTCACAGAAGGCGCACATACAACACACACGCGTGCAATAAATAAAATAAATTAAACACGAACAAAGTTAGTGCGTGTGGTTAGGTTTGATGCGGCTGCGGCGGCGCCACAGAACAAAACGCTCTACGATAAGTTCATATAATTGTGGTTTTCTTAACACTCTCAAAAGAACAAAACAAAAACAACAAAAAGTAAAAAAAAAAATAAGAGAGATACAAGAATTAATAAATATAAACCAAAAACTCCACTGTGATATAAAACGCGTTCGGCCTGCCGATCTGCAAACTTGCATTGCACTAAGGCACAACGACAAAACAAAAATGTGTATGTGCGAAATGGAAGGAGCTGGTAACGGCCGATAACGGCATTTATCCAAAAACCTTCCAGGCAGGCGGCCAGTGTACGAAAACGTAATGCAAAAATGCTGCTTGCGAATTGCGATTTCTTCTATGTCCATTGCTGTGTTGTTGTTGTTGTTGCCACAGCAGACGACCAAGTGTCTTTACTAAAGTAACGGTTATTTTTCATTCTACTTTGCTCTAATGCGCAACATTTGCGCGAACACGTTGCTAAGCGCTAGAACGAACAGAGACGTTCAAAAACAGACAATAAAAAATAAATATCGAAACGAAATAACGAACTGAATTATTGTGCTACTATTAATTAAGTTTATAGTTCTTTCCATCAATTTGTGTATGTTGGCTAAATAATTTTTTAGCAATATACAAAATATTTTATACACAAGCATGACGAAAACACACACACAGGCGTATGCGTATGTGTGTGTGTGTATATACATATATATATATATATATATATATATGTATGTCAGTATGTTAGTCTCTGCACATGTTGTTAGTTTTGTTGTCGATATTTATAGAATGTTTGTGCGATTTTTATTGGATATGTAATTTAAAAATCTTTAAATGAGAGATATGTATGACGTGCGACGACAGTCAGGGCATATTTATATGTATGTACATATGTACATATGTATGTATACAATATGCATACATACATATGTACACTTGTGTATGTCAATATGTGTGTGTTTGTATTTTGTGCGTGTACAAAATAATTGCAAATGTCCGCTGGAAACGGTCGAACCACACACACATATATGTATGTATGTACATACACACACACACACACACAGAGAGACGCAAATTCTTGTGGAAATCAACAGTGAACTACATACATATGTATGTATGTATGTATGTAAATTAATCTAATAAACAACGGAAAAGGGAGAAAAGAAAATGAAGTTAGGTTTTGAAAATAGGGCATTAAAACGGAAAAAAAGGAAATGTACAATGGGCAAAGAGAAAAAAGAAGAGGAGACAACAGCAAAATTGATGTATGTATGCATGTGCATTGCAATGTTATTATTGAATTTGCCGTTGCCCACGACAGTTTGGCTCCAACTGGAACGCTCTCATCGGATTTCCGATACATATTTATGTACATACATACATGTGTATGTATGTATGTATGTAGTATGTTGTGTTTGTATATTACTTACCCTTTTATTCTTCTGACGCTTGCCCACGTATTGGTCATCCTGTGTCTTGCCTTTGGTGGTGGCGCCGCGTTGATGCAGCGCCGTTGCTGCGGCAATCACCTCGGGCGCCGGCTGGCCTGATTTGCTTAGCAGCGGCGTCAATTTTAAATTGTGATGCGACGCATTGGCAGCGCTGCTCTGGCTGACATCGCTGCTGCTGGGGTCGACGCCAACGCCAGCGCCGGCACCGCTGCTGTTGTTGCTGCTGCTACTGCTGCTTTTCTTATCAACAGCCGCCACATGATTCTGGCTAAGATCAGCAGCAGCTGTCGATGGACTACTGTTATTGCTAATGTTGTTATTGTTGTTGGTAGTGGTAGTTGTGTTGGTGTCAGTGCTGGTGTCACTTGTGGTGGTGGTGCTGCTGCTGTTGTTGGACAGATCATTGGCGGGTCGCTGCTCCAGCTTTACATTGTGCGACATCAAGGTGGTTAGCTGCTCCTGGAAATAGGGCGTCGGCGTCGTCTTAGTCGATGTGGTGGTCGAGGTGCTTTCGCTCAACGTCCCCGCGGCAATCGAAACGATTGGCGTGTCAGGTATAATCGCTTGGATTTTTGTTACCAGAGTGGCAATATTGCTATCTTTGTCCTTGGCGTTGCCGGCGACGTTGGCGGCGCTGCCTGTTGATATGGCCTTGATGAGCTGCGCAGCTGCTGCGCTGCTATTACCAGCAGTTGCAGTTGCAGAGGCAGATGTGGATGTGGATGTGGATATTGTGGATGATGATAAGATTGTTGCTGATGATGATATTGATGAAACACCAATTTGTTCATTGTTCATCTTTTGTGGCATCGAACAGACAACGAAATGCCATTAAAATTACAAAAACACGCACAATTGACAGTTGGCAGCTTCCAAAACAAAACCTGGCGAAAGGCAACAGAAAATAACTGTATAAACATATGTATATTTATATATTAATGTATATACATATATATAAACACACACATATAATATATATGTATATGTACGTAAAAGGAGAGCATAAACTACGATAAAGCTCTCTGCATCTTTATCTTTCTCCCTCCGTCACCATCTCTCTTTCCCGCTCTCACACTCCTATTGCACAGTCAACGGTTACTTACCGAGTAGATTTCCAATAGGGGATGTGGGATATGCTCTGCAGATCCCAATGTCCTAGAAAAACAGCTGTCAAGGCCACCGACGCGCGTGTTAGCGCCGCTGCCAGTGGCACCCAGAAGGGCACCGTTAATGCTGTTAAGCTCGCTCTTCCGTTCACTCTCGTTGTTGTTGTCCTGAATGAAGCGTTGCCCAATTGCAGTTCGCGTTGTTTTATGTCTGGCGTAAATTTTTTTTCTATCGTCTGCTCTCTCTCACACACACTCACTATACTCGGAATTGTTTATTTGCGAACGTAAATGAACTGTAGAATTGTTGTTGTTTGTTTTTATAGTAAAACTTAATGATGTACAAATGCCGCTTGCTTACGCACTGTAGTAGCTTTTGTTGTTTCTGATGATTTTACGTTTTTTTTACGCTCTCCTATTACTTTTTTCCTCTTTAGTTGAATTGTTGATTTTTCGCCTTAATGCAGTTGTCAGTCCGTCAATCGAAGGCAACCAGTTAAATTGCTTTAGAGCGGAGCAACCTTGTCACTACCATTTGGATGGGAAACACTCACATTGCCGATACCGCGTCTACAAATGGGCAACCATTAAAGCAAAATAACAGAAAAAAAATTAATAAAAGAAATGCGACTTGTCAAAAAAAATCATTTGCCTTGCCAAGCCGCGCAGTGTTGCCAAATAGAGATGTGCGATATTCACATGCCTCTCATCTCTAGTTGCACAGCGAAATTTACATACGGTCATATTAAGTGGCCGATGTTATTTTTGGCATACACATTCACATACACATTTGAACGACGCACGCTTCAATGCCAGCTAACTATATTCTAAATATATTAACGAATATTTGGTTATTTATTACTTTAAGATGCTACTTTTACAGAAAGAGCGCAACGTGCTTGCAGAGTAAGAATTGCCAATTGCCGCTTGAAAGTTGGAAAATTGTGCACACGCGTTGGCAGCCCTGGCATTCTGTTGTCAGTGGCAACACTAGCGCAAACACGTCATTTTGCCACACAGTTTTTGTTGTTGTAGCAATTTACAAATACGTTCTATTAGCATGAACAGCTACATATACGATGCGCGCTCACACACACATGCACATCAGCTTTTCTATATATGTATCGACAAACACAGATGCACACATACATGAATGAACTCATATATGTACAAGCAGTGCTTACTTTGCACTTTTAATTTGTTGTCAATCGCTTAGCGATTTGTTTTTTTTTTTATACATACGCAATGCACACAAACACTCGCACACACACACGCAATCGCACACGCACTTGCTTATGCACCTTCAACTACACATACATATGTATGTACACTTTTCTGACCTTCTCTTACACATAGCGAAAAAAAGACAAATATTGCTGTAGACGGGCCAGCGTAAGCACAGACAAGCATTAATAACGTAAACAACGCATCATGTGTCAATAATATAAATGCACAATTTTCAAACTTGTGTTTAATTACACATGAAACGTAAAAATTCTGAAAAGAACGAACACTTTAGAGCGCACTTGTTTTGCTTTACAACACTTTCGCATATCTTTCACAGCACTATTGGCGACATATGAGGTAATCGAATACTTGCGCGATAGATATAGCCGAAATACAACTCTACGCTTCGTGTGCGCCGACATCGGCTTCGCTCATTTTTGCGCTATTAAGAGTTACATTATTTTATCTTAAATATCTAGGTAAATATCTAGTTAAATATCTAGTTAAACTTATCTAATTAAACTTATAAAATTAAAACAAATCTCTTACACAAAATCTACTTTCTATTTTTTTGTAAATAGTTGTCAAGTATCGATAGCGAATAAAAAACATTTCTTGCATTGCACTAGGACAATACATCGATAGTGTAGCAGAGGCAAGTGCACTATCGATAGCCGGGCGTCATTTTGATCCTGGATGTCTTGCAGTGCAGAACGTTTTGCACATATTTGAAATAAAATTAAGACTTCATTTATATGAATCTAACGACATGAAGACCAAATACGAATTCGACGATGACGTTTCATCAATTTGTGAATCGACGGTAATTATGACGCTACATTGTTAGCAAACAGAAAACAAACAGAACACAACTGCCAATTATGGCTATCTCCCTCTAACCCGCGGTCCATTGTGGTTTCTGTGTGTTCTCTTGTGTTATTCTTTAATATATGTATAATTCTATAATCATTGATATTTATGGCAGGCCGCCTTGACCGAGGGCTGTCGTCTGTCCGTGCGCATGCACAAGACAGACGACTGGCCCCTGGCCGAGATTGTCAGCATCAAGGAGCAGGACGGCAAGCGCCAGTTCTACGTGCACTATGTGGACTGTGAGTAAACAATAATAATAATAAGCATAAATATCAACAATTCCAAGTGAACGTTCTGTATTTGCGCCACCTGAACAGTTAACAAGCGCCTGGACGAGTGGGTCAACGAGGACGACTTGGACACTCGCAAGGTGCAGTTTCCGCGTCGCGACGGACCGCAAACTGGCACCAGCACGGGCGTCACCACGCCCAAGCGTCATCATTCGCTGGCCGGCAGCGTGTCACGCCCGACATCGCCGCAGCCGCAGCACGCCGGCGGCATGGGTAGTGGCATCACCGGCTCTGGCGGCTCCATGGCCGGCTCGAATAGCGGCGCTGAGCTGGTCAACGGCAACAATGTCCTGGCTGCTGCGCTGCAGAAGCGCATCAATCGTCGTCGCAAGGTGCACGTCGGACATCACGTGCAGTCGCTGCAACAGCAACAATCGCAGCCGCAGCAGCAGCTGCCGCAGACTCCGCAAACGCCACAGACTCCGCAGACGCCTGTCCACGTGACCGGCGACGGCGGAATGCTGCCATCGACTCCATTGGGCGGGGTGACTGCTGCCGGGAATGAGGACGTCTCGCAGGACGGCAAGATGGCCACACCGCGCCAGTCGGGCAGCATGGTCACCCATCAGGACGATGTGGTCACGCGTATGAAGAACGTGGAGATGATCGAGCTGGGGCGCCATCGCATCAAGCCCTGGTACTTCTCCCCGTACCCGCAGGAGCTCTGCCAGCAGAGCTGCATCTACATCTGCGAGTTCTGCTTGAAATACTGCAAGAGTCGCAAGTGCCTGGAGCGCCACTTGTCCAAGTGCAACCTCCGCCACCCGCCGGGCAACGAGATCTACCGCAAAAGCACGATCTCGTTTTTCGAGATCGACGGGCGCAAGAACAAGGTCTACGCCCAGAACCTGTGCCTGCTGGCCAAGCTCTTCTTGGACCACAAGACTTTGTACTATGACACGGATCCGTTTCTGTTCTACATCATGACCGAGTTCGACTCGCGCGGCTTCCACATTGTTGGCTACTTCTCCAAGGAGAAGGAGAGCACCGAGGACTACAACGTGGCCTGCATATTGACCATGCCGCCGTACCAGCGCAAGGGCTACGGCAAACTACTCATCGAGTTCAGCTACGAGCTCTCCAAGTTCGAGGGCAAGACGGGCTCCCCGGAGAAGCCCCTATCTGATCTGGGCTTGCTCTCCTACCGCTCCTACTGGGCACAGACCATACTCGAGATACTCATCAGCCAGAACGCTGGGGCAGAGGGCGAGAAGCCCGCCATAACCATCAAGTATTTCACATATAATTATTATATACATTTATATGAATTTTGTAATATTTATTTGCAATGCTTTCAGCGACATCTGTGAGTGCACCTCCATCAAGAAGGAGGATGTGATATCTACTTTGCAGAATCTGAATCTGATCAACTACTACAAGGGTCAGTACATCGTCTGCATTAGCCGCGATACTATCGAGCAGCATCAGCGCGCCATGCAGAAGCGCAAGATTCGCATTGACTCCAAGTGCCTGCACTGGACCCCGAAGGATTGGTCCAAGCGCTCCAAGTGGTAACTAAAGGCTTGCTGCTGCTCCGTTATCTCTCTATATCGTTCTCTATCTATCTCTCTTAGAATACGCTCAGCCGCCTGCCTGCGCCTGCCCGCTACACTAATCATTTAACCCCACCGAAAGTACAATTGATGCGTTTGTGGCTTGCACTCACATCATTTATAATAGAATTAACACATCCTTATGTTCCTTATAGTTTATTTTTATTATTATAATATAAATACAAATCTGTTATGAAAACAGTACACATGAAGTAATTGAGTTGTTTTATTCTTCACAATACTTCTCGAAATGTTGATGGTTCGCTAGATCAGCTATATGTGAATTTTAATCGATTACTCCGCAGTTGCCGTCTCCTTTTTCAACACTTTGCTCATTGCAAAGAGCGGCGCTTATTCCACCCAATTGAAAGGGTGCAACAGCTATTGCTGTGCTCTTCATTTTGAATGTCGCGCGCATGACATGTTTGTTCATGTCGTCTAGGCTTGAATACTCGTGCACATATTCCAATTCAATTGCAACAAAATGGCGCGCATGCTCTTCTGCTTGGCAGTTTATATTTTATATCTCTTCTACGTAGTGTTTGAGGGCATCCAGATATGTACAATAGATACTGGTATCTTCGCTAGCACTAGTCCTGTGTTTCTGTTGTCATTATAAGTATTTTTTCATTCATAAATCACAAATATATTATTTGCAATTACTTGCATTAAAAATGGATTTGAATATTACAACATCGATAGGCAAAAAGTTATCGGATAGTCAGACGATCATTTCTAGAGGGACTGATATATTTTTATTTTATACGTACATATATGTATATGCATATTATTAAATATATCTATGTTCCTTGTAGGTATTTTCTTTTTTACTACTAATTTCATATACATAAAAAAGAAGAATTTATTGCAAATTATTGATTCGGCCACTGCGGATCGGCAATCATTTGGTCCATTGCCGCCAAAGTGGACAGCTGAAAGCCATTTTCCACATTCTGGATCATGGTGTGTAGTGTCTTGAAGGCTTCTCGATTTTTGGTAAATTTGTGTTGATTTGAGAGCTTTGTACGCGGCCGATGATTGTTTTGCAGCTGCTCCTTGCACTCTTCCAGAATTTGAATGTCCAATTCCGTGGGTCGCCTGTCATTGGAAAGGCTGGAGCTTATTCCATCCAGCTGGACGGGCAGGTTCTCCACGCGTGCAGCGGCTATCTCGGTGCTCTTCGCTTCCAGTAACTCGCGCAGATCGACATGTTTGCTCAGGCTGACTAGGTTTGTGTATTCCCGCTGATATTCCCGTTTGGCATCGACAAAATGGCGCGCATGCTCCTCTGTTTGGCGGTGCATGTTCTTGGCCTGTTCTGTGTAGCGCTTGAGAGATTCCAGATGCAGCAGATACTGTATGTCTTCGAGACCATTGTTGTTGCTGTTTTCTGTTGCCATTGTATATATAATTTGTGTTGAAAAAACAGAGATAACTTTGATTGATTGATTTTTGTGCTTGTGTTCGTATTTGAAAAAGCACAACTTGCTTGTTGATGATAAACGCCCGAAGTTATCGATAGACAGTTAAATATCGTATTAAATTGTCAATTTTATTTTATTTGAATATACAATATAAAGTAATTAAGTTAATCAAATTGGAACACATTTTTAATTATAGTGAGTGATTGACTGACAAGTTATTATTGATATACATATGAATATGCACTCTTTTAACTTAAATCATATATGCCATAGTTAATAATTAAAAATTGTTAAACTTATATTTAATTTTGTACTCAACCATTTTATGTTTTATTTGAATTTATATTATTCTTAATGTATCTGATTAATTTTGTAAGTTCCAACCGTGATTTCAGAGTCATATCGATAGCTAATCTATCGCTGTATTATCGGTTCGATAGTTAGCAAGGGCTGCCAGATGGCAGCCTAACACGTGTTGCCGGCTCATTGAATAAACACAAAGCACGGCATTCCAAGAGTTTGCTTAAATATTCAAAAGTGATTGAAGTGAATAATATCAAATAGTAACACAATGGCGCGTGGCAAGAAACAGAATCCATTTGCAGCGAGAAAACGACAAAAGCGTGCCAATGTAAAGACCTTTTGAAGTAAACGCAGTTGCAAGTCAAACTTGTTGAATACATTTTCTTTCTTTCTCTCTGTTTTCTGCTCTCTCGCAGGGTGCTCCGGAGCGACCAGATCGCCGTGCCGAGCCCTACAAGGAAATCGAGCGAGACAACGCGGCCTTTATCAAATACTATCACCTGCAGAAGATCTGCGCTACCGAAGAGGAGTGGACACAATTCCTGGCCAGCATTCGGGATAATCTGCCCACCACATTTAGGGTAACCGGGTTTAAGGATGAGGCCAGGGCGCTGTTGAACATAATTAAGACGCAGCTCTTTACTGAATATGTGCGCGCTGTGGCTGAGCTGCATGAGTTGCCCGCCGACCAGGTGGAGCGTCCCCTGTGCCTGCCCTGGTATCCGAACGGAATGGCCTATCAGCTGCATCTGACGCGGAAAGATATTCGTCGCTCGGAGCCACTATTCCGGCTGCACAACTTCCTCATTGTGGAGACGACGGCAGGCAGCATAAGCCGCCAGGAAGCGGTGTCCATGATTCCGCCCCTGGTGCTCGATGTTCAGCCCACGGACAAGGTGCTGGACATGTGCGCCGCGCCTGGCTCGAAAACAGCGCAGCTAATCGAAGCTCTGCACGCGTCACCGGAACACCACAAAATACCCCCCGGATTCGTGCTGGCTAACGATGTGGACAACAACCGCTGCTATATGTTGGTCCACCAGGCGAAGCGCCTGAACTCGCCCTGCCTGCTGGTTACCAACCATGACAGCAGCTTCTTTCCCAACCTGGTGCAAACGGATGAGGTCACCAAGAGCAAGTCCATTCTCAAGTTCGATAAGATCCTGTGCGACGTGCCGTGCTCCGGTGATGGCACTCTGCGCAAGAATCCCGACATCTGGTTGAAGTGGAACCTGGCTCAGGCCTATAACCTCCATGGAGTACAATATAGGATTGTGCGCCGTGGTGCCGAGATGCTGGCCGTGGGAGGACGCCTGGTGTACTCCACTTGCTCGCTGAATCCCATCGAGAACGAGGCTGTGCTGCAGCGCATAATCAAGGATGCGGACGGCGCCTTGGAGCTGGTGGATGCCTCGCACCTGGTGCCGGGGCTAAAGTACAAGCCGGGAATGACCGACTGGAAGCTGGCTACCAAGGAGGTGGACGCCATCTACAGTTCCTTCGAGGAGGTGCCCGAGAGTTTGCACACGATCATACGGCCCACGATGTTCCCCCTGCCCGCGGGAGAAATGTCCCGCATTGGCATAGAGAAGTGCATGCGCGTGCTGCCCCATTTGCAGGACAGCGGCGGCTTCTTCGTGGCCGTCATTGAGAAGCGACGTCCGCTCGCTTTCGAAAAGAACGACCTGGACGATCTGCTGAAGCAGGCTGAATCGAAGCCAGCGCAGCCGGATGCTCAGCTCGACGAGTCGGGAAAGCCGGCGGAGGAGGAGAAGTCCGTGCCGTGGGGACCGCAACGGAAGCGTCGACGCCTGCACGGCTACAAGGAGGATCCGTACGTGTTCTTTGGCGAGGATGACGCCGACTACGAGAGCATAAGGCAGTTCTACGAACTGAATGAGACGCTCAACAAGCGCTGCCTGCTCACCCGCTGCCAGACGGAGCGCAAGAAGAATATCTACTACTGCTCCGACCCCATACGGGATCTGGTGGTCAACAACGAGCAGAGCATCAAGATCATTAATACGGGCGTGAAGACGTTTGTGCGCTGCGAGAATAGGCACACGGTGCATCCATATCGCCTGGCCCAGGAGGGGCTGCAGACGTCGAATGCCTTCATAGGCAACAGCCGGCGAATCCAGGTGGAGCGCGAAGATCTGATCCTGCTGCTCAACTGCACTGATCCCACGAAGCCGCCGTCGACGCTTGAGCTGAAGCCAGAGACGCAGCTGCGCTGCAAGGAGCTAGGTAAGTGAAGTGCATACATGTTCCATGTTGGTTCATTCCTCTCATGCCTCTCCCTGTTCAGGCGTAGGCAGCTGCATTTTAAAGTACGTGGACGAGGCGTTCACGCTGTTCATTGTGGGCTGGCGCGGTACCTCCAGCCTGCGCGCCTACGTCGATCGCGAAGAAACGATTCACATTCTGCGCCTGCTGGGCGCCGATCTGAGTAAATTTGAGGTCAATAAATACGAGAAGGCGAAGGAGGCGGCCGCTGCGGCGGCTGCTGCTGCTACTGCTGCGGGCGATGCTACCGAGCAGATAGTGAAGGCGGAGGAGGACGAGGAGGAGGTGATGGAGACCTCAGAAAAGGACTAGCGCAAAAGGAGTATACCAATTAAATATATACATATATAACATAATCTGACAATTTTGTATATCGAGTTTGAATAACGAAACTCCGTTGATTACCCAATTCAAATGTCGTTTTATATGCATCGAAATGATGCTATTTTATGGCCATAATGCATGGTCACACTGTGTGATTGTAGGCGAGCTAATCAACGACGAACTGATGAAATACAACTGACAAAGGAGTTGTAAATGTATGATGATTAATTAATAATATTATTAATTTGATTAATATTTTGTATTACTTTATATTGTCTATGCAAGTTTATTATATTGCTTAACGTACTCGTTTGCTAATTTAACGCATTCAAGCTTGTTATCGTATGGTCACACTTTTTATTAAATTGCGCTAAATATGCAAGTGCGATTTGTGTTTTTGCAGACTGCCGCGCAGGTGTAGCTAACTCTTGGCAATTAAACAGCTCATACATACATATACATATGTATGTGTATATATTTATAAATAAATAATAGTTTTTTTCCTAAGTGCGCAATGGGCAAATAGTGATAGTGAAATACACAAATAAACGGCTAACATTTTTATACCCACACACACATGGATACAATGCAACGGTAAATATTAAAATACATATACATAGATATACATACACACATATGTAGATACATTCATATAAAGGAATTAGCTAAAATATGTACATACATATGAAATGTTATGGAATAGAAGGAAGACTGCCGCAATAAATTATTAATATTAATAAAAAATCGTTCATACTTATGATTATGCTCAATATTAATATATTGCTGCGTTATTTTTCTGCCATTGGTTACTAATTGTTGCACTTACAATAGTTATTATAATATAATTATGTGACTATTATAATAGTTATTGTTTATATTACTCCAAATGCTAAGAATATTGCTTTTAATATTCTCTACAACTAGCTTCAACGATATTTTGAATGTACTGCCATTCGCCCCGCAAATAGTTGGTTTTTATTTTCGATAAGCAATCATGGAAATCGACTATCGAAAAATATCGTTTAAATGCAAAGTAAACATTGATAAGTTCAAAAGAGAAGCGATTTAATATCAAAATATCGACTTAAATTGCTAGCGATACATAAAAACAGTTATTTTGTGTTTCGGGAAACAACGGTTTATTTAAAATGTTTCCCATTATTCAATTTGAGACTGTTCTAAGATAAATATCTAACGTTTAGATATAGCCATTGATATGTAATGCATTGATTATTTAGGCCAATCTAAATTGGGCATAAATTTCATTTCATTTGAAGATTTAGATAAAATCTGATTAGCTCGTGATGCAGTACTGGACTTCTTTTCCGGTAACTCTATGATGCTCGTCGAAATATTACGCGGTGGAACAGCTGGCCTCCTCGGATTGGTTGGTTTTGATATTATGCCAAAAAGGCCATCAGCTGAGGCTGAAGCTGATATTTTTTGTGGGGCAACTTTACTTCCAAGTGTTGGTGGTGGCCGTGATTGTACATCATTGGTTGAAATTGAGTGTATCGGTTTTTGGGGCGGTACGCTGTGTTCACTTGGTCCGACTGGTTGATTGTTCGCATTCAATTTGTTATGGTTTTTTTTTTGTGACTTAGAAAGACTCTTCGAATTTGGCGGTGGTACACCAGGTTGATTAGCTTGCTTCGATGTATTGGTCGATGCGTTACGAGGCATCGTTGAATCTGTATGCACCTGTAGCGGCACTAGAGGATTTCTTGCCTTCTGCATCCAAGATGAAGATGGAACATAGAGTGATGGCTGAGCTTGAGCTCTTGGTGGCTTTGATTGCTCAGCTAGTGCATTAGGTCCTTTTCGTTTCTTCTTGGACTCCGGCTGCAGAGATGAAGATTGCTTAGCTATTGCTGAATTCGATTGCACTGTCATAGTTTGGCTCATTAATGCCTGTCTCTTCCGACGGAATCGAGGTTGAGATGCCGATGAAGTTGATGATGGCATCGTTTGCTCATCTTGCACATTAGGTCCATTATGGGGTAAACAACCCTCTCCAGGCAGAGTTGGCGATGAAGCTCTTGGGTTCGATTGCTCAACTGATGCATTAGATTCACTTTGTCTTCTTGACGTCGATTGGCGCAATGATCTTCGTCGCTGTCTAGGCAGAATTGGCGATGAATCTCTTGATGGGTTCGATTGGTCAGCTGATGCATTAGATGCACTTTGTCTTCTTGACGTCGATTGGCGCATTGATTTTCGTCGCTGCTGTGATCGAAAAGGCTCTGGTGATGGATGAGGCGATGAAACTATTGATGGGCCCGATTGGTCAACTGGTGCATTAGATTCACTTTGTTCTCTTGACCTCGATTGGCGCAATGATCTGCGTCGCTTTCTGGGCAAAAATCCCTCTCCAGGCAGAGTTGGCGACGAAGTTCTTGATGGATTCGATTGCTCAACTGATGCATTAGATTCACTTTGTCTTCTTGACGTCGATTGGCGCAATGATCTTCGTCGTTGTCTAGGCAGAATTGGCGATGAATCTCTTGATGGGTTCGATTGGTCAGCTGATGCATTAGATGCACTTTGTCTTCTTGACGTCGATTGGCGCATTGATTTTCGTCGCTGCTGTGATCGAAAAGGCTCTGGTGATGGATGAGGCGATGAAACTATTGATGGGCCCGATTGGTCAACTGGTGCATTAGATTCACTTTGTTCTCTTGACCTCGATTGGCGCAATGATCTGCGTCGCTTTCTGGGCAAAAAACCCTCTCCAGGCAGAGTTGGCGACGAAGTTCCTGATGGGTTCGATTGCTCAACTGATGCATTAGATTCACTTTGTCTTCTTGACGTCGATTGGCGCAATGATCTTCGTCGCTGTCTAGGCAGAATTGGCGATGAATCTCCTGATGGGTTCGATTGGTCAGCTGATGCATTAGATGCACTTTGTCTTCCTGACGTCGATTGGCGCGTTGATCTTCGTCGCTCTCTAGGCAGAGTTGGCGATGAATCTCTTGATGGGTTCGATTGCTCAACTGATGCATTAGATGCACTTTGTCTTCTTGACGTCGATTGGCGCGTTGATCTTCGTCGCTGTCTAGGCAGAGTTGGCGATGAATCTCTTGATGGGTTCGATTGCTCAACTGATGCATTAGATGCACTTTGTCTTCTTGACGTCGATTGGCGCGTTGATCTTCGTCGCTGCTGTGATCCAAAAGGCTCTGGTGGTGCATGAGGCGATGAAACTCTTGATGGATCCGATTGGTCAGATTCACTTGGTTTCCCTGCCATAGCTTGAGTCATTGATGATTGCTCTTGCTCGGGTACAACAGTTTGTTTAGGCTGTACAGGACTCAGAACTGTTGATGGCTTCGATTGCTCAGCTGATTCAATTGCTTCCTGAAGTTTTGGCTGTAGTCCAATTGGAACTGGAGATGGAGCTGCTGCTTTTCGTTCCTTCCCTTTCTTTGCTGTTGCAATTGGTTCCCTCACTTTCTGTGGTTGTAAAGTCTGTCCCATTGGAACTGGACATGGATCTGTTGCAATTGGTTCCCCCACTTTCTGTGCTCCCTTTGGGACTGGAGATGGACCTGTTGCATTTGGGTTCTTGACTTTCTGGGATTGCTGTCCAATTGGAACTGGTGATGGAGCTGTTGCCATTAGTTCCCTCACTTTCTGTGGTTCTGTTGCAATTGGCTCCTTCATTTTCTGTGGTTCTAAACATTGTCCCATTGGAACTGGATATGGAGCTGTTGCAATTGGTTCCCTCACTTTCTGTGGTTCTGTTGCAATTGGCTCTTTCATTTTCTGTGGTTCTAAACATTGTCCCATTGGAGCTGGAGATGCAGCTGTTGCAATTGGTTCCCTCACTTTCTGTGGTTGTAAAGTCTGTCCCATTGGAACTGGATATGGAGCTGTTGCAATTGGTTCCCTCACTTTCTGTGGTTCTGTTGCAATTGGCTCTTTCATTTTCTGTGGTTCTAAACTTTGTCCCATTGGAGCTGGAGATGCAGCTGTTGCAATTGGTTCGTTGACTTTTCGTGATTGCAAAGGCTGTCCAGTTGGAACTGGAGATGGAGCTGTTTGACTTGGTTCTTTCATTTTCTGTGGTTTTAAACCATGTCCCATTGGAACTGGAGGTGGAGCTGTTTCAATTGGGACTGGAGATGGAGATGTTGCAATTGGTTCCCTCACTTTCTGTGGTTCTAAACATTGTCCCATTGGAACTGGAGATGGAGCTGTTGCTTTTGGTTCCTTCACTTTCGGGGGTTTTAAACGATGTCCCGTTGGAACTGGAGATGGAGCTGTTGCCATTAGTTCTCTCACCTTCTGTGGTTCTAAATAATATACCATTGGAACTGGAGATAGAGCTGTTTCAATTAGTTCCCTGAGTTTATGTGGTTGGAAAGTCTGTCCAATTGGATGTGGAGATGGAGCTGTTGCCATTAGTTCTCTCACCTTCTGTGGTTCTAAACGATGTCCCATTGGAACTGGAGATGGAGCTGTTGCTTTTGGTTCCCTCACTTTCTGTGCTCCCTTTGGGACTGGAGATGGAGCAGTTGCAATTGGAACTGGAGATGGAGCTGTTGCCATTAGTTCTCTCACCTTCTGTGGTTCTGAACGATGTCCCATTGGAACTGGAGATGGAGCTGTTGCTTTTGGTTCCTTCACTTTCGGGGGTTTTGAACGATGTCCCATTGGAACTGGAGATGGAGCTATTTCAATTGGGACTGGAGGTGGAGCTGTTGCAATTGGTTCCCTCACTTTCTGTGGTTGGAAAGTCTGTCCAATTGGAACTGGAGGTGGAGCTGTTGCATTTGGCTCCTTGACTTTCTGGTATTGTAAAGTCTTGCCAACTGGAACTGGAGATGGAGCTGTTGGTGGATTCATTTTTCGACCGAAAAGAGAAGTCAATTCATTGGGTTTCTCTGCCATAACTGATTGTTGTTTTTTTTTAGGCACAAAGAGTTTAGAGATTAAATGGGGCATTGGCCTCTGCGTCTCTTCCACTGTTGGGCTGGCTTTGTCCTGTTGCTTCTGAGGCTGCAGATTACCTGCACTGAATGATTGCTTTAGATAATTTCTTGTTTGTTCATCTATACAGGTTGTCATTGGATTGATTGACGGCGTTGGAATAAATAATTCGCTAGGCGCCATATGCTTTGACTTGTAAGATCTAGGTTTTTTTATAGGCTCAGCCTTCGGCTTTTTCGGGGCTGGTTCATTCTTTGACATCGCTGGGTTCAATGGTTCCACTTCAATTGCAGTTAAAGGTGAAGCTGTTGAAGTTTTCTTTCTTTGTTTCTTGTGTGGCGAAGCAGGCTGGCTTGGATTCGGGCGCTTCGATGCAATTCCTTGAGCACGCATTGTAGTTGCCATGTTAGGGCTCTGAGGTCTGAGGTCAATCGACTCTTTTGGCGTAAAAGCCAAGCGAGAGGATACGCCAGAAGAAAATGAACTGTTTAAAGTTTGGGCGATAGGTTGCTGCAGGCTCTGAAGGCTCTGAAGGCTCTGAGAAGGAGGCATGCTTATTGGCTGCTGCTTTCGCGGCACCACCGGCCTGCGAGGAGCCGTTGGCTTCGATTTAATACCAAACATATTCTCATCCAAAGTAATGACAGGGTTCGCTGGTGTTTTCTGGGCTGGCGGCTTTTCCACTTTTGGCTTGGGCACCCTTGGCTTGGTCACCCTTGGCTTGGTCACCTTTGGCGTAGGTACCTTTGGACTGGGCGTCTCATTCTGGATCTTGCGCGCTGTGGTTAAGGACTCTTCGCTCAAATCCTTATCCTTTTTCAAGTCATTGATGATCGCTGCTGCTTGCAACTTTGCCTTAGTAGTGCGAGCATTTCGCTTGCCAAGAGGAACGATTGAATCGCCGGCAAAGGCCGATGGTAGATTTTGAACTGAGCATACTACATGTTCCGGTTGTTTTTTGGCCTTATTCGCTTTGCCTGGACCGCGTCCACGTCGCTTCTTTCGGTTCGGATCACAGCCTTGGGGAAACAAAGCGAGTGTGTCCTCTGGTGGAGATTTAGCGTTATATTCCTCGAGCTTACGAAGTATGTTCAGGTTGCCCGTCCTACGTAGTATCTCCTCGCCCCTCGACATTGTCCCCGTAGGGTTTATGTTTTTTAAATCGGCATCTATGTGCTTCAGCTTTTCAGAGGGGTTAATATCATCTTTCTGCGTAACAGAATATGAATCGTGTAATAAACAGCACAATTTAACCATACTCACGGATTTGATCAGGTAATTCTTAAACTTTTCCCGCAATCTCAGTGTCTGCAACTTGCTCTCACTGCCGTTCTTGGTTCCTTCATATTCTTCACTTAAAGCTTTGAAAGTGAGTTTTTTTCCGGCCATTTTAATATTTATCTTGATTCACTATATATATATATATATATATTTATTTATATATATATATTTTTATTTATTTTTTTTTTTTACGGTGATTTTGTATTTCCTTTCATTGATTTCGTTTTTTTTTTTTTTTCTTGAAAAATCTTTTTAGCTTTTTTTTTTTTTGCCGTTTTTTAATTTTCGGACTGTTCAATTTGATGATTTTTTTTGTAAATCTTTTCAGGTTTCACAAAATTTGTACAACACTTTCATATGCCTGGAAGCATTGACTTCTAAGCAGCCTGATCCACATAGATTGTCATGGACTGCCTTGATTAACTTTTCTTTTTTTTTTTAAATCAAAGTTGGCGAGAAAGGAATAATGTATATTTTCGTATGATTCATGATTGTTGGCACTTGAAATATTTGTCAAGTTGAAGTCCACTTTCACATCGGATTCGATATAATGAAGCTACTATATCGAATGACTGGAATCCATAGATAGCCGATTAAGCAACGGCTTTAGTTATAATTGAGATTTGAAGTTGATTGATCAATTCGAATAACTTGGGCAGTAAATACTATATAAGTTAAGATATCTCTGTATCATATGGATTATATTGAAACGTAGCCGATCATAAGAACTAAGAGAGCTCCAATTGGCAGTGCCTGAGTAGCCAGAAATCTGATTGATCAATCATATCACACTTCTATATAGTATATTCAAATCTATTATTGAAGAAGCAAGAAAGCACAAAATACTAGCTAAATTTGTTCTCATATAATCTTATACTGATAGATCATATATCTAGTTCTATAATCGAGCAGCACGAAGAGTTCTAAGCACACCCCACTCAAGCTGCTAACAGAATGAGAATAGTTCAGCCGAGATCTCTATAGCTCGTTCATAGTATATATCTTTACTGAGTCAACTTATAGATCTATGAAATCATATTTGAGAGCTCCCTATAGCTCCAGCCAGTGGAGTCAGTCGTTCGAATTCAGTCGAATTAAATAGTAGCTAGAAATACCTATTTTTATACTTTGTTCCCAAAGGGAAAAAAGTATATTGGTTTTGTGCAATGTCCGTCTTGCTGTCCGTCCGTCTGTCCGTCTGTCCGTCTGTCCGTCTGTCCGTCCGTCCGTCTGTCCGTCTGTCCGTCTGTCCGTCTGTCCGTATGAACGCAATATTTTTCGGCGCTATTAGAGCTAGAGACTTGAAATTTTAAACATATACTCATATATGCTCCCGAATTATAAAGTGTAAAAATTTTCCCGATCCGCCCACTAGGGGCGTGGCAAATCGGAAAACTCTTCCGCCCATAGTTAAGTTATCATACTAGATGATGAGCTAGAGAGTTGCAATTTGAAATGTATACTCGGGGTGACAACCCAAGTTCAAAAAGCTATGGCGGATATATCTACGCCCATTGGGGGCGTGGCAAATCGGGAAATACGTATCTTCTACACCGTTAAAGCTAGAACGCTGAAATTTTGCATGTGAGTTAATGTTATGATTCTAAGAAGATCGATCAAAAAGTTATATGTCTACGCCCATTGGGGGCGTGGCAAATCGGACCTGAATATATTGTGATTTTTCAAATTGTGCTATATTTTGAACACTATTGACACTAGAGACTTGAAATTTTGCATGTATACTCGGGTTGACAACCCAAGACTAATAAGCTATGGTAGATATATCTACGCCCACAGGGGGCGTGGCAAACCGCAAAAGTTTATATCTCCTACAGTTTTAGAGCTAGAAGCTTGAAAATTGGATGGTTGAGTTACTAATGTTCTCCTCTATCGATGCCCCAAAAATAATTTTTCAGCCTCTTTGGGGGCGTGGCATATCGAAAAATACCCTGTAATTTTCGCATTTTTGGAATGTAAGCAACCAAATTTTGCAGTCATGTTAGCCTCGGCCTTTTCTAAGAACTGGCAAAAAATTATGCGTCTACGCCCACTGGGGGCGTGGCAAATCGGCAAAGAAGTTTGTTGCGGCCAACTGCATAATTCATGCATATAATAGCTTAGTAGCAATTGCTAAGATGGCAAAAAGCATTTTAACATAAATTTAATAATATTAATAAATTTTAAAAAATAAAATTGATAAGTTTTTGATTAATAAATAAAAAGTTTCCACCGGGATTCGAACCTAGGTCTTTTGAAAACAACATGTAATCGTTAGCTAAACCTAAATCAATTCACAGCTGATCAGCTGACCAGCTGATCAGCAGCTTGTGACGAAACAAAACAATACAATCGCAATTCTTGCAATATGTATACACTTTTGGATGTGTATACACTTGCAAACATCTGTGTACACATACATATGTACATATATGCATGCATAGAAAAACTGCTTGCCACACAGCGTGGCAAATCGGAAAAATTGTTTTAGTTTTTGCTTAAATGCAAAATTCATATGCGTATGTTTATAAATTATCATCAATTGGCAGCAAGCATTTTATAATAAATATACAAATATAAAAAATAAAAAATAAATAATTTTTGAAAAAAAGGTTTCTGCGGGATTCGAACCCACGCACCTAAGTATAGCTTGCATAGTGCTTACCACCAGCGCCACTGCCCTGACTTGCGCTTCGTTAACTAAAACCAAATAAGACATTGTAATGCATTGCTAGAGCGCCTTTTGACAAAACTAAAATAACGATCGAAAAATTCCCAATTCAGTCACAATTCTTAGAATATTCTGGCATGCAAACTTTTGTATGTATACTTAGAAAATTGTGTATACTCGTATAGTGTGTACATGTGTAAATCTGTATGTATGTGTAGGAAAAACGTTTGTTGCTTGCCATGTACGTTTTCTAATTGCCGAAATATTTCGTTAATTAAATGTTTATTAAATAAATAAGATGCACCTATGGGAACAAAGTATATCGCAGTTAGTGGCGCCTAACTGCAACGTTCTTACTTGTTTTATACCCTGAACCCATTGAAAATGGGAAATCAGGCTATAATGGTTTTGTTAAAAATATGTAACAGGCAGAAGGAGGCGTGGCAGACCCCATAAAGTATATATATTCTTGATCAGGGTAACGAGAAAAGTTAATCCAGCCCTGTCCGTCCGTATTAACGTCGAGATTTCGGAAACTGCAAAAGCTAGAGAGCTGAAATTTTACATGAATACTCGTATGCTAGTTATGCAGTGCGAGTTTTTCTTTTTTCGATAACTCATCCCATTTGCAAATTATCGATAAAAGAAATCGAAATTCGGATTTCAAATACTAGAGACTTGAAATTTGACAATTAGATGCATTTAGATGCTATTAATATATTCGAAAAGTTTCATAAAGATAGTCCATCCAGAAATGGAGTTAAAAGCGTACCAACGTTCAGCCCAACCCACCCCCAAGCCACGGCGTACACGTGCGTAAAGAAGAAGAAATTTGTTTTTTTTTTTTTTTTGTGGGGTTCAGGGTATCTCGTAGTCGAGCCGTCTCGACTAGAGCCTTCTTACTTGCTTTCTATAAAATTCGATGCAACCATAGTTAGTTCGCACTGTCGACTCAAAGCTTTTCGACAATCCCGAGCTCTTACAGAAATAAGAAAACTTTGTTTTTTTTTTTGTTATAAAATGTTACATTTATGTTTTGTTTTTCGGTTTTATTATTATTATTTAGTTTTTCCCAGTATAAATATATCGTATATAAAGTATATAAAAAAAAGTTCATTAAAAAATTACACATACTCTTTATGTTGTTTTGTTGTTGGTGTTTTTTTTTTTTTTTTTTTTTTTTTGCGCTTACAAATTTTTATATCATTTTTTGCTTTAGTAAACTTCGTTTGTTGTTTTCTTTAAATATGTTTTTTCTGTGTCTTTTGAAAAGTACATAGAATATATAAAAAGGGTTGGGGGGGCGTGGCATATATTGCTTTTTTTTATTATTGATTAAGAGTGAAATTTGTATTATTATAATAATAGGAATGAGCTTATTTATTTGCAATGTATTTGACATGAAATTAAAAGAATATTAAAAAAAAAAAACTAAAAAACAACAATTAAAAACAACTTTTGATGTTGTTGCTTGGATGGCGGCTGTTTGCAGTCGTTGTTGCTTCACTTTAGACAAACATAAAAAATACTAAAAAATGAATTAAAAAAAAAAAAAAAAAAAAAAAAAACAAACAAACAAACAATTTTTTATCTGAGTGTGAAAGCGAGAGAGAATGTGTCTGTTTGCTTTATGCAGAAAAAAAAATTTGGCTTTTTCTTCTCTGCTGTTGAATTTAGGCCTTCTTCTCGGCCTCGATGACCTCCTTGGTTGGCAGCACGTTCTTCTCGTTAGTTTCGGTGTGCTTCAATTTTTTCGCATCGAAATTCTCAATGCCGGCGATAAATTGATTCTTCTCCTTCTCCTGTTCAATTGCTAGAAATCGAGATAGAGATAGGAAAAGAGAAAGAAATATAAGTTAGCTAAATTGTTCACATTTCAGTTGCAATTGCCTTAAATGGCCAACAGCTGGTTTTGCTAGTTGTCTATCTCCCTCTCTCCCTCTCTCACTGTCTCACTCTACGCACCTTCCTTATCGGGCAATGGATTCTTCTCATTGGTCTCTGTATGCTTCAAATTGTTTTGATCGAATGCGGTGATGCCCTCGAATATGGACTTTTGAGTCTTCTCGGCTGCCACATCTGCAGCACAAATATATTTAATTTTGTTTGTTTATTTTTGATTAATAATGACGACCTAACCTTCGGCAGTTGGCAAAATGATTTTCTCCTGGGTGCTGGCATTCTTCAGCTTCTCCGTATTGAAGCCCTCCAATTGGCTCTTCAGATTCTCGGCCACCTTTGGCAAGTCCTTGAGTGCTGGTGCTGGGGCAGCCATCTGTAATAAACCATATTGAAAAACAAAAAACTATAATTAATAAAATCATTTATTTATTTAAAAAAAAAAAAAGCGTTATTTCGCAATGGCAAATGGTGCTAACAAAAGGCCAGCATATCGATAGCTGCCAGAGTGGTTGAGTGACTCGCCGCTAAAGGTTCGATAAAGCGGAAATGCACATCGATTACAAAGTCTGCAGCGCACACACACGCACACAATGAATGAACCATATCGGTATGCGTGTGTCTGTGATTTCGCTTTGAGAAACATTTCGTTGTTTACCGTTGCGTTTATTATGCGATTTCTCATAGCGATTACGCTGAATAGCTATTTATTGATTAACAAACAAAGCCATAGAGATACACATACGAATTTGTCATGCCTGCTAATGAGTCATGTTGTACAGCAAGGACGCGAATTCATACCGCTATAATATACTATTACATATCTGTGTGCGTGTGCGTGTGCGCGCTCGCTATCAAAGCAGCAGCAGCAGCAGAAATACGAGAGATATGGAGAGAGAGAGGGAGAAATAGAGACCAAGCGAGTGAGCGTGAGCAAGAAGTTCAGCGAACCTACCGCAGCAGCAAGAGCAGCAGATTAAATTCCAATTGGACAAGCAACTGGAGGCGAGTGTACCGTTATCAGTGCTTGTTTTGTTAGTCGCCGCGTTCGCTCAGCTACTAGCAAAATAACTGAACTGCATTTTATCACGTTTATTTTTAGTTGGAAATCAACCAAAATGTGACCAGCTAAACACTAACCATTGTTCATGCCCGTATTCTAGTTAATCAACAAAATTATATATGTACTCACATACATACATGTACATGCATACATACATGTATGTATGAGTGTGTGTATCACACAATAAGCAAAAAAGTGCTCATGCTTCATAAGAAATAGATCGATCGCAACGTTGCCAAAGTCGGTTATATTTAATTTCAACACCCCACAAAGCAAACAATCTGCCAATCTTCCCTCTCGCTCGCACTGCAACCAATTTTGTTTGCGCTCATACATATAAAGAAAGCGCTTCATTAATATCGATAACAAGTGCACACATATGCAATGCACTGCATGTGCATGCACATGTGTATGTGTGTATGTGTGTGTGTGTGTGTACATCTGAATTGCACGAGCAAGCGTTACAAGGGCGGCAACCGCGCCAAAATAAAAAAAGTAGATATAGAAATAAATCTACGCTTAATAGTCGTCTGTATTTTTATTGACCATATATGGACACATTAAGGCGCGCCTAAACGTAATTCGCCCCTGGCCGATAGACTCTGATTGACTAACGGCTTGGCCATCGTCGCAGTGTTTAGTCATTCCCAGCAGCAGCAACTCCTTTTTAAAGCAAAAACAAAGGCGAATATTGCAACTGACACACACACATGCAAACAAACATGTATGCGCGCACACGTATGTACATAAACGGCGAATTATGTTGTTTTTGTTGCGCTTTTTATATGTATGTATGTATATGTATGTATATTTATTTTGGGTTTTTGGGGGGAGTAAGTTTGCATGTTCTCGCCTTGTTTGCCATGAATCAACTTCCAACTTGAAGCGAATAATGGTTCGTGATGAATCATGTTATTCGTCGTCGAAGTTGCCCTCGCTGTCGCCTTTGTCCCCCCCTTCGCCGTTGACTTTGCCATTGCCTTTGTTGCTTTTGTCTCAGCCCACACTTGACGCGCTCTCTCTTTTTTTTTCCTCTTTCACTCTGCACTCGCCACTCTCTTGCGGCGAGTGGTGAGAGCTATTCAAACTTTGCTTCAGTTGGAACTGTCTTTTGTTTTGTTAATTTTATATCTGGTTTTCGGGGTTTATGTCGGTGTGTGCGCTGATTGGAGCGGATGAGTAGATGTCTTTTGGAAGTGTGGGGGTCATTTGACCGGCGCCAGCAGACCGCCAATTCGCCGTTAGGCCAATTTTGACATTTGAAAGCGTCGCCAAAAAAATAAAAACGCCGCTCAAGTATTAAAGCCGACGGCGTTGATGTTGCTGATGCGTGGCGGCGGAGGCAGTGTAATATACATACATACACACACATACATATGTATGTACACATGTACATACATATGTATATTCAATCGGTGGGGCGAAAGCAGAAAATGTAAAAGAACAAAAGGAAGGCAAATGACAGACACGTCCGTTTTACACCCTCGCCTTAGTCAGCGCAGTCAGCCTGCGCTGGCTGGCTCCTGTTATGCCCACACATACACACGCACAAACATGCAGTGCACGTCTGTCAGTTGATACATAAATTAAAATGTGTGCGTATGTGTGTGTGTGCACATATGTATGTATGCACCCGCGACATTAAGTGAATGTTAAATATGCATAGTAGCAGCGCAGTTTAGTCATTCGCAGACGCACACTCATTCAAAAATATTACTGTGTGTGTGTGTGTATGGCTGTGTACATGTTCGCCGTCTGTTATTTCATTTTAAATATCTTTTGAATTTCTTTTTCTTTTGCTGAGGCGATAAATTAAACTTCAATTGAGTATTATCGATAACATCGTACATGCGCCACGCCCTCGCTTAAGATAAATTTGCGACACACACACGTACATATACATACATACATACAGGCGCGCATATAAATATTAAGCAGGGAGTGCAGCTTAATGCACAGCTGCACACTCATATGTTCAAGCAATGTGTATGGACTTACATATATACATATGGATGTGTGTGCCATTGTAAGTGTATGTGAGCACGCGCAAGCCGCAAGCACACAGTGTGGGGAGGATATTTAACAGCGTCAAACGCCCCGCCCAAGCAGCAGCAGCCGTCGCAGACACACAGACACGCACACAGATACAGGCACACGTAAAACAGACGCCAAAAACGAAAAAAGCCGGCCGGCAAAGCTCTAACACACAAAAAAAAGAGTGATGAAGAAAAAAAAAACTAGCGAAAAAATAACAAAGAAGCTTAAGGCCGTCGACTTAACAGCTGCTCAAATAGATTGGTAAAAATGTTGAGAGAAAAAAAAGAACTAACGGAGTGGCGACCGCTGCAATAAATAATTTATAACAAATGTTAAAGAGGAGCTCTGTTCTCCTCCTTGCCTCGTCGCACCACACGCTCTCCCCTTCTCTCATACACTCGTCGAACATTTGCAATGAATGGAACTGGGAATGCTGGAAGCGCAGCCACAACAAATACAACAGCAACAACAACAAGACGAGACAAGAGGAACGCAAGAATAGCGCCGCAAACAAAAACCAGTTGGCGTTGGCTGGCTTTTGCAGCAGCAGCAGCAGCTTTAGATTTTTTTTATTCGCATACTTTTTTTTGGCCCCCTACTTTCTGCAATAATGAAAAAAAAAAATACGAAACGTAGCCAAGTATTGAAAATGTCTGAACAAAAAAATTATTAAAAAAATTTCCGGTGCAAAAAAGTAGCACATTACAAAAAATAGCTTCAACTCACCTTTAATTTGTGCTGGTGATTTTTTTTCTTTTAAATTAGGGTTTGGTTTTAAATGGCAAAAGAATTGCGCACTTTACAAAAAATATATGCGAGTGGGTGAGTTGACTGGTTGGGTGGACTTAATATATATATAGATACTAATGTATTTATATATATATTTCTATATATGATGTGCTAAGAGTTAACACTTGGCAAATTGGACACTTGCTAGTTTATTACTGTTATATCGCGAAAGCTTGCAAGCAAACAGAACGACACACAACTTAATACTGCGCGACAATTGTTCAAATCCAAAAGATGAAGGCGTACGGATTGATGTTCGGGCTGTTTGAACAAACGCACAGTTGTTATCGATAGCGTCATCGAATGCATCGACACTGCATTCCCTATTATCGCATCGCTGACCTACACAACGATAATTGCCGTATGTGTTGCGGTATGCTATCGAGCAACGATTATTTCTCTTTGCGATATTTTGCGTACATTTTGCAATGCCCATTTACTCTGAATGCCAAAAGACGTTACAATTTAAATGCATCTATATATCTATCAGGTAGATAGTAATATTAATTTAATAAGGCTCGGTTTGCAGGTATATACACACGTTGTGTACTTAGGAGTACGCCCCAATGGTCACAATTGCTAAAATATTGCTACGCATAGTTTGCCGATCGGCATTCGTTCCAGATGCGTTCCATCTCCACGGGATCGCCAAAACCATGCGAGGCTATCACATCACTGTAGCTATCCGGCCCATAGTACTTGGGTCTGTGGAAGTGGAAGTCATCACAACGATGCACAGGTATGTGCGCCCGCAGTGCCACCATGCCCAAGAAGACATCGTCAAACCGGAACAGCGGAATGGAACGCCCAACCGCATACATCTTGAGCAAAGCATCCCGCGAGAGGAGGAATGCACCCGCTGTCACATACGCCGGCCACTTGTCGAAAGGGTATTCCTCGAGCGAGACATACCACTTGCTGAACTTGTGCCGCAGTGGAGCGCTCTGGAATACATAGCCGGCGAATAGCAGGCTTTGGTGATGCGTCTGGCGGCCCTTGCCTAGAAAGCGGAGCACATTCTTAATCGACACGTAATAATCGTCATCCACGAACAAATAGAAGTCGCTGGTGTTGAAGTGCTCGCTGGCCCAGCGCATGCCCATCATGGTTTTGATGGTGTTGTTGAAGTACGCGTCCACAAAGTCAGCGCGAATAATGTCTCCATACTGCTTCGCCTCTTCCAGTGCTGCATCCTTGGCGCCTGCGCCCTCGGTGGGCGTGCCCAGTACAAAGGCGCGCTTGATGTGAACGTCGGAGAAGCGACCCTCGTAGCCCCATGTCTTGCGTATGGCCTGGCGTCGCTCCGCATTGCCAATGGCGCTCTTCACCAAGATGGTCAATCGGGGCGGATCCGCTGGGTCGTGATTTTTCATGAATGCGGGCATCTGGAGAAACTTGTAGTCCAGCGGCGGCAGGGCGGTGTCATTGTGCAGCGGATAGTAGTAGTGCGTCTCGAAGTCCAACTCGTACAGGTGAGTCAGAATGCCACAGAAGTCCACCAGAAAGATTAGAGGCACGGCAAGTGAACATTTTAGCAGTAATTTGTAATGTTTTTTTAACATTGCGCGATTGTAACTAGCGATGGCAACAACAAAGCCATATATCGTATAAAACAATAGATTGCCTGTATATCGATAGTACTAATCGATGGCGTCTAAGCAAACCAGATTTGAATTTAAATTTGATTTATTATATGATTTTATATAAGTATTAATACTATTAAAATAATTTATTTGAAGAATAGCAGACGAACTAAGCTCAGTTTTAGTCGTAATTGCAGATTTAGTCAGTATCCGTGAACGGCAAAATAAAATACTTTAAATACCAAAAAATACTAGTGCGTGACGGCGATTGTCCAAGTCAAAGAAGAAGATCGCGTATTGAATTTACAACAACGTAAGAAATGGATATTGCGCTAAAAGATTCAAAATGTCTGAGCAAACAGTAACTGAAACAACAAAACCTAAATCAGCCAGCTCGACCCTAACAACAGCACAGCGCGCACGTATCGAGCGCAATCAGGCCAAGGCACAAAAGCTAAGGGAGGCCAAGCTCGTATCGCATCCCTATAAGAATGCACAAAAGTAAGTAAAGCTAAGATTTATTTGTATAGCGTCAAGCTAATTACATGCATTGAAGGAATGACAAGGAGGAGCTGCCAGTAGCTGGACAGGACAACGCTGTCATCAAGGTGCAGGGCACCAAATACATCGACACTGGCGGCGGCTTCCTCCTGGAGCAGCCAGTCTTGGGCGCGACAAACAAACCCACGGGCGAGGAGCCGGCAGAGGTGGCCGTCGTCGAGGATGCCATTGCCATTCCTGTGGTCTACGAAGAGTGCCTAGACTGCGGCGATCAGTATGCAGATTCATATTTATTCAACAATTTCGGTTATTCCGTGTGCGACAAGTGCCGGGACAACGAGGAGCGACACTCGCTGATTACGCGCACCGAGGCGAAGGCCGAGTACCTGTTGAAGGACTGCGATTTCGACAAGCGGGAGCCGGTTCTGCGCTACATCAGCCGCAAGAATCCGCACAATGTGCGCTGGGGCGAAATGAAGCTGTACCTGCATCTGCAGGTGCTGCAGCGCGCGATGGAGGTGTGGGGCAGCGAGGAGGAGCTGACGCGGCAGCACGAGCTGCGCGAGGACAAACGCGTCCTGGGCAAGACCCGCAAATACAACAAGCAAATGAAGCAGCTGCGCATGGAGGTCAGGAGCAGCATTTACACCAAGAAGACCAAGGGCGTGCATGTCCACGAGTTTGGTCCAGAGACGTACAACGAGGCTGATGATAATTACACACACTCCTGTTTGACATGCCCCTACACTGAAACATTTGAAAAAATGTGAGAGAGAGAGAGAGAGAGAGAGTACTCCTTGAAATATCTGTCATAAAATCAATCCGTCATAGAATAAATCTGTCATAAAATCAGTTTGTCTTAACTTCAATCTCTTATAAAATCAATCGCTCACAAAATTAAAATTTTCTAAAATCTGTGCTTAAAGAAAAAATCCAAATTTTCTCAATTTAAATTCTTGCAACTATCGATAAGCCGTCGAATTGGTGGTATTTTCTTTTTGCCATTCGCGGTAAGTGCAGCAAGACAACAGCGAAATGTTATCGTTAGCTGCCATCGCTATAAAAAACGCCAAGCCAATAAGGCTGCAGCAGCAGAAGCAGCAGGAAGAGCAGCGCCCGCAGCAAAATCAACAAGAGGAAGAACAAAAACAACAACAGCTACTGCAGCAGCAGCCGCAGCAGCAGCAGCAGCAAAAGAATTCGAATCAGCACAAACGCCCAATTCAGCAAAATAAGCTAAACAAAAAGTTTCGTGTGCAGGGCAGGACAAGTTTTTTTCGAAGAATGGAGGAACAATCGGACGATGAGAATTTTGAGCCAAAGACGAAGAAGATCAAGCGCGATTGGCTGAATAGCTATTGCTATTCGAACAAGGCCATGGGCATGATGAAGAAGATGGGCTACGAGGATGACAAAGGTCTGGGCAAGAGCAATCAGGGTCGTCTCGAGCCAGTGATTGCGGTACAGCAGGATGGGCGCCGCGGCTTTGGTTTGAAGCTGAATACCGTCCATTGGTCGGCGGGCAAATGGGATCCGAGTCTGGAGGAACTGGAAATACCAGAATCGGTAATTTGGCTGCAGCAGGAGGGCGACAGCTGTGGCACATACTCGCTGGAGCAGCTGATGATGCACATGGTAACCGGGCCGCGCAAGCTCAGCCTAGACGACGAGACCCAATTCTGTGATCCCGAGATCCTGGAGCACATTCTCAAAGCCAAGACGGTCTTTGACAGCTTGAATGACACCGAGATGCGTCGGGCACGCTCCCGCTCTAATCCGTTCGAGACAATTCGCAGCTCCATCTTTCTGAATCGCGCTGCCGTCAAAATGGCCAACATGGACTCCATGTGTGAATACATGTTCACCGATCCGCGCGACGCTATGGGCCACTCGTTGATCGGCCCCAACGAGCTGCTCTACTTTGCGGACATGTGCGCAGGTAAGGATCACAGCCCACAGCTTTATAATCTATACACCCCAATCTATGTTAATGTTTTTGTGAAGGACCTGGAGGATTCTCCGAGTACGTGCTCTATCGCAAGTCGTGGGAGGCGCGCGGCTTTGGCTTCACGCTGCGTGGCTCGAATGACTTCAAGCTTGACAAGTTCTTTGCCGCCTCGCCGGAGTCGTTCGACACGTTCTATGGCGAGAAGGACGACGGCAACATATTCGACACGGGCAACCAGAACTCGCTGAATGCCTACATACGCAAGCACACACCACAAGGCGTCCACTTCGCCATGGCCGACGGCGGCTTCTCGGTGGAGGGCCAGAAGAATATCCAGGAGATCCTCTCCAAGCAGCTATATCTGTGCCAGTTCAACACGGCGCTGAAGATCGTCCGCGTCGGCGGCAGCTTCGTCTGCAAGCTGTTTGATCTGTTCACCCCGTTCAGCGTCAGCCTCGTCTACCTGATGTACAAGTGCTTCCAGCGGATGACCATCATCAAGCCAAACAGCAGCCGTCCGGCCAACTCGGAGCGCTACATCGTCTGCAAGTACAAGCTGCCGGATACGGAGGCCATCATCAGCTACCTGGACAACGCGAACCAGGTGCTGAACGACGCCAACGAGCAGCAGCACAAGGAGGAAGTTCTGGACGTGGTCGCGCTATACAATTTGGAGGAGATGATGCGCGACGAGCACTTCATGCAGTACATCATCGACTCGAACAACGCCATTGGCCGTAAGCAAATCGTCGGGTTGCGCAAGATAGCGGCCTTTGCTCAGAACTTGGACCTGAAGGAGGTGCGCCAGTCTGAGGTGCGCCAGGAGTGCCTCAAGTGCTGGGCCCTGCCCGACAAGCTGCGCCAGGCGCCGGAGGTGAAGCCGACGGAGCGTCTGCTCGAGGAGCTGCTCTGCGACTGGTCCCAAGATCGCAAGTGGATGAATCTGCAAGCCAAGGAGCAAAAGTCCGTGGGGCATCTGCAGAGCGAGATCATGAACGTGAACGACTGGCACTTCATGCCAATCGGCCGTGGCGAGAACAACATCAACGGCTGCACCCTCTTCCTGTGCAAGTCGCGTGGCAATCTCTGGCGCTACACGGACCACCGCAAGTGGGAGCAGGTCGAGTGCAGCTTCAACATCCAGCCGCGCTCCATATTCTTTGGCGAGATCGCGTTCGAGTACACCGGCGAAGCGCGCACTTCGCAGAGTGTCTCGGCGCTCCACATCATGGATGCCATCTGCCTGGGCGGCATCGACATACGACGTCGCCCGTTCAAAGAGCGCGTTAGCATGTGCGAGAAGTATGCGCGCAGCCTGAACAAGCCGCACAAAAAGGAGCGCACCTGTGGCACCATTCGCTGCAAGCCGCTCTTCCGGCTCGTGGACATGAGTCAGTTCTTCGCCAAGATGCGTCCGTACACGCTTAAGGATAATTCGCAGCGCCTGGGCTTTATGTTCGACGATCACAAGTTCTTCGTGCCCGGCGGCATCATCATGTTCTGCGAGCTGACGCACAGCTTTGTGACCGCCTACTCGCGATCTCATCACAAGCTCTACTACTTCAATACCAACACGAAGGAGTCGTTGTTCAAGGATCAGATCCCTCCGCAGCGCATCAATGAGATCTTCGGGTCGTTCCGCCACTGCTACACGCGCCGCAAGCTGTGGAAGTGGACCAGTACGTTGCAGGTGGACCCGCGGGCCACCGAGGACCATCCAAAGATTCTATATCGCAGCCATTTCGAGCAGTTCATCAACATGAAGCTGAAGAGCCAGTCCAACTCTGCCGCCTCCAACACCACCCCCAACAACAACAACAACAACAACAGCAACAACAACAACAACACCAACACCAGTACCAATCCAAATACCAACCCTAACCAAAATCCCAATCAGAATGTGATTCACACAGAACTAAGAAGTTAAGCTCGAATCTGGATGGAATTCGATTTTAATTGATTTTTTTTTTTGTTAACTTTTAAAACACCTAAGGAAGATCTGTATATATATATATATATATATATATATATATATATATATATATATATATATATATATATATATATATATATATATATATATATACTTTTAAGTAGTATATACATATGTATATATAGTAAATCTGTATCGACGCATACATATATAGAACTATATTGGATCTAGACAATTTGCATAAGTTTTAACCAAAATTCGTTCTCTAACAAAATATTATTAATTACTTTGGCTAAATATTTGAATTGTTAAACGTTTTAACAAACGATTATGTTCAACAAATTTATATATTTGTAATAATCCAGTGGCTGGACCCATCTTAAGGAGAAGAAGCAGATGAAGAATCTGAAAATTAAGCACACACCGAAACTGACATAGCAAAAATCAATATTGCAAAATAAATTATGACAACATAATAAGAGGAGAAATCTTGTGTATTATTTCAGAAGCCGAAGCCTAAACTATACTATATGTATGTACATATGTATATACATACATATCTATATATACATAAGCTTATTCAGAAGAAGCCTTGCCATTCATAGATTTAGTCTGCGTAATCATCTTTTTTTCGCGCTAAGTTTGGCAGATTTATCTGGGAATTTCCCGTTTTCTAGAGAAGCTGACAATTTGCATAGCTGCTTCGTCAGCTGGGCATATCGATAACTCAGCTATCGATCGAGTTCATGTATAATAGATACATATGGCAGTTAGCTTGTTAAGAGTGGTCAATTAGGCTTCACAAAAGTGAAAGAGAGAGGGAGAGAGCGATAGAAGGAGACTCCAATTAATATGATCAAATACATATGTATGTATATGTATGCGTGATATCAGTTACATATCAGTATGTATACAACTACTTTCAAGTATTTTTGTATACATTTACAGATTCCTTTTGCTGCGTTTTCGACATGATCAGGGGGAGCCAAGCGTTTGTTTATATCACGAGCGCTCTGCTCATATTATCATATCAAAAATGATGAGACGGCGCTTTAAGACGTTCGCAAATCCGAGTAGCTTTCCATTATTTACAATTTCCTGTATTTAGCTATAGTTCGATATTCATGCTGTCACAGTAATCAGTTTAATATCAGACGTTAGAGCAGAATAAGCTACAATAAACCGTTTGAATACAACTTAAAGCAGGCAACAGTGAGCAAGAACTAACTCTACATCTGAAGTGGGAAACATAATTTATAGAAGAGTTGAAGGGTTAAAGAGATAAACTAGACCCGTCTCTCTCTCTCGCTCTCTCTCCTAGCTAGCTCCTCGCCGGCTTATGCTGATCTATCTGTAAGTATGCATGAAAATCAGTTGCAATCACATAATATATTTATTGTTATATTGAAATGCTAATGGCTGGTTTCTAAGCTACAGTTGTTTACTTTAATAGTTTCAGATGCTTCACATATTTGTGTACCACATCCTTGACGTACGGTTTGAGTGCGATGCAGGTTGGTATATTCTCTGGCTGCTCAATCCAGAGTTTGTGCTTGATCTCGTTTTCCTTTAACTTTTCGCTTAGCTTCAGCAGCGCTGCCTCATCCTTGGCTTCCAGCACCACTTTGTGCATGTTGTCCATGTCCTTCAGGTATGTTTGCGTCTCCTCATCGTCGACGTGGATGCTCATCACCGCAGCCGTTGCATGGCAACATTGTGCAATCACCGCACCCAGTGGCCAGTTAAGGGTGCTGCGTAAATCGCTGCGCACTACAATATATTGCACTATGTTGGCCATTACAGGGAACGTTCTACAAACAATGCACTTTGCCGGTAAATTCTGTTTACATATATTTTAAGGCGTGTATGCAGCTCAATTGTGGCGGTCGGCTAGGCAAAATTCCATGGCAGCACACGAACTGCACAGCAATGTTGCTGCGTATCTATTGTGAACAGCTGACGAAGCGGTAATAAGGGTGTCCGCATGTGCTGAAGACTATGGCCTGCCTAATCACACCTCATATTGAAATTGACGCATGTCTATTGTGAACATCTGACGTTTAGGCTGCCCACACTTGTTGCTGAGACCAAAAACTGTGGGCTTCCCTATTAAGTGGTATTCGTTGGTATTCGTTGGCCTGGGAACAGTTGTAAGTGCAATAAATTACCTAGAAATAATGTACACTATACATTCCTAAAGTACACAAAAATGAAAACGTTGATTTGCTTCGAATGCAAGCATGATTTGTAGCTGACAATCAATTGAACTAAGAGTATCAATTGTGAACAGTTGCCTATTAGGACGCCCACATTTGTTACCAAATCTAAACTGTGGGCTGCCTAGCAGGCACTATTCATATTTGAATTTCGCGCCAACACTTTTAAGTGAATATATTTAAATGAAAGCCAATACTATGAATTGCCAATTTATGAAGAATAGCTTGAATAAATACTTTTAAAATCACAACCCATATTGTTTTTTTTGTGTTGTATTTTGAAACTATTTTTTTATGGATTTTATAAGTTATATTTAATAGATCTTGAAGCATTCCGTGCTCGCGGATATATCTATGGGTTTATCTATCTCTCCATATATTTCATATTTCATTGAATTCATTGTGAGTTGTCAAAAGCAGCGAATTGCAATTTTTATTTCGTCTTTTGTTTTTTTGCAACGATTTGCAGCTCAATTAATCACACAAAGGAGGAATGCGAAAATGCACGAGGGTCGCTTATTTAGTATTCCCATATGCTACGGGCTTGAGAGCAAGATGCACCGTTATAGATTATTATCGATAAAAAAGGCTAAAGAACATAAATAAAGGCATATTAAGGGATAACAATCAAAGGTCTTGCCCATCTATGCCTCATCAAATCGAAAATGTTATCGATACCGATTTGTATCGATTTTTGGGAGGTTATCGATGATTTTAATATTTAGTCATTTTCATTTTTGTAATTAAGTATAATTCCCATGTCGATTTTTATCGTTATCGATATAATAATCGAGCATATAAAGGGCAAGGCAGACACACAGATGATACCAATATCTATAAGCAGTTCTCAGATAGGGATAAGCAGACGTAAAAGAAATATATATAATGGCATCGTTAGATGATATCGATATCTTTATCGATCTCATACATAGAGCTAGACATACTTATTGAATGGCATACATATGAAGCAATTTGTATGTTGTCGACTGTTTGGAGAAAGCTTATGTCGTTGCATCTAACATATCCTCTTAATCACAATTTTGATTGAGCATTTATCGATAATTTCTATTGAGCCACCCTCGCTTTATCGTTGAGCTAGCGACGTTTTTGCGTTGTGATTCGGCAAAAAGCAAACAACTCGTTTATATGTTGCAAACAGAGCAGAGCTGAGAGAGAGAGAGAGAGAGAGGGAGAGAGGACAGAGCTGGGAAATGGGAGGGGAGAGAGGTGTGTAAGGCAGAGGCATGGCAATGACATGCGTCCGTAATTAACGTCCCATTTTGGGTTAGATTATCCATGAATAATTGGAAATGACGCTGGTCGCGCCTGCTCTTCGACTAGCCCCACATCCATGGACACGGAAACGGACACGTTCGCCGGACTGGCCATGCACTATCCGGCGGAGCGAGTGGAGCCAACTGCAGCAGCAGCAGATTGATGATGGGCGAATAGTTGTTGCTGCCATTGAGTGTCTGCATGCCAGCCGGGCTTGCTAGTCGGTCGGCATTGGGCACGGCAGCTGAAAACTTTGCTAATTGCTTTTTGGGCACATTGGCCAAGGCGCTGCCAACGACAGCCGACAGCAGCGATGCGGCCAGCGAAGGGGCAACACAATTATGGCAGCAGCAGCAGCAGCAGCAGCAGCAGCATCCAAATGCCATTTGCAAGCATCCATGTTTGGCCAACGGGCCAAGGAGCTATTGCATTGTGATACCCTGTAAACAACATGTGCCTAGCGGGCATATTGCAAGCATGAGTCACTATGAGACATGCTATTAGTTTATTTGAAATTTCCTATTTTTAGCTCAATTCAGTTAAGGCTTAAGGCTATGTACTCGGCGATACCCTGTAAATTGTGATGTTTTTCAATAGCTTTGTAGTTGGCTGAACAATTGCTAGTTTTAGTTAAGTTTTACATTCGAATACCCTATAAATAATGAACTTCATTTACTATGTTTACAAGACCCTAGATATCCTGCATATAAAATAGCTTAGCAATTGAGAAAAGCTATATATAGGGTATTTATAAGTCGAGCTCAGCTCAGCTCAGCTCAGATTTCGGCTCATTTATCTTTGTTGTAGCTGCGCCTTTTTGTGCCTCGGCCTACAAATCGTCGACTCTGCATGAAATTAATTACGCAGACAAATGCAAAGACATATATAGATATATATATATATATAGCTATAGGTAGAGCTCTATAATTTGAATGGATAGTTTTTCGCACTTTGGCATGCAATAAATTTGGCACTCACTTCTCAATTGTCAAAACAAATTTGCCAAATGTGCCATTCATTCGTTATGAGATTAGGGCCCCAGCTCACAGCTCACATTCACATATTCACATATTCAGATATTCACATATTCAGATATTCAGATATTCACATGCTCATTCATATCCTTATTCACATCTTCAGGCAGCTTCAGCTGCTCCCTCGGGATGCAGTCGCAGCTGCGGCTGTCTCTCTCTAGACTACTCAAAAAAGGAGGAGGAGGAGGAGGAGGCTAGGGGTTAGGATTGTGGGGGGGTGCGGTGGGTATTACGGCGTATTTGGGGTACGGCTTGGGGCTTTGGTTCACTGACCGCTGTCCATGGCAAATGCAAATGTCATTTTGTGGCCATTCGTATGAATAAACGAAATTAAACGCCAAGACTGACCCAAAGAGAGAAAAAAAGAGTTTGAATGGCAGCAGAACTAGTCCTCAACTGCCACGCCCACACCCACGCACGCCCGGTGGGTGCCCGCCCACCGGGGAGCAGGCATCAAGACCTAACGTCAATGGGAAAGGAAGCAAAGAAAGCAACGTTTGCAAATTGAATCGAATTCGAATCGAGCCACGGCTCGAGCCATTAATCAGAATCTTATGATGGCGCAACAGAACAACGCTCATCATATCATATATATATATATCTGATTATGTATATATATTTATGATTTCTGTGCAAATTCAAACTATGCGCATTGTTCCATGTTTGCCCAATTCATAATTGAGTTTTGTAACTGAGTTGAACTTGAAGCTGATTGCAGCCATTGAGATCTTGTTGGGGTCTCAAATTTCCCAACTATGGGGTTTACCACAATCATTTCTGGAGTTGCTAATTAGCTGAGGTACGATAGAAGTGAGAGAGAGACAGAGAGAGAGTGAGAGAGAATGAGAGAGAGTGAGCGATAGGGAGAAAGGAAAATAGAAAGAGAGAACTCATGAGTGAGAGAGAGTAAGAGAGAATGAGAGAGTGAGGCAGTGGGAGAATGAGAAAGAGAGACAAAGGCAGAGAGTGCGAGTAAGAATGTTTTGCATTGAGAAACTATGCAGAGAATGAGAGACATAGTAAATAGATAGAAAGAGACGAGAGAGAGAGAGAGAGAGAGAGAGAAAGACAGAAAAGAACTAATATCGAGAAAAAGACAAAATATAGACAGAGGGAGCAGAAAGATAAATTGGAATAGAAATAGAAAGCTGAGTAGTAAGAGCAAGAGAGAGAGAGAGAGAGAGAGAGAGAGAGAGAGAGAGAGCGGAAAATATGTGAAAAATCAAAAAGAATACTTGGAGAAGAGGAGTGACAAAAAACAAAGAGAGAGAGAGAGAGAGAGAGAAAATATGCAAGATGCATATTAAAGAGATTAACAGATAACAATAAGAGGGAATGAGAATGAGCAATAGAGAGAGAGAGAGAGGGAGAGAGTGACAGGTCAGATTAATTAATATATATATATACATATATGCATATATATATTGAGACATATCGATAAGTAAATGCACTGATATATGTATGCATATATATCCATATAAACAAATAGAGCTTTATAGCAGAAAGATATAGAGTCAAATATGAAAGACTGAAAGAATGAAATGATGTGCAGATATTTAATAGCTAAATACAATTATATTATGCCTAGCTGCTAGATAGATAACATTTATAGATAGATAGTTTATCTAGTTTCTTGAGATATTTTAACAAACAAATTGCAGAGGTCGGCCACGAAATGAATGCTACGGGAATTGGGATTGGATTCGGATTGAGTTGGGTATTGGGTTGGTCTTTGAGCTCTACCCAGAGTCAAGTTGATTGGTCTCATTTGGCTGTGGGGGCTAAAGACGTGCAGTCAGAACGTATTAAGAGTTCTGCCAGAGCGACGACAACTTGTCACAGATGGAAGCAATATTAAGGGAGCTACAGATGGTCTAGGCAGTGGGCGGGGCCACATTCGATTAGCGTGTGGTGAAACTCGATGAGTTTTATTAGTAAATAATGGCGAATCATTTGCCAGTTGACACTCGTTGAATGGCGTGTAGATATATACATGTATATATATATATATATATATATATATATATATATATATATATATATATATAGAGTAAGCTCTGGCTACACAAAGGACCAAAGGACAAGGCACAGGGCGCGACCGTTGCGGCTGCTAATGAGCAGCATTAATGAGCGCTATTTTTCACTCAAGTCACAATCAGTGAGCGTGCATGTGTGTGTGTGTGTGTGTGTGTGTGTGAGGGGCGGTAGGTGGGGCTTCGATGTGGCTTTTGGGTTGAGGCTGTGACAGTCTCTAGGGTATTTAAACGTCCAGAAGCACAAGCAGCAAAGTATAGCAATGACAGCAGGTGCACACACACACACACACACACACACACTCACGCACACACACACACACACTCTCACGCACACGCACATGTGTGTGTGTGTGTGAGGCAGATGAAAATTTAATATGAATGCTAAAAGAAAGCAAAGAATTTGTAATTAAATTAACCATTTGCGTCATTTTGCGAGGCTGAGAAGGAAACGATATACACACACACACACATGCGATATATGCGATATATATATATATATATATATATATATATATGTATATATGTATGTATATAAGTATTCCCAGCACTGCCAAGCCTACCTAATATGGCACATTGTCCACAAAAAAAAAAAAAAAAGGGCTCAATCAAGTTTGCTAAGTGGCTCTGGGACCAAAGAGCCAAAGCCAAGGTCCAATGCCCAAAGAAAAGGTACAAAAGCGTGCAGCAGGGGTGTAGCCAAAGGGGAGGGGCAGACGCGCTGCAAGGGAAGGGAGAGCTCAACATTCATAAGAGAAAAATGTGAAATGAAAAATCGACTCGCAATTAGCAAACATGAAACATGTCGCGCGGTTTGAGTGGGCGGGCAGCAAACACACACACACACACACGCACACGCATACCCTCTAGCAATACACACACACACACACACACACACGCATACGCAATGAGAGAGATACAGGAACTGGCTGCGTTGTCAGCATGGTTAATAAGTTACTTTTGAGATACTTTATTACTTCCTTGGTGGGGCAGCACGACACAAGCAGCGGCAGTAGCGTTTGCCTCTGCACATGTGTGTGTGTGTGTGTGGGAGAGTGTGAGCTGTATGCTTGCTGCCGCTCTTTAACTTCCCCTTTCTCTCTCGCACTCTCGCGCTCCCTCGATCTCTGCAAAAGGCGCAAAAAAAGACAGCAAAAAAAAAGGGGTTGCCAGACTGTCTTTCATTAGGCAGTTAGGCAAGTGTGTGTTGGTGTGTGTGTGTGTGTGTGTGTGTGTGTGTGTGTGTGTGTGTGTGTGTGTGTGTGTTGGTGTGCAGTTTTTTAATTTATGCGATTTTTGACTGCGTGCGTGTAAAATGCCTAAGGTGGGCGGATATGAAGCGATGGGAGCTGCCTGCTGCCTGCTGCCTGCTGTTTGGCATTCGATTGTCTTGCGCACAAAAGTAGGCAATAGTTTTTTTTTCATTTCTTTTTTGGCGACTTTGGAAACAAGCTCTTATCAAAGGCACAAGTGTGTGTGTTTGGGTGTGAGTGTGTGTGAGTGTGTGCCACACAACTTGATGCCCGCACCTGTCTTGCTTAAAGCATTTGCAGTGCATAGACTTAAATAAGTCTTGGCATATAGCAAGCTGAAGCGTAGCCCAGCGGGCATATTAGCTTTAAGATTGGACTTTGCATATAGATGTATATACATACATATATCTATAAAAAACAAATAAATACAACATATAACAAGTTGAGCAGTCAGAACTAGCTGCAGCTCGTAGAAACATTAAAGTTTTGGGCTATCGACTGGCGAATACTCATTAGAGGACAAAATGCTTTCAGATCCGAAACATGACAAATTAAAGATTTCTAATTGAGATGGCAAGAGTTTATAATTGTGAAATTATCTAAGACTTGTTATGCTTTAAAGTGCTTTCAAGTCAAGTTCAAAGTTCTTTTACTCTTTAGGTGCTGAGCAAGAGTTAGCAAAAGAAGTTACAAGGAAATAATATAAAACCTGAGATATTGTTTAGTTTAGCTCATTTTAAAGCAATAGCCAGCTACAGCTATAGATACTCAACAGTTAAGATCAGCAGATCCATTGCTTAAGTCAATTGCGCTGAGGTCCTTTGCTGGTGCTGCTGCTATACATACACACACGTGATAAATCGATGTGAAAACATGTCTTATAAGCCAGGAATTTCAGCATTCCCATGTGCCCAATGACTGAAGATCCCTTAGACTTTAGACCTACTTAATTGTATTGTTGCAGAATGTCTTGACGAAATAGATTAAAACTAATGAATACATGGCTATGCCAGGTCATTTATATGTGAATGCGATGGATGATTCATAGCACTTCGTTATAAAATTTTGCGATAGTCGCAATAATCTAATATCTACCAGATCATACGTGGAATGGTGCCATGGAAGATTTAGGATCAGTTTTATATAAATTTTAAGATTTACGTCTAACATGAGTGGAATTTATTCTAATGTATCTCCAAGCGCAGATACTATGAGACTATGACATTATATACATATGAAATGTATATATATATATATATATATATACATATATATATATTGCAATTGGCGTGGATTTACTTTGGCATTCGGCAGCTAATGAAAAGTCTTTTACTTTTTTTTTATTTCTCTCTTATTTATGCAAATGAAATCAATGCTTGTTGTGCTCTCTCTGTGTGGGTGTGTGTGGGTGTATGAGCATGTGTGCGTGTGTGTCAAAAGAATAGAATTTTTCATTTTAAATTACATGCAGCAAGTGTGTGTGTGTGTGCGTGTGTGTGTGTGCTTGTGCGTGTGCAAAGAAAACTTTTGTTCCGTTTATATTGTTGAAGAACTTTTGCCTGGCGTCTATTGACAGCCGGCTTGCCCCTTTGGCCCATTGCCCCATGACACGCCCCCCCACCCGTGCCCCGCCCACCCAGCAGCGGCCCACTTTGTCGCGCCGCAGCGCCTCTTTGGCACCCATTCGCCCACAAATTGAAAGTCTAAAACGTTGTCGAACCACATTAAAGGTAACTATGCAAATATTTTTGCGGCTCACACGAACAAACAGCGAACCTTTTTATAGACCACACACACACACGCACACACACACACACACACGCACATTGGCAGTTGTTTGTGGTCCTTTTTGCAGCATGTTTTGATGGCAACCAAAAATATTCCATGCTGGTCAATATTCAAACTAACGACTAGTAAAAGTGCTCGAGTCGAACATGCCCGACTATTAGATGCCATGTCCATGACTAGTAACTCAAAAGAGGAAAGCAAAGGAAATTGGAAAGTTTTGGATATTACAATCTGATGATCCTGAATTATTGAACAAGAGAGAAGAATATAAAAAAAAAAATAAAAATACAAAGAGATTGCTGAGTCTAAACAGGCGGGCAGAGGGATGTACTGATGAATAGGGAAAGAAATGGTTAGAGAGAGAGAGAGAGAGAGAGAGAGGCACGCAGAGAATGAAGAACATAAGAAAAGACTGATGAAGAGAAGGACGGAAACATACGTAGCGAAAGATAGACTTTTGAATAGCACGACGAACGGATGCTTGGGTAGAAGGAGAGAGAGAGATAGAAGTGCGGAGAGAGAGAAAGGACGAACACACGATCAGAAATGATGGAGAGGCAGAAGTTAGCATGGATGAATAGAAGAGGAAACGAAAGGCTGCACGGAGATAAAATGATGAACCAAGGAAGAGATAGACAGAGAGTCAGAGAGAGAGAGAGAGAGAGAGAGAGAGAGAGAGAGTGACACAGAGAGAGAGAGAGAGAGAGAGAGTGACACAGAGAGAGAGAGAGGCATCGATAGACAAATGGAGATACAGTTAGACAGATTGTCGAATGGATAAACGAATATATATTAGATATAATGTGTTCTTGTCTTGATAAAGAAAATTTCCTTACATGACTACTGCAAGCTAGAGTGTACCAAACCAATATACCCCGTTTATCGAAAAACTGGGTATCAAAATTACCACGGCACACAATTGGCATGCCTTGACCCTTGTCGCCAGGCAGGACAAAGTAATGCGTTCGACTGTTGGCCGTTCTAATTGTACGCATTTAGTTTTAGTATTTTTTTGTTTTTTTTTTTGTTGCCAATCACTTAGCTCACTTTTGTCTGCTATTTCTTCCTGCCCCGTCCTCGTCCTCTCTCGCTCACTCTCTAGCTAGTTTTGGCTATGTGCGGAATGTCTAATGAAGCCACATAAATCAAGTGGCTTCCAAGCAAAGGCAAAAACCATTTGCCTCTTTTTTTGTTACCTCCTGCACCCTTTGCCTCCTTCGTCCCTGTGAGCTTGACCAATCTTTCCTTGCAGCTTCCGGTTTATTGTCGCCGCGCTAATTGAAATTAAAAACGTTGCCAAAAATAAAAAAAAAAATACGAATGAAAATGAAAATATTTTCTCAAAAACTGGCTCAGTTTTCATTTTTGATTGCTGCACCCATTGCTCTTGCTGCTGCTTCTTCTTCTACTTGTGATTTATGTGATTTGCACTAATGCAATGAATCATTTTCCGAAAATGTATGCTACAGGCAGAAAGAGGAAGCAGCTTCCATATGAGTGCTTAGATTTACTGATCTATAAAAGTTAAAGATCGGCGCAGCTCGAATTCGTATCGGATGAACGATAGCTATCCTATGTAACAGGCAGAAGGAGGCGTGGCAGACCCCATATAGTATATACAGCGCACGCTTATACGTTCGTAAGGAAGTAGAGTATTAGTTTTGTTTGTTTGCAGGGTTCAGGGTATCTCGTAGTCGAGCACTCTACACTAGAGCTTTCTTACTTGTTTTAGAATGTATTTAGATTCGCTATTTCATTTAATTTAGTTTTTAATTTCATTTAAATCCGTTGAGCTCAACATCAAAGTTAACTAAGAAAACGTTTGGGGGCCAAAAGCGCCCTCTATTGTGCGCCAATTGCATGCTTGCCTATGGGCATGCTATAAATAGAACAGCCATTGCGATCACACATTCAGCTGCATGGCGTGCTATAAATAGACTCGTCATGGCCATTGCATTGAGTTTGCGTTGTGTGCTGTTCGTTAGGCTTGCATTTGTCGCTACGAACGCAAGTGACGCAATGGCAGCGTGGACTCAGGTGTGGAATGGAACGAAATGAATGCAGCTTTTGCTGTTTGTTGGAGTTCTGGGTTCGAGCTCAGAGCTTGACTGTGTGGAATTTGTGAAGTCCTTCATATATTTATATATTATATATAATGTTTATAGCTCGATCAGTGAAAGAGTTTATGTGAAAAAATGTCTGAGGGGGGGAGGGGGAACAACATTAAGAAACGGTCAACAGATATTGAGCGAGCTTTTTCTAATAAGATTAGAAAAAAAAGAATTTGCATTCCTTTGTGCCTACTGAAGACGCCTAAGAATGCTAAGATTAGAATCTAAGGATCATCAGCTCTGATGTTACAATATCTGATTAAAGTTTGTGTTCTTCATCATATATATTTATGAAAATTATTAAAATTGACTATATTTTTTAAGCGCATCACCTAGAAAATATAAGATGTGAGCTGAAAAGCAGTAAAAGCTTCAAAATAACTAAAGCTAATAATCGTAAAAACACACCGATATTTTTATATGCTTTATTTGTATTTGAATTATTTATTTCTTGTAATATTATATTTAAAAAAAAAAGACAATGATCACATAAAATATTTTATAAATTACAGAATTCTTGTTATACAATACATATTACATATATGTATAATTATTATATGTATATGTATATATATGCGATGCACATATATATATCATATATATTTATTTTTAATCGTATATATATAGTTTTTTTTAGTTACTTTTTATGTTGTTTTTTTTTTTGTATTTTTTTGGTATTTTTTTAAATACAATGATTTTTAAGCCTGCTATTTATTTTTGTTTTGTTTTTGTTTTAAAAATTCGTCTAAATTTCCTTACGCTTTTTTTGTTCTTGTTGTTGGTATTTTTTTGGTATTATTTTTCATATAATTATTGTTTGTTATATTTAGTTATATATATTTATAAGTACGTAATACAATACAAAAAAAAAAGTCAACTACTTTTACTTAATCTTAAACATTTTCATTTTCATTTAATTTATTGCACTGAACTTTATTTATTTTTAAGTATTTTTTCTTGTTGTTTTAACACATTTTTTTGGTAATAAATTTTGCTTGCCTTGATATCGAATACAATTTTTTTTACGATTTTCCTTTTTTCATTTTTTGTTATTTAACATTAAAACTTATGCAACTAGGTATATATATATATATATATATATATATATATATATATATATATAGTTATCTATATCGAGTAATTGTGGAAGTGTTCGTGTGTGTGTGTGTGCGTGTGTGTGTGTGTGTGTGTGTGTGGGTGTCCTTTTCTGTGCATAGTTCTGTGAGTACTTCGTATTTATAGTTGATTATATATTATATATTAAGTTCTAGAATTTACGATTATAAAAAAAACGTTTAGTTTACTGTTGATTATATTTGCATATATATGTATGTATATATATATATATATATACACTTCTGTATATGTATATATATATATTTGTTCTTTTTTTTTTGGTGTTAGACCTTTTACAACTACAACTAACTAAATTTAATATTTTTATTATTTTTAATTTCATTTTCTTCTCCATGCATTTCATGTAATACAAAATTGACCAGACATCAAACACCAAAAAAAAAAAAAAAAAAAAGAATGTCCTTCTACTATATTTAACTTCTAGTTAGTATTAGATACAGATACAGATACGGTTACTAATAAAAAAAAATACAACACATTTATATTTAGATTTACTTTTAGTTTATATTTTAGTTTTGCTAGAATATTTTATACAATTTATCAACACGACGAAGCGCCTAGGACATAAACGTGGAACAGCTCAATCTACGCTACACTCAACGTCACCTGCACGTCCATATATATATATATATATATATATCTATAATGTATCTTATCCTAGCGGTTCACACAGACTCAATCAGAAATCATTGGATTCGATTGAATCAATGCATGCTCTATGTATCTTGAACAATTGCATCATGAAAGAAAAAAAGATCGATTTTCAGGAGGCAGTATCGATTTCAATGATTCATAGTCTACGATTCATGATTCACCATTCGAAAATTGCAGCTGCGTCCAAGATATTAATTTAATTTCTCTGTGTAAGTCAAGGGTTACAAATCATGATTCATGAATCATTATGTGTTTTATACACTATATGATTCAAAGACCATCACTCATGACTCGTGACTCATAACTCATAGCATATCATTCTTAGTTCATAATTCATATCTGATAACTTGTAATTCATGTTTCATGATCATTGATTCTTTTCCATGATTCATAACTAATGATTCATTGCACTCAAGTCGCATTATATTAATTTTGATTAACAATTTACAATGATTTGGAAGCTATGATTTAAAGTACATCATTCAAGACTTGATAGCTTCTGAAGCTAATGATTCACAATGTGAAAATCATGTTTATAATGCATAACTCATTCGATTCCATATAGGTTAAATGTTGCATTCGCTCAACTCAACTCAACCAGGAGATAATACAAAGAACAAAATTGATTCATTCAAATGATTCATTGACTCACCACCTATGAATCAAACCAAATTTCTGATGATTCATTTGCAATGCATTCATATTGAAAAAAAAAAAACAAAACAAAAACTCATTTGCTACGTAGAAGACACCGATTGAATCATGGTGAATCACAATGATTCATGATCAGCTCAATTTGCTTATGGTATTATGTACACGCGCACGCAACCCCTGCATGCCTTAAATGGGCGTGGGCATCAGCTTGCCGTAGTCCTGGTGCATGCTCGGCTTGACCGAGTTATAGACGGGCCGCCCGCCATCGTCGGGCAGAGCGTAAACGTCGGGCGGTACGCACAGCGACTGCAGTTTCGAGATGTACGAGTCGAAATGCTCGTGCGGATGCGGATGCGCATGCGGATGCGCGTGCGGATACCCGCCCGGATGGTGCACCGTATAGGCATGGTGCGGCGGCGGCGGCGGAGGGGGCGGTGCAACGGCAGCGCCGCCGCCCTGATGCCCATACATGGGCGTGCCCGTTGCAGCGCTGCCCGCTGTCGCCGACGACGCCGATGTTGGCGGCAGCGGCAGCGGCGGCGGCGGTGGCGGTGGCGGCAACAGAGTCGAATATGCAGCAGCCGCCGCAGCTGACGTGTGATGGTGTTCGGCCCCTAGCTGTACGCCAATGGCGGCGGCGCAGCCATTGTCCATGCCGGAGCCGGGCGCAGCGCCTGGTGGCAGCGACGACGATGACGGCGGCGGCGGCGGTGGTGGCAGACGCACATGCTCCAACAGTGTGATGACATTGTTGCGCAAACTTTCGTAGTAATTGTTCAGATTGGCATTGGGTGGGCCGCCGACACCGCCGCCATCGGCGGAGACGTGCGACATGCCGCTGGGCAATAGATCGATGCCGCTGCCGCTGGTGGTGGATGAGACGCCGGCGAACGGTGACTGGCCGCTGGGTGAGGCCAGCGATGAAGCTGTGGGTCGCTGCTGTTGTAGTTGTTGTTGCTGCTGCTGTTGCTGTTGCTGCAGTTGCTGTTGCTGTTGCTGCTGTTGTTGATGTTGCTGATGTGCGCTCAACGGAGAAGCCTCCTGCAAGAGTGAGTGAGAGAGAGAGACAGAGAGAGAGAGATGGAATGCATTAGTATTATTGCTTGGTCATTGGCTGTCGCATTTCATATATACATATATATATATATATAATATATATGTTTGTGTGTGTGTGTGTGTGTGCGTCAATTGTGATTCATTGATTCAATGATACGTTCTGCCATTGCCAATTGCTCAAATTCAATTTGCTGAGGTGCTCCACACACATACATACACACGCAGAGAGAGAGATACACGTATGTGCCTGTTAGGTCTGCGTATGTGTGCGAGCGCCCAAATTGAAATTCCAATAAGAATGCCCGGCCAGTAGCATTCGAAAAAAAAGAAATCCGAAAAAATAACAGCACAAAGGAAAGAAAAAAAAAACGTTACTCAAGCAGGCACTCACAAACACAAACGCACGAACGCATGCCGAATGCACACGAAAACACCTCGTGTGAGTGTGCTGGCAGGCTTGAGCGAGAGCAAGCACGAGTGCGAGAGAGAGCAAGATAAAGAGCGCGGGAGTCAGGCGAGGCAGCCAACTGCTGTTTAAGCTGTCGCTGTCGCTGTCGCAGCCGCTGCCTCTGTCGGCGTCGCTGCTGTTGCCTCTGCTGCTGGAGCACTTTTTTTTTCCTTACACATGAAACGTATTTTTTTTTGTGCGCTCTCTTAGGAGCTCGTGCCGAGGCCACAGAGGTTACGCAGTCATCGTCGCTGCTGGCGCTGACGCTGCTGCTGCCGTCGGCGTTGTAGCACAGTTTGCAGCGGGGTAGCTTGTTAGCTGGCGTTTTAGGAGCAGCAACAGCAAATCGAATGGCGCTCTGCGATTTGCTGCCTCGGCATCGTTTTTGGTGCCGACTGCGACTGACAGCGGCCAGACGGATGGATATCCAGAGACCGACTCTATTGACTGGGTAGACGGAGAGGCCCACACCCATGGCTGCAGCTGCCTGCGCATGACCACACATTCACGTGTGTGTGTGTGTGTGTGTGTGTATTTAGGGACCTGGCATGCGTAGAGTGGGAGGTGAAATGTTCGTTTTAGGGGTGGCGCTGCCTTAGCTGCTGTGCGCTGATTCGTCGCTCAATGCAGTCGGCAAGCGGCTGCAGCAGCTGCCTGCAAGCGAACGCCGATTGGCTGTTGCCGCCGTGCCGCCATTTTGAATAACGACCTTGCAATGACAAACGACAGAGGTCGCTGCACTCGATCATTGGCCAGCCAAAGCAGCAGGAATACCAAATGTCAAATGCCGAATGCAAACATGACAGACAACAAATATATATACATATACATATATCACAAAAGGAAAATCAGGAAAAATGCGCTTAATTTCCAAGTGAAAACGGAAGTTGAAGGAACAAAGCAAAGCAAGGCGAAAACATAACTTTGCCATTTGTGCAACAGCCAGGGCGCGATAATTTAAATATAATAAAAGTTTTGCTTGCCAGCAGACGTCGCCCAACTTTCTTTGGCCATGTTTTGGGTTAAAAAGTACATTTGCCAAGCCAGGCAGCGACGACGACGACGACGACGACGACGACGACGGCGGCGGCGGCGGCGGCGGCTGCTAAAACTTTTGTTTGGCGACTTTTGCGCCGACTTTTCCACAATATTGTTGTTCTTGTTTAAGCTTTCTTTTATACTTTTTCTTCTGCTTCTACTTCTGCTTCTTCTTCAGTTTGCTGTTGTTGTTAACACACGCCTTATTATTGCTTTTGGGTTTTTTGGAGTTTAGAGACGTCCTTGAAAAGTGGCCGCAACTTAGAAAAGCAGCGGCTCAGGTGCCAAAAAACAAAAAAAAAAAAAAAAAAAAAAAAACGACAACAACAACAAAAACAAAAGAAGAATATGAAGAAGCGGAAAACTTGCAGACAAAGTCGCAACTTTCGCTGCGCAATCGCGCATGACCAACACCGCCAAGATAACTTAGGTAATTGGCCCACTTAATTGAGGTTATAGCTGTTGCAGCTACTGTTACACTCACTGTTAATGTTAGTTTGCTGTTAAAGCTATGTAAACAACTCAAAGTTGTACTAAAATATTGATATCTATGGCAACAGTTGAGTTTTAGAGCTGAGCTGAGAGCTGTTATTGTCACTGTTACTGTTACTTTCAATATGTCTGTTAATGTTAAGCAACATTTTCTGTTATATTTGTAGAATATATTTGTAAATGCGTATTTGTATGCCCAGAACTGTTTGAAAATGGGAAAGAACAGTACTTTGCTTATAGATGGGGGCGTGGTAGACACTCTAAATAGATAGATATAGCCCTGTTCGTCGTTGTGCTTGAACACACTCCCCTGTGTTATCAATATTTTAAGAGTTTCTCTCTATGCAGAGTAGCGCCTAGTACTGTTACAGTTACAGTACCTTTCACTATTATTGTTGCTGTTGCTTCACATGATCATTATGTAAGAAACGGTAGTATATAACTTATAGTATAGTTTCTTACATAATGTTGCTGATAACTTAACAGAGGCTTTTACTGATAATGTTGCTTTTTAAACAACTCTGCAGCTGTTATTGTCACTACTACTGCAGCTGTTACTGCAGCTCTTACTGTTAATGTCTATGTTAATGTGTTAATGTTAATGTTGCACTTCCTTTAAGCTTTTTTAATATATAAAATACTCAAAATTTGTTGCGATCAACGAACCTGAGCCTACGTACCCGATCGCTGGTGCTCAGCTGCGACTCCATTGCATTGATATCCGACTTGAGTCGCATCATTTGCGATTCGACGCGTGCATTTTCGCGCTGCAACTCCGATATTTCCGCTTCCAAAGTGTTCAGATCATCACTGCCGCCGGTCACGTTGACGGACGTCTTATCGCCGACGCCGCTGTTGCTGTTGCTGCTGCTGTTGTTGTTGTTGTTGTTGTTGTTGCTGCTGCTGTTGTTGTTGCTATTGATGCCAGGTGGCAGGGGAACGCCAACACCGACACCGACGCCAACGCCGCTCATAACAATATCCAAGCCGCTGCTGCCTAAAGCCGGAAGAGAGCAGAAGGCGTGGTGTAAAGCAAAGACCAGAGAAGAAGTTTGACAGCGAGAGGGAGCGAGACAGAGAGTGAGATAGAGAGAGAGAGAGTGAGAAAGAGAGAGAGAGAGAGAGAGAGAGAGAGAGAAAGACTTGTCGTTAGTGATGGACACTCGCTGCAATAGTTTTTTTTTTTTTTTTTACTCTTTGATATGGAACTCGATCGATATTGAAAAATTTGTTTTTTTTTTTTCATAAAATTTTTTTTCTTGTTTTACAAAAGCTCTCCACGGTTGTCTATGTGCGCGTGTGCTAGCAACTCAATTGGAGCTTTCATGTGTGTGTGTGTGTGTGTGAGAGAGAGAGCGAGTGATCGTGTGCGTGTAAGTGTGTGTGTGAGTGAGTGAGATAGCAAATATCGAGGCTTACCTTGGGTTCGATTCTTGTGCAATTTGTTTGTTAGTTAAATTCATTTGTGTGAACTTATTGTTGTTGTTGTTGTTCTTGTTGTTGTTGTTCTTGTCATTTTTTTTATTTAGATTTCTTTTTTTTTTACATTATTTTTTCTGCCTTCTGCTTGTCTCTGTTCTATATACTTTGTTCTTTCTTATACATTCATTTTGTGTGTTTTATTTTGCTTGTTTTCTATTTACAGTAGATACTCGGCACCGATACAAAACGTCGCGTAATCTAAAAGAAATCATTTGCCAAACAAGCAAAAACCATGAAACGAAACGAAAAAGAAGAAGATAAACGGATTTAAATAACAATTTGTGAACGGTTGCATACATATTTGTGAATATATATAGAGTTTTCGTATAGTATAAACGTTAGTTAGTATCTTAGTATTTTAGTAATTTAGTAATTTAGTATTTTGGTATTTTGTATTGCATTGTATCGGGCATTTCATCAATGTTATGCACCAGCTTTCTTTTACTTTCTTTTCTTTACTTTACTTTACTTTACTTTGCTTTGCTTTGCTTTTCATTTCTTTTGGCCCTGTCGTCTGTCGTAAGGTCAATTTTGGTATATTTTGGTACGCTTGAGCTTGTTTGCAGAATAAAACAAATGCACGCATTTACAATTTTAATTAATTTTTTTCTTTTTTTTTTTTTCATATTTTTATTTCGCCTGGCACATTCCGAAAAAACCGAAACCATAACCAAAGCCAAAACGAAAGTATTTTCTTTTTTTTCTTTTTTCTTTGTTTGTTGTTCTGTTAGACGTTAGCACACACGCACACAAAATTCCAACCGAAAATGTACAATACGAGAGAGCGCAAAGACACACAGTGAGTTACAAAGAGTGTGAGTGAGACAGAGATAGATAGATAGATAGAGAGAGAGAGAGAGAGAGAGAGAGAGAGAGAGAGAGAGAGAGAGAGAGAGAGAGGGAGAGAGAGAGGGAGGAAGTGCGAGCAACAACAAAATGCAGAAATGAATCCATAGCATAGTCCGAATGTGGCTTAAATGATGGTATTAAAAAAATACCAATGAATCAATCATCAATCAATTACTTTGAGTTAAAAATATCACATTTGAATCATGTTTGAATCAGGATTTGAAATATTTTAAATTATTGAATCATAAATGAATGGTATCGTACGAATCATATTTTAAATTAGATTTGAATCATGATTTGAATCAACTCAATTCGTAAATGAATTATTTGTAAATTACACTGAAGTAATTGAAACTTTTCAGCATATTTTAATCTCATTTCAAATGATTTGAAGCAGTTTCGAATTATATTTGACTCATTTCCAGTCACTTCTGACTAGCTAATATACTGCCTTGCTCTGCTTGTGTTGCTGAACTGAATGCGAATGTTATGATTCCTCAGCATTTGAAGAAATGCTTTGTAAGTCAAGGTTCATACAGAAAATCACGCAACAGACTTGAACTATGTATGACACAGTTAATATAAAGGCCATGAGAGTAGGCAAAACAGAGTTAGATTAGATAGTGAGAGAAAGAGAGAGAGGGAAATAGTGATAGAGTAGGATAGAGTAGGATAGATCGAGAGAGAGAGAGAGAGAGAGAGAGAGAGAGAAAAGAGGAAGAAGAAGTTAACTAGTGAGCATTGGCGCTCACACTTACCTGTATAGCCTTTGGGATATACCATGGTAACCTCATCGAACTTGGGTTTCTTGATGCCTTGGCTGCCAACTGTGGTGCAGGCTATAAAATAGAAGTAGAATAAAAGACAGAAACAGATAGAGAGAGAGAGAGACAGAGGGAGAGAGAGAGAGAGAGAGAGAGAGGCAGGAAAGAGGTAGCAATGTGAAGAGAGAGAATGAAAAAGAAAGAGAAAGAGAGAAATTGTTAGAAGTGTTAAGTTAATGTTGTAATGGATCATTGATCATTGTTCATTAATCATTGATTATTGAACGTTGATCATTGCTAATAGTTCATGGACCATTGATCGTTGATCTTTAACGGTTTAATGATCATTAATTATTGATCATTGCTTATTAATCATAGATCATTGATCATCAATAACTCGTTCACTGATCATTGCTCATTGCTCATTGGTCTTTGCTAATTGCTCGTAGATCATTGATTGCTGATCATTGATCATTGTTGATTGGTTATTGGTTATTTAACCTTGTTCATTGATCATTGCTCATTAATCCTTGCTGAATGTGTTTTTTGGTGCTTTAGTTATATTCAAAGAGTTTGCAACTCGAACTCTACAATTTTTTTTAGATTTCCTTCATTTTATTCTACAAATTGTTTTCCTTAAAAGTTCTATCAGAAAGTAAAGTAAAGCTTCTTGAAAGACAATTAGATTTTAAATAGATTTCATTGAAGTTGATTTTAAATAGTTGAAGTTGGTTTTGGCGTGCACTGGAAGGCGGTTTTGATGGGACTAAGACTATATATAAGAAGAAATTGATTTATATAGAAACTATTTACACTAACCCCATGCGAATATGCTCTCTATATAGTCGAAGAGTGGAGCTATATACTGCTAGCTTAACTGCTTCTTAGCCCAAAAGCTAACAGAAAGACTTACCATCAAATTTCATGGCTGTGGCAGCTGCAACTGCGGCTTTATGCTGTTCCACTGTGCCGCCGGCCTCCAGGACGCGCATCTTGTTGCGATTGGCAATGGGACAGCCCGATGCGCTGTGTGGAGTAGACGAAACGAAGACAATGGAGCTAGTTCCAATTGGGGTTTTTTTTTGGCTGCTTACCTTCGATGTGAAAGGAATTTGCCAGTGGAATGGCCGGAGCCATCGCAGCCAGGTATGGGACAGCGCAACGGCTCCGAGTCTTGGCCATCGCGTGGCTTGCTCTTCGGTTTGTTGGCGCGCGGACAGCCGGACAGACTGCGATGCGATGAATAGTTGCCAGTGACATGGCCAGAGCCATCGCAGCCAGGCGTCGGGCACTTTAGCTCCTGTGAATGCGATTGCAAATGATTGCGATCCGAACGCGAGCAGCCTGTCAACCTAAGGGAGAGAACGAGAGAGAGAGAGAGGAAAGTTCATATTAGAAATTGGCAAAGACAAGCTACATCTCGCAGAACTTAAAGTTTCATTAAATTTGAAATTAGCATGAAATGATGGGAAAGGGCAAATTCTTAAGGGAAAACTCAAAGTTGGCTTGTGGCACAGTTTGAGGTTTGCGGTTGTCCAGCTTGGGCAGCTTTTATGAGCGCTTTGCGTCCGTATGCTCGCAATCATTAATAAGCTAGCCAAGCACAGCTGCTGACACACACAGAGATACTCGAGTGCACAGTGGCACAGAAATAATTAACGAAAATAAAGGCTAACTTACAGTAGGGAGTGCCTGACTACGAGATACCCTGGGCTCTAAACAGAGCGATAGGGCAAAGCATGGAGCAGAGAAAGATGTGAATAGACAGATAATCATATTGATAGACGGATGTACAGCCATATAGAGGTACAGATGTACGAACGGAGAGGCGGACGAGTGCAAGGGATGACGGATAGGCAAATATAATAGATGGACAGATGGGGGATAGACGGATGTGACTAGAACAAATGAGACTGTAATTCCAATTTGTATTTTTAATTTAATGCGAAAATATTAAAGTGAATTGCATTTCGATTTTTCCCCCATGGCTCAGTGAGCTGCAACCACTGTGCGACACAGTTGCCCGTTCCTGACAGCGACGGTGACTGATGAATGATACTGTGAGATATCTAGCACATAATGTCCAGCTGAAGTTATCAGGCACTTATCAAGGACTTTTCACTAATTGCATATTAGATTAGGGGGATATCTGACTTACCCATCTTTGGTCTTGTCATGCTGCGGTATGTGCTGCGGCGGTGGCATCGAGTAGCAGGTGGCCGGACTGGGTGAATAGCCGCCGGAAACGGGCGTCGGGTAGCCGCCGGGTCCAACGGCCGTCGCATACGGATTGCTGCACTGATAGGCGGCGGGGCCGTAGCCATGATAACCAGCTGGTGGATAGTCTGATTGCACTACCATGCCATAGCCAGGATGTGGTGAATAGCCTGCAAAGCAGGGAGAGAGAGAGAGAGAGTGTGTGTAATAGAAATGCAAGATATATCATATTCTATATATATATATATATGGTATATGAAATGTTGCTTTATTGGAAACTTACCGCTCGGATCTCGATACGTTTCGATGTAGTGTGAGCCGCCGCTGTCGGGCGTCGATTCGCGGCTATATGGACGCGGTCCGCTGATGTGACCCACCAGGCCGAAGCCAAGCGGACGTGGTGGCCCGCTAAAGTCCACTGGCTCCATTTGTGGTGAACGCGGCGGTCCGTTCGGTCCAATTGAGCCGGGCGCAGCGCTGCCAAAGCCCTGACCGTGGCCCACAACAAGGCCGTCGGCGCCGTACTGCGGGCTCGTGATGATGCTGTTCAGAAAGAGAGATGAGAGACCAGTTAATTCGGTTTGTCTGCTATGTCAGCTCATACACATATTAAGTTAAGTATCATAGCTATAACGAGCTTAATATGGTTTATCTCAAGATATGAAATCTTGTTCAACTTATGGGAATACTTAGCAGAGATCTGGTGCTTTTTTTTAAGTCTCTGTATTCCTTGAGAACAGTTGAGCTTACATAAAGCTAAACTTGTTTAAGAGAATTTTTAAACTTTCTCTAAATTTAATGGATTGAAATATGTAGTAGAGTTCAAATATCAAATTTTGGAAGTGTAACTCTAAAAGCATCTGAGTTACTTGAGGTCAGTATATGGGTATATACATTATATTCCAGCGTATCAAAACTAATTTTGTAGTATTAACTTTGATAGCCGCCAAGTTCCTTGAGAACAGCACGAGTTAGGGATAGTTTTTTTCATTAAATATCATTTTTGATCAGAATAAATATGAAAAGTTTGTTTATAAAACGCTTTTCACCATTAACCTTCAAGTTTTACTTATCTAGTCTTTGAGATATTTGACTTAATACTATATTATATTTGCTCTTTTATGTATTTGTTATCATATAAAAATAGTTATTGTCATTAAAAAATATCTTAGTCTATTGTACTCTATATATAAATGCAATTAATTAAGCCTTATATCGCGTCTTAAGTTTACCTTATGATGTGCTAGACTTAAGATGTGTAAAATCCAATTATAAAATTATGTTTATAAGTTATAGAAGAGCCTGTGTACCAGGTTTGGTAACGCTAGCTCAAGTAGTGCCCGAGTTACTAGAGGTCAAAAGCCGTGTTTAATGAATTATGTATATGACGTCTGTTCTATGCTCGAGAGAGTGTACAAATCAATATGAAATCATTCAAATGAAAGTAATTACATAGTAATTAACAAGTAATCAAGGAGTAATTAAGAAGTAATTAAACAAAAGTATTTATAAATCCAGGCCAAACGCAAATTCACGTCGAGCCTGGGCGACTGGACTTTGGATGCTGGGTGCAGGGCTAGGGCAGGAGTCGGGATTCGTTGGTTTTCATTCTTACCTGTGCGGCAAACGCGTAACACTCAGATCGAGCGTCTGGCCCTGCGGACTCGGCACTTGGGGGCTGGCAATGTTGGGGCTGGCGCCCGGCTGTGGGCTGCCGTTGCCCATGCGCTGGTTGTATTGGTTGTGCGAGGCTGGCGAGTTGAAACCGTGCGGGCTGGACGATGTTACCGATGTGGCGCCCGATAGGTCAACAGCTGGCGCTGCCACGCCCACATTTGGCGTTGGCGAACTGCTCTGTTTGCTGTGCTGCTGCTGGAGATGTTGCTGTTGTTGTTGCTGCTGCTGCTGCTGCTGCTGTTGCTGCTGTTGCTGTTGCTGCTGCTGCTGCTGCTGTTGCTGCTGCTGTTGATTTTGGTAGGCAGCTGCTGCTGCCGCCGCCTGTGCCGCTGCCATTTTCACCGACAAGTTAATGGCCGAGAAGCCCGGCGGCAGCGGACCCATTGTCGGATCATAGTGGTACATGGGTCGCGGATAGATGGGCCCACCCCCGTTGGCCAGCTCCTCGTGCTCGGCCTTGGCCATCAGCAACTGCTGCTCCTGCAAGTACTTTTGCTGCTGCGCCTGCAAGTCGTCCGCCGTCTGTGGCAGATAGTGATACATGTTGGCTGGCGCCGTGGCCGCTGTGGTGCCCGGCTGCACTCGCTGCCCGCCGCTGGGACAGCAGTTCGGATCGTAGCGCTCGAAGCCCGCTGTGCTGCTGACGCCGACGCCGACGCCGACGCCGACGCCGCCGCCGCTGCTCACCGAATCGCCGAGGCCAACGAAGACGGGCGCCACTGTGCCGGGCGGATGTGTATGTGGATGTGAGTGCGGATGCGGATGTGGATGCGAATGCGGATGTGGATGCGTATGCTCGTAGGCACTGC